>OU696696.1:236046764-236695511 GCA_916050605.2 Platycheirus albimanus | reverse complement strand
GCAAGTTCGTGCGACCCAGTCGTGCATTTTATTTTCTTAGTGTTAAAATATTTGTCCGTGTCTTAGACCTGAAGTACAATGCTAAAACACATCCGATGCGTAAAGGGTGTGCCTTTACGATTGACTCAAAAGTCAGAAGAAAAAAAAATGATTAACGAGATCCAAGTCCAAGTATCTCTAACGATAAGTTCCTTATTTCATCCGTCCGCATTATACAATCAAGAATAAATCAGATAAATAGGTCTAGAGAGATTGGTAGAGTGAACAGAGGTGGAAGTAGATATGTATCTATGCACTATGATGAATCAGATGATCAGGGAGACGAAAGAGGAAAACCAAAACAAACACAAATTTGAAAATTCATACCTCTTACATATTACCTACCTACTCGAATTTGAAAGAAAATAAGGGATGTACAAATTGCAATAGGAAGAGAAAAGAAAAAAATAAGAACCCAAAGCGAAAACACAAACACTCCGATTCCACACAACACATTTTTATTTCCCGGCGCGCGCCGACCCATAGCGGTTCTCAAGGGATTAAGAACCAAATGTATATCCATATGTACATGCACTATTCTAAATCTATGCATATTCTATGAAATGCAACTTACACATCATTAGGTCCAGGTAGGAATATACGGGTGACTGCGCAAGGGTGATGAAGTAGGTAGCCGATCCTAGGTATTGTAGATTCTCGAGCGACAACTGTGAAAAGACATAATTACAGGTCGGAAATTGTTCATAGGAGTTAAAGTAATACCTTATGATCGGCAGAAACATCCAAACAGGCAGGAACGAGCAAACTGATCCATGTAAGATGCCCGGCTTGTTGTTGTGGGTGGTCTTCCCCATTGTAGTTCTAGCGATGGTATCCTCTCACCGTTTCTGGTTCGGCAGCCACGCTCCAGATCAGGTGCTTTGTTGCGGATCCCTATCGACGAAAAAAAAGCGTTAGATTTGAAATGGCAATGGGCTGCCTTGCCCGTCTGGTGGTATTATCACACAACCCCGGTATCTTTCACTGTGGTGCAAAAAGTTAGACACAAAAAAAAACAAAGATTTCGCACATCGAAGTGACAATCAGCATTCCTAAATCCAGCTGTTTTTAGGTAGAGTCGGTGTCAGACGCTTTTTTTTTATTTAGTACCAGTACAAAAAGGTGCACAATTGCAAAAAGGGGTTAAGGTACAGGGGCGGATTGGTGTACCCGAAGGCCGTTTTTGGGGCGCTATATTTTAAATATTTTTTTTTGTTGATCCTTTATTTTTACTTGCGATTATAGGTACTATAAGGCAAGTTATGCATTCGTAAAAAAAACATTTTTTTTGGACAATCAAACATAACATTACGATGATAGAGAAGTCGAAAAAAGTGGGTCCGACAATTCTGTCTGCCTGTCTGTCTGTCTGTCCGTCTGTCTGTATCGGCACCTACAGCCTAAACGGCTGGACCAATTTGCTTCAAACTTGGTACATAGTATTATTATGACGTCCCACAGAGGGGTTTTTGGAACTAGCATTCTAGCTCTAAAACTAACGGTACCTGCCATACGATTTTCAGTGAAAAATTAATTTTTCTCAAAAACGGCTCCTATGATTTTGATAAAACTTTCTGAATAGTGTTTTCTGTGCAAACTTTATGTTTTGGTTGGAATAGCTTTTTCAGGAAAAGTCTTATAACGGTACCTCCCATAGGACCGGTTTTTTTTAAATCCGATTTTCTGTTAAGCCACTTGACGCAATTCGATGAAATTTTTAAGGTAGAGGCCCGATTATAAACCAAATAATAAAAACTCTTAAATTTTTCAAAAAAATTTTTTTTGAGTTTTTTAAAAAAGTTTAAAAATTTTTTTTTATTTGTTGTTTTTTCGAAAAAAGGTTAAATCAATTTTTTTTTATTTTGTTTTTCTGATAAAAACTATAAGGTTCTAGAAGTTGGCATACTCAAAAAAAAAATTGGAATATGTTTTCGAAAAGTTTTTCAAAAAAAACCGTTTTTAAAAAAAACTGGTCGAACGATTTTGAAAAAAAATTTCCTTAAAATTTAAAAAAGCAAAAGAAATCTGATGGCTTACTTCATTTTCTCCAAAAAACGTTTTAACTATTGATTTTTAAGTGATTAATTAAATTTTATATGATTTTTTCAATGCTTTTTTTCGAAAATCTCTTGCCCAAAGACGATTTTAACACATTAGAGCAAGTTCGTACGACCCAGTCGTGCACTTTATTTTGTTCTCTTTTGCTCTTTTGCCGGATATTTACTAAAAAAAAAAACCATTATAATTAAGTAGAATAAGCTTACCAAATTATTTTTAGTTTAGTTTAAGTTATGTATTGTATGTATGTTATGGTTCAATGTTAGAGAGTTCTCCATTTTTTTGTCGAATTTTAAGTTTTTACTTGCGATTATAGGTACTATAAGGCAAGTTATGCATTCGTAAAAAAAAAAAATTTTTTTTCGACAATCAAACATAACATTACGATGATAGAGAAGTCGAAAAAAGTGGGTCCGACAATTCTGTCTGTCTGTCTGTCTGTCTGTCTGTCCGTCTGTCTGTATCGGCACCTACAGCCTAAACGGCTGGACCGATTTGGTACAAACTTATTAGATAGTATTATTATGACGTCCTACAGAGGGGTTTTTGGAATTAGCATTCTAGCTTTAAAACTAACGGTACCTGCCATACGACTTTTAGTGAAAATTCAATTTTTCTCGAAAACGGCTCCTACGATTTTGATAAAACTTTCTGAATGATGTTTTCTCCGCAAACTTAATGTTTTGGTTGGAATAGATTTTTCAGGAAAAGTCTTATAACGGTACCTCCCATAGGACCGGTTTTTTGAAATCCGATTTTCTCGTAAGCCACTGGACGAATTCCGATGAAATTTTTAATGTAGAAGCCCTATTACAAACGAAATAATAAAAAATCTTTAATTTTTCAAAAAAAGTTTTTTTGAGTTTTTTAAAAAAGTTTAAAATTTTTTTTTTATTTTTTGTTTTTTCCAAAAAAAAAATTTGGAATATGTTTTCGAAAAGTTTTTCAAAAAAAACCGTTTTTTGAAAAAACTGGTCGAACGATTTTGAAAAAAAATTTCCTTAAATTTTTTTTTGGTTATTTTTAGTTGAATTTTGCATTTAATGGTTTATTTATTTTGTTTATTATTGAAAAGTAATATATTATTTATTTAATTTTGTTCTTTTTATGTGGCTTCTTATTTCTTTTATTGTTATTTAGTTTGTATACTTTTTATCCACATTCCATTTTATCCGTAAATATTTTCTTTTAATAAAGTATGTATAAATAACGCCAACCATTCGTCTATTTTTTGTGAACCATCTGTTAGCCTGATGGTATTTTGAAGAAATTTTCAGGGGGTAAAGTGAGGCTGGCGAAGAAGATCTGAAGGAGATGACCTGATTGTAGATTCCCATGCTTTCGTTGGGGGAGCCCGAAAAATACGGACTCCAGGAAAGGAGGGTACAGCAACCCTGCAACAACACCAGCAGGGTCAAAGTGTGGTAGATCATTGTTGGTGGTAATCGTTATGTTATAATTCCTTTGGTGGTGGTAATCTTTTTGTCTTAATTCCTTTGGTGGTGGTAATTTCTTTGTTTCATTTCATTGGTGGTGGTATTTATTTATTTGTATTATTTTCTTGGTGGTGGTTTCCTCTCCCTCTCTATCCTTACGGCACGATGTATGTTTTTATTGTTGGCCTTCGTCTGTCCTTGGGACAAGATCCCCCCTATTCCGTCGAGCTGAGCCGAGCCTCGCAAGCGTGCCATGTCCCTAGGATCAGACAATCCCCCACTTCCCCAACAGATGTATGATAGTGTGGTCGACATCCACGCCTTCTACCTCTTCCTTCCAATGTTGTTACTCTTTCCATAGTTACCCCTCCTATCACCTATTCCTCTCGTTTTTCAACTTTTAGTGACATTTACGATCCCATCTTCCCGCATACTTACCTCTTTTTACCTTTCTGAACCATCCAACTTACCTACTTAGCCTAACCTACTGACCTCAAAATTCCACTTTCCGGTTCCGCTTCCACAACCTACCTCAGCTCCATATACGAGTTCCTGCTTCCCATATCCGTTCTAACTTACCAATTTCAACCATATTCCAAATGCCATTTCAATTGAATATCAGCTGCTCCCATTCCGTTTCCTGCCTGTCATTTTTATTTCCACTTCATGCCATTCCCATATTCAAATTCAAATCCAACTCCCTTCAAAAAGCTGTCTTTTGTATAAAAACTAATATACTTCATCAAGACACAATGTTTTCCTTAGGAAAATGTTGATGTTCAAGTGGGAAATAAAAGCGAAAAGTAAATGAAAAATATTACTTTTAATCCAATCAAATTTAGCCAGCATTTTAACGCAATTGACACACAGCCTTAGTTAGCCTCATGCTAATACCCTCCCGGCCACATAATTAAAGTTGTCGAAAACGTTGCGACAAAACGTAACACAAGCGATAATAAAACGTTCCAGACGCGTAGGAGAATGGATAATTTTTGACGAAGAGGTTTTAGAACCACTAATGTGGCTTGCCGCATAGTATTCGCTTAAAACGTTTCGTTTTCGAAACGATTCGACGTAGTTAAAGCGGTAGGCGGAGCTAAAAATAAATAAAAATGCAGCCATTTTGTTTTATTTTTTATTTTCTTCTAACACAAATCACAAATAACACAAAACATTATTATTTTAATATAAGACATCCTTCTAAGGGCCTTAGTTGGTATCATCATCTAGAAATAAACAAAGATAATTGAATATAAATATTATAATGAGATAATTGGAAAGAACAATGAAATACTTACTTTCAATTGGTTTGCGATTTTTTTCTGCAATACTGGAAGAGCAACATCCTGCCTCTTTGAACGACTGATCACGTCTGACCTGACCATGTGTGAGATACTTTAAGCAACTTACATTGCGTACAAAAGTACTTTTTCATCCCGTAAACTGTACGCCTTAGGCGGATTTCGTCTTTGTGCCGGGAGGGTAGGGCGCCTGCTTTAAGTAAATAGTGGAATAAAATCAAATTCAGGGGTTTTTTCACACGTGTATTTATTTATTGCTGGCAATAAAACCTTAAATCTTCCTTTATCTGTGCAATATATTGGTGGAAAATGTAGGGAATATAGTATTTTACTGAAGATTTATTGAGTAAAATTCATTTTGTTAGTTTTTCTGTTAAATTTCCTAGAAATTAAGTTTGAATTATGACCACAGCAGCGCCACACACTTTTTGTGGCGAAGTTGTCGCGTTTTGTATTTTTGTTTTACTTTTTATCTGTCAATTGTAAATGTCCTAGCATATAAGCATTATAAATGCAATATGAGAATACAATAAAATTTTAAGTTTTAAGAAAACGAACAAGTGTTTTCACAAAATAAAAGGAAATCATCATTCCACGCAGATAGCATTAAAAAATTATAAATAACTAATTAGCTATGGACTAATTTCCGTGATTCTAGCTATTGAAATGTCGATCAAGTACCCGTCGTGTGCGGTCGCCTTGCTACTGTGCGCGTGTGTCCCCCAAGAATAATCAAAAAAAAAAAAATTTGCAAAAACCAAATTCACATATCACATACATGCATAGTGCAATAAATTAAAAATCTCAAATTAAATTCAGCCCTTTACACTACCCGAAATTCGACAAAAATAAAAAGAATAAACAAGTGGCAAATAAAAAAAAAAGAAAAAAATACAAAAAACCTCGCTCGCAGTCGCAGCACAGCACCCAACATTACCCATTCTCTCCACCCGCGCCACCCATAACTGTTGCTTTCTATGCAATGCAAGCCTCTTGTGAGGCTTATCGCATGAGGTTTGCATTTGACGTATAGTTTAATCATGTATTTTCGTTTATATTGATTCCCGTTTGCAAACTGTTTTATGGGCATAACACCTAGGACAGTTTGTTTATAATTGGACTTAATATGGACCTATACTTCACGGCTGAACTTAGTTTCGTCAAAGTAGAATTTTGTTTGTTTAGTTTGTCAAAATGGTAAGCGATTTTTGTGTTGTCTATTCAAATGTTCGTGGGCTAAGAAAGAATTTCTTTTCTGTGTACGGTGTACGCCCATACTGTGCAATACAGGCCAGCTGTTTTGGCATTAAGTGAAACCCAAGTTGGACAGAATACTGATTTATCAGAATTTTGTTTGGTTGGATATAACTTAGTGATATTACTTTTTTCCCACCATGGTCTTGTCGTTTATGTTAGGAATGATATTGCTTGCTAGAGCCTTCCTTAATATGGGCGTTGCTCTAATACGAACTTTAATTTTCTGTGGCTTAAATTCACTGGCCGTAAGCATGTCATTCATTACTGTTTTCTTTACAGGAGGCCGAGTCTTGACAGAATGTCTACTTGTAATGAGATAGATGCTTTGTCAGATTCAATATTCCGAATTGTTTTCCATTGCCCTCACACTGAAGTGATTACGGGCGACTTCAATGTACACAATTCAAGTTGGGTCTGCTATTCTAGCCAGACAACACTCGAAGGAAGGTATACCGAGATCTTTGCTGAGTATAACCATCTTATCCAGCTTGTCGATGAGCCTACTCGTACACCGGATGTTGATGGGCATTCCGCCCATACTCATGACTTGTTCCTTACTTCCCATCCTCATAAATGAGGCGTTGAGAGCAGAAGTAACCCTTATTTGTTTCCTATAAGGTTACGCCACTTCTGCTCTCAATGCTTCAAATATACTATTAAAGTAACTTCTCCATTTGGCACCTCGGACCATTGTGTCATTTCAGCTAATTTCTCGATCTCCAACCATCCAGTTAAAGAAAAAATTCCCACTAGGACCGTTTGGCAATACGAGAAAGCCAACTGGGACGGTCTGAACAATTTCTTTCTCAACTTTAACTGGTCATTATAATTCCTCGATAATGACATTGATGGCAGTGCTGAAATGGTTACAGAAGTGATTTTTCTTGGAATGAGACCTTTTGTTCCTCACAGAACAAAATGTATCAAACCAAAAGAAAAGTGTTGGTTTACCGAAGAGTGTAAAGAAGCTATCAGGTTGAAAGAAGTAAGCTTCCGATCTTACAAAACCAACCCAACTGAGAAAATCGGAAGAAACATAAACAAGGTAGGAACTCGTGCAACTCCGGTATACATAAAACGAAATTTTTATATGACCAGAAGTTACGACAAAAAATTCTGCAATGTCCCAAAGGCAGTAAAAACTTCTGGTCATTTGTAAAAAACGTCAAGTCAACGTCATCATCAGTTTCAACGCTCATCGTCGACAATAAACTAATTGTCAGCTCTTCAGAGAAGGCGAATATGCTCGCAGCTCATTTTGCTGCAAGTTCTACGTTGCCTGCAAGCAACAATGCCCCTCCTGTACTTGAGGACGCTAATTTTTCTATGGAACAGGTATTTTTCCACATTCGTACAGTAGCAAGAGTTCTTCAAGATCTTGATATACACAAATCCGCTGGCCCGGATGGTATACCCACTATTCTTCTGAGAAGGTGTTCTTCATCGCTGGCAAAATCACTGCGTAAGCTTTTCCATCGCTCCTATCGTTCAGGAATCTTTCTTAGTAGATGGAAAACAGCATTGGTCCAGCCCGTCCCCAAAAAAGGTGACTCCTCGTCCCCCTTCTCAGCTTTTCATATACGTTTGATAATTCACGGCCTTCGCCTTTGGACGTGTTATTACAAGGAAATCGTTTGATAAGCTCTTTCTTTCGGCACAACGTCTCCTATCTGTCACTGAGGACAAATAATTTCCTTACAGTGCTAACCGAACCTTAGGAGAATCCACATTAGTTGGATTCTATATGATTTAATATCCACAATATCCAGATCCCACACAAATTTAGAAATCACAAATTTTCGAGGACCACTGACTTCCTTCGAATCCTCTGCCATCTTGTGGTAAATTTTTCAACGAGTAAAATTTTACTCGTTACCTGTTCTTTACTCACCGCAGCAGAAACGAGTTCTGCATTTCGATATTGAAGAATTTATAGTTGGCGCATAACGAACACCTTACGTTCTGACAGAAACTCAAAATCGAGTATCCGATCGAGTGATAGTTATCCTCAACATGTGCCACGTACATGCTGAAATGTCAGCTGTAGTATCCATTGTGTCAGATACGATACGCAGGACAATCTACAACCGTCATGCAAAACCGAAACCGACTTCGGTGTGAACGCGTCCATATTGTGAAAACTTGTCACACTGGTCCAGACCTGTCAGTCGTTGGACTTACCTGACAGCTCGCCAAGGATCTCTGTTTTAGTCCTAGTACACAGCCTACATGGCGTACGTCTTAATTTTAATGTCTGTTCGATTAACTACCCTAATCTTCCGTCCGTAGTCAATTTTCGCTGACAGCTGTGACTCAAACAATAAATAAGTCTGATAATGACAGATGTCAGAGACCGATCACTCGTAGGAAATGTAGACAGAACATGTTGGAAGGATTTAGTTCTTGTAAAGTACACTCTTGGGTGCTCAGCAACGAAAAGAGCATTCTGCAGTACAATGGCAGATGGTGGATTTAGAAACTGTTATACAGTACAGTACTTATTGCAAAACGCTAGTCCATAATCGACTGACACACTCTTGACAAAAGCATATTGAAGGAATAGCATAAATTCTACTTCCTATTTAGCCCATACCACGACTCCGCTCTTACATGTCAAGAGATTCCCCAAAACATATTCTCCATTCATGAGTAACATCGCAAGACGCCTTTACGGCAAAGCCAAATACTGAATGTAGTCCGTTCGAGCGTGATTTATGTCACCACTCTCTGGCTGATAACATGAAAATTTGGCCTAGGATGTTTACACGGCTACTTATATTCGCACCCATATTGTGCACAGCCCCTAAGCTAGTCGTTACTTGAGAGCACAGAGGACCTATAGGAGAGTGAAATCTTTCGTACGTATCACCCTCCGACACCCATTTCCGGTAATTTTTTTTTTAGTTATTTGACATCGTGTCTGTGAATAAATGTGAAAAACAACAACACAAAACGACGAGGTGAGTTTTGTTTGCTTTGACATTTAAATTTTTTTTTACTTGATGACAGATGACTACTTTTGTTCTAGGATTTTATTATATGTAGCTTCGGACTCCAATTAAACAATGCTTTTAGAAGGACAGATTAATAAAGAACCCAAAAATGCAAAAAGCATTTCCCTTAGCCAATTCGTGTACAATACAAATGACAACATAAATTATAAAAACGCAATTGCAACTTGTTTCAAAATATATTTTTGCACCAATCTTTTTGACATTTCATGAACTGTGGGGAGTTTTGATCATGCATTTAGGTGAATTTTTAGGAACAGGGATGTGTTCAGAAAGGAAACAAAGCTGCGACTACACTTGCAGCAATTAGAATTTTTTAAGCAAATCTTTTAGCAAAATTTAAAAAAATATAGTAAATAATAATAATTAGATAGTAAGTAATATGATATTGAGAATAAGAATAAGGTTGTTACAATCATTTTGTAAAAACTGAAAAATATGTAATAACCCCGTTAAAGGGTCAGTTATAGCGATCAGTAGAATTAATCAGTGAAAATTGGAAACGAATCAATTAAGAGTTTTTTGCTGATGGAATTATGTTAGTATAAAAATAATAATAACAATGCATCCTGTCTTTTTCTTCTCTTTCTGTAAGTAAGTTTTTTTCCGGATGAACAGTATAAAACTAAACCGCAATCAGGTGGATATTTTTCTGAGCAACGAAAATAGAAACTTCTTTCAGATAAAATAAAGTGCACGACTGGGTCGTACGAACTTGCTCTAATGTGTTAAAATGGTCTTGGGTGCTTGAGATTTTGGGAAAAAAGCGTTGAAAAAATCATGAAATTTTATAAATCACTTGAAAATCAATACCTAAAACGTTTTTTAGAGAAAATGAAGTAAGCCATCAGGTTTCTTTAACGTTTCTGAATTTTTACGAAAATTTTTTTCAAAATCGTTCGACCAGTTTTTTCAAAAAAAAGTTTTTTTTGAAAAACTTTTCGAAAATATATTTCAAATTTTGTTTGAGTATGCCAACTTCTAGTACTTTGTAGTTTTTATCATAAAAATAAAATTAAAAAAATTTAGATTAAATCGTTTTTGGAAAAAACAAAAATTTAAAAAATTTTTTGAAACTTTTTTAAAAAACTCAAAAAAACTTTTTTTGAAAAATTTAAGAATTTATATTATTTCTTTTATAAAAGGGCTTCTGCATTAAAAATTTCATCGAAATCCGTCAAGTGGCTTACGAGAAAATTGGATTTGGAGGTACCGTTAGAAGACTTTTCCTGAAAAATCTATTCCAACTAAAACATAAAGTTTGCACAGAAAACACTATTCAGAAAGTTTTATCGAAATCGTAGGAGCGGTTTTTGAGAAAAATCAATTTTTCACTAAAAATCGTATGGCAGGTACCGTTAGTTTTGAAGCTAGAATGCTAATTCCAAAAACCCCTCTGTAGGACGTCATCATAATACTATATACCAAGTTTGAAGCAAATCGGTCCAGCCGTTTAGGCTGTAGGTGCCGATACAGACAGACGGACAGACAGACGGACAGACAGACAGACAGACAGACAGAATTGTCGGACCCACTTTTTTCGACTTCTCTATCATCGTAATGTTATGTTTGATTGTCCAAAAAAAAATTTTTTTTTTTTACGATTGCATAACTTGCCTTATAGTACCTATAATCGCAAGTAAAAATCACTTGAATTTCTAATAGAAAATATAAATAAAAACTTTCAACCTTACGAATACTACGTTTTCATTAAAGCAAAAGAGGAAATTTCGAAGCAAATTTCCAAATTCGACTCCATTTCCCATACAAAATCAATCAATTTGGAAAGTAAATCCGAGGCAACGGCAAAAGTAAACAAAACAAAGTACAGTGCATGACGGTTATAAGAAACTCCGAAATGACACAATGTCTTCGTATAGCGTGTGTTTCTTACCTCGGAACCACGGATAGAAAAAGAACACGGACACAAGAAAAAGAAGTTTTTATAAAAATATTCTTAAAGAAAAAAAACATTACCTACATATCATGTACATGCGTGTCCATGGTTTTTCTAAAGGTGTGTTCATATTTAAAATCCAGGGCAACGGCTGTAGTAAACAAAACAAAACAAGAAGACAGATGGGAAAGGTCGTAAAAAAGAATAATAATAATCACAATGAGCCGAAAACCTGGTTTTCAAGCTAAAACTTTACGAAAACCTGAAAATCGTTCACACCGGACTTTTCAAGTTTTCGTTTGACATTTCACTTCATTTTTACAACTGACTATCAAATTTTGAAATGAAAATATTTTTGGCTGCTATGATTGATTTTTTTTTACTTTTATGTGCTTTTTAGGTTTGTTTGGAAAACAAACTTAGGTGTGTTTGCGTTGTATTGCAACAAGTTTTCGACAGGTTTATTGTAAAACTAGTTGTTTTCGAAAACTTGTGTTTAGCAAAAATGTATGATAAGACCACGTTTTCAGCTCGGTGTGAAAACCCTATAAGAAGGAAGATAGCTTGGTGTCATACCAAATGCGCGAACCTAGATAAAAAGACTTTAAGCATTGCTTGCTATAGTCTATCACTTCCTAAATTGTTCCTTTTGAAACACTAAAATTTATTACGAAATTGTATACACAAACTATGACACAAAATCTTCTTCTAAACGTTTTAATTATTTGATCAATTTTAAAATCAGCTGTTAACATACTTTTTAAATCATTCTGTACGATCTTATATGTTACAAATCGATTATATCTACAAAAATATATCAAAATCATAAGAAAACTAAATTGTGCAGCACGTTCAACGAAATCTTACCATGTGTGAAAGGGGCATAATAGAAAAATGCATTACCTTTGAACATACCCATAACAACTCCAGAACTTTCAAAAATAACCGCCAAATTTTTAAAATAACCGACAAATTAGTGGGGGGTGGTGAAATTCATAGTAGCTAAGAGTGTTTGTATGCGAGTTTTTACCAAAGAGGATATATACATATATAGAGTTCAATCTTTCCTACGTTCCATCCTCCTCTGCCAAAATTTTCATGCTCTCTTTTCTATTGTATTCATTGTCCGTGTGAAACAACGTGATTCAAGTTTTTTTTTATGTAACGCACACATGTTTAACAAAAAGAACAATATGACAGCTGTAGCACACACACATGTTTATCAAAAAGAACAATATGACAGCTGTAGCTTGTAGGCAAAATCAAAACAAGTCACAAGATGGGACTCTTTATATATATCCTCTTTGGTTTTTACGCACACTTTCACAGCTATCCTGAATTTTCTGTCAAATCAGCTTGTAGGCAAAATTCCATTTCCGGCCTACATTAAACTCTCTTCATATATCCTCTTTGCTTGAGAGTGTCTGATTTCCAAACTGAAATGGAAAGGCACTGGAAAAAGGAAATAAGTATTCCAGTATGGACGCAAATCGGCGTTTCCACAAATTTCTGTCCGGGACCTCATTTTGTCTCGACATTTAATACGGCCCGCATCACTACACGAAAATAAAATGTTCTCCTTAAGAGTTTTTCTTTATGCAGCGGCTTTTTATTTGATAATCGTTTTAATAAACCGCGTGTGAATAATTATTAGTGATTAGGGTGTCGCATTATGCAATTGCATTGCAGATACCTGATCATCTTTAAAGAGAAACAAACAGGTAATTCATATTTTTTAATTTTTTTTTTTTTGGTTTCGGCGAAGAAAGAATGTTGGCGGCCATGCTTTTAAGAGCAACGCCAGATTCCTTTCGACATACACATTCCTTTCTGTATCGTGTCTCAGGCACAAACTCAGGTAGATTCCAAACTAATCTTGTGTCCTCATTTTCCTTTTTATTAGATCTTTTGTCTCGGTGGCCCTTTGAGGACCGAAGCCACCAATTGCGCAACTCCTCTCCATAAGAGAAGCTGCGCAGGACATATCCCTTCGGAATTTTAATATTCCCTCCTTATTTCCGTCGCATACGTGGACAAAGTCCTCGTAGAGGTGTCCCCAGGAACGCGAATGAGCACATGTCTCAAGGAATTGCTCGGAATTCAAGCAGCTTTGTACCCAGCCTCGATACGGCTGACGACAGGGGACTGGACCCCAGTTCAGCTTCTTCATATCAGTATATCAATCTCATTTGCAGTTCAGCTTCTTCATATCAGTATATCAATCTCATTTGCAAAAGAGATTGCAACGTGGGAGCAACATTGCCACATCGCGGGCCACTTTTACCACATCTCCAAGGCCAGGAAGCTGGGCTCGTCTTAAGGTTAATGTTTGAATAGTGCCTAAACTAAAAATTTATATATAATGTAACATTCTTTTATAATAAACCCTGTGTCGACCCTGTTGCGGCATTTTATCCTGCCATCTGTATTATCATCGTTATATACCGCTAGTATACAAGAGCATATCAAAATCGCTTCACGGACGGTAGAGCGGAGGCAAAGTTTCCTCTCATTTCTATAATCAACGTTCCTGAAATCGAATAATCCAACGTCGAAGAGATCCGCATATAAAAGTACTTGGGAGTCTTTATTGACACGACCTCAAGACTCTCCCGTGTGTCCACGGACGGTGTACATAGAACTTCGACGGTATTTGTCCAACCGCCCTGTTGGTGTACCTACACTCTTTCTACGCATTGGAGAAACCTTACCAACTGCTTGTTGAAGCATCATGAATTCCTTCGATCGTCTTATATGTATAGTAGAGTATCTAGTTTGTAGAAGGGCTATCCTTAGATTTAAGTATCTTTATTGAATATTCACTTACCTTTTCTCCTACTATATCTTTTATTTTCCTTCACTCATTGCACATATAAATCAGTGATTATAGTAATGAGTAAGACGTTATGTTCACTCGCGGCGTTACTCGTAGTGGTCGCGTCAAATAATATCGTTTTGAAGGATTTGATTGTAATTATTTAAAAAAAAAAATGTGTGTCGTAAAACCAGTTCAAGCATTATTCGGCACTTATATTAATATAACCCGGTCGCGGCTACGTAAAATAAGAATTTTTTTCTTTTACCAGTACTCGACATTGCTGGCAGTGAAGTTCCTTTTTTTCGTTGGTATTATCTTATGGTACCCAGATACACCAGGCGTATCGACTAGCTGTATTCAGACGACCTCGTTCGCGTCGCGGCAGACATAACTTACTTCCTTTTCGTCCTTTTCTAATGACTACTGTTAGCCATCCAGAGGATACATTCTAGCTGCTTCAGCTGATTAACTTGTTCCTGTATTATTCGGTGAAAAGATTTTTATATCAACGAAGTGTCTTTCCTATGTTTTTTTTTGTAGATTCTTCTACCACTAGGCCCTTTTCAGGCCCGTGTTCGACCTTTTTGTTACAAGCTAAGCGTTACGTTTATTCTTATGCATGGTATAGGCTAACATTAGCGATATAGCCTTAAAGCCCACACCCTAGGAGCATCGTTTTCCAGATGTAAAAGTTTCTACCACTCAAGTGTGCTAGTTTGAGAAGTGGGTCAAGCAACTAGTTTTTTTTTTTAGAGACACCATCTACGGATTCGTCGAGTATAAAAGGCATTCTTGTGCAGTAGTATCGGTCCGGTGATTTACTTAATAAAGGCCTACACGGCTTTTGTGACGTTTTATTTCATCGTGTCCTTCGTCTTTCGTGTATATGTTTTCCTACATTTTTATCGTTGCGAGTTTATTGACTCATATTCCTGACCTATCCTAACTTGGTGATATTGTTTTAGGAAATCTGGTGAACGAATTTAATAGCAGTTTAGTAGATAATAGTCTAATCACATTTTAGCTTACAGCTCTCCAGCGGTGCACCTCTGAAGCGGCATAAGCGATATTACGCTTATAAATTCTTATGATATTTAACTACATATATTGATATATTTTTATTATACAACTATATTGACTTTTAAATATATTTACTACATGCTTTAACTGAATTTACATCTGATTTCCCTAATCACATCTTGGGGATACTTACCTGTCTTTGGACAATACTTTAGTCAAAGATTTAAGAACTTTTTTTTACCCTTTTGGGGGTCAAATACAAATACTCGTCCACTTCGTCTTTCGTGATCGTCTTTTTTTGTGGGTTAATTAAATGTAAGAATTTTCGACGTATTATTCAATTACCTAATCAATAATGTTACTTTTGGTCACTGCATTAAGGCACAAAACCGTAACGTATAACGCTCGCGTATAGCATTCGACTCTCCGCTTCATGATATTTACGTATGAAATTTCCCGACGCGTCTTATTAAAACAATATTGATAAAAGTATTATGGGATTAAAATTTGATCTATTCTCTTGTGAACAGTTGGTTCACCCTTTTACTTTTCCTTTTTTTTTTTGAATTTAAGATCAAAAGTTAGAATATTTCTTTTAGAATTTTAAAGAATAATTTTGTTACATGAAGATTTATTAAAGAGACTCTCGAAAATGCAAAGAGAGCAGATATTAGAACTTTTAACGTATTAATGATATACGTATTCGTGTATATATTAAAAAGCCGTTAAGGAGCATAATCAAGAGAATTAATTGTTAGTTATTAAAAAAGACATTAGAATAAAAACCATTTAAAAAAAAATATTTTGAGCATTTCTTTTTTTTTTGAATTTTACTTTATAAATGATTAATAGAATTTCAGCTACAATGGAGTAAGTTAAGCTAAGTGGGTTGGAGGCTCTCTCTCTCCAAAGACAAAGGTGTGTGTGCGTGTGTGGTTGCAGTAGGGCAAACTTTGAGTATGTTTGGCATTTTGGAGTCGTCTTCAAGGATGCAGATCTAGCTCTTTGATACCTTGTAGATTTATTGTTAAGGATTAGGTTTAATGAAGTATTGGTAGTCTTCTAGAGGCAGTGAGTTAGAGGCTTAGACGATTTTTATTATATCGGGGATCCCGTAAACATATCTTTCTTAGCCAATCCGGGGTCTAAGGTCAGCAATAGATAAGAGAGTTGAGTTTTATCGTTGCTTTGGGAGGCTTTAGGGGCTAGGGTTGCCCATTACCATCTTTAGGCAACCTGACAATATAAGGGGTTTTGCTGAATATGTGTGATAACTTCGATTATCAGGTCTACGCAGAACCATGGCTGGACTTATGAGAGATGATTCATATTTTCGGAATGGGTGGGTTGAGAGCCCAAGGGTGTCGATCAAGTACTCGTCGTGAGCGGTCGCGTTGCCTAAATCTGTGCGCCTGTGTCTCCCAAATATACAGGGTGATTCACCAGCGTTGTGCCAAAAAGCTAGAGCGTGTAGGTTAAGATGAGACAAGAAAAAAATCGTATGGGAGGGGGGGTCTATTCCCCTCCGTTTAGCCGGGAGGGGCAATTTTCTGAAAAATTGACTTATTTTGTAAAAAAAAAATATTTAAAATCAACGGGTTCGTTTACAACACCGTGTTATACCTTTTTGGAAAGCAAAGAACTTCTCCTTTTATTTTGTTTTTAAATTAAATTGTTTTAACGAATAGTTTAAAAAATATAAATTTTCAAACTCAAAATTTTGAAAAAAAAATTTGAAAAAATAATTTTAAAACTAATTTTTTTCAAAATTTTACGTAATTAAGTATAATTTTTGTTCTCAGAATTCAGCGCTTCCATTAATCTTTAATCCAACACTGAAAACCGTATGGCTCTACGACTTTTTCTTGCCAAGGTATTCAAAAATAACCGAACCTACTTCTTCACAAAAACAAGAAAACCTAGCCTTACGGGATGGCACAAGTGACCATTTAGCCAATTTTTCGTGTTTTTGTGAAGAAGTAGGTTCGGTTATTTTTGAATACCTTGGCAACAAAAAGTCGAAGAGCCATACGGTTTTCAGTGTTGGATTATTGATTAATGGAAGCGTTGAATTCTGAGAACAAAAATTATACTTAATTACGTAAAATTTTGAAAAAAATTAGTTTTAAAATTATTTTTTCAAATTTTTTTTCAAAATTTTGAGTTTGAAAATTTATATTTTTTAAACTATTCGTTAAAACAATTTAATTTAAAAACAAAATAAAAGGAGAAGTTTTTGGCTTTCCAAAAAGGTATAACACGGTGTTGTAAACGAACCCGTTGATTTTAAATATTTTTTTTTACAAAATAAGTCAATTTTTCAGAAAATTGCCCCTCCCGGCTAAACGGGGGGGAATAGACCCCCCCTCCTATACGATTGTCTCAACTTAACCTACACGCTCTAGCTTTTTGGCACAACGCTGGTGAATCACCCTGTATATGTATATAAAAAAAAAAATAATAAAAAAAATAGACCAAACCAAAAAATCTCACATACAATTTACATACAAATTAAAATCAATCATTTTCAATACCCAAAATTCGCAAAATCAAATAAGCCAGTGACAAATAACAAATAAAAGAAACAAAAAAAAAAAACCCCCCGAAACCTCGATTGTAGTCGCAGCACGGCATCCGACACGACCCATCCTCTCCACCCGAGCCCACCTATAACTGTTGCTTTCTATGCACTGCATACCTGTTGTGAGGCTTATCGCAAGATGATTGCAGTGGACGTGTAAGTAGCATTTGTCGAATAGTTCTATTCTGTTGCTTATATGTACCTATACATATTAATTTCGTGTGCAAATTGTCTTATGGGCATAACACCTAGGACAGTTTGTTTATCATTGATTTGATTTGGGCCTACACTGCACGGTCGAACTTAGGTACGTCAAAGTTGAATTTTTTGTGTTAAGTTTTTCAGAATGGTAAGTGATTTTTGTGTCGTCTATACAAATGTTCGTGTGCTTAGGAAGAATTTCTTTTCTGTGTACGCCCATACTGTGCAATACACGCCAGCTGTTTTGGTATTAAGTGAAACCCAGGTTGGAGAGAATACTGATTTATCAGAATTTTTTTTGGTTGGATATAACTTAGTGCCATTACTTTTTTCCCACCATGGTCTTGTCGTTTATGTTAGGAATGATATTGCTTGCCAGAGCATTCCCCAATATGGGCATTGTTCTAATACGAACTTTAATTTCCTGTGGCTCAAATTCACTGTCCGCAAGCATATCATTCATTACTGTTTTCTTTACAGGAGTCCGAATCTTGACAGCATGTCTACTTGTGATGAGTTAGATGTTTTGTCAGATTCAATTTCCCGAATTGTTTCCCATTGTCCTCACACTGAAGTCGTGATTACGGGCGACTTCAATGTACACAATTCAAATTGGCTCCGCTATTCTGGCCAGACAACACTCGCAGGAAGGTATACTGAGATCTTTGCTGAGTATAACCATCTTACCCAGCTTGTCGATGAGCCTACTCGTATACCGGATGTTGATGGGCATTCCGCCCATACTCTTGACTTGTTCCTTACTTCCCACCCTGATAAATATACTATTAAAGTAACTTCTCCATTTGGCACCTCGGACCATTGTGTCATTTCAGCTAATTTCTCGATATCCAAACATCCAGTTAAAGAAAAAATTCCCACTAGGACCGTTTGGCAATACGAGAAAGCCAACTGGGACGGTCTGAATAATTCCTTTCGCAACTTTAACTGGTTATTATGCTTCCTCGATAATGACATTGATGCCAGTGCTGAAATGATTACAGAAGTGATTTTTCTTGGAATGAGAACTTTTGTCCCTCACAGAACAAAATGTATCAAACCAAAAGAAAAGTCTTGGTTTACCGAAGAGTGTAAAGAAGCTATCAGGTTGAAAGAAGTAAGCTTCCGATCCCATAAAGCCAACCCAACTGAGGAAAATCGGAAGAAACACGAACAAGTTAGGAACTCCGTTTTTCATAAAACGAAATTTTTACATGACCAGAAGTTACGGCAAAAAATTCTGCAATGTCCCAAAGGCAGTAGAAACTTCTGGTCATTTGTAAAAAACGTCAAGAACTCAACGTCATCATCAGTTCCAACGCTCATCGTCGACGATAAACCTATTGTCAGGTCTCCAGAGAAGGCGAATATGCTCGCAGCTCATTTTGCTGCAAGTCCTACGTTGCCTGCAAGCAACAATGCCCTTCCTGTACTTGAGAACGTTAGTTCTTCTTTGGGACAAGCATTTTTCCGCACTCGTACAGTAGCAAGAGTTCTTCAATATCTTGATAAACACAAATCCGCTGGCCCGGATGGTATACCCCCTATTCTTCTAAAGAAGTGTTTTTCATCGCTGGCAAAACCACTGCGTAAGCTTTTTCATCGCTCCTATCGTTCAGGAATCTTTCCTATTAGATGGAAAACAGCATTTGTCCAGCCCGTCGCAAAGAAAGGTGACTCCTCCTCCCCCTCCTCCTACCGACCGATTGCACTTACGTCCCTTCTTTATAAGGTCATGGAAACGCTGATAAATCGTCAGCTCAAGAAATATCTCGAAGATCGGGAGCTTTTAAATGACCGGCAATACGGCTTTCGCAGCAATCGTTCCACTGGTGATCTGATGGCATATCTCACCGAACAGTGGAACAAATCTTTGCATCGCTTTGGTGAAAGCAAGATTATTGCGCTTGATATTTCAAAGGCATTTGATAGAGTTTGGCATGAAGCTCTTTTATCTAAAATGCGTGCATTTGGTATCGATGATACTCTTATTCGTTGGATTAGAAGCTATCTTCTGGACCGTTCAATACAAGTTGTATTACACGGTTTCAAGTCTGATCTCCACAAAATAAATGCTGGTGTGCCCCAGGGCTCCGTTCTGTCTCCGACTCTCTTTCTCATTTTTATAAATGATCTCTTGTCTGTGACTTCTAATCCATTAAATTGTTTTGCTGACGACTCAACCCTCAGCTTTTCGTATACGTTTGATAATTCACGGCCTTCGCCTTCGGACGTGTTATTACAACGACACCGTATGATAAGCTCATTAAACTCCGATTTAAACAGCATTGTGAATTGGGGTATCAGAAACCGTGTGGAGTTTAATGCGTCGAAAACTCAATGCTGTCTTTTGTCGTTAAAGCTAAACATACCCCCTATGCCATTATCCATGAATGGTACTTGCATCGAGGAGGTCAAAAAGCTATCAGTACTCGGTATGTGTATCAGTGGCAATCTTCGTTGGAATGATCATATACTTGAAATTGCTAAGAATGCTGCAAGATGCTTAGGCTTTCTTAATAGATGCAAGAAGTTTTTCTCCCCTTCTGATCTTGCTACAATTTACAAAGCGTTTATACGCCCTAAACTCGAGTATAGGAGAAATATTATGGAAACATTTCCGTCACTCGAACATCGTCGAAATGTCTCATGTCTTTCCTTATTTTACAGGTTCTTTCACAAAAAAATGCTCACTCGAGGTAGAAAGAGGGAGGCAAAGAGCAAATGGATACGAATTGGATCCGCGCGCGGAGTCAAATTCACATACTAGACTCCGAATACGGATCCAAATACGGAGCCGTAAAACGACGTTTATCGACTCCATTTAGTATGTAAATTAGAATTCCCATGGATTCACTTGTGAGAGATTTAATATTTAATTTTTTTTTTAACTTTTTATAGGCACGAAAATTTCTTTGTGCTGTCGTCTCTAATGCAAACCGAAAAGTAAACATATTATACACAAATAAAAGGCTCCTGCTTCCTGCACTTTCCCTCGCTCTCTCTATCGCTCTCAATCTATTACAAAAGAAAAAAAAATACTGGATTCTCGAATCTCTTTATTAATTTTGTATGCCATGCGCATAGAGAAAATACTATAAAGAGGCCAATCTTGTGCCTTCTTTTACTTTTGCCTACAAGCTGCTGCTCATAGTAGGTGAGCATGTATGAGTAAAAAACGCACATATATGATCCTACTATGAACATAAAGTCGAGATAACACTTTGAAGATAAAAATTTTTTTGTTTTAAGGTACATATTTTTTTCACAGATATTAACAGGAGAATTCAATAATTGTTTTTGAAACTACTGAAAATTTATCATAAAAACCTAACAACGGACTGTACGCAAACAAAAATATGAATGATTAACTAGCTGCGCACAATTGTGTAGCTGCAAAATTAGCACGTAGCAATGTCAAAGTTGATGTCAAAAAAAGGAGCGCACCAAGCAGCATACACGAATACAATGTGTAGCACTGAACTCAATCAAAAATCGTGTCTGCCATTTCGTTTGTTGCTGTTTTTGATTTATATTTCAGCTACTTTCTCTGCTTCAGCTCCAACTTCACATTGTGAGTGCTACGTAATAATGCTGCAGCTACACCATTCTGCTCAGGCAGTTAGTTAGAAAACTTTATGAGAGTAAAACAAAAGTAACTTGGTAAGACGTATGGAAATTTATCATCGAGAATTGGGTTCCGTGTGTAAGCCTTCACAATCACGAAATTTCAACTTATACAGATATTGGTGTGCGGTCTGTTAATAAATGTGTAAGCCCGCCATTATTGAATTTCGAGAATAAAAGTTAATATTCTAACCAATTTTAAATATTCATCCTTAATTTTGAAACAGATGAGCTGTGAAATAGCAATCTAAAGAATAAACATCGATCACTTTTCCATTGAGATTAATCGCCTTCTAGTGCATTCCTTCCGGACAATGAATACAATACAAAAGAGACCACGAAAATTGAGGCTAGTGGAGGATGGAACGTAGGAAAGATTGGACTCTTTGGCCATGCACAAAGAGGATAAATAAATAAATCTTGTGCCTTGTTTTGATTTTGCCTACAAGCAACGGTTTCTCTTTTTAAACATGTATGCGTAAAAACCGCATACATAAACAAAATTCTGAATCACTTTTCCTACAACATCAATTTCCCCTCCAGGATTGTACACACTGGAACTATTAAGTTGAGATAACACTTTGAAGTATTGTATTGCATTATTTTGAGATGTTTTTTTTTTTTTTTTTTTTTTGACAAGACGTATTTTACTTTTGTTCACACACTATATTAAAAAGAAAAACAAATAAATTGTTTTGGAGACTACAGAAAATTTATAAGAAAAACCTAGCAACGGACTGTAGACAAACAAAAATAAGACTGTGAGAAATAAAAAAAAGATTATGTTGAATAAAACTTAAATCAATTTGCTATTTATTTATTACTAGCTTTTGCCCGCTACTTCGTACGCGTGGATTTTAGAATAAAGAAGGTATCTCAGTATATTTTTGTTTTTGCACAACCGGTTCAAAATGGGGGGTATGCGTGGTATGAAAGCTACATACGTTACCAGCTCTACAGCCGTAAGATTTTTGGCTTCTGTATAATATTATTTCGAAGTATCATAACGGTTTAAATTGCAAAGTTGGAGATTTAAGTTCTGAAGCAATATACCTAATTGAAATGCCCACTTTCAAGACGATGCTACGCGCCGATACTGCTATTTATGGCAGCTCCGCTTCATCAGTTTTGGCCGTAAGTATTGCTCGTTCACCGTTCTTTATGCTTATAGACCAAGAGCCGGCAGCAAATTTTGGGAGTGGAGTGATAACCAAAATGTATACACATGTATGTGTAGATATACGCAACATAATGCCAAATTCAACCGTCTGGCAGGTTTTTTTTTCAGCCGGGGGCGGGGGTGGGCGTTCGAAAATGGTCATTTTTTCGATTTTGGGGTCGAAGTGATAACCACCTAAATTTATATATAAACAATAGGAGATGGTGCCCTGATGTCAAAAAAGTGTGTCCAAGACGTTTTACCTTCAGCCTTACCCCCGCCAGACGGCCGCTAAAATGCGCGAAAATCAGCTTTTTGGGTCGAAATGATAACCACTTAAATTAATATATAATCAGTAGTGGATGGTCCACTGATATCAAAAAAGTGTGTCCAAGACGTTTTACCTTCAGCCTTCCCCTCGCCAGACGGCCACCAAAATGCGCGAAAATCAACTTTTTGGGTCGAAATGATAACCACATGAGTGATACATCAAAAAATCAGGAAAATTCTCCTGATTGTAAAAATGTGTGTCCAAGACGTTTCTCTTTCAGCCATCCCTTTGCCAGACGCATTTTAACACTTTTTTAAAGCATTTTTCAACTTAGATCCTTAATAACTTTTTTCATGTTAACTATAACCAAAAGAATTATATACCAAAATATCAGGAGAATTCCTCTGATTGTAAAAATGTGTGTCCAAGACGTTTTTCTTTCAGCCATACCTTTGCCAGACGCATTTTAACACTTTTTTAAAGGATTTTTCAACTTAAATCCTTAACAACTTTTTTCATATTAACTATAACCAAAAGAGTCATATACCAAAATATCAGGAGAATTCCTCTGATTGTAAAAATGTGTGTCCAAGACGTTTTTCTTTCAGCCATACCTTTGCCAGACGCATTTTAGCACTTTTTTAAAGCATTTTTCAACTTAAATCCTTAACAACTTTTTTCATATTAACTATAACCAAAAGAGTCATATACCAAAATATCAGAAAAATTACACTGATTGTAAAAATGTATGTCCAAGACGTTTTTCTTTCAGCCATACCTTTGCCAGACGCATTTTAACACTTTTTTAAAGCATTTTTCAACTTAAATCCTTAACAACTTTTTTCATATTAACTATAACCAAAAGAGTCATATACCAAAATATCAGAAAAATTACACTGATTGTAAAAATGTATGTCCAAGACGTTTTTCTTTCAGCCATACCTTTGCCAGACGCATTTTAACACTTTTTTAAAGCATTTTTCAACTTAAATCCTTAACAACTTTTTTCATATTAACTATAACCAAAAGAGTCATATACCAAAATATCAGGAGAATTCCTCTGATTGTAAAAATGTGCGTCCAAGACGTTTTTCTTGCAGTCTTATGCTTGCCAGAAAACCCAAAAGAAAGAATGCACAAAAACCATTGTTTTGCAAGCATAACAATTGTATTTTATTTAAAAATAAAATTATTTAATCACATAAAACAATATTAAATGGAATTTTAAAATTTGAATTGAAAAAAATCTATTCTTCATCAGATTCGTCCGATGAAGAATTCTGCGAAATGTTGTCTTCTTCGCTATCATTTTCTTCACAGATTATTATATTTTCAATGGTTTCCGGAGCCACAACTCCGTTGAACCAATTCAATTTGACTTTGTCATCCTCCATAGTCCAGCCGCAGTGAAATGGCGAAAGTTGTATCCCTCTATTTGATATTGCACTTTTCCAAATATGGCATATATAGTTGCAACGATTAATTTGTTGCAATAAGACGCTTCTATTTGGCGGCAATAAACTACCTTCAAAACCTTCAGATAAAATGTTTAAGCATATAATTGCTTAAGGTTTTAAAGAAAGATTTTAAATTTTTAACTTACTTTTAATGTTTTTGAAAATTTTTTTCGAAGTCGGTTTACAAGTTTTGTAAAACAATTCGTATCTGCTAATTTTTTTAAATATTATAGTTTTATATTTAAGATATTATTTTTATCTTACGTAGTGTTGGAATCGTTATTTGATACGCTATTCCCACTGTGTCATGAAGTGTGTTTTTTCCAGTGTTTGTTTCCACGTATCGATCATAGTTATCGAAAGTATAAGTTCATATATAAAAATAAGATATAGAAATAAAAAATGAATTATATGTATAATAACTGAATTGTCTTAAATATCTAAAACTTGCGGTTCCTTCGATTGTGGATCCTTATAATTGGACGTGTATTTTGATATGTTGAGAGTTAAAGATAGTACCACTAAGTGTAGAGGGTTACTCCACACAAAGTGTCGCTTTTGTTTCTGGATCTTGCAGTTTTGTTTCGACGGTTACAATAGCACACGTTCGTGCCGATGTTTTTGCGTAGATACGCTTCTATGTATAGCAGGATCTGGCATGCGGGGTTATAAACCGCATGTGGTCTCTCTATATCTCCTTGTTCCTGGCCCAAGATGTTGGCACAAGAATTTTTAATTTAAAAGATAAAAAGTGAGACCAAGTTGTGGTCAATTTAATTTTTGTTTTATAAAAAAGAAGACGGTTGTTTAAAAACGTTATAAAAATTTATTAAAGTATTTAATTTCGAAGCTAAGTTGTAGCTATTAATAGAAATGAAGTTTCACAAGTGATTTCAAATATTTAATTTTGCTAAGAGGAAACCTCGCACTCCTTACTGTACGATTTAAATACATAACTTACAGCTGATCGTTAAATAAATTATATAGAAGGGTCAACAACCTTGAGCTGGAGAATTACTTCCAGTATTCAACGATACTTTATTTGTTTTACAAGTATTTGTTTTTCTAAACAATAAATACATGGGAATTTATATTAATGCCCCTCGTAAGGGGGTCCTTGTGAGAGTGAGAGGCATAACTTATCATTATTTTCTTTTTTGTTGGAGAAATTCTATAAATTTATAATTCATCGTGGGTAAAAGAGATGACAACAATTTACAACAATGTAAGCCATGCTATTTCACCCTTGTATTCAAGCAGTTGTCATTGTCATTTAGTCTTTCGGTGCGCGTGGTTTCAATTTGTAATACATATTTTAAAATTAGTTTTTAACAATTGTTTTGTAAAATAAAACGCATTGAATCAATTATTGATTATGCATTATTGCAATTCGTGCAATCAATATAGATTGCATATCGATAATTGATCCAGTGCGTATAAAAAATAATCTCCATTTATAATATAAACTGTGCAGTGTTGTTGTTGTTTATGTTGGTGATGGAAGCCCAACATGCTCCCCCCCTCGGGGTACGGTTGATTGGTTGAGTGCAATGGCTTGCTGATTTCGGCACCAATGTTCTTGTTATTTTTGTTGTTGGTGATCTATCTGCCATGATTAGATTGTTGATGTTCCAAGATCTTATCCTCGAAGGATTTTACCAAAAAATATATAAATAAAAATTATAAATGAAATATTTTTGACATGTGAATCAATAAAATAAGAAAAAAAACTGAAAATTTCATTCTTCTCTGCATGTTTGGATATTGGGTGCCTGTACACTGTACAGGTTATTTTAAAGTTGAGGGTAAGTTTGTATATTGTAATGGATTTTTTTTTTTTAAGGAGTATGTATTGATATGGGCTTTATATTTCATTTTGGTAGGGGTGTCAGGGTTGATATGGACTTTATTGAATTAAGATTAAGTGTTTCATGCATTTGTTGATATTAGATTAATTAATTTGCTGTTTGAAAAAAAAAAAAATTTTTTTGTTTTTTTTTTTAGGTTGTATATTATGTAGGTTTTTGTCTAGACTGAGTAGGTAAATTAAAAGTTTTCGTTGTAGCTTAACCACTAGATGGACTTCCAACTGGTAGGAGTAATAGGGCGTTTTAAAATCGAGTTTTGAGTTTTAATAGTCACTACGCGCACAAGCCCATCCGAGCCAGGATGTAAATTAATTACTCTTGCGAGTAACCACGCTGATGGTGGGAGATTGTCTTCCTTTACTAGGACGATGTCTCCAATTTTTATATTTTGATTTTCTTTGAGCCATTTTGGACGTTGTTGCAGAAGATGTAGATAGGATGAACTCCATTGCTTCCAAAAGTCCTGTGTTAAACGCTGTATATATTTCCATTTGTTGAGGATAGATATGTTTATTTCCTTTATATCCCTATCAGGAAGTGTGCAAAGTGGTGCGCCGATTAAGAAATGTCCAGGTGTGAGGACTGACAAATCATCTGGGTCTGACGTCATTGGACATAGAGGTCTAGAATTCAGGCAAGCCTCAATTTGAGTTAAAAGTGTAGCATATTCCTCAAATGTGAGTTTTGAGCAGCCAATGGTTCGTTTTAGATGAAACTTAATTGACTTCACTCCGGCCTCCCAGAGGCCTCCAAAATGAGGTGAAGATGGGGGGTTGAAATGCCAAGTGGTGTTTTGTGAAGCAAGGCTTTCAGTTACTTCTGCGGACCATTCAGCCGAAATAAACTTACTGTCCTTTCGAAGCTCGTTACTCGCTCCCTTGAAGTTAGTTCCGCAGTCGCTGAACATATTTAAGCAATTTCTTCTTCGAGCAACAAATCTCCTGAATGCTGCTATAAATGCTGGTGCGCTTAAATCGCTTACCAACTCAATATGAATGGCCTTTGTGGACAGGCATACGAAGACGGCTATGTAACCCTTGGTAGATCTGTTGCATCTGCCCTTCCACAATTTTATTTCAATTGGCCCAGCATAATCGACGCCAGTATTTGTGAATGGCCGGGACACCACAACTCTTTCTGCAGGGAGGCTTCCCATAAGTTGCTCCTGCATTTTCGCCTTGTATCGATGACATCGAATACATTTGTGGATGACCAGTTTGACTTTTCTTTTCAAATTTGTAATCCAATACATTGTTCGGATCTTGGCCATCATGATTTGTTGGCCACCATGAAGTGTACTTTGATGGACGTCTTGTACAATTAGTTTCGTGAAATGGTGCGTGTCCTTTAAGATTATTGGATGCTGTTGGTTGAAGTTTAGTGATGAGTTTGCTAAACGTCCACCTACTCGTAACACGTTATCGCTATCAAGAAAAGGATTTAAATTTTTAATATGGCTTCCTTTTGGTAAGGGTTTCTTTTGTGTAAGATTTTCTATCTCATCAGAAAAGGTGTCGCTCTGAACAATTTTTATTATTCAAATAAAATATTCCAAACTCAAAGGATGAGTAATTAATGGTTTTTTTATTATGTTCTTTTTTTGTAGGTTGAACATATATCTTTGCCATATGGCAACGCTTCGAACAAGTCGTTTTAATGTGGAATATTTTTCGACGATTGTGTTTATATTGACGGCATAATTAGACACCACATGAACAACACTTGTAAGTGATATAGTGATGTTATCATAAGTAAAAGGATCAGATTTGGAAATTTTTTTAGATTTTTTTGTTTCCATATCTGTTTCGATTGGTATTGAGTTTTTTAACTCGGTTGTAGAAAAATTTTTGAGAAATGATGGGCCATGCCACCACATAGTGTTGTTGATTAAGTCTTCAGGTGACAGACCTCGTGAGCCAAGATCAGCAGGGTTTTCTTTACCTTTAACGTGGTTCCAAACCGTTGTTTTAGTAAGTGCCTGGATTTCGGTGATTCGATTTGCAACGAATGTAGTTCGTGTCAATGGGCTCCCTCTTATCCAAGCTAAGGTTATCATGGAATCAGACCAAGCAAATGTTTGAGCGTTTTCAAACTGCATTGACCTTGACATTCGATGCAAGAGCTTTGCTAGCAATAGAGCTGAGCACAATTCTAGTCTTGGAAGTGCTATTTTTTTAACTGGAGCGACTCTGGTTTTTGAGGCAATAAGGTGAATGGCCTCTTTTCCATCCTTGACCACCCTTGCGTATATAACAGCTGCATACGCTTTCTCCGAAGCGTCGCAAAATCCGTGGAGTTGGACTGCAGATGAAATTCGAAAGTTAATCCAGCGAGGTATTTGGATATTTTCCAGAGTTTTAAAATTGTCTCTGAGTTCAATCCAAGATTTCTCCAGTTCTTGGGATATTTTTGAATCCCAAGATAATTCATCGAGCCATAGCTGTTGCATAATAAGTTTTGCCTTAATTATGCAGGGTGCAATCCACCCTAAAGGATCGAAAAGGCGCGCGATGTCAGCTAGGACAGATCGTTTCGTATGCTTCTCGATGGTTAGAAGATTAATTTTGAATTTGAATATGTCCTTTGCTGGGTGCCACTGGATGCCTAGCGTTTTGATGGCATCGGCAGATTCAAAGTTCAGTGGAAGATTAATCTCCCTTTCAGTTTTAGGTATCTGAACCAAAATTTTTGTCGAATTGCTTGCCCATTTTCGCAGAGGAAATGAAGCTTGCTTCAAGACAGTTAGAACATCTCGTTGTAATATGGTGGCATCCGCTTCGGTATCGGACCCATATAGAAAGTCATCGACGTAAAAACCATCTTTGATTGCCCTGGCTATGTTAGGTTGAGTGTCCTGTACATCTAAAGCAACTTGATGTAACGTGCGCACTGCTAGGTATGGCGCCGATGCTGTACCAAATGTTACTCTATTCAGTGCGAAAGTTTTGATTGGCTCTGCTTTTGTCTCTCTCCACAAAATGAGTTGGTAAGTGGTGTCATTTGGAGCCATTCGTATTTGTCTGTACATTTTGGTAATGTCAGCTGCAAAGACAAATTTAAATTTTCTCCATTGAGCAATAAGGTCAATTATGTCCTTTTGAAGTCTTGGGCCTACCATTAATCGGTCATTTAAAGACAATCCATTTGTAGTGGCGCATGAAGCATCAAAAACAACGCGAAGTTTTGTTGTCGTCGACTCCTTAAAGACGGCATGATGAGGGAGATAATAGTGGGTGCCTTGACCTTCAATTACCCTCATATCGGAAGTCACTTCCTCCATGTGTCCCATTGTAGCGTACTCCTTAATACAACTGGTGTACGCTTCTTTCAAGTTATTATTCGAAGCTAGACGTCGTTCCATTTGAAAAAATCGTGCCATTGCTGATCTTTTGGAATTGCCTAGGATAGGCCGAAGGTTGTCCTTAAAAGGAAGGTGGACTTCATATCGCCCATCGGACTGCCTTTGAAAAGTTTTTTGGTAATGAATTTCACATTGCTCCTCTTCCGACGTTAGTTTACGGTGATCCATATTTTCTTCTAACTCCCAAAATTGCCTAAGTTGCATTTCCAAGGAGTTAAAATGATTTTGCACCGTTATTGTGCTAAGTTCAACTTCAGGGTTAACACATCCAGTTAAAATCCATCCTAGCTCTGTTTGTTGTGCTACTGGAGATCCAACTTCTCCCTTAACGAGCCCTTCCATTATGATGGAAGAGTACACATCTGCACCTAGCAAAAGGTCAATCTTCCCGGGGACAAAGTATGAAGGATCTGCCAATGAAAGCTTTTAAAGGTGACTCCAAGCAGACACATCAAGTTTGTTTGAGGGAAGTAAAGATGTTAGCTAAGAAAACACGAATGCTTTAACATCTAGTGAAAACACTGGATTCGAAATTGAATGAATAGTGAAGCCAACCTTGAAATTAGATGTTCCTGTTAAGGTTTGACCTAGACCAGTAACATTGGCACTTGTTTTTTGTTTTTTTAAGTGAAGGAGTTGTGTTGCATTTTCTGTTATAAAGGTGACCTCGGAACCCGGATCAATTAAGGCTCTTAGGATGTAAGATGTTCCATTGGCTGAAAACACCTTTACCAATGCAGTGGCGAGCAACGCCCTTGACTGCATTTTATTAAATAATGTTTGAAACGTTTGATAGTTAGTTGAACTCTCAGGTTCATTATTGAATTGATTTGGAGCGATAAGATGATCCGCATTTTGTATAAGATGAGCATTGAAGTTGTTATGGTTTGGTCTTCGAAATGGATTGTCATGTCGCGGTGGATGGTTATGTTGCTTTTGCGAAGATGTACCTTGAAAGTTTGTTTCGTTGTTATTAGTGTGTTGTGGATCAATATGCAACATAGTATGGTGTTTAAGACCACATTTACAGCAACGATTGCTGCTGCTGCAAAACGATGAATGGTGATCATACCCTAAGCAATTGGAGCAGATTGAGTTACGTTTCATCGCCTCAATACGTGCTCTGACCCCCATGTTTAAAAAAAGTCTACAAAATCGTATCCCATGAGATGCCTTACACAGGCGACAGAGGAATTGCTTGTTAGTATGGTAGGAAACTGTTGGCTTTTTACAATTATTGTTATTTGCAATTTGATGCTTGTACCCGGTGTCTTCGCACATATTCTCGAGCGAGCTAAATCGGGCTTCTAAAAATGCAGCAAAAGTTTTCCAGTCCGGAAGAACTTTGGATGTTCCCAACTTGTATTCCCAATCCTTTTGCGTTTCGATAGGGAGTTTTTTATACACGACATAAATTAAAATACAGTCCCAAGCATCGACTTTTACGTTTAAGTTGCCGAGTGCATGAATGCATGAAGTTGTGACATCATGCAGTGATTTCAAACCCGACGCTGTTTCTCGTAAGAGCTTTTGCTGCTCCATAAGCCTACTGATTTGAGTGTTGACTAATTTTCGCGTGTTTTTGTACCTGTCTTTTAAAATTTCCCATGCAGACGAAAATGACTTGCCTTCAATTGGGAGATGGTTGACTAGATCTAAAGGTCTTTTTAATAAAGACGAAAGCAAATATTGAAGTTTTGTTCAACCATACTCTCAAACATATTCTGAAATTCAAACCAATCCTCGTATTCGCCACAGAATGGTTTTATTTCAATTGGTTTTAGTCTTATTTCACATAATGAAGATTTCATTGTATTATTAAATCGAGACGAGTCAAGGTTAGTGTTTTCACTTTTAATAAATTCATCAAGCAAATCTTGCAATTTGCCACTATAATTGAAATACAATTGTTTAATTTTTGAAAAAGTTTCGTTTTCAAAATATTTGTCTCTTGCTGCGTCGGCAGCCGTATTAACGATAGAAGAGTGTTCTTTTTTGGCTAATTCTAAAATTTGTTCTACTTCGACAAAGCACGCGTTTAAATAACCCCTTGACAATCGCGTCGCGGATTCTTTTTCAAGTTTTTCCGAGAATTTATCATAATCATTTTGGAGCTCTTTTAGTCTCAGCTCATGAGAATCTATGAGTTTCGTTAACTTAATAGACATTGCAAGAAAAATTATAAATTTCACTCACGTGCACTTCAAAGTATGGGTTTTTTTGGTTCAAATTTTTTTTTTTTTTTTTTTTAGAAGTTCAAGTTTTTTATTTTGAGATAAATGTGTATAAATGTGTTTAAATGTTTTTTATTTCAAAGGATAAATTGTTTAAATGTGTTATTTCAACAGTTGAGGTGTAATTTGTTTAAATAAATGTATGTTTTTTTTTATTTATTAAAATTATATTTACCACCTTATTAAATTTAATTGCTTATCCCGTTTACTTGATATTTCAGTGGTTAGCTGTTCTTCAATGTGCAGTTTCCGTTTTATCCTGGGTCTAATTTGGTCTTGGGTCCCGTTTTATCCTGGATTCCGTTGTGTCCTTTACCGCGTGTACAGTTATTGTCCTCCAATGATTTTTAGGCATCAATTCGATGGTTTCCAAATGCCGTCGGCAAAACGAAATTATCTTAAACACTGGTTTTAGCACCGAATGCAATTCTTGTATAATTTTTTAAGTCTATTTAAAACATTTACTTATTAAAAAAAATTTTTTAAATTAAAATCCGCGCTTTTCTTTTAAAAGGCTCGAAGGACCATGTTCCTGGCCCAAGATGTTGGCACAAGAATTTTTAATTTAAAAGATAAAAAATGAGACCAAGTTGTGGTCAATTTAATTTTTGTTTTATAAAAAAGAAGACGGTTGTTTAAAAACGTTATAAAAATTTATTAAAGTATTTAATTTCGAAGCTAAGTTGTAGCTATTAATAGAAATGAAGTTTCACAAGTGATTTTAAATATTTAATTTTGCTAAGAGGAAACCTCGCACTCCTTACTGTACGATTTAAATACATAACTTACAGCTGATCGTTAAATAAATTATATAGAAGGGTCAACAACCTTCAGCTGGAGAATTACTTCCAGTATTCAACGATACTTTATTTGTTTTACAAGTATTTGTTTTTCTAAACAATAAATACATGGGAATTTAAAAGAGATGACTACAATTTACAACAATGTAAGCCATGCTATTTCACCCTTGTATTCAAGCAGTTGTCATTGTCATTTAGTCTTTCGGTGCGCGTGGTTTCAATTTGTAATACATATTTTAAAATTAGTTTTTAACAATTGTTTTGTAAAATAAAAACCATTGAATCAATTATTGATTATGCATTATTGCAATTCGTGCAATCAATATAGATTGCATATCGATAATTGATCCAGTGCGTATAAAAAATAATCTCCATTTATAATATAAACTGTGCAGTGTTGTTGTTGTTTATGTTGGTGATGGAAGCCCAACACTCCTTGTCGCATGCGTCTGCTCGAAGCTCGTTGGTTGCATACGCACGTATGTGCATGTGAGTTTATACGCCGATCAATGAATGTGCATGCGGTATTACAAACCGCATGTGGTTTTTGAATAACGCTCTGTCGCACGCGTCCGATCGATGATGCAAAGAAGATAACTTATAGGTGTCGTACGATGTATAACTCTTCTCTTTTTTTGTTGAATTTTATTTTCGTATTTTTATTAAATCCGCATGCGAAGAAGAAATTACATATTTAAAAATGTATGGAGTGACGTGGACCGAGAGAAGACAACGTGTTCGCATCATCCATCTGATTGTCTCGTGTTCCACAGTCACTCACAAAAAAAAAGGTACGTTTTTCCTTCTGGACATCCGTCTTTGCTAGGCTCACCAGGAAATATAGCGCGTCGCTGTTCTTAAATGCTCTGTTGTGATGATGTACCTGGCCATGAATGATTCCTATTGGCAACGGATCACGTGGTCAGAGGCACACGCTCGCTTCTTCAAACAAACCATCAGCACCTTGTTCTAATTTAGAGATTAAGAAGAAAGAACGTATATTCTCTCAATTTATTCCAGTTGTGGTAAGATGTTACATGATTTGCGACGTAGTTTAGACTCTTGGCGCGGTATATGTATATGCACAAATGTCTACTTACTTGTTCTTAAATTTTCTTGCATGGATTTTCTTTCTTTTCGTCCTTCTTTATTTCAGGTTTCCGACCACTGTCGTGCAATTATTTTACTTTCAATCTATTCTTCACTTATTTATCTTTTATTTTATGTCTTTAAATTAATTATTACCACTTGGACTTTGTTAAAATTTAAGTTTTATTTTTCAGATGAATGCTTTTTCTTGGGCCGCCACAAATTGAATTAAAGAATCTGATCTGTATGAAAGGCGATGTTGCTCAATTTCCTGTCTGTGGGTATAATAATTTCCCTTTTCCGGAATTCAGCGTCAAAACTTCTCACACTTCATCTGAGTAAGATGTTAAAAGTATATTCTCGGGATTAATTTGTTTATTGTTGTGCCTTACTCCTAGGTGGAGCCTCAAGTAAAATATACTTATTATGACACAAATATGCCTTATATTTATTTTATTCGATGTTGGGATGGAAGTTATTTGGGTATCTCGGTAATTAAATGTCATAGCAAGTTTCTAGATTGACATATAAACGAATGGTTCGATCAGATAGATGTTTGTTTCTCTACTTGGTTGTTTAAATCTGGGGCAGCACAATCGAGTAGTTTTGATGGAAGGAATTTATCATGACAAAGGAAGTTTTTATATTTCCTACATGGTAGAATGCAAGCAAGTAAGTCATGGTGCTTGGTAATTCAACTTTATTACTTTGACAGATAGTAGATGGCGTAACCACAAAGGTGATTATTTTATCAAGATGATCGTGACGTCATGTGTGCTATGTGTTTGGTCCAAATGTTTTCCCTACACAGCTTGCACGTTTGGGTTGAGTCACCACTGACTCAAACGTGTAAGAAAAGGAAAAAGGGTCCACCAGCTTCATTTGTTTATGTTTACTGATACTTATAAACGACAATACACTAGATACTTATGATAATAATAAGAATTCACATACTCAAAAAGGGTCTCATGCACAGCTGAGTTGGCCGGGCATAATAAAATACTTGCATACCTATGATATGTTCAGATCTACTTGGCTATTTCCATTTGTTCTATCTATCATCTCTTTAGGTCCTTAGTATGACAACTAGTTACGCGACCTTTACTGTTTACGACTTCATACAGATTCTCACCCACGACCTTACAAATTCGAACTTTAATAAACTTGGGACATAGTTTCGCATTATAATGCTTAGATGCATCGCTTTGAACAAAGTTTCTTTTATAGACTTCGTCGTCCACTTTATAATTTATCTTGCGACTACGCAAATTATATTTCTTTTCGTATTCGTTGTGCGCCTTCTCTAAAGTGGATTTAAGGAATGAGTGGAGAATGTTCATTTTGGCGGTTTTGGGCAGCCAGTCAATCTCTGAATTGTTAAGCCCACCCAGTTCTCTTAGCAACCGATAGTCAGCCCCGTGTTCAATCATTCGCTGACCATAGAGGGCCTCATATGGGGACATAGAGAGAGCTAAATGCACCGATGTGCGTAAAGCACTACTCATCGACGACAAGTGGGTATCCCAATTTGTCTGTTTGCGATTGACATAAGAACGGATGGCCGCTAAAATGGAACGATTCACTCTTTCGCTCGCATTTGCCTGTGGCGAATACACCGCAGTCCTATAATGTTTTACACCATAAATATTTAATAATCTTCGAAAATCGTGGCTGATGAACTGTGTGCCATTATCGGAAAGAATACTCTCCGGCACACCGTAAACTAAAAATACTTCTTCTTTTAAAAACCTGATCACATTAACTGATGTGGCTTTACGCAGTGGCTTAATTAAAACGAATTTTGTCAGCTGGTCAAGCACGATGATGATGTAGGAGTTCCCGTTGACCGTGGATACGGCCCTAAAAAGGCAACATATAAGTGTTGGAACGGCCTTTCCACCTGAAAACTCTTACCCATCTCGGCTCTAAGCGTCATATTAGCTGCTTTGCTCGTCTTACAGGTCTCACACCTGTCCACAAAATTTTTCACCTGTGTGAACATGTTCGGCCAATAAAACCGTTGTCTTAACCTGTGCAGCGTTTTTGCCACACCGCCATGTGAAGCTCTCGGAGGATCATGAGCTAATGAGATTAACGAGTCTGTCAACTCGGATGGAATCCACAGTTTCCAAGCCAGATCGTCCGCTAAGGGAATTCCTTGGGTGTGCTTCGTACGTTTATATACGAAACCCTCAGAAACCCTTAGGTCAGGTAATCGTTCTTGTTCCTTCTTGATGTGGTTGACGATCTCCAAGTATCCCTCTGATTTGAATGACGGGTCATCCAAGTCCAAATGGAGCACCTCCTCGGATTCGACCTAAGATAAACACGATAATACTGCTTCGACGGTTAATTCGTCGTCTTCATAAATGCGCGAAAGCACGTCAGGAACTACATTTAGAGTACCTTTTCGATGCTCTATCTCAAAATCGAATCCTTGGAGTCGCATACTCCACCTGGCCAATCTACCAGTAGGGTCCTTGAGGGTCATCAGCCACTTCAAGCTGGAATGGTCCGTGATGGCACGGAAACGATACCCTTCCACGTACGATCTGAACTTCTGTATACCAAGAAACGCGGCGAGGCATTCGCGTTCGGTCACGGAGTAATTCCCCTGCGCAGCGTTCAGCTTTTGTGAGAAGTAGTATATGGGGCGTTCCGCTTCATCTTCATCACGTTGGCAAAGAACACACCCGATTCCGGACGCGGATGCATCCCATAAAATCACAAACTCTTTTGTGAAGTCGGGATTGACAAGGACAGGGGCTGAGGTCAACGCCTGTTTGATGGTCGAGAATGCTTCTAGAGCTTCCTGGCTAAGCTCGAACGCTTTGCCCTTCTTCAATACGTCAGTAAAGGGGAGGCAAGTGTTGAAAAATCTTTCACAAATCTCCGATACCAGCCGGCCATGCCTAGAAATCGCCTAACTTGGCGTGTTGTGGTTGGCACCGGAAATTTCGTGTTTGCCGCAATTTTGTCGGGATCGGCCTTCAAACAGCCTTGTCCGACCCGATAACCTAGGTATTGAAGTTCATCGAAACAGAACTTGGATTTCTCCACGTTGATTGTCAGTCCTGCCTCGGCCAATCTTCGACTCACTAGACTCAAAATTCGTAGGTGCTCGTCGAATGTCCTCGACACGACCAAGAGGTCATCGAGATAAACAAACACCTGGACGCGCAGTTCTGATGGTATTACCTTACTCATAAGATAGCTCAGACTCTGCGTTGCATTACATAGCCCGAATGGCATAACCTTGAAGTGATATAAAGGTCGCCCTGGTACCGTAAACGCCGTTTTTTTCCGAGACGTCATCTCCAGAGGTATCTGCAAGAATGCGTCTTTAAGATCCACACTAGAAATGTAATGTGTATCTGAAAGGCGGGCTAGCAGTCCTTCTATATGAGCAATTGGTCTCGCATCCTTTTTCGTTACCCCGTTCACCTTCCGAAAGTCCAGACACAATCGGTTCTTACCAGGTTTGCGAACTAACACAACTGGCGAACTCCATGCGCTGGTACTTTCTTCGATGACACCCAACGAAAGCATACGATCCAATTCCTCATACATCAAGGATTGTATCGCTGGAGAGACGGGGTAGTACCTTTGTTTGATTGGCACTGCTCAACTAAGTGTGTTCTCCCGAGCCCCTTGCTCGTGAATGAGGGAAAACTACGAACAACCTCTCGAAGTCTGTAGGATTCGTCGTCACTTAGTTTACACTAGTTACTGAGAATTCCATCCGGTGAAATTCCCGAAATACTCGAAATAATGTTTGGTGCTATCTTGAACTTCCGCCAGAAGTCAACGCCAAGATATAGCCGTTGAGCTAATGACGGTACTATGTAAAATTGCATGTCTTGACTTAAATTGTTGTAGATGACTTTGGTTGTAACCAATCCGACTATCGCCTGTCGTTGTCCATCTGCAGTGGACACAGTAGTCTCTACTTTCTGCATCGCAATACGCTTCTCCTGTAAGTATGGTAATATGTCTGTTCCCAGACAACTAACTTAGGCTCCGGAGTCCAAGAGACCGAGGAACTTATCCCCGAAAATCTCTACCGTCACATACGGACGAGGATCGTTGGACTCCTTCCCAATAATTGCAGAAGCGATATTGCGATATGCAGTCCTCTTCTGCTGAAAACGTTGCCGTGTTCGGCGAATGCGATTCGATAGTTCCGGAAAGGTTACTAGTCTTTTTCTGACTTCATAGTAGTTCTGTAGCCTTTCATGGAACGGTTTCTTAAAAAATTCATATTTAGTCTTTGTTTTATCTAAATTCATACTATCTTCATTACTAATATTTTTATTGGTTTCTTTATCTAAGTTTATCTTCAAATTTGTTTGTTCAATATTTAAGTTTATATTATCGCGGTCTGGTTTTAGAATCGATATGGGAGTGGTAGGTTGAGTCTTTATTGGGACCTACAACTCCGGGTTCTGTTCTACGGAACGAATCCCCCCGGATGGTGGTTTGTTCCTCATGGAGTTTCCCGTATACTTTGGACAGTCTGGGCTATAAGAACCTGCTTTGCCACATCGCCAACAGAAAGTGTGTAATGGCGGCTTTGGACAGTCTCGGAACGTATGTCCTATAGCTTTACAGTTCCAGCATACGATAGGTTTAGCTTCTCTGTGGAACGCTTCCACAGCACATGGTACTGCAACTATCATGTCCTCGCCTTGTCTCTCTTCAATCTCGTTGACGTAACGACCTGGTTGATGAGTGTTTGGAACGTAATTGTTGGTACGCGTGCCGTCTGGCTTATATTCGTAATAACGCTCGATGTTGCGACATGTATATGCCAAATGACGCAGACTAGTCGTGTTGAACGTGATCAAATGAGGACCTAGTCGTCTATTGACATTGAGCTTAAGAATTTCTATGAGCTCTCGCTCAGATTTAGGGACACGCATACGTGAGTTTAGGCTCATCACGGAGCCATAATAATCATTGAAGGGTTCGCCAAGCTGTTGCTTGCGGTCATTAATTTTGCGAGACAATTCCGAGTCCGTCTCTAGACTACGGTATTGCTCGACGAGAGAAGTTTGGAATGAGGTCCAAGAAGTATGATGGTTGTTCTTTATGTGCGTCCAGTACCATGACTCAGCAGATCCGGACACGAATTGATGGAAGTTCGCAAGGATTTCATCCCACACTACTCCGTAACTGGCTCTGACTCGATCGAGTCGAAAAAGAAAATCGTCGACGGGGCAATTTTAACCGTCGAATTTTATTCCCCACTTGTGGAATTGAGGACACTTAATTATTGTGGTTGAATTTGATGGAGCACGTCTCTGCGGAGAAGCAGATCCATGCGAACCATCAAGATTGAAACCATTCATTCTGGATAAAAAGTCGTCTACGTTGGATCCCTGAGCCATGTCTACTGGATGAACAATAGGCACGTATTGCTGACTGGTAGGTCCAACGGCTGGCGTATGTCGTGGTGGTAGATCACCTTGGTTCTGATCTGTATTAAAATGTAATTGGTTTCCGACTATTGTCTCTATATGTGGCGTCATATTTAACCGTGAAGGTATAGATCTTTTAGTTCTATTATCGTTGCTCGGTTGGGTAGCAGCAGTCTGCCTTGGAGGTAGGCCGTTAGAAGAAGATGGGTTAACATTATAAGTGAGGTTACTACTAGAAGAAGGATTATGTAATCCTCTGATCAAATTTGTGACATGCGCCAGGAGTTCGGTTTGACTGCGGGCTAACGCCTCGCTGAAAAATCTGTCATTGAGCCTGCTTAAATTCACCGAAGCTGACACCATTTCTTGAATTGCAGCGGAGCGATTCAAAGCATCTTGCGCTTCTTGATCTATTAGTCCCTGTCCGGTAGTATTGTTGCTACTCAATTCAAGTGGCGCGCTCAAGTCGCCATCAGTGATGTTACCTCCTCCTTCGGGCTGGTTGTTGGCCAATGCTCCTTCTTCGTCTGCCGCACCTTGTGGCATATCCGGTGGTGAATCAATAATAACGTCTCTATATGCCGGGTTGTACGGGCTCTTTAAAACGTACCTTCTCCCTCTTCCTGACATGGAAGTTGAGTCGTTAAAACTGGTATAAGCTATACGGTAGTACAGCTCGAAAAATTTATAAATCGGACGGAATTAACTGGAAAACAAACGCGATCTAAGTGCAACGGTATAACACTTAGTCAGACAAGGGTCAAATTCAAAAATTCAAAAAAAAAAATTTTTTTTCTTGAAATTTATTCAAAAGAAAACTTATAACACTATTTTAAAACAAAATATTGTTGAGGTGGTTCGTAAGAAAATTCTTACAAAAGGGTAAATTCAATTCAAAATAAAGTCCAAAAAGTTTGAGTATTGCAAAAGATTATATGTTTTGCAAACACAAATTATATCTTTCAAAAGTTTTGTAAAAGTTAATTACGATTTAACAACGAACTTTAGCGGGTTCTGCTTATATTCATGAGCTTGCAGAAAAGATCATGGGTTTAAATCTGTAATCAATGTCAAGTGTAAATATAGACACCTGAGTTGTTCAAAAAAAAGGAATGTCATTGAAAACTTACTATGTTAAACGTCTTAATTCTAAAAATCTTTAATAAAAGAAATCCTTAATGATAGAAATTCTTTAATAATAGAAGTGCTTAATAATAGAAATACTTAATAATCTTCCAAAAATCTTCAATCAATCAACTTCATATACTTACATAACTATCATACTCAAAAGGGTTAAAAAAAAAAGGTCTCAATCAAAGATCTAGAGTTCCCACGACCCGACAGACACCGTCGATCTGTCAGCCAGTCATGCAACTGAACTGAATCTCTAAAATCTATAAATCTCAATCAAACTAAAGACTCCCACGACTCGTCAGACACCGTCGATCTGGCAGCCAATCGTGTAGTACAATAAACTATAATACTCAAAACGATAAATCTCAAAAATCTCAAAAATACTTGATGTTCAACAATCTTAATAATACTTAATACTTGCTTCAATCAATCTTTAAATTTTCAATCAAAGATATAATATATAGGGATAAATTTATTAGAAAAACTATGTCATAAAAATACGGTTCGGGAGTTGGAAAGATCCCCCCCCCCATCAGTAGAAAATTTTCGAAGCTTCGCCTCTAGCGACAACTTCTGTTCAATCAAAAAAAAAAAAATGTTTAGTGGATGTGGTCTTCATTACGGGTTCAATAAGAATAATTATATTCCTTCAATAATACAAATGATGGTCGAGATTCAAGTAGGGTTGGAAACATCATTGCGTTGCTGCAGACGTGCGTCGAGAACCTGTTCATCAACCACCGGTCAACGCTCCATAATGCTTCTTCAGCTCCAGGAATTCGAACAACATTATCTAAAGAAAAACAAATAATCATCTAAAGGTTTAAGTTTGGGTTCTACTCATCGTAAACACGATGTTTTGAGGGATGAAAATTTCAAATGGAATAAGCAACTCTAGAGTTCAGGATGCAGCTTTCGCAACAGACGTGCGTAGGGAACCTGTTCACCCACCACCGGTCAAAAGTCATACAATCTGTAACTCTGAAAAAAACTTTATTTTGTTAATACTTTAAGAATCTACTTTAGTCACCGCAACTGACGATTGAACACGACACGTTCAATCCGGACAATGAAACCAAAGGACAGATCTGCTACAGCGAGAGGAAAGAATTCGGCAGTGAAGCTAACGCAACAGTCAAGTGTGAGGAACCTGTTCACTCACTCTCCGGACGAAATAGACTTCACCAACCAAACCTAGATGTAGTCCCTCCTAACAAAATATCTAACACTGAAAGATCTTCCTCAAAAAGAAAATTTCATGAGCAAAAAAAAAATTTTTGCCCAAACACCTGAATAAATTTTAGTTGTTTAATGGTTCAAAAAATACTACTAGCTACACCTAAGGTCGACTAAATTCGGGCCCCACGTTGGGCGCCATCTGTAACGGTAGTTAATAGTTGTGTATATTTGACTTGGTGTAAAATTGCCATCTGTAACGATAAAATCAACCGATCGCTGCGCCATCTGTAACAAAAAGAATTATGAACATTGTGCCTTCATCACATCGATTCTATTTATCCACGCACCCAGACATGGCCCTAATGAGACGCGAGCTCCGAAAAACTCTTGCCCCACACGCCATCTGTAATGTAAATCATTGTTAATGAATGGGAATTCTTACAAGCCAAATATCGCTCTCGCACAGAAATAAAATTGATACTCCTGTATCATAGGGTGGCAGATGTTGGTAGAATACCTGCCTGTTACTCAAACGTCACTTCCTTGTTCTCAGGTTAGTCTCACTCGTTCCTCATTCTTCATTGCTTCTCACAACCTCTACAGTCAGCTTACTGTCATCTTCAACCGTAATCTATTCAAATCCTAAAACATTCACATATCACTGAATACTACTAATGAATCAACAACAAGACAGAAACTCTTCATTCGACTACCCCCTAGACCAAGAAACTACACTTCGTGTCAGAACCTGTGACAAGAGTAGGCTATGCAAACAACCCCCTTCATACACCTCTTCATAACCCGGTTATCTTCCCTCTAAGGTGTGCTATTCCAGCATATCATACCCCTAGAGATACATCTACATAGTCTACCATACCTCGACAGTCCCCTCCTTGTCCGTGCGATTCCTCAGAGTATTTACTATTTCCTCTCTTCAGTTGTTAGGCAAACTCCCCACCAATGATCAGAGTTGTAGCAAATGCTCTAAGGTTGCTGCTCGCCAGTGCTGCGTCGGTCTGCAGCTCGTGGCCTTGGTTCACCCAGGAGCATATAGGGGTGGAATCCTTGCAGTCCTGCGGCAGCCGTGTTACCTCTTATTTTTCCTTCTCTGCAGACCTTGAGTCTAGATGTTGTTGCTCGTAATGTTCGTTTGTTTGGGGGCCCGAACCTAATAGTCATCTTAGGCGACCTGACGGTCGATTGCACCACAGAATGGTACAACCCATAGCTCCTGTAGTAATGTACTAGATAATGCACCGATGCTAGTATGAACCTAAAACAAAATCAACTAAATCATCCTCAAACCAAGAAATCCTCGTAGCTTTCAAACAGTGTAGACGTAGATGATGGCGTCTACTAGGAACGACTGAGAATCTATCATCATATGTTCCTTCGTTGTCATGATGATCATCTTCGGTGTCTCACTTAAAGACTGGGGATACCTAAAGGTGGTATTGGTACCCCGTGCTCGTAACCCTCCCATGAAGCGACAGGACAAAACCTATGCTTTCCTTGGCTCCACTCAGCACTGAAAATATTTGTGTAGCCCCTTAATATGTATCCCACTCCGTTTAGGAAGCGATAACCAAAACTCATTACTAAATCTTATACATTAAACTCATTCACACTTCAACGACTTTTTCCATTTCAAACTACATTCCATTCACACATATCCACAACTAAATTACTCCACCGATGATAAAGAGAAGGATGCTTTCCAACTCCCTCCGAACCTATAGAAAACTAAATGCACATACTTGATAATATAAGTATGCTGTAAATAAATTCCGTTTGATGTGTGGAACACATCACCTATGAAATAATAACTCTTGAAGTTAACGTTATAAAATATCAAACATTAATATAATTTTTATTCAAGATAATTATAAAAGCTGGGAAATCCTTAATTCTAAAATGTATATCTTAATCTAATGAGTAAGTTACTAGACAATATTATTCACTCCAAACTATCTATTACTAGGTCTTATGTCATAATGTTTCTTATCAATATTATTATTCTCTGAAAAAGATACCTTGTAAAAGCCTATCTTTCCAGAATTTCGATTAATGCTAATTTCTCACGTAGGACTAAAAATGTATATGAATACAAAATAGAGCAGCAATCATAATATTAAAGTATATTCTGATTTGCCTTTCCAGAAGGCGGAACTACAAGGGTGAGTATGTTCATAGAAGAGAAAACAGATTGCTTTGCTATTATTTATGCTCTGTATTTACACGTTAAAACTCAAATGACGATTACTCATAAAAAGAAATATATACAAATATACAAACTGAATGATTCAATTTTTCGCAGTTGTGTCGCTTTTGTGTATGTATGCCCTGTTCAGAACTTGTATCTGTGCTGTATGTATAGATATACTCAAATGAAACGTGATTTGTTTCTCTCAGCACATAAAAAAAAACTAACCACAGACAAGTCTAAAGCCATTGCCTGTATCGATCTGTAAGGTCAAATTATATTGTAGCTACCATATGCTTTGGGTAGTACGATACGTATTCTATTATTGTATGCGAATTATTCAGAACCTGTTTTATGACTACTCAAAATCTCAAAGCAATTGCAAGTATGTATGTATCTTTCACAATGGTCTGTATGACCAGACTGGTTTTTATTTACTCTTTGCAGATATTAAGATTTTTAGAAAGAAACTCAAATCCAAATATTCGAAAATATGACAACAATTATCAATATAGTCAATGTTGAATTCAAAATATATAAGCAACTATCTACTGAGAAATCACAAAGACTTACCATTACAAACGTCGGATTCAGTGCACTGCTCCATTGTTGTAGATGATATATTATAGATGATATTATATAGATGGTTAAGGTTACGTTTTAATGATGAATTTACTCCCTCCGACAATGTGTCGAGGAGTGTCGTTGACAATACAAAGTTGACTCTTGAATGAATTCTGTTTAAATATATTGATTGTTGTAATTTGGATAGGTATTTTCTTTAAATGGAATTGCTTGATGTACTGCTTGAAATGCTCGTTGGTATTTATGGAAATTTTTCTGAGATGGAAATCTACCATGAACTGTCCGGGTCGATCTCTTGTCGATCGGGATTAATGACAATTGTCTATGACCTGAAAAATCGTTCTGGAAGGTGTATGTATCTTGTATTAGTTCTTATCTTTATCAATTAATTTTCTTTTAATTAAGCTATTCTCCTGTCAGAGGTGGTTATAGGTATAAGTTCATATATAAAAATAAGATATAGAAATAAAAAATGAATTATATGTATAATAACTGAATTGTCTTAAATATCTAAAACTTGCGGTTCCTTCGATTGTGGATCCTTATAATTGGACGTGTATTTTGATATGTTGAGAGTTAAAGATAGTACCACTAAGTGTAGAGGGTTACTCCACACAAAGTGTCGCTTTTGTTTCTGGATCTTGCAGTTTTGTTTCGACGGTTACAATAGCACACGTTCGTGCCGATGTTTTTGCGTAGATACGCTTCTATGTATAGCAGGATCTGGCATGCGGGGTTATAAACCGCATGTGGTCTCTCTATATCTCCTTGTTCCTGGCCCAAGATGTTGGCACAAGAATTTTTAATTTAAAAGATAAAAAGTGAGACCAAGTTGTGGTCAATTTAATTTTTGTTTTATAAAAAAGAAGACGGTTGTTTAAAAACGTTATAAAAATTTATTAAAGTATTTAATTTCGAAGCTAAGTTGTAGCTATTAATAGAAATGAAGTTTCACAAGTGATTTCAAATATTTAATTTTGCTAAGAGGAAACCTCGCACTCCTTACTGTACGATTTAAATACATAACTTACAGCTGATCGTTAAATAAATTATATAGAAGGGTCAACAACCTTGAGCTGGAGAATTACTTCCAGTATTCAACGATACTTTATTTGTTTTACAAGTATTTGTTTTTCTAAACAATAAATACATGGGAATTTATATTAATGCCCCTCGTAAGGGGGTCCTTGTGAGAGTGAGAGGCATAACTTATCATTATTTTCTTTTTTGTTGGAGAAATTCTATAAATTTATAATTCATCGTGGGTAAAAGAGATGACAACAATTTACAACAATGTAAGCCATGCTATTTCACCCTTGTATTCAAGCAGTTGTCATTGTCATTTAGTCTTTCGGTGCGCGTGGTTTCAATTTGTAATACATATTTTAAAATTAGTTTTTAACAATTGTTTTGTAAAATAAAACGCATTGAATCAATTATTGATTATGCATTATTGCAATTCGTGCAATCAATATAGATTGCATATCGATAATTGATCCAGTGCGTATAAAAAATAATCTCCATTTATAATATAAACTGTGCAGTGTTGTTGTTGTTTATGTTGGTGATGGAAGCCCAACATGCTCCCCCCCTCGGGGTACGGTTGATTGGTTGAGTGCAATGGCTTGCTGATTTCGGCACCAATGTTCTTGTTATTTTTGTTGTTGGTGATCTATCTGCCATGATTAGATTGTTGATGTTCCAAGATCTTATCCTCGAAGGATTTTACCAAAAAATATATAAATAAAAATTATAAATGAAATATTTTTGACATGTGAATCAATAAAATAAGAAAAAAAACTGAAAATTTCATTCTTCTCTGCATGTTTGGATATTGGGTGCCTGTACAGGTTATTTTAAAGTTGAGGGTAAGTTTGTATATTGTAATGGATTTTTTTTTTTTTTTTAAGGAGTATGTATTGATATGGGCTGTATATTTCATTTTGGTAGGGGTGTCAGGGTTGATATGGACTTTATTGAATTAAGATTAAGTGTTTCATGCATTTGTTGATATTAGATTAATTAATTTGCTGTTTGAAAAAAAAAAAAAAATTTTTTGTTTTTTTTTTTAGGTTGTATATTATGTAGGTTTTTGTCTAGACTGAGTAGGTAAATTAAAAGTTTTCGTTGTAGCTTAACCACTAGATGGACTTCCAACTGGTAGGAGTGATAGTTTTGTAATAGGGCGTTTTAAAATCGAGTTTTGAGTTTTAATAGTCAATACGCGCACAAGCCCATCCGAGCCAGGATGTAAATTAATTACTCTTGCGAGTAACCACGCTGATGGTGGGAGATTGTCTTCCTTTACTAGGACGATGTCTCCAATTTTTATATTTTGATTTTCTTTGAGCCATTTTGGACGTTGTTGCAGAAGATGTAGATAGGATGAACTCCATTGCTTCCAAAAGTCCTGTGTTAAACGCTGTATATATTTCCATTTGTTGAGGATATATATGTTTATTTCCTTTATATCCCTATCAGGAAGTGTGCAAAGTGGTGCGCCGATTAAGAAATGTCCAGGTGTGAGGACTGACAAATCATCTGGGTCTGACGTCATTGGACATAGAGGTCTAGAATTCAGGCAAGCCTCAATTTGAGTTAAAAGTGTAGCATATTCCTCAAATGTGAGTTTTGAGCAGCCAATGGTTCGTTTGAGATGAAACTTAATTGACTTCACTCCGGCCTCCCAGAGGCCTCCAAAATGAGGTGAAGATGGGGGGTTGAAATGCCAAGTGGTGTTTTGTGAAGCAAGGCTTTCAGTTACTTCTGCGGACCATTCAGCCGAAATAAACTTACTGTCCTTTCGAAGCTCGTTACTCGCTCCCTTGAAGTTAGTTCCGCAGTCGCTGAACATATTTAAGCAATTTCTTCTTCGAGCAACAAATCTCCTGAATGCTGCTATAAATGCTGGTGCGCTTAAATCGCTTACCAACTCAATATGAATGGCCTTTGTGGACAGGCATACGAAGACGGCTATGTAACCCTTGGTAGATCTGTTGCATCTGCCCTTCCACAATTTTATTTCAATTGGCCCAGCATAATCGACGCCAGTATTTGTGAATGGCCGGGACACCACAACTCTTTCTGCAGGGAGGCTTCCCATAAGTTGCTCCTGCATTTTCGCCTTGTATCGATGACATCGAATACATTTGTGGATGACCAGTTTGACTTTTCTTTTCAAATTTGTAATCCAATACATTGTTCGGATCTTGGCCATCATGATTTGTTGGCCACCATGAAGTGTACTTTGATGGACGTCTTGTACAATTAGTTTCGTGAAATGGTGCGTGTCCTTTAAGATTATTGGATGCTGTTGGTTGAAGTTTAGTGATGAGTTTGCTAAACGTCCACCTACTCGTAACACGTTATCGCTATCAAAAAAAGGATTTAAATTTTTAATATGGCTTCCTTTTGGTAAGGGTTTCTTTTGTGTAAGATTTTCTATCTCATCAGAAAAGGTGTCGCTCTGAACAATTTTTATTATTCAAATAAAATATTCCAAACTCAAAGGATGAGTAATTAATGGTTTTTTTATTATGTTCTTTTTTTGTAGGTTGAACATATATCTTTGCCATATGGCAACGCTTCGAACAAGTCGTTTTAATGTGGAATATTTTTCGACGATTGTGTTTATATTGACGGCATAATTAGACACCACATGAACAACACTTGTAAGTGATATAGTGATGTTATCATAAGTAAAAGGATCAGATTTGGAAATTTTTTTAGATTTTTTTGTTTCCATATCTGTTTCGATTGGTATTGAGTTTTTTAACTCGGTTGTAGAAAAATTTTTGAGAAATGATGGGCCATGCCACCACATAGTGTTGTTGATTAAGTCTTCAGGTGACAGACCTCGTGAGCCAAGATCAGCAGGGTTTTCTTTACCTTTAACGTGGTTCCAAACCGTTGTTTTAGTAAGTGCCTGGATTTCGGTGATTCGATTTGCAACGAATGTAGTTCGTGTCAATGGGCTCCCTCTTATCCAAGCTAAGGTTATCATGGAATCAGACCAAGCAAATGTTTGAGCGTTTTCAAACTGCATTGACCTTGACATTCGATGCAAGAGCTTTGCTAGCAATAGAGCTGAGCACAATTCTAGTCTTGGAAGTGCTATTTTTTTAACTGGAGCGACTCTGGTTTTTGAGGCAATAAGGTGAATGGCCTCTTTTCCATCCTTGACCACCCTTGCGTATATAACAGCTGCATACGCTTTCTCCGAAGCGTCGCAAAATCCGTGGAGTTGGACTGCAGATGAAATTCGAAAGTTAATCCAGCGAGGTATTTGGATATTTTCCAGAGTTTTAAAATTGTCTCTGAGTTCAATCCAAGATTTCTCCAGTTCTTGGGATATTTTTGAATCCCAAGATAATTCATCGAGCCATAGCTGTTGCATAATAAGTTTTGCCTTAATTATGCAGGGTGCAATCCACCCTAAAGGATCGAAAAGGCGCGCGATGTCAGCTAGGACAGATCGTTTCGTATGCTTCTCGATGGTTAGAAGATTAATTTTGAATTTGAATATGTCCTTTGCTGGGTGCCACTGGATGCCTAGCGTTTTGATGGCATCGGCAGATTCAAAGTTCAGTGGAAGATTAATCTCCCTTTCAGTTTTAGGTATCTGAACCAAAATTTTTGTCGAATTGCTTGCCCATTTTCGCAGAGGAAATGAAGCTTGCTTCAAGACAGTTAGAACATCTCGTTGTAATATGGTGGCATCCGCTTCGGTATCGGACCCATATAGAAAGTCATCGACGTAAAAACCATCTTTGATTGCCCTGGCTATGTTAGGTTGAGTGTCCTGTACATCTAAAGCAACTTGATGTAACGTGCGCACTGCTAGGTATGGCGCCGATGCTGTACCAAATGTTACTCTATTCAGTGCGAAAGTTTTGATTGGCTCTGCTTTTGTCTCTCTCCACAAAATGAGTTGGTAAGTGGTGTCATTTGGAGCCATTCGTATTTGTCTGTACATTTTGGTAATGTCAGCTGCAAAGACAAATTTAAATTTTCTCCATTGAGCAATAAGGTCAATTATGTCCTTTTGAAGTCTTGGGCCTACCATTAATCGGTCATTTAAAGACAATCCATTTGTAGTGGCGCATGAAGCGTCAAAAACAACGCGAAGTTTTGTTGTCGTCGACTCCTTAAAGACGGCATGATGAGGGAGATAATAGTGGGTGCCTTGACCTTCAATTACCCTCATATCGGAAGTCACTTCCTCCATGTGTCCCATTGTAGCGTACTCCTTAATACAACTGGTGTACGCTTCTTTCAAGTTATTATTCGAAGCTAGACGTCGTTCCATTTGAAAAAATCGTGCCATTGCTGATCTTTTGGAATTGCCTAGGATAGGCCGAAGGTTGTCCTTAAAAGGAAGGTGGACTTCATATCGCCCATCGGACTGCCTTTGAAAAGTTTTTTGGTAATGAATTTCACATTGCTCCTCTTCCGACGTTAGTTTACGGTGATCCATATTTTCTTCTAACTCCCAAAATTGCCTAAGTTGCATTTCCAAGGAGTTAAAATGATTTTGCACCGTTATTGTGCTAAGTTCAACTTCAGGGTTAACACATCCAGTTAAAATCCATCCTAGCTCTGTTTGTTGTGCTACTGGAGATCCAACTTCTCCCTTAACGAGCCCTTCCATTATGATGGAAGAGTACACATCTGCACCTAGCAAAAGGTCAATCTTCCCGGGGACAAAGTATGAAGGATCTGCCAATGAAAGTTTTTAAAGGTGACTCCAAGCAGACACATCAAGTTTGTTTGAGGGAAGTAAAGATGTTAGCTAAGAAAACACGAATGCTTTAACATCTAGTGAAAACACTGGATTCGAAATTGAATGAATAGTGAAGCCAACCTTGAAATTAGATGTTCCTGTTAAGGTTTGACCTAGACCAGTAACATTGGCAATTGTTTTTTGTTTTTTTAAGTGAAGGAGTTGTGTTGCATTTTCTGTTATAAAGGTGACCTCGGAACCCGGATCAATTAAGGCTCTTAGGATGTAAGATGTTCCATTGGCTGAAAACACCTTTACCAATGCAGTGGCGAGCAACGCCCTTGACTGCATTTTATTAAATAATGTTTGAAACGTTTGATAGTTAGTTGAACTCTCAGGTTCATTATTGAATTGATTTGGAGCGATAAGATGATCCGCATTTTGTATAAGATGAGCATTGCAGTTGTTATGGTTTGGTCTTCGAAATGGATTGTCATGTCGCGGTGGATGGTTATGTTGCTTTTGCGAAGATGTACCTTGAAAGTTTGTTTCGTTGTTATTAGTGTGTTGTGGATCAATATGCAACATAGTATGGTGTTTAAGACCACATTTACAGCAACGATTGCTGCTGCTGCAAAACGATGAATGGTGATCATACCCTAAGCAATTGGAGCAGATTGAGTTACGTTTCATCGCCTCAATACGTGCTCTGACCCCCATGTTTAAAAAAAGCCTACAAAATCGTATCCCATGAGATGCCTTACACAGGCGACAGAGGAATTGCTTGTTAGTATGGTAGGAAACTGTTGGCTTTTTACAATTATTGTTATTTGCAATTTGATGCTTGTACCCGGTGTCTTCGCACATATTCTCGAGCGAGCTAAATCGGGCTTCTAAAAATGCAGCAAAAGTTTTCCAGTCCGGAAGAACTTTGGATGTTCCCAACTTGTATTCCCAATCCTTTTGCGTTTCGATAGGGAGTTTTTTATACACGACATAAATTAAAATACAGTCCCAAGCATCGACTTTTACGTTTAAGTTGCCGAGTGCATGAATGCATGAAGTTGTGACATCATGCAGTGATTTCAAACCCGACGCTGTTTCTCGTAAGAGCTTTTGCTGCTCCATAAGCCTACTGATTTGAGTGTTGACTAATTTTCGCGTGTTTTTGTACCTGTCTTTTAAAATTTCCCATGCAGACGAAAATGACTTGCCTTCAATTGGGAGATGGTTGACTAGATCTAAAGGTCTTTTTAATAAAGACGAAAGCAAATATTGAAGTTTTGTTCAACCATACTCTCAAACATATTCTGAAATTCAAACCAATCCTCGTATTCGCCACAGAATGGTTTTATTTCAATTGGTTTTAGTCTTATTTCACATAATGAAGATTTCATTGTATTATTAAATCGAGACGAGTCAAGGTTAGTGTTTTCACTTTTAATAAATTCATCAAGCAAATCTTGCAATTTGCCACTATAATTGAAATACAATTGTTTAATTTTTGAAAAAGTTTCGTTTTCAAAATATTTGTCTCTTGCTGCGTCGGCAGCCGTATTAACGATAGAAGAGTGTTCTTTTTTGGCTAATTCTAAAATTTGTTCTACTTCGACAAAGCACGCGTTTAAATAACCCCTTGACAATCGCGTCGCGGATTCTTTTTCAAGTTTTTCCGAGAATTTATCATAATCATTTTGGAGCTCTTTTAGTCTCAGCTCATGAGAATCTATGAGTTTCGTTAACTTAATAGACATTGCAAGAAAAATTATAAATTTCACTCACGTGCACTTCAAAGTATGGGTTTTTTTGGTTAACATTTTTTTTTTTTTTTTTTTAGAAGTTCAAGTTTTTTTATTTTGAGATAAATGTGTATAAATGTGTTTAAATGTTTTTTATTTCAAAGGATAAATTGTTTAAATGTGTTATTTCAACAGTTGAGGTGTAATTTGTTTAAATAAATGTATGTTTTTTTTTATTTATTAAAATTATATTTACCACCTTATTAAATTTAATTGCTTATCCCGTCTACTTGATATTTCAGTGGTTAGCTGTTCTTCAATGTGCAGTTTCCGTTTTATCCTGGGTCTAATTTGGTCTTGGGTCCCGTTTTATCCTGGATTCCGTTGTGTCCTTTACCGCGTGTACAGTTATTGTCCTCCAATGATTTTTAGGCATAAATTCGATGGTTTCCAAATGCCGTCGGCAAAACGAAATTATCTTAAACACTGGTTTTAGCACCGAATGCAATTCTTGTATAATTTTTTAAGTCTATTTAAAACATTTACTTATTAAAAAAAATTTTTTAAATTAAAATCCGCGCTTTTCTTTTAAAAGGCTCGAAGGACCATGTTCCTGGCCCAAGATGTTGGCACAAGAATTTTTAATTTAAAAGATAAAAAATGAGACCAAGTTGTGGTCAATTTAATTTTTGTTTTATAAAAAAGAAGACGGTTGTTTAAAAACGTTATAAAAATTTATTAAAGTATTTAATTTCGAAGCTAAGTTGTAGCTATTAATAGAAATGAAGTTTCACAAGTGATTTCAAATATTTAATTTTGCTAAGAGGAAACCTCGCACTCCTTACTGTACGATTTAAATACATAACTTACAGCTGATCGTTAAATAAATTATATAGAAGGGTCAACAACCTTGAGCTGGAGAATTACTTCCAGTATTCAACGATACTTTATTTGTTTTACAAGTATTTGTTTTTCTAAACAATAAATACATGGGAATTTAAATTAATGCCCCTCTTAAGGGGGTCCTTGTGAGAGTGAGAGGCATAACTTATCATTATTTTCTTTTTTGTTGGAGAAATTCTATAAATTTATAATTCATCGTGGGTAAAAGAGATGACTACAATTTACAACAATGTAAGCCATGCTATTTCACCCTTGTATTCAAGCAGTTGTCATTGTCATTTAGTCTTTCGGTGCGCGTGGTTTCAATTTGTAATACATATTTTAAAATTAGTTTTTAACAATTGTTTTGTAAAATAAAAACCATTGAATCAATTATTGATTATGCATTATTGCAATTCGTGCAATCAATATAGATTGCATATCGATAATTGATCCAGTGCGTATAAAAAATAATCTCCATTTATAATATAAACTGTGCAGTGTTGTTGTTGTTTATGTTGGTGATGGAAGCCCAACACTCCTTGTCGCATGCGTCTGCTCGAAGCTCGTTGGTTGCATACGCACGTATGTGCATGTGAGTTTATACGCCGATCAATGAATGTGCATGCGGTATTACAAACCGCATGTGGTTTTTGAATAACGCTCTGTCGCACGCGTCCGATCGATGATGCAAAGAAGATAACTTATAGGTGTCGTACGATGTATAACTCTTCTCTTTTTTTGTTGAATTTTATTTTCGTATTTTTATTAAATCCGCATGCGAAGAAGAAATTACATATTTAAAAATGTATGGAGTGACGTGGACCGAGAGAAGACAACGTGTTCGCATCATCCATCTGATTGTCTCGTGTTCCACAGTCACTCACAAAAAAAAGGTAAGTTTTTCTTTCTGAACATCCGTCTTTGCTAGGCTCACCAGGAAATATAGCGCGTCGCTGTTCTTAAATGCTCTGTTGTGATGATGTACCTGGCCATGAATGATTCCTATTGGCAACGGATCACGTGGTCAGAGGCACACGCTCGCTTCTTCAAACAAACCATCAGCACCTTGTTCTAATTTAGAGATTAAGAAGAAAGAACGTATATTCTCTCAATTTATTCCAGTTGTGGTAAGATGTTACATGATTTGCGACGTAGTTTAGACTCTTGGCGCGGTATATGTATATGCACAAATGTCTACTTACTTGTTCTTAAATTTTCTTGCATGGATTTTCTTTCTTTTCGTCCTTCTTTATTTCAGGTTTCCGACCACTGTCGTGCAATTATTTTACTTTCAATCTATTCTTCACTTATTTATCTTTTATTTTATGTCTTTAAATTAATTATTACCACTTGGACTTTGTTAAAATTTAAGTTTTATTTTTCAGATGAATGCTTTTTCTTGGGCCGACACAAATTGAATTAAAGAATCTGATCTGTATGAAAGGCGATGTTGCTCAATTTCCTGTCTGTGGGTATAATAATTTCCCTTTTCCGGAATTCAGCGTCAAAACTTCTCACACTTCATCTGAGTAAGATGTTAAAAGTATATTCTCGGGATTAATTTGTTTATTGTTGTGCCTTACTCCTAGGTGGAGCCTCAAGTAAAATATACTTATTATGACACAAATATGCCTTATATTTATTTTATTCGATGTTGGGATGGAAGTTATTTGGGTATCTCGGTAATTAAATGTCATAGCAAGTTTCTAGATTGACATATAAACGAATGGTTCGATCAGATAGATGTTTGTTTCTCTACTTGGTTGTTTAAATCTGGGGCAGCACAATCGAGTAGTTTTGATGGAAGGAATTTATCATGACAAAGGAAGTTTTTATATTTCCTACATGGTAGAATGCAAGCAAGTAAGTCATGGTGCTTGGTAATTCAACTTTATTACTTTGACAGATAGTAGATGGCGTAACCACAAAGGTGATTATTTTATCAAGATGATCGTGACGTCATGTGTGCTATGTGTTTGGTCCAAATGTTTTCCCTACACAGCTTGCACGTTTGGGTTGAGTCACCACTGACTCAAACGTGTAAGAAAAGGAAAAAGGGTCCACCAGCTTCATTTGTTTATGTTTACTGATACTTATAAACGACAATACACTAGATACTTATGATAATAATAAGAATTCACATACTCAAAAAGGGTCTCATGCACAGCTGAGTTGGCCGGGCATAATAAAATACTTGCATACCTATGATATGTTCAGATCTACTTGGCTATTTCCATTTGTTCTATCTATCATCTCTTTAGGTCCTTAGTATGACAACTAGTTACGCGACCTTTACTGTTTACGACTTCATACAGATTCTCACCCACGACCTTACAAATTCGAACTTTAATAAACTTGGGACATAGTTTCGCATTATAATGCTTAGATGCATCGCTTTGAACAAAGTTTCTTTTATAGACTTCGTCGTCCACTTTATAATTTATCTTGCGACTACGCAAATTATATTTCTTTTCGTATTCGTTGTGCGCCTTCTCTAAAGTGGATTTAAGGAATGAGTGGAGAATGTTCATTTTGGCGGTTTTGGGCAGCCAGTCAATCTCTGAATTGTTAAGCCCACCCAGTTCTCTTAGCAACCGATAGTCAGCCCCGTGTTCAATCATTCGCTGACCATAGAGGGCCTCATATGGGGACATAGAGAGAGCTAAATGCACCGATGTGCGTAAAGCACTACTCATCGACGACAAGTGGGTATCCCAATTTGTCTGTTTGCGATTGACATAAGAACGGATGGCCGCTAAAATGGAACGATTCACTCTTTCGCTCGCATTTGCCTGTGGCGAATACACCGCAGTCCTATAATGTTTTACACCATAAATATTTAATAATCTTCGAAAATCGTGGCTGATGAACTGTGTGCCATTATCGGAAAGAATACTCTCCGGCACACCGTAAACTAAAAATACTTCTTCTTTTAAAAACCTGATCACATTAACTGATGTGGCTTTACGCAGTGGCTTAATTAAAACGAATTTTGTCAGCTGGTCAAGCACGATGATGATGTAGGAGTTCCCGTTGACCGTGGATACGGCCCTAAAAAGGCAACATATAAGTGTTGGAACGGCCTTTCCACCTGAAAACTCTTACCCATCTCGGCTCTAAGCGTCATATTAGCTGCTTTGCTCGTCTTACAGGTCTCACACCTGTCCACAAAATTTTTCACCTGTGTGAACATGTTCGGCCAATAAAACCGTTGTCTTAACCTGTGCAGCGTTTTTGCCACACCGCCATGTGAAGCTCTCGGAGGATCATGAGCTAATGAGATTAACGAGTCTGTCAACTCGGATGGAATCCACAGTTTCCAAGCCAGATCGTCCGCTAAGGGAATTCCTTGGGTGTGCTTCGTACGTTTATATACGAAACCCTCAGAAACCCTTAGGTCAGGTAATCGTTCTTGTTCCTTCTTGATGTGGTTGACGATCTCCAAGTATCCCTCTGATTTGAATGACGGGTCATCCAAGTCCAAATGGAGCACCTCCTCGGATTCGACCTAAGATAAACACGATAATACTGCTTCGACGGTTAATTCGTCGTCTTCATAAATGCGCGAAAGCACGTCAGGAACTACATTTAGAGTACCTTTTCGATGCTCTATCTCAAAATCGAATCCTTGGAGTCGCATACTCCACCTGGCCAATCTACCAGTAGGGTCCTTGAGGGTCATCAGCCACTTCAAGCTGGAATGGTCCGTGATGGCACGGAAACGATACCCTTCCACGTACGATCTGAACTTCTGTATACCAAGAAACGCGGCGAGGCATTCGCGTTCGGTCACGGAGTAATTCCCCTGCGCAGCGTTCAGCTTTTGTGAGAAGTAGTATATGGGGCGTTCCGCTTCATCTTCATCACGTTGGCAAAGAACACACCCGATTCCGGACGCGGATGCATCCCATAAAATCACAAACTCTTTTGTGAAGTCGGGATTGACAAGGACAGGGGCTGAGGTCAACGCCTGTTTGATGGTCGAGAATGCTTCTAGAGCTTCCTGGCTAAGCTCGAACGCTTTGCCCTTCTTCAATACGTCAGTAAAGGGGGAGGCAAGTGTTGAAAAATCTTTCACAAATCTCCGATACCAGCCGGCCATGCCTAGAAATCGCCTAACTTGGCGTGTTGTGGTTGGCACCGGAAATTTCGTGTTTGCCGCAATTTTGTCGGGATCGGCCTTCAAACAGCCTTGTCCGACCCGATAACCTAGGTATTGAAGTTCATCGAAACAGAACTTGGATTTCTCCACGTTGATTGTCAGTCCTGCCTCGGCCAATCTTCGACTCACTAGACTCAAAATTCGTAGGTGCTCGTCGAATGTCCTCGACACGACCAAGAGGTCATCGAGATAAACAAACACCTGGACGCGCAGTTCTGATGGTATTACCTTACATAGCCCGAATGGCATAACCTTGAAGTGATATAAAGGTCGCCCTGGTACCGTAAACGCCGTTTTTTTCCGAGACGTCATCTCCAGAGGTATCTGCAAGAATGCGTCTTTAAGATCCACACTAGAAATGTAATGTGTATCTGAAAGGCGGGCTAGCAGTCCTTCTATATGAGCAATTGGTCTCGCATCCTTTTTCGTTACCCCGTTCACCTTCCGAAAGTCCAGACACAATCGGTTCTTACCAGGTTTGCGAACTAACACAACTGGCGAACTCCATGCGCTGGTACTTTCTTCGATGACACCCAACGAAAGCATACGATCCAATTCCTCATACATCAAGGATTGTATCGCTGGAGAGACGGGGTAGTACCTTTGTTTGATTGGCACTGCTCAACTAAGTGTGTTCTCCCGAGCCCCTTGCTCGTGAATGAGGGAAAACTACGAACAACCTCTCGAAGTCTGTAGGATTCGTCGTCACTTAGTTTACACTAGTTACTGAGAATTCCATCCGGTGAAATTCCCGAAATACTCGAAATAATGTTTGGTGCTATCTTGAACTTCCGCCAGAAGTCAACGCCAAGATATAGCCGTTGAGCTAATGACGGTACTATGTAAAATTGCATGTCTTGACTTAAATTGTTGTAGATGACTTTGGTTGTAACCAATCCGACTATCGCCTGTCGTTGTCCATCTGCAGTGGACACAGTAGTCTCTACTTTCTGCATCGCAATACGCTTCTCCTGTAAGTATGGTAATATGTCTGTTCCCAGACAACTAACTTAGGCTCCGGAGTCCAAGAGACCGAGGAACTTATCCCCGAAAATCTCTACCGTCACATACGGACGAGGATCGTTGGACTCCTTCCCAATAATTGCAGAAGCGATATTGCGATATGCAGTCCTCTTCTGCTGAAAACGTTGCCGTGTTCGGCGAATGCGATTCGATAGTTCCGGAAAGGTTACAAGTCTTTTTCTGACTTCATAGTAGTTCTGTAGCCTTTCATGGAACGGTTTCTTAAAAAATTCATATTTAGTCTTTGTTTTATCTAAATTCATACTATCTTCATTACTAATATTTTTATTGGTTTCTTTATCTAAGTTTATCTTCAAATTTGTTTGTTCAATATTTAAGTTTATATTGTCGCGGTCTGGTTTTAGAATCGATATGGGAGTGGTAGGTTGAGTCTTTATTGGGACCTACAACTCCGGGTTCTGTTCTACGGAACGAATCCCCCCGGATGGTGGTTTGTTCCTCATGGAGTTTCCCGTATACTTTGGACAGTCTGGGCTATAAGAACCTGCTTTGCCACATCGCCAACAGAAAGTGTGTAATGGCGGCTTTGGACAGTCTCGGAACGTATGTCCTATAGCTTTACAGTTCCAGCATACGATAGGTTTAGCTTCTCTGTGGAACGCTTCCACAGCACATGGTACTGCAACTATCATGTCCTCGCCTTGTCTCTCTTCAATCTCGTTGACGTAACGACCTGGTTGATGAGTGTTTGGAACGTAATTGTTGGTACGCGTGCCGTCTGGCTTATATTCGTAATAACGCTCGATGTTGCGACATGTATATGCCAAATGACGCAGACTAGTCGTGTTGAACGTGATCAAATGAGGACCTAGTCGTCTATTGACATTGAGCTTAAGAATTTCTATGAGCTCTCGCTCAGATTTAGGGACACGCATACGTGAGTTTAGGCTCATCACGGAGCCATAATAATCATTGAAGGGTTCGCCAAGCTGTTGCTTGCGGTCATTAATTTTGCGAGACAATTCCGAGTCCGTCTCTAGACTACGGTATTGCTCGACGAGAGAAGTTTGGAATGAGGTCCAAGAAGTATGATGGTTGTTCTTTATGTGCGTCCAGTACCATGACTCAGCAGATCCGGACACGAATTGATGGAAGTTCGCAAGGATTTCATCCCACACTACTCCGTAACTGGCTCTGACTCGATCGAGTCGAAAAAGAAAATCGTCGACGGGGCAATTTTAACCGTCAAATTTTATTCCCCACTTGTGGAATTGAGGACACTTAATTATTGTGGTTGAATTTGATGGAGCACGTCTCTGCGGAGAAGCAGATCCATGCGAACCATCAAGATTGAAACCATTCATTCTGGATAAAAAGTCGTCTACGTTGGATCCCTGAGCCATGTCTACTGGATGAACAATAGGCACGTATTGCTGACTGGTAGGTCCAACGGCTGGCGTATGTCGTGGTGGTAGATCACCTTGGTTCTGATCTGTATTAAAATGTAATTGGTTTCCGACTATTGTCTCTATATGTGGCGTCATATTTAACCGTGAAGGTATAGATCTTTTAGTTCTATTATCGTTGCTCGGTTGGGTAGCAGCAGTCTGCCTTGGAGGTAGGCCGTTAGAAGAAGATGGGTTAACATTATAAGGGAGGTTACTACTACAAGAAGGATTATGTAATCCTCTGATCAAATTTGTGACATGCGCCAGGAGTTCGGTTTGACTGCGGGCTAACGCCTCGCTGAAAAATCTGTCATTGAGCCTGCTTAAATTCACCGAAGCTGACACCATTTCTTGAATTGCAGCGGAGCGATTCAAAGCATCTTGCGCTTCTTGATCTATTAGTCCCTGTCCGGTAGTATTGTTGCTACTCAATTCAAGTGGCGCGCTCAAGTCGCCATCAGTGATGTTACCTCCTCCTTCGGGCTGGTTGTTGGCCAATGCTCCTTCTTCGTCTGCCGCACCTTGTGGCATATCCGGTGGTGAATCAATAATAACGTCTCTATATGCCGGGTTGTACGGGCTCTTTAAAACGTACCTTCTCCCTCTTCCTGACATGGAAGTTGAGTCGTTAAAACTGGTATAAGCTATACGGTAGTTATTATTATTATTATTAAAAGCTTTATTTGCCAATAAAAAAAAATTTGTTTGTACATACATAGTTAATGGTTTTGTTTACACTATTTAAATTAATATAATTTTTAAAAATCTATACATATATTCAAAGTTTAGTTAGGTAATGTTTTTCAAGTTAATAATAGTTAGTTATGTCGATCTGGCGTAAGCCTCCCCCATTGCTGCCCATAGATTTCTGTTCTTTCCGTCATTATACCAGTTGTTGTTGAATTGTTTAAGATCGTCTTCCCATCTCTTCTTTGGTCTGCCTCTAGGTCTAGTTTCGTCTGGTGGGGTCCATCTTGTTAAAATTTTTGTCCATCTGTTGTCTTGGATTCTCGAAATGTGACCGGCCCAGCTCCATTTAAGTTGTTTTATTCTTTGAGTTCCGTCTGTTATGTTAGTTCTTCTTCTTATTTCTTCGTTCTTAATTTTTTGAATAGTCCTTATATTAAGTAGTTTTCTTTCCATTTTGCATTGACAGATTCTTAATTTTTCAATAGAATTCGATGTTAGTCCCATTGTTTGTAAACCGTATGTCATTACAGGAAGTATTGTTGAATCTATGATGTATTTTTGTGTGTCTTTTCCAATTTTTGCATCTAGAATCTGTTTAACGTTCCAAAATTGTTTCCAGCTATTAGATATTCTTCGATTTATTTCCTTTTCTTCCTGGTTATCGAATGATTTCAGTTGTCCTAAATAAATGTAGTCATCAGTATACTCTATTTTATTATTTTGAAGCAAGATTTCCTTTCTTATATGATTTGTCATGGCTTTAGTTTTGCTAAGATTTAATAAGAGTCCGTGGATTTTACATTCATCTGCAAGTTTGTTCACCATTTTTTTCTAAGTCCTCTGGTTTGTCTGATAGAAGTACAATGTCATCTGCAAATCTGAGATTGCTCAATTTCTCTCCCCATATATTTAATCCAAATTTATTTTTCCAGTCAAGTCGACAAAATATTTCTTCTAGTACCGCTGAGAAAAGTGGTGGAGAAATTGGGTCTCCCTGTCGTACTCCTCTTTTAATGTTAAATTCTCGTCCCATTTTGTCAGTTTTAATTTTTGCAGTATTGTTGTTATAAATGTTTTTGATTGTCTGAACAAATATTGGATTGATATTTTGATTCGTCAGTGCTGCCCAAATGCTTTTATGTTCTATCGTATCAAAAGCTTTACTAAAATCAACGAATAAAAGATAGAGAGGTTTCTTGTATTCATTAAATTTTTCTATTAGTTGGTTAATGGTCTGTAAGTGGTCAGTAGTTGAAAATCCTTCTCTAAATCCGGCTTGCTCTCTTGGCTGTTTGTCATTTAGTGATATTTTTAATTTTTTGTATAATGCTTTTGAAAAAAGTTTATACACTGTTGATATTAAGCTGATTGGTCTGTAATTATTCATATCTTCTTTGTCTCCTTTTTTATGTAATAATGTTATGATGCTTTGTTTCCATTGTTTTGGTATCTGTTGAGTTTTAAGAATGGCGTTGAAAAGTTTTGTCAGAAAGGGTGTGAGAGTTTGTTTTCCGAATTTTAAAATTTCTGCCTCGATACCATCACTGCCTGAACTTTTCTCTTGTCCCAATTCGTCGATGCAGTGTGTGATTTCCATTTCGTTGAAAAGTATCGAATCGTCATCAAAGTTGTTGTCAAGGAAAATGTTATTGTCTGCTTCATTGTTTGTTGATGAAAACAGGGATTCAAAGAAATCTGTAGCTGTTTTATTTATATCTATTCTTTTGGTAAGTCTTTTTGTAGCATTTTTTATCGAAATGATCCATTCTTTTCCATCGTCACATAAAAATTGTTTTGTCTTTTTTATTGATTTTGTATTTTCTAATATGTCTTTTACCTTCGATTCGTTGTAGTTTTGGATATCTGTTTTTGACTGCAATTTAATTGTTTTCCTTAATTCTTTCAGTTCTTGTGTTTCATGTGCTGTCAGATTGGTTTTTGCTCGCAATTCTTCTCTTTTGTTTATCAATATTTTTGTGTTCTGTGAGATTTTTTCGACTTTGGTGTTTTTTGGTTTCATTATAGTGTCCTTTGCTGAAGTTTTTATGATATTTTCGAAGATATCATAAATGTTTTGAATATTTTCTGAAGTGTAAGCGGTGTTTATTATTTCATTTATTTTTCTTCCAAGTTGTATGTTATACGTTGTTTGTTGCTCTGAAGTAATTTCTCTAGGTGTAAAATATTTCTGATGATTCCTGTTCATAGTTCTGTGGTTGATTTTGATTTTTGCGCGTATCATCCTATGGTCACTATCAAACTTTAACGTGGTTATCGTTGAAACGTCCATGATTGTTTTTATTTTATTTGTCAGTACAAGATCAATTTCGTTTTTTGTTTTATTATCTGGAGATATCCAAGTCCATTTAAATTTGTCCTTTTTCTTAAAAAATGAGTTTGCAAATGTCAAATTAAATTCTTGTAGCCAGTTAAGTAATCTGTTTCCACGTCTATTTCTTTGTCCATATCCGAAACGCCCAATGATATTTTCTTCACCTTCATTTTGTAAACCCAACTTTGCGTTAAAATCTCCTATGACGTACATAACTTCTGTTTTTGTTGTTTCATACACTTGTTCCAGACAGTCATAGAATAGATCGATTTCTTCGTCGGTAGCTCTATCTGTTGGGGCATATATTTGTATTACGGTCAATTTCGTGTTACTGATTTGTAGAGTGATACTACATATTCTCTCATTAAAGAAACGTATGTCTGTTATATAACTTTTGAGTTCTTTTTTGATGAGAAAGCCAACTCCATACAGTCCTTTGGTCTCGCCTATGTAACAGAATATTCCAATGTCATTTTCATTTATTTGTTGTCCATATATTCTTGTTTCAGATAGTCCGATAATGTCCCATTCGATGCATGCTATTGCTTGTTTAAGTTCTTCCATTTTTTCGTCTGTAGATAAAGTTCTTACATTGAATGAGCATATGTTAATATACGGTAGTACAGCTCGAAAAATTTATAAATCGGACGGAATTAACTGGAAAACAAACGCGATCTAAGTGCAACGGTATAACACTTAGTCAGACAAGGGTCAAATTCAAAAATTCAAAAAAAAAATTTTTTTTTCTTGAAATTTATTCAAAAGAAAACTTATAACACTATTTTAAAACAAAATATTGTTGAGGTGGTTCGTAAGAAAATTCTTACAAAAGGGTAAATTCAATTCAAAATAAAGTCCAAAAAGTTTGAGTATTGCAAAAGATTATATGTTTTGCAAACACAAATTATATCTTTCAAAAGTTTTGTAAAAGTTAATTACGATTTAACAACGAACTTTAGCGGGTTCTGCTTATATTCATGAGCTTGCAGAAAAGATCATGGGTTTAAATCTGTAATCAATGTCAAGTGTAAATATAGACACCTGAGTTGTTCAAAAAAAAGGAATGTCATTGAAAACTTACTATGTTAAACGTCTTAATTCTAAAAATCTTTAATAAAAGAAATCCTTAATGATAGAAATTCTTTAATAATAGAAGTGCTTAATAATAGAAATACTTAATAATCTTCCAAAAATCTTCAATCAATCAACTTCATATACTTACATAACTATCATACTCAAAAGGGTTCAAAAAAAAAAAGGTCTCAATCAAAGATCTAGAGTTCCCACGACCCGACAGACACCGTCGATCTGTCAGCCAGTCATGCAACTGAACTGAATCTCTAAAATCTATAAATCTCAATCAAACTAAAGACTCCCACGACTCGTCAGACACCGTCGATCTGGCAGCCAATCGTGTAGTACAATAAACTATAATACTCAAAACGATAAATCTCAAAAATCTCAAAAATACTTGATGTTCAACAATCTTAATAATACTTAATACTTGCTTCAATCAATCTTTAAATTTTCAATCAAAGATATAATATATAGGGATAAATTTATTAGAAAAACTATGTCATAAAAATACGGTTCGGGAGTTGGAAAGATCCCCCCCCCATCAGTAGAAAATTTTCGAAGCTTCGCCTCTAGCGACAACTTCTGTTCAATCAAAAAAAAAAAAAATGTTTAGTGGATGTGGTCTTCATTACGGGTTCAATAAGAATAATTATATTCCTTCAATAATACAAATGATGGTCGAGATTCAAGTAGGGTTGGAAACATCATTGCGTTGCTGCAGACGTGCGTCGAGAACCTGTTCATCAACCACCGGTCAACGCTCCATAATGCTTCCTCAGCTCCAGGAATTCGAACAACATTATCTAAAGAAAAACAAATAATCATCTAAAGGTTTAAGTTTGGGTTCTACTCATCGTAAACACGATGTTTTGAGGGATGAAAATTTCAAATGGAATAAGCAACTCTAGAGTTCAGGATGCAGCTTTCGCAACAGACGTGCGTAGGGAACCTGTTCACCCACCACCGGTCAAAAGTCATACAATCTGTAACTCTGAAAAAAACTTTATTTTGTTAATACTTTAAGAATCTACTTTAGTCACCGCAACTGACGATTGAACACGACACGTTCAATCCGGACAATGAAACCAAAGGACAGATCTGCTACAGCGAGAGGAAAGAATTCGGCAGTGAAGCTAACGCAACAGTCAAGTGTGAGGAACCTGTTCACTCACTCTCCGGACGAAATAGACTTCACCAACCAAACCTAGATGTAGTCCCTCCTAACAAAATATCTAACACTGAAAGATCTTCCTCAAAAAGAAAATTTCATGAGCAAAAAAAAAATTTTTGCCCAAACACCTGAATAAATTTTAGTTGTTTAATGGTTCAAAAAATACTACTAGCTACACCTAAGGTCGACTAAATTCGGGCCCCACGTTGGGCGCCATCTGTAACGGTAGTTAATAGTTGTGTATATTTGACTTGGTGTAAAATTGCCATCTGTAACGATAAAATCAACCGATCGCTGCGCCATCTGTAACAAAAAGAATTATGAACATTGTGCCTTCATCACATCGATTCTATTTATCCACGCACACAGACATGGCCCTAATGAGACGCGAGCTCCGAAAAACTCTTGCCCCACACGCCATCTGTAATGTAAATCATTGTTAATGAATGGGAATTCTTACAAGCCAAATATCGCTCTCGCACAGAAATAAAATTGATACTCCTGTATCATAGGGTGGCAGATGTTGGTAGAATACCTGCCTGTTACTCAAACGTCACTTCCTTGTTCTCAGGTTAGTCTCACTCGTTCCTCATTCTTCATTGCTTCTCACAACCTCTACAGTCAGCTTACTGTCATCTTCAACCGTAATCTATTCAAATCCTAAAACATTCACATATCACTGAATACTACTAATGAATCAACAACAAGACAGAAACTCTTCATTCGACTACCCCCTAGACCAAGAAACTACACTTCGTGTCAGAACCTGTGACAAGAGTAGGCTATGCAAACAACCCCCTTCATACACCTCTTCATAACCCGGTTATCTTCCCTCTAAGGTGTGCTATTCCAGCATATCATACCCCTAGAGATACATCTACATAGTCTACCATACCTCGACAGTCCCCTCCTTGTCCGTGCGATTCCTCAGAGTATTTACTATTTCCTCTCTTCAGTTGTTAGGCAAACTCCCCACCAATGATCAGAGTTGTAGCAAATGCTCTAAGGTTGCTGCTCGCCAGTGCTGCGTCGGTCTGCAGCTCGTGGCCTTGGTTCACCCAGGAGCATATAGGGGTGGAATCCTTGCAGTCCTGCGGCAGCCGTGTTACCTCTTATTTTTCCTTCTCTGCAGACCTTGAGTCTAGATGTTGTTGCTCGTAATGTTCGTTTGTTTGGGGGCCCGAACCTAATAGTCATCTTAGGCGACCTGACGGTCGATTGCACCACAGAATGGTACAACCCATAGCTCCTGTAGTAATGTACTAGATAATGCACCGATGCTAGTATGAACCTAAAACAAAATCAACTAAATCATCCTCAAACCAAGAAATCCTCGTAGCTTTCAAACAGTGTAGACGTAGATGATGGCGTCTACTAGGAACGACTGAGAATCTATCATCATATGTTCCTTCGTTGTCATGATGATCATCTTCGGTGTCTCACTTAAAGACTGGGGATACCTAAAGGTGGTATTGGTACCCCGTGCTCGTAACCCTCCCATGAAGCGACAGGACAAAACCTATGCTTTCCTTGGCTCCACTCAGCACTGAAAATATTTGTGTAGCCCCTTAATATGTATCCCACTCCGTTTAGGAAGGGATAACCAAAACTCACTACTAAATCTTATACATTAAACTCATTCACACTTCAACGACTTTTTCCATTTCAAACTACATTCCATTCACACATATCCACAACTAAATTACTCCACCGATGATAAAGAGAAGGATGCTTTCCAACTCCCTCCGAACCTATAGAAAACTAAATGCACATACTTGATAATATAAGTATGCTGTAAATAAATTCCGTTTGATGTGTGGAACACATCACCTATGAAATAATAACTATTGAAGTTTACGTTATAAAATATCAAACATTAATATAATTTTTATTCAAGATAATTATAAAAGTTGGGAAATCCTTAATTCTAAAATGTATATCTTAATCTAATGAGTAAGTTACTAGACAATATTATTCACTCCAAACTATCTATTACTAGGTCTTATGTCATAATGTTTCTTATCAATATTATTCTCTGAAAAAGATACCTTGTAAAAGCCTATCTTTCCAGAATTTCGATTAATGCTAATTTCTCACGTAGGACTAAAAATGTATATGAATACTATTAGATATGCGCAAGGTAAATAAAGGGAATGCGATCTCTATACTTAATACATTATATACAATGCAATATATTTATTAAGAGATAAGAACAATACAATATTGATGTTGTCGGGCCGAGGTGTGAGAGTTGACTGGCTCACTTTATGTGTGGCTGCATACATAACACTCCTTAAAACCCAGATGCGACATAAAATTGTGGGGGTTGTCGTTTGCGTTCAGATCTGCGTGGTGATGTAGCTGCTGGATCCGCTGTCTTAGATACCTCCTCCGAAGATGATGACGGTGCGGCGGTAGTAATTGGAAAAGCCACTTGCTCGGTTTCTGCAGATGACGGTAGTTCACTGGCTCTTGAATTTTCAGCAGATGGGGCCTCCTCAGCAGCAACGTCGTGTGATGGTAGCATTACACGACTTCGTAGTTGATCTTGATGACGTTTAACTACTCGGGAGTCGTTTAGCCGGACGCTGTAAGAAATAGGGCCATTTTGAACAGATACCAGGCCTTCTATCCATTTGGGCCCAGTAGAATAATTGCGAACCCAAACTGGACTACCTGTAACGAAACATTTAGAGTTATTGGGTTCAGAGACCTTACCGAAGGTTATTTCTTCTGGTTGTATTTTGTCGAAGTATGTCTTGAGCTCGCGGTTGAGTAAGAGCTCTGCTGGTGAACGATTCGTAGTTGCATGTGGAGTAATATGCTGACTGAACAAATACCTCGAAAGACCCAGATCGATATTTGTGTTGTGGGTCAACTTCTTCAAATAGTTCTTCGTGCTTTGAACCATTCGCTCCGCCAGGCCGTTCGTAGCTGGATGAAAAGGAGCAGATCGAATGTGTCGGATTAGGTTGTTTTCCATGAAGACCTTGAATTCATCCGACGTGAAAGCTGTCCCGTTGTCCGACACCAGTTCGTCAGGAAGTCCATGGGTCGCAAAGAGCTGGCGAAGAAACTTAATTGCGGCAGCTGATGACGTTGAATTGACGACGACGACCTCAAGCCACTTTGAGTAAGAGTCGACGACCAAGTAAAACGTCTTGCCCTGGAAGGGCCCAGCAAAGTCAACATGTAGGCGAGACCACGGACGTTTAGCTGATTCCCAATTATGTACTACTGTGTGTTGTTGTTCATTTCGATTCTGCTGACATGGTATGCATCTCTTAACAACTAGTTCGATTTCCGCATCAATGTTAGGCCACCACACGTAACTTCGTGCCAATGCTTTCATTTTGACGATTCCAGGATGTGGTGCATGTAAGGCGTTTAAAATCGTTTCTCTAGCTGGAGGTGGAATGACAGCACGATTTCCCCAAACAAGGACTCCTCTGTTAGCCGAAAGCTCATCTCGACGGGAATAAAACGGATGCAACTCGCTAGAACGGTCAATTTTTGTGTTAGGCCATCCCCTTAAAACCCACTTTAAAATTTTGGAAAGCTGTGGATCCTTGGAGGTTTGAGATGCTAATGACTGTGCGCTAACGACTGGAGCTGCTGCTAATTCTATCATGAGAACTTCTTCGGTTGCAGACTCCGTTTTGGTAGTTATTGGACAACGACTCAAGAAATCTGCATTGCCAATTTTCGTTCCAGCACGATGTACCAGATTAAAGTTGTAGGCATTTAGAAATATGGACCGGCGAAGCATTTGGAACGATATAACGTTAGGAACTGATTTATTTGTGGTAAAGATCCCCAACAGTGGGCGATGATCAGTGACCAGCGTGAATGAGCGTCCGTATAAATAATTGTGGAATTTTTTAACTCCTGCGACAAGAGCCACTGCTTCTCGGTCAATCTGTGCGTAGTTTCGTTCCGACTTGGAAAGAGTTTTCGAGTAAAAGGCAATAGGTTTTTCGGACCCGTCTGATAACTGGTGACTGAGGACTGCTCCGAGACCATAGGGTGATGCGTCGCATGTTAACAGCAATGGCAGCTTCTCATCATAATGCATCAATACGTCATCTGATGTGATGATTTTCTTAAGCCTAGTAAAGGCCTCTTCGTGGTGTAGCTCCCAGCTCCAGTGAGCATTTTTATCCAATAGCCGGTGTAGCGGCTCTGCTATAGTGGCTTTGTGTGGCAGGAAAGCATGATAAAAGTTTATCAACCCTAAAAATGCCTGCAGTTGTTTTTTGTTCTTCGGTGACGGAGCATTGTGGATTGCATTGACCTTATCAGCTGATGGTCGAACACCCAGGGCGTCAATTTTGAAACCCAAAAACTCCACTGATGGAACACCGAATTGACATTTGTCCCTTCTAAGGCGGAGTCCAGCCTTGTCGATACGGAGCAACACCTCATTTAATCTTCCTGCTAGCTCCTCTTCAGACTTTCCCATGACAATTATGTCATCAAAATATGGCAAGACTCCTTGAATGTTCTGCAGGATGTTTTCAATACAACTTTGAAATATTCCAGGTGCGGAGGAGATACCGAATTGAAGCCTGGTCACCTTAAAGGCACCTTTATGCGTAGTTATTGTCTGAAGTAACGCTGAGCCTTCGTCGACTACCAATTGCTGGTATGCTTGTGCCAAATCTATTTTAGCAAAAATTGAACCACCTTCGATGGACGCCAAAAGTGTGCTGACTGCTGGAATTTGGTGATTGTGTGGTTTGATTGCCCGATTTAAAGTTGATTTGTAGTCCCCACAGATCCGGATTGATCCATCTTTCTTAACTACAGGCACTGTGGGAGTAGCCCAATCGGAATATTCCACAGGCACTAGAATCCCTTGGTTGCATAACCGATTGATTTCTTCTTCATATAATCCTTTAATTGCAAAAGGTATCCGTCGTGGCGGTAGTCTCATAGGCACCACGGTTGAATCGATGTGTAATGACACAGGTGGTCCCGTATAGCGACCAAGTTCGGGTGAGAATAAATGCTTAAACTTGGTAATTATTGAATCCATGTTGATTCCACTATTGATAGCGTAAATGCCTTCAATGCGTATACCCAAGGCGTCAAACCAATTGCAACCAACCAAATTTGAACCGCTGCCAGAGACGATGATGAGTGGCAAGTTGTCAATTTTATTTTCGTTGTAATGAATTGACACATCGATAACTCCCTTCACTGGAATTGGGTTGCGTTGGAAGTCATTAAGGTCCAAATCACATTTGGATAGATCTGGGATTCCTTTAGGCCAGATATCATTGCAGGTGGCTTCTTTAATGATGGTCACAGGTGAACCAGAATCGACTTCGAATGTGCATGTATGACCGTTAATGACAATGGAGATGGATTTTTTTTGGTTGACCAATGGAAAAACTTGGTTGATCGAGGAGTCTGCACGATATGATTTGCCTTTTGAAGCCCCTTGATGTGCCGATGTTGAGAACGATGTAGTTGCGGACGAATTTGTTGCCTTAGTGCTACGACAAACGCGCTGTAGATGACCCTTTTGGCCGCAGGAATGGCAAACAGCTTCGCGATATGGACATTGTTTTCGAGGATGTTCGCCTCCACACCCAGCACATGGTCTGTGATTGCTACCATGAATACGCTGCTGTGAACGTGTGTTTGCTCTAACTTCGTGAATAGACTCGCTGCTATAAAACTCTTCTTGGGTGGCCTTGACAGGGTGTCTCATAGCCAGTGCACTAATTGCTGCAGTCTCATTTGCCGTGGCGCGCTCCATGGCAATTTTTACCGTTAGAGTTAGATCACTCTCCGCCAGAAGACTTTTTTGCAAACTCTCATCCTTCAAACCACACACAAATCGGTCACGTAACATTCGGTCCAGTGCAGTCTCAAATTTGCAGTCCACTGCTAGTGTGCGCAGCGCCGCCATGTAGTTACTGACAGACTCGTCCGGACGTTGATCACGTTTATGGAAATGGTAAAACGAAGTTATTTGCGAAGGTTTCGGGGATAAATGATCAGTTAATAACTTTTCGATTTCGTCTAATTTTAATTCGCTTACCTGTTTCGGGGATGCCAATGATGCCAACAGATCGTAGAGTGGAGCCCCAGCTAGAGTGAGGAACGCTGCTTTTTTACGATTTTCTTCTGTGACATCATTGGCCAGGACGAATAATTTGAATCGCTCCATGTATGTAGTCCATTTACTTGGCTGGTCCAAGTCGAAAGGCTCCAAATTACCCACTCCAGCCATCATTCGAGGATTTGGATTATTGTTGAGTGTAATTATCTCAGCACCCTTTGCTTCTGTACTTTCTTTTTTTTCGACAATTTCTTTTTTTTCTGACATACAGAATAAAAGAATTCCAATGCAAAAAAAAAAAGGAAAAAATAACGGCGAATTCACTTGTGGTTACAGCGAGTACAGTTTCAATGATTAAATATTCGTTGAATTAATTGTAACGGAACGGCACAAGTTTCTGTTGCTATGTAACTTGTCTTTGTTCGTTTTGTTTTGTACCGCTAGCTGAGCGCAGTTGAGTATCGAAAACTATGTATACGATAGAACGTCTCGCGCACATTAATTAAGTGTGCCTCGTCGCCAGTATTAGATATGCGCAAGGTAAATAAAGGGAATGCGATCTCTATACTTAATACATTATATACAATGCAATATATTTATTAAGAGATAAGAACAATACAATATTGATGTTGTCGGGCCGAGGTGTGAGAGTTGACTGGCTCACTTTATGTGTGGCTGCATACATAACAAATACAAAATAGAGCAGCAATCATAATATTAAAGTATATTCTGATTTGCCTTTCCAGAAGGCGGAACTACAAGGGTGAGTATGTTCATAGAAGAGAAAACAGATTGCTTTGCTATTATTTATGCTCTGTATTTACACGTTAAAACTCAAATGACGATTACACATAAAAAGAAATATATACAAATATACAATCTTAATGATTCAATTTTTCGCAGTTGTGTCGCTTTTGTGTATGTATGCCCTGTTCAGAACTTGTATCTCTGCTGTATGTATAGATATACTCAAATGAAACGTGATTTGTTTCTCTCAGCACATAAAAAAAAACTAACCACAGACAAGTCTAAAGCCATTGCCTGTATCGATCTGTAAGGTCAAATTATATTGTAGCTACCATATGCTTTGGGTAGTACGATACGTATTCTATTATTGTATGCGAATTATTCAGAACCTGTTTTATGACTACTCAAAATCTCAAAGCAATTGCAAGTATGTATGTATCTTTCACAATGGTCTGTATGACCAGACTGGTTTTTATTTACTCTTTGCAGATATTAAGATTTTTAGAAAGAAACTCAAATCCAAATATTCGAAAATATGACAACAATTATCAATATAGTCAATGTTGAATTCAAAATATATAAGCAACTATCTACTGAGAAATCACAAAGACTTACCATTACAAACGTCGGATTCAGTGCACTGCTCCATTGTTGTAGATGATATATTATAGATGATATTATATAGATGGTTAAGGTTACGTTTTAATGATGAATTTACTCCCTCCGACAATGTGTCGAGGAGTGTCGTTGACAATACAAAGTTGACTCTTGAATGAATTCTGTTTAAATATATTGATTGTTGTAATTTGGATAGGTATTTTCTTTAAATGGAATTGCTTGATGTACTGCTTGAAATGCTCGTTGGTATTTATGGAAATTTTTCTGAGATGGAAATCTACCATGAACTGTCCGGGTCGATCCTTTGTCGATCGGGATTAATGACAATGGTCTATGACCTGATAAATCGTTCTGGAAGGTGTATGTATCTTGTATTAGTTCTTATCTTTATCAATTAATTTTCTTTTAATTAAGCTATTCTCCTGTCAGAGGTGGTTATAGGTGTAAGTTCATATATAAAAATAAGATATAGAAATAAAAAAATTAATTATATGTATAATAACTGAATTGTCTTAAATATCTAAAACTTGCGGTTCCTTCGATTGTGGATCCTTATAATTGGACGTGTATTTTGGTATGTTGGGAGTTAAAGATAGTACCACTAAGTGTAGAGGGTTACTCCACACAAAGTGTCGCTTTTGTTTCTGGATCTTGCAGTTTTGTTTCGACGGTTACAATAGCACACGTTCGTGCCGATGTTTTTGCGGATACGCTTCTATGTATAGCAGGATCTGGCATGCGGGGTTATAAACCGCATGTGGTCTCTCTATATCTCCTTGTCGCATGCGTCTGCTCGAAGCACGTTGGTTGCATACGCACGTATGTGCATGTGAGTTTATACGCCGATCAATGAATGTGCATGCGGTATTACAAACCGCATGTTTTTTTTTGAATAACGCTCTGTCGCACGCGTCCGATCGATGATGCAAAGAAGATAACTTATAGGTGTCGTACGATGTATAACTCTTCTCTTTTTATGTTGAATTTTATTTTCGTATTTTTATTAAATCCGCCGATGCGAAGAAGAAATTACATATTTAAAAATGTATGGAGTGACGTGGACCGAGAGAAGACAACGTGTTCGCATCATCCATCTGATTGTCTCGTGTTCCACAGTCACTCACAAAAAAAAAGGTACGTTTTTCCTTCTGGACATCCGTCTTTGCTAGGCTCACCAGGAAATATAGCGCGTCGCTGTTCTTAAATGCTCTGTTGTGATGATGTACCTGGCCATGAATGATTCCTATTGGCAACGGATCACGTGGTCAGAGGCACACGCTCGCTTCTTCAAACAAACCATCAGCACCTTGTTCTAATTTAGAGATTAGGAAGAAAGAACGTATATTCTCTCAATTTATTCCAGTTGTGGTAAGGTGTTACATGATTTGCGACGTAGTTTAGACTCTTGGCGCGGTATATGTATATGCACAAATGTCTACTTACTTGTTCTTAAATTTTCTTGCATGGATTTTCTTTCTTTTCGTCCTTCTTTATTTCAGGTTTCCGACCACTGTCGTGCAATTATTTTACTTTCAATCTATTCTTCACTTATTTATCTTTTATTTTATGTCTTTAAATTAATTATTACCACTTGGACTTTGTTAAAATTTAAGTTTTATTTTTCAGATGAATGCTTTTTCTTGGGCCGACACAAATTGAATGAAAGAATCTGATCTGTAGGAAAGGCGATGTTGCCCAATTTCCTGTCTGTGGGTATAATAATTTCCCTTTTCCGGAATTTAGCGTCAGAACTTCTCACACTTCATCTGAGTAAGATGTTAAAAGTATATTCTCGGGATTAATTTGTTTATTGTTGTGCCTTACTCCTAGGTGGAGCCTCAAGTAAAATATACTTATTATGACACAAATATGCCTTATATTTATTGTATTCGATGTTGGGATGGAAGTTATTTGGGTATCTCGGTAATTAAATGTCATAGCAAGTTTCTAGATTGACATATAAACGAATGGTTCGATCAGATAGATGTTTGTTTCTCTACTTGGTTGTTTAAATCTGGGGCAGCACAATCGAGTAGTTTTGATGGAAGGAATTTATCATGACAAAGGAAGTTTTTATATTTCCTACATGGTAGAATGCAGGCAAGTAAGTCATGGTGCTTGGTAATTCAACTTTATTACTTTGACAGATAGTAGATGGCGTAACCACAAAGGTGATTATTTTATCAAGATGATCGTGACGTCATGTGTGCTATGTGTTTGGTCCAAATGTTTTCCCTACAGTCCAATTTATCAATCGGAGAGGTACCATGATACAAAATTCGTACATTTCGTCCGAATTAGAGAAAAATTTTCTCCGATCGGTTACGATGATAGGACCCATTGTCTATATGGTGGTAAATAGCGTCATCTATGATGTTTTTGATGTAACGTCTATTCAGAACGACTAACTTATTTCTTTTCATGTATATGTAGGTAAGTGTGGCGCTATTTGTATGATTTCCAGCGAAATTATGTAAGTGAGACCCTAGCTTCCTTAAAATCTTTTAATTTTGCGTTAAGTTCATTGAATAACGTTCGATTGCAGCAATATTAAAAAAAGAACCAGAACAAATGAATGCAATCTTCTGTGATTTTAGTGAAGTCATTGAAGTCTTTTTAAAGTTATTGTAGTCGTTTTGAAGTCACAAAACGTTTGAAGTCATTGAAGTCATTTTGAAGACATTGCGGACATTTTTTGCCTATTTGAAGTCCAAATGAGTTGATTTGAAATAAGAAAAGTATATTAAAACTTTAAATAAGTTTACTATACGTTATTTAAAATAAAATGCACGACTGGGTCGCGCGAACTTGATCTTATGTGTGACAGTGGTCTTGAGCTTGAGGTTTTGAAAAAAAAAGTTTCAAAATTCTTGAATTTGTGTGTACACGGTTTGCAGAAATCTACAAATGTCTGCAAATCTGTTGCCAAATATTTGGCTTTCAATCTCGACAAACAAATTTGGCCAAATAGCTGGCAATAGATTTGCAAACATTTGTAGATTTTCTGCCAACCGTGTACACACCAAATTAATTTTGGATCTGCAAATTCATTTTCTGCAAATGTCTGCCAATGAATAAATTTGCAAATGTTCCTTAAACTGCACCTGCAAATTTATGCATTGCCAGACATTTACAGAAACGTCAGAAAATGAAAAAAATTTGGTGATCTCCCAATGAATTTTGTATACGATTGCCACATCTGCAAATTAATTTGTCTTCAAAATGATTGATGAACAAATTTTCCTGCAAATTAATTTGGTGTGTACAGGGTTGTCAGCTTGGCGCAGGGACATAAGTCCCAGCGACATAAGTCCCAAATTTAATTCTTGGGACTTATGTCCCACTCAAGTGAGACATAAGTCCCAAATTTGTGTTGGGACTTATGTCCCACTAAAATGGGAAAATGTTTGGTGAAGATGGGACATAAGTCCCAAATTTTCAAAATGATTTAAAAAATTAAACACAATTCGATAGAATAATACAACAATAATCATTTATTATTTTATATATATTTTTTTAGCAATTGCTTCTTCGTTTATCTTCGCAAAACAGCTGCTACACATCTTGCAACGGTTGCAGGGTTGAAGTAATACGTTCCTTGGATTTTCGAAACAAATACCGCAGGTTATGGTTTCGTTATTTTATTGTTGTCCAGGGTCGTTCGAATCATTTTCTTCGTTATTACTTGCTGGTGAGTCAGAAACTTCAGAAAATTTAGTATTTGAGAATTTGAGAAAACCAAATAAAAATATCGCGCGACATAAGTCCCAAAATCGAATTTGGGACTTATGTCTCACTTGAGTGGGACATAAGTCCCAAAAATAAAATTTGGGACTTATGTCCTTGGGACTTATGTCCCTGCGCCGTCAGCTTGCGTGTACACGATTGCCAGATATCTACAAATTAATTGGCAGATATTTGTCTACAAATTGGGAGCCAAACAATTTTTCTGCAAAATAATTTGGTGTGTACTAGAGAGCTGCATGAATGCATTCAAAACGGCTTTTGAGTGATTCAAAGCAAAAATGAATGAGTGAGTTTCCGCTACTTTTTCTAATGCATGTAATGAATGTGAGTGTTGGTATGAGAGAGACATTAACACCATTCAAATCAAAAGAAAACGAATTGAATGAATGTGAATATGAATATTGTTGCCATTCGTAACCCAGTGTACTCAGTGTATTTTGAAAGATTTTAAACTTTATCGTATATACTGTCACTATTTCTAAAGAGAAAATTATGATTGCAATTTAAGTATTATAAATTCAAAGGCAAATGATTGTTTTTTTTTTGTTTTATTTATTTAAATTGTCAACATTGGAATGGAGGAACATAATTTTGTTAATGTTGCCAGAATTTTTGGCGAGAGCACAACGTTTTTCCGTAATGAGATTTCTCGCGTCTGAAAATGCTCTTTCAGAAGCAGAGCTACTTGCTGGTATACATAATATTTTGCAACTTGTTTTAAATTTTAATTAATAATATTTTCATATATACAAATACTAACATGCTCGGAAGAACTTTGGTGATCCATTTTTTTAAATATAAATATAATTATAATAAAAAAATAATGTTGCTATTGCAGCAAACGCACATATTAAGGCTAGGTTTCCCATCAAAAAATCGACTGGTGCTTTGCGCTAAGCTCTGTAGCGTTCGCAATACTTAAAATATTTAAATCAAATAAAGAGGTTTTGATTGCAAATATATTGAAGAAAATGTTTTTGTAGTTATATAAATTTAAAAAAAATTGTTTGCTCCCAAAAACCGCTAGAAACTTTAGAAATTCATCAAATTTAGGTAAGTGCTTGTGGTTATTAGTGGGGCAGGGGTTAAATCAAACTTTTTTATTTTTTTTATATTTTTTTCCCAGAGTAAATAGATCGCAAAAGAGAATAACACTATTTGTTTTTAATTTATTAATCAATTTCCAATACAAAAAATATACAAGACTATGAAAAATAGGGCAAGTTTGCATTGTAGTGTGAATGCAATATTTGATAAAACTTCCAAAGTATAACAGGTAGCAAAGCCAAATTTCCTTTCTTCCTAAGCCAAAAGATGTATGCAGTTATGTGCATTTTTATTTTTTTTAAATATATATCTAAAATAATTTTTTTCAGACAAAAAGACAGGAAACATTCTTTTTTTGTCCAATATTTTGCTCTTTTCCCTGGGGCTTGAACGTATTTTATTTTTTTTAAGTAAATATTTTGTTAATCAAAGAACTATAATGTCCTTTAGAGAATAAGACTATTGGAAAAAAAAAATTTAAAAATCAGAGCATGTTTAAAAAGCATTTCAATATAACAACATTTGTAGTGCGGTTGTGAGGGATCGGGAGCCTATACAATTCCAACGTATTTTTTTTATTTTTTTTTTTGGTATTTTGTGTGTTAGATGCAATAAAAATCAAAGGTATTTTTCTCACCTTATTTTTAATTTTAATTTTTAAAAAGTGGTCTATTTTACGTTTTTTTTAGGAGGCTGCAGTTCGAGAAAATGCCGCTGCCAAATCTGGCACTGCTGAGCCTTCTCTTTATTTTCTTTATTATACTGCGCTCTCATATATTTTTTTCCTGTTGTCTGACTGGTTTGGAGAGTGCATTCATAATGTTCTTTTTTAGGGTTCCGTACCCAAAGGGTGAAAACGGAACCCTATTACTAAGACTTCGCTGTCCGTCTGTCCGTCTGTCCGTCTGTCCGTCTGTCCGTCTGTCCGTCTGTCCGTCTGTCCGTCCTTCACAAGGCTGTATCTCATGAACCGTAAAACTTAGACACTTGAAATTTGGACAAATGATGTATTATTTTGTTCCCTATAACAACAAATACTAAAAACTAAATAAAATAAAATATTTATGGGGGCTCCCATACAACAAACGTAATTTTTTGCTCGTTTTTGCTATGTTTTTCCGTCCATCACCAGGTTGTCTCTTTTCTTCTTTAGAAATTTCTTGAAGTCTGTCCCTGTTAGTTCTTCTTTTTGCTGATTTGCGACTTTTCCTTCACTCACACAAACAGCTTTACCTACATGTAAATTCCAGAAATTCTTTTAGAAGAAAAGAGGCAACATATGTTGTATGCTTTTAAAGCTAAGTTTTCTTCTATTCGTGTTCGAATTCGAATTCGAATAGAAAAAAAAAATAGAAAAAAAAAATAAATGTCAAACCACAATCAACAAGTCGGTATTAGATTCTCTCATAAAATAATATAACATCAGGATTAATTGTTTTCAAACGTAAGTTCTTCTTTATTTTATTGTCAATGGAGGTGATTTGAGTGATTTCTAGAAATAGTAAAAAAAACACTGTGCTGAGAAAAAAAATTACTGAAATTTCTCAGTGAAATATTTGAGCAAGATTGGCAAAAGACATCTTGGTGACAGTTGTTTTTTTTAGAAAAGATCGCGCCAAAAATGTTCTTGTTTGTGTGAGTGAGAAAATGTTTTATCTACATGTAAATTCCAGAAATTCAAATTCGAATTCGAATAGAAAAAAAAAAAAAACAAATGTCAAACCACAATCAACAAGTCGGTATTAGATTCTCTCATAAAATAATATTAAATCAGGATTTAGGGTTTTTAAACGTAAGTACGCCTTTCTTCTTTATTTTATTGTAAAAAAACACTATGCTGAGAAAAAAAATTACTGAAATTTCTCAGTGAAATATTTGAGTAGGATTGGCAATAGACATCTTGGTGACAGTTTGTTTAGGAAAGATCGCGCCAAAAACTGTTCTCGTTTGTGTGAGTGAGAAACAGCTTGACCTACAGGCATATAAATTCCAGAAATTCTTTTAGGAGAAAAGAGCCAACCTATGTATGCTTTTAAAGCTCAGTTTTCTTCTATTCGTGTTCGAATTCGAATTCGAATAGAAAACAAAATAAGACAAAAAACGAATGTCAAATAAAGAACAAGAAGTCGGTATTAGATTTTCTTACCGACCAAATTTTTAAATCTTAAAAATTAATATAAATAATAATAACTCTTATTAAAAAAATTCTGTATAATTGCTTCTTGCTGCTTCTTCTTCTGCTGATAATACTGAATCACTGAATTAATTATGAATTATTAAAACTACTTTTAATCCTAAAATATTAAATTTAACTTACAAAAGAAGTACTGGGAGGTCTCGATCTGATTTTAAAGAAGTTATTATTCATTTATACATACATATTTATTTTTGAGACGTAAAAAATTAATTGCAAATTTAATACTGACTTCTTGTTCTTTGTTTGACATTCGTTTTCTTTTCTATTTTGTTTTCCATTCGAATTCGAATTCGAACACGAATAAAAGAAAACTGAGATTTAAAAGCAAACATAGGTTGGCTTTTTTCTTCTTTGCGGATTTCTGGAATTCTTGAATTTACATGCATAGCTGTCTCTATTTCTTGTTCTTTTTGATGATTTGCCAGTTTTCTTTCACTCACACAAACAAGATCATTTTTGGCGCGATCTTTCCTAAACAAACTATCAGTTCGTCGTCTTCTGTAAATCGTAATCGCCTGTTACAATGATAAATTTAAGCAAGTGTTTATTGAATAAAATAAATGTTTAAGGGGGCTCCCATACAACAAACGTGATTTTTTTTGCAGTTTTTATAGATAATGGTACGGAACCCTTCGTGCGCGAGTCCGACTCGCACTTGCCCGTATTATTTTCTTTAGTAAGCAGAGCAGAGTATTCTGTGTTATGCTTTATGCATCGTGTCAAAGGAATAGAAAGCACACAGAAAAATATCAGGTATAGCTATGCGCTGTTTATACCCTATTCCATAGAATGGGTATATTGTATTTGGTGTGGAGTTTGTAACATAGAGAAATAATACCGGTAGGTATAGAAAAGTATATATATTCTGACTCAGAATCAAAAGCCTAGTCGATTTAGCCATGTCCGACCGTCCGTCCGTCCGTATGTATACTCTAGAGGTCGCAATTTTTGAGCTAGAAAGCTGAAATTTGGTATATATAATCTTTGGTTCAAGAGTAAGGCCAAGTTCTTGAACCGGTAAAATCCGCCCACAAACACGCCCACAATCGCCATTTTTGTTGAACAACCTCAATTTAATAAAATTAAATTATGTTTTTTTGTACAGTTACGATAAAAGCATAACGCTAAAATTTTGCACACGTAAGCTTTAGGTAAACTTTTTTCCAATCAAATAAAAATATTTGAGTTTGGGCGTGGCTTACGCCTATTTTTCATACAAAACCATCAGTATTGTTTTTATAAAATAACAATTGTTATATTAAAGCGAAAAATATTAAATTTTGTGGGTCTTACTGGCACATAAACATCTTTTGTATGAAATCAAAAAAATTGATTTTGGGCGTGGCTGACGCCCACTTTTCATTAGAAACTATAAAAAAATTGTTTTTGTAAATAAACGGTATTTATAATTAATCCGCAAACCAAAATTTTGCGTCTCTTAAAAGAAACAAAAAGGTTTGTGTATAAAAAGAAATTTTTGAATTTTGGGCGTGGCTTACGCCTACTTTTCATGAAAGAACGAAAAACGTAGCCTTAAGAATTTAAGGCATTTCCAATGTTTAATTTAAACCTTTTTTCTTCCGTTCGTTATTTGAGAAATATATCTCTACATTTTCTTTTGTAAATTTTTTCAATACGCCCACTTTTAAAAGCGTGATTTTGGTAAAATACCTTTGTTCAGGTAAGATTGTTTAAAAACTACTCGATTCAGCTGTAGTCTTACACATATGCCTAAATACTGAAAAAAGTGCAGTTAGTGCTTCAAATTTTTAAGACACGCCCACTTTTAAGGGGCGTTTCCGTCAAAAGTCGTATAATGCATTAATTTTTTTAACGTTTTTTTATTATCGGTCGCAGTTTTGAAGTAAACAGATGAACACTTGGATTTATATTCCTTGGTTACGTAGCAGAGTGTGGTCCAATAATTGTTAAAAACAAACATAATCACTATTTCCATTCCAAATCTAATTTTTAAAAATTTAAGTTTTGTCTTGTCGATCTGCAAGAATAAAATTGAATGTCACTGAGCTCATAACAATTGCCTTGGCAATAAAACGTTTTAACTTTGGGCGTGGCGCACTCCTTTTTTTATTGCGCCAGCACTAATTGAACATCACACCGCATAAAATTAATGTTATTGAATTTTTTTCTGTCTGCTAAAGAAGAATTTTGTTCTGAAACATCGGCTGTTTGCGGGAGGCAGACGCATGCACATACAAAAATATGGGGAATAGGGTATCCAACAGTTCGTTGCAAACGTACTGTAGCTCTCGCTTATGTTTTTTTTCTTAACCTTGAAATTTCGTGTGCACTTTTTGTAGATTTGCAGTTTAATTTTTTTTAGGTTACCTATTTGTAGGTACATACAAATATATTTTTTTTTGTTCATCTCTTGTAGCAGGTTCTAATTATTTTGATAGAAGAAATATGTAGGTTATGATCTTGCGTATAGAATTAATTATTCAAAAACATATTTTGGATTTTGTTTGTTTTTGTTGAAATATTTGTTGTTGCTAGAAAAACATTTTTAAATGCATTTTTGGATAAGTAATGAAGTCCTAAGATAAATGCATTACGTGAATGCAGGTCAACAATTTGAATAATTATTGCGTAATAATAAGTTTCGCAATTCCACTGTGAGTGAAATACACACTTACTTGGCAATGAATGTGTCAAGCAGTGGCTAGCGCCGGCCGCCGCCGTAGATAAGAGATGATGCTTAGCAGGTATAATGTAGGTGGAATATCAGCAAGGAGGAAAAAACCAATCACGTTTTGTTTTCGGTGGTTACACATGCACATGATCAGCCGTCTGTTTTAGAGGAAGGGTTCTAGTGGGAGAAATGTGAAAGTGCGATAGGTATGTCATATGTGCATTTATGAATATTTTTGTTTTACATAGGCAAATAAATGTTTCTTCGCTCTCGTTTTCGTTTGAATATGGTATGATGATGATTATGGGTGTTTTGAGCACAAAAGTCAAATTCGCCTTAATTCGATACAGTTTACCAATCTGTATCTTTAAAATTTTTTGCAATCTGCAAAAGAGACAACTTAATCAATTTCCCATTATAGATAACTCAATAAACTTAATAAAAACTGAGTCCAATGAGTTCATGTTTTAAAATATTCATTAATTTGCTGAAGCTGTTCTCTCTATCAGAAAATGTTGCAAGTGTTTGTTTTTGTTCCAATTATCTAGACACTAATTAAGTCAAAAAAGGATTTAGTTCCTAATTTTTTTTTTAATGTTTTTAATGTTGTTTTAATTGAAAAACTTAATTTTCAAATCTCTTTCTATCTGACGACAAAAAACAGACCGCACAAAATCTTAAATGGAGATATAGGTGCAGGTACCTAAGCCCTCCAACTTCTTTACATCTAAATATCAAAATTCAAAAAGATATTGGCCTACCTCATACTTATCTTAGATACCTACTAGACCCAGAGCCCACAGAAAATTTTGGGAGTGAAAAAGTCCCGAAAAATATTCATATCAATGGATAGATCTTGCATTACTAGACATGGAAATCAAAGTCTGGCAGTCAAAGGTGGGGGAAATTGTGAGTAATACTGCATCAAAAACGGGATTTTATCGACTTTTTGGATTCTCATTTGGCTCACCTAATTTTTTTTGGAAATCAAAATTTGAGCCACCCTTAACACGAATATATGAGTCCCAGACGTTTTGAGCGGGACAAAGGGGCTGCCAGACGCCCCCAAAAATTCCCAATTATCGACTTTTTGGATTCTCGTTTGGCTCACCTAATTTTTTTTGGAAATCATAGATTGAGCCACCCTTAGCACGAATATATGAGTCCCAGACGTTTTGAGTGGGACAAAGGGGGTGCCAGACGCCCCAAAAATTCCCAATTATCGACTTTTTGGATTCTCGTTTGGCTCACCTAATTTTTTTTTGGAAATCAGATTGAGCCACCCTTAGCACGAATATATGAGTCCCAGACGTTTTGAGTGGGACAAAGGGGCTGCCAGACGCCCCTAAAAATTCCCAATTATCGACTTTTTTATTTTATGAAATGCATATTATTACTTCGGAGAGTCAGCGAAACGCACTAGGCCACGGAATTAAGTTTATTTTTTTGACGTGATAACGTCTAATAAATCGGTTTGGAATATATGGACAGCATGCACAGAAAAATGTCACAGTCACAGTCACAGTCACAGTCACTGTCACAGTCACAGTCACGTTACCTAGCTGCTTTCATAGCCTAGAAAGTCGATAAAGTGGGAGGGGAGGGTGTTGGGTGGTTGGTTGGTTGTGGTTGGAGTGTGTGTGGGCCAGGCGGGGGGGAGTGGTAGTTACCGGAAGAGGAAAAATTGTCAAAAATGGTGGGTGGTTGTAGCTGGTTTGGGTGGTAAGATAAATATTGTCATAGCTAATGGGTGGTTCCTTGGTGGCTGTAGGTGGTTGGATCTGGGGGATTTTGTGTTGGGAGGGAGTGAGGGAAAAATAATTGTCAAAAATGGTTGGTGGTTGTTTGGTGGCTGTAGGTGTGATGGGTGGTTGGTGGTGTTGGGTGAGTGGCAAGTTGTAGGTGTTATGGGTGGTTGGATTGGTGTTGAGGGTATAGTGAAGGGAATTGCCAAAAATAGTTGTACTGGGGAGGGGGTGGGGGTGAAAAAAAAATTGTCAAAAATGGTGGGTGAGTAGCAGGTGGTTGTAAGTGGAGTAGGTGGTTGAATTTGGTGCATGGGGGAATTGTCAAAAATAGTGGGTGGGTGATTGGTGGTATTTAAGAAGGGCTGGCTTTATTGTGTGGGAGAGGAGGAACAAATTTTCAAAAATGGTGGGCTGTTGGTTGTATGTGGGGGTGGTAGATTGGTGTTTGGGTTAAGGGATAAACAAAAAATGTCACAAATGGTGGGTGGTTGATTGGCTGTTGTAGGTGGGGTGGGCAGTTGGCGGTGGTGGTAAGGGGGGAGGAGGGAGGGTGATAAGGTGTAAGGGGAATTGTCAAAAACTTTGGGTCTTTGGTTGGTGGCTGTAGGTGGGATGGGTGGTTGGTAATGTTGGGGGGTGATTTGGTGTTGGGGGAATGTTAAAATTTGTGGGTGAATGGCCAGTGGTTTATTGGAATGGGTGGTTGGGATTGGGGGGGGAGTAGTGGAACAAAAATAGTTGTGGTGGGTAGTTGGGGGTGGGTGAATAGCAGGTGGTTGTAGGTGGAGTGGGTGGTTGAATTTGGTGTAGGGTGGGGGTGGAATTGTCGAAAATAGCGGGTGGTTGGGTGTAGTTGGTGTGTGTGATTGGTAGTGGTTAGGAAGGGGGGATTTACTGTGTGGTAGAGGAGGAAAAAATTTTCAAAAATGGTGGGCTGTTGGTTTGTTGATGTATGTGGCGGGAGGTTGGTGTTCAAGGGGTGAACAAAATTAAAGAATGGTGGGTGGTTGTAGGTAGGTTGAAGTGTTTTGTGAACTGGTTATCACGTAAAATTATCGTCCGTAAACCGACTTTACAGACAACCATGTTTTTTTTAAATATAATTGCTTGTTTCCATTTGTTGTTTATAAGCTGACTTTATCTGGTGTGTCGTGTGTGCAATTAACGTATTTTTTATTATTAACCATGTTAAATACATTAAAGTGTGTTTTAAAAATTAAACATTGGAAACATATCAGTGGTAACGTTATTCCTTTTTATGAAAAGACATTACAAAAATGCCACGAAATATTGGGTTGCAGAAAACGATTCAAGGTAAAATTCGAAAAGCTTATGTGTGCTCAACTATCAACCTTAAACCACATTGAGTCCAAAGCATTGCTGCGATATACACGAAATTGGAAAATAAAAATAATTTGCAAAAAATTAAATATCAGAAGAGAATCCAAAAAGTCGATAATTGGGAATTTTCGGGGGCGTCTGGCAGCCCCTTTGTCCCACTCAAAACTTCTGCGACTCATATATTCGTTCTTAGGGGGGCTCAATCTATGATTTCCAAAAAAAATTAGGTGAGCCAAACGAGAATCCAAAAAGTCGATAATTGGGAATTTTTGGGGGCGTCTGGCAGCCCTTTTGTCCCACTCAAAACGTCTGGGACTCATATATTCGTGCTTAGGGGGGCTCAATCTATGATTTCCAAAAAAAATTAGGTGAGCCAAACGAGAATCCAAAAAGTCGATAATTGGGAATTTTTGGGGGCGTCTGGCAGCCCCTTTGTCCCGCTCAAAACGTCTGGGACTCATATATTCGTGTTAAGGGTGGCTCAAATTTTGATTTCCAAAAAAAATTAGGTGAGCCAAATGAGAATCCAAAAAGTCGATAAAATCACGTTTTTGATGCAGTATTACTCACAATTTCCCCCACCTTTGACTGCCAGACTTTGATTTCCATGTCTAGCAATGCAAGATCTATCCATTGATATAAATATTTTTCGGGACTTTTACACTCCCAAAATTTGCTGTGGGCTCTTAGACTATACCTAAAAGAAAAAAGTGCACGACTGGGGCAGACGAACTTGCTCTAATGTGTGACTGTGGTCTTGGGGTTTGAGATTTTGGAAAAAAGCAAGGAAAAAATGATATGAAATTTTATTGATCACTTAGAAATCACTAGTTAAATCATTTTTTAGAAAAAATTAAGTAAGCCATCTAATTTCGTTTACTGTTAAGAATTTTAAGAAATTTTTTTTCAAAATCGTTCGACCAGTTTTTAAAAAAAAATTTTTTTTTGAAAAACTTTTCGAAAAAATATTCCAAATATTTTTTGAGTATGCCAACTTTTAGCAACTTGTAGTTTTTATCAGAAAAATAAAATAATAGATCAAACCGTTTTTGGAATAAACAAAAAAAAAAAAATTAAATTTTTTTTAACTCAAAAAAACTTGTTCAAAAATTTAATAATTTATATTATTCCGTCTATAAAAAGGCTCGTATTTAAAAAAATTCATCGAAATCCGTTGAGTAGTTTACGAGAAAATCTGATTTAAAAAATGGGAGGTACCGTTATAAGACTTTTCCTGAAAAATCTATTCCAACCAATCGCAAGTAAAAATAACGATATCGAAATGTTTCTATAAACATGACTTAAATTTGAAAAAAAATTATTAAAAAATAACGGTAACTCCTACGATTCCATGCTATACCTTTTTGTAAAGCCAAAAACTTATTATCTTATTGTAATTTTAAATGAAGTTATTCTATTGAATCGTTTTCAAAATATTAATTTTCAAACTAGAGCTACGCTCTAGCTTTTTGGCATAAACTTCGTGAATCACCCACATAAATATCTACATACCACAAAAGTGAATGACCGATCTTTCATGATCTCGATATGAAATTCACAACAAACACGCTGAAAACTAAAAGTGAGATACCTACCCGTTCACTATTTCATCCTTCTATTGAACCACACGTTTGAACTAAATTAAACAGAATAGAACTTATTCATTTACAATACGAAAACTAAACCCACAAGAAAGGAAACAAAATCCCACACTACCACACTAAAAATTCTATCCACCATTCCATTTTGTCCTTTTTCCTTTACCACTCCCTTCTTTTTCTCTGTCCATCATGATATAACTAGTTCTGTAGCTGCCGGCCGTCTGCCGCGCCGCCGCCCGCCGCGCCGGTGCCGCTGTGTCAACGTTTTCTGATTTTCATGAAAAGAGAATGAGAGTGATGTGCTCTGCTAATATAATTTATTAATAGATAATTAAGAGAGCGAAACACATGCACTAACACTAATACGCACTCACAACTTTTACATGAGTTCTGACTTTGCTAAGAAAGGCAACCTACCCTTAATACACTAATCACTCATAATAAGTTGTACTCAATATTCATTCTATGCTGTACCCGAATTTTCGTGTATCACTAATGAGTATAAATTAACAACAATTCATACCCATATTCATTTCATATACCTTTCCTAAAAGATTCCCATAAGTTAACAACAATTCATACCCATATTCATTTCATATACCTTTCCTAAAAGATTCCCATATTCCATATTCCTAACTAAGCGCATTCCTATATACCTAAGTGCATTACCCTTAGCACCCAACGCTTCATTTCCTACACACTTCCTTTCATTATCTTAGTCAGCATAATAATAATAATAATAATAAAATTGATTTGTAAGCAAATATAGCATTAAGTTAAAATAAATAAACGCAATGAGTCAGTTGTAAACTCACAAAGAAAGATAATACATCTTTTATTTACTGGCGCCCAACTATTTTTTTTTCGCATAGTATTGTGTGCTCCGAAAATCTTCATAAAAAGAGAATAGAGCAATTATTTTACACAAAAACGCGTATAAATAAATAAAAAAAAACCCACTCTTTATTTTTTTTCTGCGGAACATTTTTGTCTCAAAAAAAGCGGTGTATTAAGCTGTGATTTGTCTCAATAAAAGCGGTGTATTAAGCTGTGATCGAGAAATACTTACATACGGAAGCGATGCTGGTTTTTATTTTGTAAGAAACTAATAAGTATTATTTTAGTGCTATTTTTTTGTATTATTTAAAAATAATTTATAATTTGAACGAATAATTTTGGTTATTAAATCACAATGGCTGAAATTGCCCAAATCATTGCCGTTCAAGCAGCCGTAGAAACAGCATGTGCGTCTATATTTTCGCGAATAAACGACTTAACTGAAGAAAATAAGCAAGTTAACGAAGGTGTCTTAGATAAAATTGAAGAATTAACAGACAAAGTAAACTCAGTACATTTACAATCCCCTTCAGTCGTGGCCTATGAGCCCATTTCTGTCGTTCTTCCAACGGTAAAATGTGAAATTTCACTGGATGTAGTTAAATCCATACCAGATTTTTCTGGTGAAAGTGCAAAATACATTTCTTGGCGCCAAGCTGTCAAGACTGCCATGAAATTATTTCAGCCTTATGAAGGATCCGAGAGACACTATCAGGCTGTCGCAATAATTCGTAACAAAATTGTCGGTTCCGCTGATTTAATTTTATCTTCTTTTAACACGGTCCTTAATATTGACGCAATAATTGCTCGTCTTGACAATTCGTACTCTGACAAACGCCCACTTCACGTTTTAGAGAACCAATTGAGCATTTTATGCCAAGGAACTTTGTCCATATCGGAGTACTTCGATAGAGTAGAGAAGCATCTAACTTCAATCACTAACAAAATTTCCATGGATTATTCAGGTAATAACCAATTAATTAATTATTTAGCAACGAAATACCGAGGTGATGCACTGCGTGTGTTTATTTCAGGCCTTAATAAGCCCATTTGCAATATTTTGTTCTCTGCTGGTTGCGAAGACTTGCCCTCTGCATTAGCCAAGGCCCAAGAGCTTGAAGCAAACCAATATAGGTATAACTTCGCTAGAGCCTTTGATAACAGCCTTTATGCTGATCCCAGATCAGTAAACGTTCCTCTACGGAACAACCCCAACTATAGGCGAGTTACTCAACCGCACCCCCCGAATATCTATCAGAAAAATCAAAATTACCAACCAGCAGCACCCAGTGATCATATGAGTGTCGACAACTCGTCTAGAGTCCGACACAGTCAAAAATCACAGATTCAACAAGCGGCACCTGCGGGCAGTAGTAATCAGACCATCAGGCAACAGCCGCAAAACTATGAATTCAGTAGGACTTTTAAGCGCCCACGTGATTCCGATAAGGTACCGTTGGCAAAAACGCAACGAATAAATTTCATAAAGTCAAAAAATGACAACAAAGAACCAAAGAGTAGTCCTGGTCCTGACTGCGATACAGAATATGAATTTGAAGACGAATATCAAACCTTCAATGGGGAATACGACGATCAGCTACATTTTTTAGAATAAAGTCGGCTCTACCATATGTTGAAAAGAAACTCGACGATAAAATCGTTATGAGGATTCTAATAGACACTGGTACAGCCAAAAACTATATTAAAAATATACCCTTTTTAAAAGCTATCCCTAATAACAAACCATTTAAGGTTAAATCCCTTAACGGTGACAACACAATAACCGAGAAATGTAGAATACATTTTTGTGGTGAAACTACAGATTTTTTCCTGCTTCCCCAATTAAAAACTTTTGATGCAATAATAGGGTATGATTTTCTCGTGCAAATTAAAGCACACATTGATACCGAACGGTCTTTACTAATTTACGAAAATGGCGAAATGCAAATTAAATATTTTGAATGCCAGCAGGTAAATAATTTAGAAATCGATTCGACAACAGTTCCTGAAACCGTCAGGGATGAGTTTAAAAAATTAATTGAAGACTTTAAGGAAGTTTTCGCTCAGCCCAATGAAAGTTTGCCTTTCAACACAAACATAAAAGCTAGCATTAGAACGCTAGATTTAGAACCTATTTATTCAAAACCAAGACCATACAACATGGCGGCTGTCCCTTTCGTTAACAAAGAATTACAAAGAATGCTTCATGATGGAATAATACGACCATCACACTCCCCATACAACACTCCCATATTGGTAGTAGGGAAAAAAGGTAAGAACGAAGACGGTACTCCCAAATCTAGGCTAGTGTTTGACTACAGAAAGCTGAACGAACGCACTATCCCGGATCGGTATCCCATTCCCGAGAGTTCTGTCATCTTATCGAATTTGGGACAAGCTAAATTTTATTCAACAATAGATCTAAAATCCGGTTTCCATCAAATTCTTTTAGAAGAAAAGGACCGTGAAAAAACAGCTTTTTCCGTAAATAACGGAAAGTATGAATTTTGCAGATTGCCTTTTGGCTTGAAGAACGCTCCAAGCATCTTTCAACGAGCAATCGATAACATTCTCAGAAGCGACATTGGAAAGCGTTGTCACGTCTATATAGACGACGTAATAATATTTTCGCAAACCGAAAATGAGCATTTAGAGGACATAAGAATATTATTTTCTAAACTCTTTAACGCTAACATGAGAATATCTCCCGAAAAATGTAAATTTTTCAAACATGAAGTTGAATTTCTAGGATTTCTTGTTTCTGGAGAAGGTATTAAGACCTGCCCTAATAAGGTAAAGGACATTGTTGGTTTCGAAGTGCCTAAAACACTTCGTGCTTTAAGATCTTTCCTAGGACTTTCCGGCTATTACCGCCGATTTGTGAAAGACTATGCCCAGATAACTTAACCTTTGACTGAATACCTTAGAGGAGAAAACGGACACATAGGGGAAAATAAGTCTAAAAACATAAAAATACACTTGAATTCAGAAGCTATATGTGCTTTTAACAGAATAAAGAACATTTTAGCATCAGAAGATGTATTACTATTTTACCCTGATTTCCGAAAGCCTTTGGATTTGACTACAGACGCGTCATCGCAGGCAATTGGTGCAGTTCTCTCTCAAGGCGGAAGACCCATTACAATGATATCTCGAACTTTGAGCAAATCCGAAGAGGCGTTTGCAACGAATGAACGTGAAATGCTTGCGATAGTTTGGGCATTGCAAAACTTGAGGAACTACCTTTACGGTGCGCCCGATGTTCATATCTATACAGACCATCAACCACTCACTTTTGCGATATCCGAAAAAAATCCTAATACCAAACTGAAAAGATGGAGAGCATTCATAGAAGAATATTCTCCAACCTTTCACTATAAACCTGGTAAGGAAAACAAGGTAGCAGACGCACTATCTCGACAGCATATAAACACGATCTCTACCTCAGGACAAACTGTTCACAGCGAGGAATCATTAACTAAAGTTATACCCTCAGTAGAAAATCCTATCAATTGCTTCAAGAATCAAATATTTATTAGTCAAGCTTCTGAGAAAAGCAAAAAAGTAAAAATTCTTTTCAAAAAGCAGGTTAGACATGTTATAACATTTACAACTATTGCAGAACTTATTGAATTAATGCGTGATATTCTTCAAACTGAAGTAGTCAATGGAATCTATTGCACCCTTGAAACTTTAGGAAAAGTCCAAAACGATCTAATGATTGCATTTCCCAATGTAAAAATGAAATATGCAAAAAAACTTGTTCAAGATGTGTTTAACATAAATGACCAAGAAGAACTGATCGTAAATGAGCATAACAGAGCACATAGGGGGCCACAGGAAAATTTCAAACAAATTATCGCTGAATATTATTTCCCAAATCTTAGGAAACTATGTAATACATACGCTTCTAAGTGTAAAATTTGTAAAGAAAATAAATACCAGCGCAGACCAACACAACATCCAATCGGTGCAACACCAATTCCCACGTATGTAGGAGAAATTCTGCACTTGGATAATTACAATACTAGTAAAAAATATTTTATAACTTGTATGGACAAATTTTCAAAATTTGCCATCATAAAACATATTCCTTCAAGAAATTCTCTAGATATCAAAATTCCATTGATTGAAATCATTTCCCAATTCCGAAATCCAAAAATAGTAGTTATAGACAATGAAGGTGCTTTTACATCATTTTCAACTCAAGCATTATTAAAAAATGAGTTTAATATTTCAACACATTCCGTACCAGCACTTCATAGTCAAAGCTCAAAGCAATGGACAAGTGGAAAGATTTCACTCCACTCTTGCAGAAATAGCTAGATGTACAAAAGAGACTACCACAGATGTTGTCGAGTTAATGCTACTATCAACCTTTAAATATAATAACTCAATTCACTCAGTTACAGGTTATAAACCTTCGGAAATATTTCATGATATTTCTAACCAAATGAGAAACGAAATAATTTCCAAACTTAAAATCAAACAAATCAAAGATCTAGAATTTCACAATAATAATACCACACCCAAGGAATTTAACCCAGGTGATAAGGTATACTTAAAAACCAATAAAAGAATTGGAAATAAACTATCTAAATTATATAATCAGAAAACAGTTCAGGCTGATTTAGGCACTGCAATTATAATCCAAGGCAGACAAGCTCACAAAAATAATTTGAGATGATACTCTACTTCCAGATTAACCCAAATATGGCTAGGAACTGCAAATATTATAGACTATTCTGCAGCCCTCTATATCCCCATACCAGCAGGTGAAGTTGCTATCTATCAAGATTATTTTTACCTAAAACATACTACGAATTTTTCTGACATTGAAACGATTTTGTCTGAAAATACAAATATGTTAAACCGTATCAAGGATGAAAGATGCAAAGAAGTACTCCTACAAGACAAAGATGAATTGGAACGTTTGTTAAGATTGCTTAAATCTCCAATTAGAAAAAGACGATCCATAGATTTCATAGGTTCCGCAATAAAATTTATCGCAGGGACACCCGATCACCAAGATATGGAAATGTTAAAAATACAGGAAGATGAATTGACTAGGAGTACTAACAGGCAAATCGATATTAACACCCAAATTCAAAATAAATTAGATGAAATTACCGACACGATTAATAATCTAAATATTAACGCTCTAAGTAAACAAGGAACGGCTGATAACTATGAAAAACTAACTTCGATAATGTCTAGAAGAAATAGAATAATAATAAATAATTTAAGCAATAATATCTACTCCTTAATATTGGCTAAAAATAATATTGTAAATCCTTTAATTTTAAGTTTAGACGAAATAGAACTAATTTAAATGAAAGAAAATATTGTAACTGAAATAAGTGATTTGTTAAATGTTGCTGATGTTAAAATGTATTACCAAAACGATACTCTGGTATATTTAATCAAAATACCTAAAGTTCAAGAAATTTGTCAATATTTTGAAATCTCGCCAGTCATTTATGACAACAAAATTCTAGATTTAAGTTCCAACAGGTCAGCAAATTGTAAAAAAATAAACTATCCTTTAAGTACATGTAAAAAAGCTCCCATCTACTCCTACTGCAAAATAGATCCCAAAAATTCCTGCCTCTCTCACCTCCTGAATAATAACACGGCACAATGCCCATCTACTCACGCCGATCATATAAAAAAAATAGAAGTTGTCGCAGATGGAATCATCATCGCCAGGGACAAGAACATAACTGTTGAGGAAAGGGACCAGCGAATAGTCCTTAATGGTTCCTTCCTAATAACGTATAATAAAAAAATTAAAATATACTGTAAGCCGAAGTAATTGAGTGCATTCATGCACCTCTCTAGTGTGTACACGATTGTCAGCCATTAATTTTTTGCAACATGTTCGAAGAAAAAAAAGAGAAAAAAATGGAACGTCAACGTATTCATTGGGTCACCCCCAATCCGGCGATCCGGCAAACGTCAACGGATTCTATGGGTCGGGGCCTTTAAAGCAAGACTCGTTCAAATTGAGATGGCCCGCTCAGAATAAAATAAATATATGTATGTATGTACATAATTATGTTTTTCATAATTATATACATATAGGTATTATTTAATGCACTACCTGCTGCCTTAGGAGTTAAGATGTTCATTTAAATGCCACCTGCAAGAGCAGTTTTGGTTATAGTTCTCTATTCTGATTAGACAGATTTAATATATAATGTTAAAAAATGTACTAAAGCAACAGGTTTAATATGCACAAAACAGTTTTGACATGAATTGTATCCACTTCATACTAAATATTTGGATTATTTTCTCACGTACCTCGTTGTAGGATGTAGATCTTATAGATACGAGTACATCATCCTAGAAACATCATACTTTTATTTTGATTTTTTTTTATAAATTGAGTATTTAATATTATTATGTTTTTCTTATTTTCAGCTTCCCCAGGAAGAATTCACTGCCAAAGAAGCTATTTTACAAACTCAAAAACATGTCGAGGTACTTTTATTGGAAAAAAGTCATCAGTACGTTCATCCATATTGTTTAGCTTTGGATAATTTAAATATAGCTCTACAATCATTTGTCCAAGGAGGATCTCTTCAAAAAACTAAAGACGCTACCACATTTCGTAAAATTCCAGAGAATCTACAGCATTTAAGTTCAATTATTCTAAGCTATTGCGAGCTTTTACCATTCACAAGACTCTACCAAGATACATTGGAAAGACTGCCATCTAAATTGTAGTATGATAGGAAGAAATTAATTGCGGTTTATGTTCATTTATAGTTTCTAAAAGAATTAGACAACTAGTAGTTCAATTACCCTCTAGGCTTACTTGTTTTTGGTTAATGAAGCTTCTTTAAAAGAAGAAGTATGTACCTAGTATAATCAGTAAGACTTTGCGCCTGTATTTTATTTTGTATTAACTGTCAAAGCCGGTGATCGGTGTATTTTTATATAACTATAAAGGAACTTAATTTAAATTGAAAGTTAAAGATTTCTTTGTGAATGTATTTTTTATTTTCTTAACAACCACGTTAGAAATTTCTTATCAAAACAAACCGCTCGTCCTGAGAAACAACGCAGCATAAGAAAACACCACCTTAGGAGGCACGATAAATATGGGAGCGCCCTCAATCTATTTGGAGAGCATAAATAGAGGCAACAAGCTTGGAATGTGGGTAGTGGGTGCAACTGCGCCCTAGCCGCCTCCTATTTAATACCTGCGAAAGCTCCACCAACACCTCGCGTCCTTCTGCATCAATGCCAACACCAGCAAATAATTGTTCTTCACTGTTTAAAATTTTAAGAAATTTGTTTTTTCAAAATCGTTCTCAAAACTCAAAAAACTTTTTTTTTTTTTTTTTAATTTAAGAATTAATATTATTTCGTTTATAAAGGGGCTCCTACATTCATTCCAATGGGAGGTACCGTTATAAGACTTTTCCTCTCTCTCTATTCCAACTAAAACATAAAGTTTAAACCAAAAACACTATTCAGAGTATTATCAAAATCGTAAGAGCCTTTTTTGAGAAAAATTAATTTTTCAGTAAAAATCGTATGGCAGGTACCGTTAGTTTTAGAACTAGAATGCTAGTTCCAAAATTCCAAGTCATAATAATAATGTGTACCAAGTTTGAAAATCGGTCCCGCCCTTAAGGCTGTAGGTAACTATACATACAGACACAGAATTGTCAGACGCATTTTTTTCGGGTTCTCTCTATCATCGTAATGTCATGTTTGATTGTCGAAGTCATAACTTGCCTTATAGTACCTATATTTGCAACTAAAAATGTAGCAGAGATTGCATGATAGCGCACCTTGTCTTAAACCATTCGCGACGTCAAAGAAGTAGGTGGTGGTTTTGCTGGCCTTTATCGAACAGCGCGAATCCTTCATACATAACCCAATGCCGAGATTTGCCATAGCACTCTCACGCTATCATAGACAACTTTAAAATCGCAACTTAGCAAACTTTTTCTTTAATCTTACCTCTTCCAGTTTTTTTACGCTCCTATTCGAGGTCTGGATAAGCAGGATGCAATTGTTATATCGTCAATGGGGACAGTAAGGGATTAGGCTTATAGAGGTCGGGAATGTATTTGCAATGTTTATCACATACTCGCATTATGCGTCCCTGGCTGGGTCTCATTTCTCTTATATTTTTGGCTGGATCCACGAAAAATTTAATCAATAGAACTAATTACCTATCTTACACAAGTTATAATAATTTATTATTTGAATACAAATATATAATAATGTAGAAGCAGTCTGCAAATACTTTTAAATAGAATTGACTCCAATTTGGTCCAACTCTTCCCAGTTGGTACCTTTGAAAAAAGAATGCGCACGAATTTGGTCAATATCAAATCTTGAGGCAGGAGTTACTTGCAAGAATCCTTCAAGTAGCTCAACAGCTTCTTCAGATATTTCAACATGAGGATACTGTATTGAGCTATATAAGCCCATGCTGCCCGGATGACATTGCTTAAAAGACTAAACGAGAAAAGACAACAAAACGAATTTAACGAATTATAAAAAAAAAGAAAATTAGTTTTATACTCACCACACCCAATATCAATTGAAATAAAGCTACTCCACAACTCCACCAGTCTGACTTGGTTGTTAATGGCCGTTCAGGAGCAACATAATGTTCAGCTAAAGCTTTATGACTGCAAACTTTTTGGACGCCATCAGATATACCTTCGTTTTGATAGAAGTAAGACAACAGTAACTGACCCTTGGAACCTAGAAGCAAGTTTCCTCCATGGAGATCTCTAATAAAAAAAAAAAAACATTAAAATGTTTCGCAAAAAAAAAAATTATCAATTTAAAAAATCACTCACCCTAAAATAACGCCTCTGGAATGTAACGCATTGACAGCTGTTATCAATTCCCTTGCCCATTGCTTAACACTGGCTTCAGGGAAACTCAACTTTTTCTTTAGAGATTTTGGAAATTTGGATGGAGTCAATGGCAAAGGAGCGACAGGTTCAACAGTAAGTAGGTCCTCGTTTTTGGTTTGACCATCTTTAAGAGTATAAGACACGGAATCGATAAGTTTCTGTGAGCAAATAACGATATCAGCAAAATCCATGTTTTCTGTTGGAATATCAGGTGTCGCAGCGAAACTAGAGTCATGTGTGCTAGACTTGGCCAAGTTTTCAACTGAGTAGCATTTTCGATTTTTTTCCGGATCAACTTCGATGAATATTTCATTTAATGACACTGTCTTTACACATGCTGGTGAGTATGACTTTACATAGTCGAAAAGTTTTCCACCCTTAGCTTGTTGAAGAAGGAAAAATATCTTTTGTTCTGATTGAAAGAATGCCATCAAATTAACCATAAATGGAACGCCTTGGGCCAAAAACACTGTTTGGGCGGGTGAATTAGTTGAGGGTTTTTCAATGCCCTTCATTATAAATACAGTTTTGTCAGAAACATTTTGAACAAGCATAACAGTGTCGATTACTCGAACAACCTTATACTTCGCTAAATGGTTCCATGGACGTTCAAGGTACAGTGAACTTGTTTTCAAGTCGGGATTATCAGTCATGTCGATGGAGAGTTGAAAATTGTTCTGTAAAAAAAGCATTAAATAATACAAAAATCATAAATGTTATTGTTTTTTAAATCTTGCAAGTCCACACTTAGTAGGACAAAAAAGTTAAATTCAATGATACTGTATGATCCAGTATATAACGATCACGGGCGGTGCATAAACAATTTACTTTCTTAGCCAATATGGAATCAGAATTGATTGAACAGCCTTTGCTGCTGCGTTTCGGATTTGAACGTTTGCTTTTTTCCCTTCGCTTGTATTCTTGAACACAAATATTGGTAAACATAGTTTTTTAACCTTAGGACTCACTACAAGTCGTTTAATTTTTTTAGTTGAATTTGATGAGTCAAAAAACATCGACCTATACATACCTATACTTTACTTGCTTTGGTCTAAAAAAGTTTTGAATCATCACAAAAGTCTCACCATCGAAAATGAAACAGTAAGTCCCAGTAGGGACAGAATATCATAACCTATGATAAAAAATCTCCCTTCTCAGACAATACGAAGACTTCTTAACCATTTTAATAACATCTTAAGTACTGGCATCATCCCTCAAACGTGGAAAATAGCATCTATAGTTCCAATTCCTAAACCTAAAAAGGACAAACTTACACCTGATAGTTACAGACCCATCTCCCTTCTTCCTTGTATGGGAAAAACTCTTGAAATAAAATGCACGACTGGGTCGCACGAACTTGCTCTAATGTGTGACAGTGGTCTTGGGGCTTGAGATTTTGATAAAAATAAATTTTTCAAAATTCTTAAATAAATACTTAAACTAATTTGAGCTGAAAAAAAAGTACGCCATTTTATTTCTTTTATAAATTTGAATTTATGAGAATAAATTTATAAAAATCTGTGGAGCGGTTTTTGAGAAAAAAAGTTTTTTTTGAAAAACTTTTTGAAAAAATTTTTCAAAAAAAATTCAAAAACGCCAGTTCATAGGTATTCAGCAAATACATTTATTTAAAATTTTTAGGAAAAAATTTAATAAGCAGTTTTCAAAATATTAATTTCTTAAATTTAAAAAAAAAAAATGCTTTTAAAAATACAAAAAAATATTTTTCAAAAATATTGGTATGCAATACAAATTGAGCTACCTACATGTATGTGAAATTTCGAAAGAATCGGTTTAGTCGTTTTCGAGTTAGTCGAAAGCAAAAAAAACGGTCCTATGGAAAGTACCGTTCTTAGCCATTTTTTAAAACTTTTTTTTCAACCATATGATTGGTCGTACCTAAAAAGCAACACTGATTTTTTTAAATAAAAATCGTTAGAGCCGTTTTTGAGAAAAATAAGCTTTAAAATAACGGTTGTATGGCAGGTACCGTTATTTTTTGAGCTAAAAAAAAAATTTCAATTTCCCCTCTGTACAATACCTAAAAAAGTCTATATACCAAGTTTGAAGCAATTCAGCCCACCCGTTTGGGCTGTAGGTCTACATACAGACAGATAGACAGACAGACAGACAGACAGACAGACAGACAGACATACAGACGGACAGAATTTTTAGACCATCTTTTTTCGTCTTCGCTATCATCGTAATGTCATGTTTGATTGTTATCTCAAAACTTTTTTTTTCGACGAATGCATAAATTGCCTTATAGTCCCTATAATCGCAAGTAAAAATAGTAGCAATGTTATGCCTGTTACATTTCATGTATATTACACATATACGATTTCATATTTCCTCATCAACCCACTTAACCCATTGCACAACAATTATGCATATATGTAATGCATAACTGCAGTGTCACACTGAATGTGACGCAATATTATAGTGGGTCACTTCCACAATGCGTTTCAGGTCAAAGTTGAGTAATGCATTCTGGAAGTGAGTGACACCAAGAAGTCCCAGCTAGGTCGCCAGAACTGAGAGTCGGAACCTAACTATCTAAACGAACGGTCGTTATTATTTCAACATTTTGGCGTAGCCGGTAGGATCGTTTGATTTCAACAATTCAATTAAAAGCAATATTAATAAAATATAATTGAGTTTGGGTTTTAACTCTTTCTTTGTTATAAATCATTTACAAATAAATTGTTCATTGACTAGTGATAAGTGTGCAAAAAGTGCCCTCACCGTGAAAAAAAAGATACCAAGTGCGTGCGGTGAAAATTGAAAAAAAAAAAACAACATTTGGCAAAACATTCGAAAAAAAGACAACATTTACAAAAAAAGATACGATACGACATTAGTGAGTAACAGGTAAGTATCTATCATAATTTTTGCTTTTCTATTTGTATTTTTATATTTTTGACTGAATTTGCCCGGTTTTGTTTTTGCTGGTTAAGGCTATATCGCACTGACAGTGAATTCACTGACCACTGGCAGGCAGTGACGTCAAAATCGCGTAACAATGCCGTCAGTGAAGTCATCCGTAGTGTGATAGCCAGTTTTGGGACGCCAGTGAAGGTGTCAGTTCACTGACGTGTTCACTGACCAACCCAAATCGCGTCAGTGACTGACTCGAAAAATGACAAGTGTGATAAGTAGTGTAGTCACTGGCGCATAGGACCACTGACACACTTTTATGACAAGAGCGTCAGTGTACTGACCCTGTCCCATCACTGGCAACACACGAAAATTCTCGTTGTGCCAGTGAAGAAACCCCGTCAGTGAACTGACCTGTTCTTTGATATTTTGTTTGAAAAATTTCAAGTACCGTATTTTTTGGGAAGTTTTAAAAAAAATACTTTTTTTACCAACTTTTTTTTTGATTTTTTAGAACTGGCATTTTCTAGATAACGAATATGCATTTTTAAAGTCGCTAGGTCACTTAGTTTAGCCGCAAGTTAAGTTTAAAGATGTCAACTTTGATGCTTCTAGCACGTCTAGCTTAGCCGCAAATCGTGTTTAAAGATAAAAGTCGATTTTTCATATAATGCGATACATCAATGGAAAGCTGGCATTTCCTAGATCACGAATATGCATTTTTGTCGATACAGATAGTGTCGATAGACTGACAGATAGACAGACAGACAGACGGAATTGTCGGACCCACTTTTTTCGGCTTCTCTATCATCGTAATGTTATGTTTGATGTTATTTTTTTTACGATTGCATAACTTGGCTTATAGTACCTATAATCGCAAGTAAAAATATAACAATTAAACATGACATAACGATAATAGAGAGAAGTGGAATATTAAAAGTCAACGGCTAGAAGAACAAAAGTGACTTCAGGGCTCAACAAACAAAGCTATTATTAGAAATAACCTTAAAAAAACAACCCACAAGAACCTTGTAAATATCGTCAAGGACTTCTGGAATAATAACCAAAATAGTTGGTTGAGCTATTTGGAATAGCAGTCGCAGCGAAACCCTTCCTTCTCTCTACGCCTCAACCACTTTTTTGCCAAACACTGCGCCGTCGACAAGTTCTCTTGTCCTCATCATCATCGCTGAGGCTGTCCATCACACACACTGCCAAATAAGCCATCGTGGAAACTTCAACTATATTTCCAAAAATTCTTTTTCTGACATTATTTTTTTCTAAATAATTTTTTGTAAGCAAACAAACCAAAAACCAGCAGCTAGAGTTTTCCACCTGAAACAAATAAAAAAAAAAAAAAAACAAGGAACTGACAGCCACTGGCTGTCTGTAGTCAGTCAGTGTGATAGCAAAACTGCTCACTGACCCGATTTCGAGTAAATTTCACTGACGCCACATGCCAGTGTCGTGTGCCAGTGAAGAATGTGTCAGTGTAGTGTGATAGTCAGTTTTTCAGGCGTCAGTTCACTGACCGACTCGGAGAAAATATCACTGACTAGCATGAGGTGTCAGTGAGTTTTGGGACACACTGGCACAGGCCTGCCAGTAGGTGTGATAACCTTTTTTTCTCAACTGACCACTGACGAGCAATTTCTTCACTGGCGTAAAAATCACGTCAGTTTTCGTGACGTCACTGCCTGCCAGTGGCCAGTGAAATCACTGTCAGTGTGATATGGCCTTTACTCAGGTTAAATTTTTTTTTGTGTAACCTCATTTTTAAGAATTTTCGCGTTTCTTTGTGCCTGACCAACGAATACAATAATTTGTTGGGATAGGTTCGAGTTCTAAACAAACAAAGACAAAATTGTTAATTTGAGTTGTTGGAATAGTTAGGTGATAATAAGACAGGTCACAAGGGTGATTTAATTGTGGTTAAAAGTCGATGGCAGAAATTATTTCCGAGGCCCAACTTAACGACCTTATTGAGGAATTAGAAACTCTTAAAAAAGAGAAAAAAGACAACCAGCGTCAAACTGAAGAATTAAACAAAGTTTTTCTCTCAGAACTAAAAGAAATTTTAAATTCTGAGGTTTTTGGTCTAATTAAAGAGCAGCTTAGTTCTCAGTGGGGTCGATTTACGCGTGTTGAAACAACAGACGCTATTCTAACGGAATATTTAAAAGCCGTTCAGAATCTGAAAACTCGACACATGAAAGAACTACAAAAGCTTGTTAAGAAGCTTGAAAAAAGCGAGTTCTTGCGCAGAGTTTGAAAAACAACTTCAACAAGCCGCAGAAGAAGCTGACGACCAAGTAGATAAACTGACAAGTGAGCTAAATAAAAGCGTGTCAGCACAGAAAGTTCTACGAGAAAAATTTGAACAATCTTCTACACCGGTTTGTCAAAAGTCTTTTTTTCAGTATTTTCAAAATCCTCACCAATTACACCTTTGAAAAAACGTGTTAGTAGGGGCGATCAAACCTCTACAAACAAGAAGAAAACTTGGCAACGGAATTCCCTCAAATAGTTACTCCTTTATCTTCAGGACAACCTGCAAAAATGTCATACGACAAAATTGCGAAAATTGTGCACAACTTGTCCCACAGTTCTCTGGAGCAAGAACTCCCAACTTGTCAGGGCAAGTTTACGAGTTCTTAAATGCTTGTTCAAAACTACATATCTGACTGTCAGAACGTTAGATAGTGTGGCAGGAACTAAAGAACTCAGTTGTCACTAGTTTCAAGATGGGGCTATTAGATCCCGCTTTGCGTCAATTTATGCTGACTGCCAGTGGGGATGATTTGCGGACACTGGCAGACACGGCGCTCAAAACATCTCATCTTCTTCATCCTCAGTATTTCATTAATTCTCACTTGTATAGCTCCCAACCTACTACTAACCAAGCATTTGCGTATAACCAAATGAGCATACCACAACCACAGCAAGTTTCACAACCTATAAATAACCTTGTTGACAATAATACCTCTGCAGCAATAACTCAAGTTCAGCAGGCAGGTAATTCAGCTGGTCCAGGTAGTGTTACAGCGTTGGAGGTAATAAAGTGTGGATTTTGTAATAAGGCAAACCACACATATGCAGATTGCAGGATAAGGAAAAATACTCCGTATTGTGAATTCTGTAAGGCATATGGCCATGGTCCTCGTTCATGTCCTTAAGCCCAAGTATTCGCAGTTCCTGCCAAATCATCACGAAAGCCAAGGTTTAAGTGCGATTGGTGTTCAAGGCCAGGACATTCGGAAAACGAATGTTTTAGTAAAAAGAACTACTTGGCAAAACATGGGTCGGGAAACGTGATGGGGGCCAGCCAGAGCACATGAGCTGTGCCCCAAAAATCTGTTCCTCAGTCAAAATTATCAATAGTATTAAAACCCCAGAAGAGAAAGCTCTTCCAGTAAAAAATATGAACAGTATTAAAACCCCACAAGAGCAATCTCCCCCAAATTCGTCTAAAACAGATAAAACTGTTAAAAAACCTAAAAAACGAATTCTTCGGAAACCTTCTTCGACAGCTAAAGCTAAAAAAAAAACCTCAAAAGGTATTCCCAATTGATAAAAAGCTACAAAAGAAAGTCAAAAGTTTTTTGGCACAATTTATAAATTTATTTTTGTTGGGATTTACCATAAATATAAGAGTATTTTCAAAGCAAACAATAGATTTTGTGACATTAAGCGAAGTCGATTTTGTTAATAAACAAGTTGAATAAAAGCGACGTTTTTGCAGAATTACCATTTCCTGAGGCAAAAGAAGGGAAGTTACCGTACTCGTAGATACAGGTGCTGATTTAAGCATTTTGAAACAGAGCGTTCTAAAAAATAAATCCAAATTTTGTTCTAAAGAAACACGAAATTTAGGTGGAGCATTTGGTGGAAACACTACAACGTTGGGTACAGTTCAATCAAATAAAAGTTTGGACACAATTCACTTGAAATGGCACATTGTGGACGGTCTGACAGACATACCCGCCGATGGTATATTAGGCCGAGATATTCTCTGGAACCATGCTATAGTTCACTCTGTCACCAAAACATTTAAATATCATCAGAAAACTGGTTTCAGAATTCCCATTGATTAAACAGGTAAACAAAATAGTGATCGAAATAGGGAAGTGAAACCCCGTACTCAAGCTATTGTGAAGCTAAAGATAAACACTGGTTTACGGGAAGTTCTTGTGCAAAACCAAGAATTAAAACCAGGAGTTTATTTGGCTAGCACTATACCCAGAGTAAAAGGAAACCATGTGTTGATTTCTATCATTTACTCTACTGAAAAAACTTACCTTCTACCCGATAAATGTATACCCAAGTTCCAAAATTTCAACAAGTTTCGGGTGCAAAGCCAAGAAAAGATAAATCGTTCAATCTCCAGCATAACAGAAAAGGAGCCGAATAAAAGACTCGCTTAGCTTCTGGATACACTGAAAATAGGTGCAGACCTTAATAAGGACGGGGAATTCAAAACATATGCATTCAGTTTAATGATATTTTTCATTTAGAAGGCGGTCCGCTAACGCATACTGAAATTTTAGCTCATAAGATCCCAATTAAGTCAGATCAAGGACCGATAAATCAGAAAAAATATAGTCTCCCCCAGGTTGCTAGAGATGAGATTAATAATCAGGTAAGCCAAATGCTCAAAGATAAGGTAATCTCACCTAGTAAGTCACCATGGAACTCACCTTATTTGGTAGTCCCAAAAAAACCCGGGGCTGATGGACAAAAGAGATGGCGAGTTGTGGTTGAATTTCGAAGACTTAATGAGGCTATGATAAAAGACGCGTTTCCTCTGCCAAGAATAGAAGACATTCTTGACCAGTTAGTAAATTGTCGTTATTTCTCAACACTTGATCTGGCAAGCGGCTATCACCAAGTGCTAATTGACAGTAAAGATAAAGAGAAAACAGCTTTTAGCACAGGCTTGGTACATTACGAGTTTAATAGGATGCCTTTTGGTCTCACTGGAGCTCTAGCCACCTTCCAGAGGATTATGAATTACATCTTAACTGGTCTTCAAGGAATAGACTGTTTTGTCTATTTGGACGACATCGTGATTTATAGCACGAATTTGCATGAACACAATGAAAAATTGTTGCGAATTTTTGCAAAGTTAAGAGAATATAAACTGAAACTTAATACCGAAAAATGTAATTTTGTGTTTAAAGAAGTTGTTTATTTAGGGCATGTATGCTCTGAGACCGGTGCCACCCCTGATCCTTCTAAGACGAGTTGTGTAACGAATTTTCCTGTCCCAAAAAATATCAAAGAGGTTCAGCCTTTTCTAGGTTTTGCTAACTATTATAGAAAGTTTATACCCAATTTCGCCAAAATATCGGCCCCAATAAATTCTTTGCTAAGAAAAGAAGCGGACTTCAAGTGGACAAATGCGCAACAGGACGCCTTTGAACAATAATTTATCCAGATTTCTCAAAACCTTTTATTCTAACAACAGATGCAAGTAACGAAGCTCTGGGCGCAGTCTTGTCGCAAGGAAAAGTTGGGTCAGATAAACCGATAGCATATGCAAGTAGATCATTAAGTCCTATTAAAAAAGGTATTCCACTATAGAAAGGGAACTTTTAGCTATTGTTTGGGCAGTTAACAATTTTCGTTCATACTTGTTAGGTCGTTCCTTCACGGTATATACGGATCATCAGCCGCGTAAGGGAGTCTTCCATGTGAAAGATCCCACAGCTCGTCTAATCAGGTTCCATCACAAACTTTCGGAGTACGATTATAAAATCGAATATAAACCCGGTAAAATGAATACGAATGCGGATGCTCTTAGCCGTTTACCTCAAATAAACAAAGAGCAACACTGTCTGGCTATAACTAGGGCTCAAGCATCTAAGAACTCCGCTACTAAGAATTCAACTTTAAACTCAACAACCCACCCGAACCCGACTATCCAAAATAAAAACCTAGCTAAATCTAAAAATGATCTGATTGTTAACAACGTACCCCAATCTACTGAATTCTTAACAGACCGGAAAGAGATTGAAACTGTGTTAAAAGACTCATAATTCAACACTCGGAGGCCATCAAGGTTATAAAAAGACCCTGGCACTTATTAGACAACAATATAAATGGAAAGGTGTGTCGAAAGACGTTCAAAACTTTGTCAGAAAATGTCCCATGTGCCAAAAGAATAAGTCTTCTCCAACCAAAAAATGCCCATGTTAATAACCGACACTCCAAATCTTCCTTTCGATAAGGTTTATATGGATATTTTATGTGGACTTCCTATTTCACACTCAGGGAATAGATATATTTTAACTTTTCAAGACGATCTAACTAAGTTCATGGATTGTGCACACCTCCCTGATATGGAAGCTTCCACAGTTGCAAGAGTATTTTACGAACAAATTGTCACAAGGTATAAGATTCCAAAAATTCTCGTTACCGGTAATGGTGCCAATTTCACTTCTAATGTCTTCTCACAAACATGCAAATTACTTGGTGTTAAGAAAATTCACACAACAGCGTATCACCCACAAGCAAACGGTTCGTTAGAGAGCTCATCGGCCTTTAGCCGATTATCTGAGGTCTTTTGGAGCCAAAGACGAAAGGAATTGGGATCAATAGTTAAGACAAGCTAGGCATGTTCATAACAACTCCGTTCATACTGCTACACAGCTCACCCCCCTTAATGCGCTTTTTGGTTTCAAGTTTGAAATGCCGACGAATTTGAGTTGAAAACCAACACCACTATACAATGCACATGACTACACTTTGCAGCTTAAGTATCAACTCGGAGTAGCGCACCAACTAGCCAACGAGAATCTTAAGAAGGCCAAGGTAAAATCAAAGGAATTTTACAACAAAGGTTCGAAAGTCGTGTCGTTTAAGGTGGGCCAAAAGGTTCTGTTAAAGAACCCGATAAGAAAAAATAAATTTTCTGCTTTCTGGTTGGGACCTTTTTGTTCAAGCCGTCGTTGAGTGCAGTCGCATAATCAATTTAGCTCCGCAATTCAACTTTTCCCTTTGTTGCAATTTTTTTCGCTTGTGCTTATCTACCCAAAACAATTTTTTGTTTTTTTGCGACACTTACACAACATTTTTTGTTACCTCACTTGACTGACCCCCTTTTTCGCGAGTGTTTTTCCACTAAAGAGTGTGTGACCCCATTAATTAACTATTTGCCGTGTCTTTACCTTTATTAATAATTATGTCGCATTGTTGTGATTTTGCCCAGTGTGCAGACTTTGACCATAAAAATGCTGACCAAGTTGCGTGTAGAGGTGTTTGCGGTAAACGCTTTCACCCCCTTTGCCTGGGACTAAATAAAAGATCGAGTATGTATTTAAGACTATATGGCGAATTTTTTCTTCTACTGCGATGATTGCAAAGATATATCTTTATCGCACGTTATGCTTGCCATTAAATGTCTCAGCGACTACAATACCACTATCCAGGCCGATATTAAGCAACTACATAAAAAAATTATTTGTCAGATGCAACCGTTAGATGATCTAGTTAAAAATTTCGATGATCCCAGAAACGCTTTTGAATGCTCGGATAGACAATCTGCTTTGAAATATTCTTCCTTTGAAAAGCAACTTGCCGCGTTAACGGTATCAGTGTCCAATAGCTCTCGCGATGACCAAATCGAACAAAAAATTATATCGTTTAAATCCGAACTTACAAAATTATTGAATAATTATCAAAAAGCCGGCTCTATTGAAAAACTAAACCAAAACATTGAAACTATCCGCTCCGACCTTGATTTGCATATGCAAAATTCCTCCAAAATTGTGATTCCTGGTTTACGTCATCCTCTTGCTCTACTTGAAGAAGTAGTAAGCAAAATAAACCTAATGAATAGTGACCTTTTGGAAGCTCGGCTTAGTATTGGTGAAATACAAGAAGACATCAGAATGGCTAACTGTAAAATCGACAGCATTCCAGACCAACTCCAACAAAGCCCATCTGCTTACAACAATTCAATTCTGGCCGAAATAATGGATTCCACGCCCTATATACCTCTATCACTCTGTCAACCACTTCCAAGGTCTCAATATCTTCTTCAACACCAACGCTTCTTCTGCCAACTGCAACTTTACCACCTCTACCAGGACTCCACCATTCTCTTCAGCCGCCATCTACTGCGACATCATCGCAATTACCAGCTTTTCAACCCCCTCCCTCACCAGATATACAAACTATCAATCGTTTCGGAACTACTTGCACCATGTCTGAATGGAATAACAGACTTAGGAAACTCCACAACAATGCCCACTACACTACGTTTTTTGTTAAAGGCGCTCCCCATCTTGCTGACGCGCACTGGTTAATGGACATATTTTATAAGAAGTTCAACATTTCCATCAAAGAATGTCAGAAGATCTCTGCAACTCGCTCTAAACACCAAAGTTTTAAAATAAACATTCCATCAAAGTACCAATGGCTCCTTCCCTCAAGCATTGAAGACGTTCTCCAACTAGGAAAGATGACCATAACAAAATGGACTGAGAAGCCACGGAATGACACTAGAACTGCCTTAACGAGACCCAACAAGAAGTTTTTAAATAAAATTCACCCAAAACCCACACCGAAGTATAAACCAGCCTCTCTTCCTCGTTCTAACTCTAACTGGAGTTATAAGACTAATGTTTTCCCTTCTTTCAATCAACGCAATCTCACTTATAATCCTGTTAAGCGTGTATCTTTTGACCTTAATCCTAATAAACAAGTCTCTCAAACCATTCCATTTCACTCCGCGCCCGCTTCTCAGATTACATCCCCTAATAAATTATATCCAAACTTTAACTTCAGTTACCCTTACACTAAAAGAGTATCATTTAACATTCCTGAATCACAAGTCTCATCAGATCACTTGACTGCCACTTGCTCTGCTCCACCTAAAACATTGTATCCAAATTTTATTCACTCTCATACTCTTAATCCTTCTTCCTCTACTTCTCACTTATCTCAATCCAAATCTTATCCTGCAACTCATCCACATGATCATTTGACTGCCGCTTGCTCTGCTCCTCCTATTCATTCTCATACTCTCAATCCTTCTTCCTCTACTTCTCCCTTATCTCAATCCAAATCTTATCCTGGAACTCATCCCCATGTTCCTACCCCTCTTGATTCTCAACCATCCCCAAGGTCAGCGTCTTTCATTGATCCTCTTTTCCCCCCTACTGCTAAGCTTACTAAACATCTCGTTGATCAAAACGATGATGGACGTTATGTTCTCTCCCGCCTCCGTGAGCAACGCATCTATTCCAATGTTCGCCTCTACCTTGCTTATCTTCACGACAAAGATAATGTCTGCGTTAATGGTGTGACAAGGACTAATTTAATAGTTTCTATTAATCAAGAAGGGCTTCCCACCGATCATACTGAACTAAAAAAAATCTTTGTCCGCTTCCATGAGAAACTAAATCTCACCTCGTTCGATGTGGATAATGACCACTCTACATATGCTTCATTTGTCAGCTCCAACAGAATATCTCATCTCCAAAGGACCAGGGCGGACCACAACAAATTTTTTCGTCCCTAATTTACCTTCTAAACTTCCTCTAACTTTTTATTATCAAAATGTTAGAGGCCTTCGCTCGAAAACCCATAAGGTCTTACAGCAATCTCACGCTCTTCCTTTCGACATCTATGTTCTAACCGAGACCAACTTAACTCCAAGCATCAACAGCCAAGAATTGTTCCCACCTTCCTTTAATGTTTTTCACGATGACCTTAACAAAGAGCCCAATGTTTTCCCTTGTCGAGGTGTGCTAATTGCCGTTAAAAATACCCTAGATTCATCGCTTCAATCAGTTTCTTCCTCATCTAATATTGATTATATATCAATAAAGATTAAACTTCCCCAAAAAACTATCTTTGTAATGTGTTGCTACATTTTACCTGGACAGCCCATTGAATCATATCAACTAGCTATAGATGCAGTTGATCAAATCTTAATTAATAGTGACCCCCATGATGATATTCTTCTTTTTGGTGATTTCAATCTTCCACATTTAAAATGGATTGCATCTGAAGATTTATCACATTTCATTACCTCGGATCAAACTGCTTCAAAAGAATGCCTATTTATTGATCGGCTTACTGATTCAAGCCTTTTCCAAGTAAGTGGTATCACCAACTTTATGAATAGACAACTCGATTTAATCTTCTCAACAGACCCAGACAACTCTAGTGTGTCTCTTTGGAATATTCCCCTTTCAAAGATTGACAGTTATCATCCCCCTCTTTTTCTTTCTCTTTTTAAAGAGTGTCCCATCATAAACTCCGATAATTCTGCTCCTTCTTTCGACTTTCACAAAGCCAATTTTAGAGGAATAAATGAGTACCTTAGTAATGTATCCTTCAATTTCACAAATAATTCTATCAATGATGCAACTAATACATTCTATAGAGAATTGTATAAATCTATTTCGCTCAATGTACCAACCTCAATGCGTAGAACATCACCATCGTCTCCGCCTTGGTATAATCGGAAGTTGCGTTCTTTAAGAAACAGGAGAAATAAGCTATGGGAACGTTTTCTTCGTTCTCGATCCGTCTTGGACTATTCCAATTATCTTGGAATTTATCTCCAATTCAATGAACTTTTCAATATCCTTTATGTACGCTATTTAAATGAAACTCAATCCAACCTAATAAATGAAAGTCATTTTTCCAGTTCGTCAACTGAGTCTTTTCAACCTGACGAGACTTATTTCAGGTACCTTCAAAACTTGTGTGACAAGGACTAATTTAATAGTTTCTATTAATCAAGAAGGGCTTCCCACCGATCATACTGAACTAAAAAAAATCTTTGTCCGCTTCCATGAGAAACTAAATCTCACCTCGTTCGATGTGGATAATGACCTCTCTACATATGCTTCATTTGTCAGCTCCAACAGAATATCTCATCTCCAAAGGACCAGGGCGGACCACAACAAATTTTTTCGTCCCTAATTTACCTTCTAAACTTCCTCTAACTTTTTATTATCAAAATGTTAGAGGCCTTCGCTCGAAAACCCATAAGGTCTTACAGCAATCTCACGCTCTTCCTTTCGACATCTATGTTCTAACCGAGACCAACTTAACTCCAAGCATCAACAGCCAAGAATTGTTCCCACCTTCCTTTAATGTTTTTCGCGATGACCTTAACAAAGAGCCCAATGTTTTCCCTTGTCGAGGTGTGCTAATTGCCGTTAAAAATACCCTAGATTCATCGCTTCAATCAGTTTCTTCCTCATCTAATATTGATTATATATCAATAAAGATTAAACTTCCCCAAAAAACTATCTTTGTAATGTGTTGCTACATTTTACCTGGACAGCCCATTGAATCATATCAACTAGCTATAGATGCAGTTGATCAAATCTTAATTAAAAGTGACCCCCATGATGATATTCTTCTTTTTGGTGATTTCAATCTTCCACATTTAAAATGGATTGCATCTGAAGATTTATCACATTTCATTACCTCGGATCAAACTGCTTCAAAAGAATGCCTATTTATTGATCGGCTTACTGATTCAAGCCTTTTCCAAGTAAGTGGTATCACCAACTTTATGAATAGACAACTCGATTTAATCTTCTCAACAGACCCAGACAACTCTAGTGTGTCTCTTTGGAATATTCCCCTTTCAAAGATTGACAGTTATCATCCCCCTCTTTTTCTTTCTCTTTTTAAAAAGTGTCCCATCATAAACTCCGATAATTCTGCTCCTTCTTTCGACTTTCACAAAGCCAATTTTAGAGGAATAAATGAGTACCTTAGTAATGTATCCTTCAATTTCACAAATAATTCTATCAATGATGCAACTAATACATTCTATAGAGAATTGTATAAATCTATTTCGCTCAATGTACCAACCTCAATGCGTAGAACATCACCATCGTCTCCGCCTTGGTATAATCGGAAGTTGCGTTCTTTAAGAAACAGGAGAAATAAGCTATGGGAACGTTTTCTTCGTTCTCGATCCGTCTCGGACTATTCCAATTATCTTGGAATTTATCTCCAATTCAATGAACTTTTCAATATCCTTTATGTACGCTATTTAAATGAAACTCAATCCAACCTAATAAATGAAAGTCATTTTTCCAGTTCGTCAACTATAGGAGAAAGTCTGATGGTTTTCCTCCCTCCCTCTACCTGGAAAGTGAAAAATCAAATGACCCCCAAGAGATATCTGACTTGTTTGCCAAATTTTTCAAACAAGCCTTCACTGATGAGTCTTTTCAACCTGACGAGACTTATTTCAGGTACCTTCAAAACTTTTTTTTTTCCTCTTTCTATTGATTAAACTCTTATTGAAAATAAATTAAGTCAGCTGAGTGAAGAATTTTCTGTTGGGCCTGATAACATTCCAGCAATTCTTCTAAAAAGATGTTCTCAATCACTCTCCCTTCCACTTTCTCAAATCTTTAATTTATCTCTGTCTCTAGGCGAATTTCCCTTAATATGGAAAACATCATTTGTAACACCGATTCACAAAAAAGGCGCTAAGAATGATGTTAAAAATTACCGTCCCATTGCAAAACTTTCTTATATTCCAAAAATTTTCGAATGTCTCATTTAGAAAGTTATCAGCTTCCGCTGCAGGTCTCTAATATCCCCTAGGCAACATGGATTTCTCAAGTATAAATCCACGACCACCAATCTTATTGAATTTGTGTCTTTTTCTCTCTCTGCACTTGAATCAGGAATGGAAGTTGATGTAATTACCACTGCTTTTAGTAGGGCCTTTGATAAAATTTCTCATCGCCTCATACTCTTTAAATTAACAGCCCTCGGGTTTGAACCTATCTCCTTAAAATGGTTGTCCTCTTACCTTAGCCAACGCTCCTACAGAGTGTGTTTCAGGAATTCACTTTCTAACCCATTTATTGCCACTTCGGGTGTCCCACAAGGTAGTCACTTAGGCCCTCTTCTTTTCATCCTTGCCATAAATGATATTGAAATTGTCATAAAGCATTCTAACATATCATTGTATGCTGATGATACTAAGTTTTTCAAAACGATATCTTCAGCAAATCATTCAACCCAATTACAATTTGATCTGGATAATTTCTCAATTTGGTGTCAAAAAAACTGTATGGAGTTGAATGTAGGCAAATGCCAGTCCATAACCTTTTCTCGTAAGCGCTCAGTACTGCCTCCCCATGTAACGTAAAAATAAATTAATGAAGTTAAAATAGTTAAGAAAATAATTAAAATAATGTTATTTTAATTTTAATCGGAGATAAATTGTTACCTCCAACCATTACTCCATACACCCGCCAGTAGACACCAACCTCTTCACCTAAACACCCTATGGATATCTAAGATCCGAACCCCTGTCCACCAACAGTATAAGTCAAAGAGGAAGCCGGAAGAAGCAAGCACCCATACCTCTCCTTGACTCCAATATCAAAGATCGATATCTCCATCAGCAACCGCCCGTGTATCGGTGTATTCAGCATCCCTGCAATAGACATACTCACACTTCGCTAACACGGCACCTTGCTCTCCCCGCTCCTCTTCCCATTCTTATTATTCTTCATCAACTTCATCTCCATCCTCATCACAGAAGCGAGAACCATCCACCAGCCTACCATAGGTACTGACTACAAAACCCCGTAGAACAGCCTAGGGGGCACCTGACGGCATGTTCCCGCCTATCCGCTACGAGTGCTAGGTGTTCTGCTCGCAGCTGGTTCTCACAGTAGCCTACACCTATAAACCAAGGACCCTACTATTATCCCTGCTGACATTTCTAAACTTGCTATGCGACCTTCATGACCAATGCTTTATCTCCGCCGGAGGTTCTGCTCCAGTCTGCATGCTTGAGTTTCGAGAAACGTCAACCGTGTTTGCGTGAATGGGATGGAAGCAACCTTTCGTCGGCAACGCCCCCTTTCTCATCGGCTACTCGAGAAAAGCAGACGATGGGAACGGCATGCGACAACGTAAGGTCGTGGCCTAGATCGACCGTCGCGGTGGCCGGCAGTACCATAGCCATAGCTAGCTCAGCCAGGCCGTAGGCACTTGCTCCGGGATCTATGTGACCGGTGTTACCTCTTATTTTTCACTGCCGACCGTTGAACATAAGATGTGCATGTTCGAATATTCAATGTTAATACGCTTATTGGCCCTCATAACCATCGAAGTAGAGATATTCCCGAATTGAATTGAAAGAAAAGTTGACTCAATTGCACCTCTTCATCAAAAAGAGTGAAATCGTAAATTGAACGCAAAGACTTCGTGATTAACTTTATCTCACTAACCCAGTGAACGTGACACGTAAGTTCGTTAATGCAAGCAAGTCATAGGTGTTCGTGACTGCTGTGGCATTTAATTAACTTCCGCCCCTTTTGCTGCCACGATGAAATGCAAAAGGTGGCAGAAGAGGTGTCTAACAATATGGGGAGGGAGGACCTAAGGTGTAAAGTAGACCCTCCTAGTCTCGCAACCCACCCATAATGAGTACAGAAATCATCTCTTCTGTGTACCCATCCGTTGGCTGACCCTGGACCGTTCGAGTCCCCATGACTCTTCAATGTTTGTGGGCAGCCCCTGAACATAATAAACAAGCAGAAAGTCTGCTTGCCTAAAACTCTAATCTACCTATAACCTAAACTCAAACATCTGTAAAACTAAATACCAAAGCTGTACCAAACTACAACCTCAAAAAAGAAAATTCACACACACCAACTTACTCCATCAGAAGGGTTCACGAGGGTTACCACCCTCCCTGAAATTATTGTAGACTGCCATTCTATAAATTCTGGAAGTCATCGAAAATGAAATATAACGAAATAATTTGACCACACAAGATTCAGTTAAACGTTATAAACAATAGTCTTATTTATTAAATGTTAAAGAAATCTTAAAATCGCTAGTTTATATGCTATTTAAATCTAAACTATGATTCTACTATATAATCTCAAATGTCTTTATCAATCCACATAAAAGTTAATATCAAAGTCATTAACATATGAGGACATCTCATGAATAGTTGTCTATTCTTATTTAATTCAAAGGAAAATTAAGCTTACGCTATCTTAAATTGAGCGCAGCTGAATTTTAATCGAAATCAAAAAGGGTTCTTTTCTTATAATCTAAAGAAATTGTTAAGGAATTATGAAAGGTGAAATATTCCTAGGGATAAATAGTAAAATTCAAAAAAAAAAGTTTTAAAATCTTTTTACAAACGATACGCGGATCGTGGTCTCTCAATACAGGTGAGGTAATTTCTAATAGCTAAAATTTGTAGCTTAAAATCTTCTTAGCGCGGCGTCAAAATTGCTCGCTACACATTGTCTCGATTGGGTAGTTATTATTATCTTTAAACGCGAAATTAATCAAGACGATCCTGTACGCGGACAGGAATATATTAGAACAAGGGTAAAAACACGACAGACGAAAAAAAAAAACTGAAGGACAAGTTATTCCCACCCAGAAACACAGTATTATTCGAAATAGTCAAAAAGTAAAGGTACCATATATGCATGAATCCAGTTCGGCTTCATACACATAATCGATCGTAAATGTTAAAGTCAATATAGTGTATAATAAAAATAATTTTGCAAAAAAAAAAAGAATTCAATATAATATACAATCAACATACAGATTCCTACCAATAGGGTAGATAGAATCTTCAAAATTCACTATACGTCGTTCCGGAAGTGCACTCCTGAAAGGTACCTGTGAAATGTTAGGATTATATATTGCAAATAAACTACGATTACCACTATATTTTCTTATAGACGCTCTCTTTTCTTTAGCCACATTAAGCCAAGGAGCGATTGTCGACTAGCTTTACGTTGAAACTTAACTGTTCAGGTGTTGCTGCGTTGGGTTCGGACTCAAAAAAAAAAATTTTTATATGTACCGAATGGATCTTATATACCCGTTGCAATAGGTATATGACCAGTCCGAATGGAAATGCAAATTCAATTAAACGAAACGTAACGATGGACAAAACGGAATTAAACAATCGAAGAAAACAAGTAAAGAGTAAAAGTGAGTGAGTAAAAGTGAGTGAGTAAATATCTGAGAGTATTTCTTCAGGAATAACGCTGCTTAAGAAACGCAATCAATTGGTCGCTACCGACACTACCGTGATACGTATCGAAAATAATCGTAAATAAAAACCGATTGCAATTCGAATATCGATCGTCTATATACGGAGACAGATCGTAATTGATGATCACAAAAAGAATCCTAGACCGTATGCAATCAATAAAAAGATAAAGTCCAACACTGACCCTTGGTCACAGATAAACTCTGGTGTTCCACCGGTGAGGTTAGTTAGGAACTTTCTCTTATCGTAACGAAATAGTATACCGACCGAATAGAAGTTCGTACTCACTTTACTAGCTTTAAGATTTACTGAACACAAAACAAATAGGATGAAGACACGGATATTCAAATTAATATTTCACTTCTCATGCACATAATTGATAATAATATAACTTTAAAATAATTCAATAATTCTTTGTAGTATATGAAAGTTGAAGACACAAAATGCACTAAAATACAATGAATGTGCAGGAGTGGAGGAGGCGTAAGGTCCTCGCACTTTATTTTTATTAGGTAGTATAGGAACTTTGTGCATAAACCACCGTCCGTGGTTAACTGGCCCTGTACGTCAGCGTCAACCGCTGCGTCAGGCGATATGTGGATCGAAGATATTGATTCCAAGCAAAAATAATTCATTGGAGTGGTAAGAGCTCTGCTCCCACTCAGGACGTTAACAAGAATAACACACAAAAGGAAAAATAATTCTTTGTTACCTGGTAATTATTTGGATATATATATAAACTTATATTCTTATTAATGATCTGCAACTACTGCTTCGCAAGACAAGTATAGATGAGATATTTTCAGCTCCTTCCCGCGTTGCTCCAACACAGAATCTGTAATGGAGTTGGTGCTTCGTTGGGGACTGGCATCCGTGCATTCGCACGCGCCAAACGTCCGATGAATCGACTCTTAAAGTTGTAACGTTGGGCCTAGTAGCCAGTAAAGATGTTTGTTGAGTAAAAACTCACGTTGGGCATAGAAGCCATTGATGTGGTAACATGGATACGATGACTCACGTTGGGCATAGCAGCCATTGATGCGAGGACATATGCCTCAAGACACAAAGTGTGTGTGGGTAGCACAAAAAAAAAAAAAGGTACTCCAAGGGGAATAATAATTTACCCCGAATGTGTGGGTGTGATTGTCGACGGGCCGGTAATCGGATCGCCGTCTGACAAACCACGTGGGTCGTTTCGCCTAGTGTATGGCGAGATCCTTGGGCTGCGCAGGAATGTGCGTAGTCGCACTGATATGTGGCCAGTTGAGGATAACTATGACCAGTTCATAAAATGGCACACGAATTAGCACCAAGCAAAAGCCTATTTATTATATTATATGTCTGATTGTACATGGCACTGTACATAAAGCGGAATTTCACAGGATTAGTATAAATCCATAAAACAATAGTGGCGTGTAAAAATCCTTGCCATCGGTAGGTGAAAATGGTTGTAAAAATCCAATAGTGTATGATAAAAAAAAAAATCCAATAAGGTGGTGGAAATCCGGAACGGATAAAAAAAAGCCCAAAATATGGTCAAAAATCCCAGCAAGGTGGCGCAGCTTTGCCTGCCCTATCCCATTGGGGATACTAGATGTTTCTCTGCGAGGACGTTCCTAAAGCAGAAGAAAAAACGTGGTTAACATGGGTCGCCATGTGCCGCCATCGCAAATCCAATTCATCTGAGCAGAGGGATAAAAGTTCTGCTCAGATAATTGCCACTAAATTCACCTTCTTACCTGGTATTTGTATAGCACAATCCGATAATTGAAGTTGAATTATTCAATTGCCCTTGCAATTGGAATAAAATTCAACAAAAAAGGTTAAAGATGGGCGCGGTAATGCTGCGCACAAAAAATTTTACTTTGTCCTGGTATGGAGTAGTTCCTTCTCTGATGTCTGTCTTCAAAATGAAGAATGCAGACAAAATTGGGTTCCACTATAGCCGGCACCAATCAGATGGCTCCGTTCTTCCAATCATATTTTTCTTTCCAGAATGCCGTTCCATTCAAAACTAGCGAGTTCAATGGACAAAGTAACGAGTGTTAATGTTCGGTTCACACTACGTTACATCTGTTATGCCGTGGATTACATGTGACATAACATGTGTTATGGTAAGTATTTGGATGGAATGTTGTATCTCGAGGATACGATTACACTAGGGGATCGGAGTTTCGTTTGGTGGCTAGTGTTCTGTTGACCTAACTAATAAATTGTGATGACATCTCAATGTGGATATTTACCTGTCATTCTTGTCAGTTCTAAGAAATCGTTCTCCTGACAGCTCTAATATAAGATAAGTCATCTCTTACTACAATTAATGGATATTTTCAGATAAATAGAGTCTTCTAGGACCTGGATTTTTGATGGTAAGATCTTGATGCTTGTTTTAGTATTATCCTGTAGGTTTCTGTCAGTAACACATCTCTTGATCAGAGCGTATGACAAGTTTTGGACAAAAAGATAGATGTCAGAATTTCAGCTTGTTATGAAATGTTATAGCACAGAATAGGGGTTCAACTTATAGTTGTCCTATAGTTGACGTCTATTCCACAAGATATCTGGTCATTTTGTTCGGGCTCTTGAACAAGTCAGGAATACGATTGCAATGCTACAGATGACAATCTGACATTCAGCATGAATTCAGATCGACGAAATTTAAGTAAATAATCGGCCGCTTCGATTATCTGCTATGATTAGGTTTCTCTGACAGCTATCTGTCAATTGTACATTTCTGCTATACGTTCCTACATGACTGATATTACATTCTATAAAGTTGGTTAGTGTGATCACTATTCCGATGTAATTGGTGAGAACACTACTCAACACAAACTACCGAATAGTTATTTTCTGGGATCCAAATTCGCATCTAGTGACGTCACGGATACCAGACCATACTGGAAATTGGTTTTGGCAGGGGAAACATTGTGGATTGAAATCCAAAGTGGAATCTAGTTTCCAAAATGGTTGCCTTTTGTGGGAGCTGTCTCTGGTGGAACTCATCGGTTGCGTTCAGCATAGTGCGAGATAACGTTGAGTTTCGCACCTAGATGGCACCAGTGACAGAGAATTTATTTATTGCGAATTATTGGCGAGAGAGTTTCCCTACAAAACTTGGAATTTAGACCGAGTCTACTTGGTCTAATTTCCAAGAAAAAGGAATATTTCTCGCAAAAAAAAAAGAAAAACTTCGAACGTGCGACTCTTTCACGTCTAGTCGGTCGAAGACAAAAAAAAATTATACAACATATTTGAGTTTACACCTTTGAGTGCTCTATAGATTTTCTGGAAAATACAAAAAAAAGATAAAAACTGGCGTTAAACCAAAGAGTCTCATGCACAGCTGAGAGCCGGGCATAAGATTAAGAAATTACTGCAAAAAAAAAAATCTATGCCTCTTGCACGCTACTTTGTGTTTATGCATTGTGACAGAATATGTGCTTCAAATTCTTCTTTAATACTATATTTGGGGAAAGTCAGGTTAATTAAAAGTAAATCCGGGATATATTAGAGTATGTCAGGTATTATCGCTTCAAATCCTTGGTGTGACACGTTGACTTGTGTCCTCGTCTATCTTCTACCTCGTACAAGTTATTACCAAAGACTTGGCTTACTCGAACCTTGATAAATTTAGGACACAACTTCGCACTTAAATGCTTGGATGCATCGCTTAAGACATGATTGCGTTTGTAGATTTCATCACCTACTTTGAAAGAGATGTTCCTACTCCGTAAATTATATGTTTTCTCATATGCTTCATGAGTTTTTATTAATGCTTGCTTCAAATACGAGTGAATAATGTTCATCTTGGCGACTTTAGGAAGCCAGTCTATCTCTGAACAGTTCAGTCCACCCAACTCTCTTAGAAGTCGATAATCTGCCCCATGTTCTATCATACGTTGTCCATATAGGGCTTCGTATGGGGACATCGTAAGAGTCGAATGTACTGTTGTGCGTAAAGCACTACTAATCGAGGATAGATATGTATCCCAATCTGTTTGTCGAGGATTGACATACGACCGTATGGCTGCCAAAATGGAGCGATTGACTCGTTCACTAGCATTCGACTGGGGAGCATACACTGCCGTTCGATAGTGTTTGACCCCGAAAACATCAATGAGTTTTTGGAACTCCTTCCCAACAAATTGTGTACCATTATCAGAGAGAATGCTCTCTGGTACTCCATAAACTAAGAAAATTTCGTCTTTCAAGAATTTGACCACGCTCGCGGCTGTTGCCTTGCGTAGTGGTTTGATGAAGACAAATTTAGTCAGCTGATCCAACACGATGACGATATAAACATTACCAGATCTCGATCTGGGGTATGGCCCTAGAAAGTCAACATATAAATGCTGAAACGGCCTATCTACTTCGAAACAGTTTCCCATTTCGGCTCTTAACGTCATATTGGCTGCTTTGCTGGTCTTGCATGTCTCACATCGGTCTACGTACAGTTTGACCTGAGTGTACATTCCTGGCCAGTAAAACCTATCTTTCAATCTGTAAATGGTCTTCACCACTCCACCATGCGATGCGCGCGGCGGATTGTGAGCCAGTGCGATTAACGATTCCGTCATCTCTGAGGGAACCCACAACTTCCAAGTTAGGTCGTCGGCCAAGGGAATACCAACCGCATGTTTTGTGCGTTTGTAAATATACCCTTCCGACACTTTGAGATCGGGTAACCTCTCCTGTTCCTTCCTGATATGACTGATGATATCAAGGTAACCTTCGGATTTAAAGGACGGATCCTCAAGATCGATGTGGAGTACCTCCGAGGTACCGATCTGTGGTAGACACGAAAGGAAAGCTGACACTGTCAACTCATCGTCTTCATATGCTCTAGACAGAGCATCTGGCACGACATTCAATGTTCCCTTTCGGTGCTCCACCACAAAATCGAAGCCTTGGAGACGCATACTCCACCTCGCTAATCTTCCGGTTGGATCCTTCATAGTCATCAGCCATTTCAGGCTGGAATGGTCTGTGATAACACGAAAATGGTATCCCTGAACTTCTGGATACCTTCAAAAGCTGCTAAGCATTCGCGTTCTGTCACCGAATAGTTTCTCTGTGCAGAGTTCAGTTTCCGAGAGAAGTAGTATATAGGCTGCTCCGCCCCGGATTCGTCTCTCTGACAGAGTACACATCCGATGCCAGTCGCGGATGCGTCGCAGAGAATGATGAATTCTTTGGAGAAGTCCGGATTGACTAGTACAGGCGCCGAAGTCAAAGCTTGTTTGATCAGCAGGAATGCTTCAATAGGTTCTGGACCGAGCTTGAAGACTTTTCCCTTTTTCAACGTCTCGGTCAATGGTGCGGCTAGGGTGCTGAAATCCTTTACAAATCGCCGATACCAACCTGCCATACCGAGAAATCGGCGGACTTGGCGAGTTGTGGTTGGTATGGGAAAGCTAGTAATAGCTGCGATCTTATCCGGATCTGCTTTCAAGCAACCCTGACCGACTTTGTACCCGAGATAGTGAAGCTCATCAAAACAAAACTTCGACTTCTCGACGTTAATCGTCAGTCCTGCCTTCGTCAAACACTTTCCGACTATCTCCAGAGTCCCCAGATGTTCGTCGAAATCCTTCGACACAACCAATAGATCATCCAAGTATACGAATACTTGATCTCGCAATCCTGATGGGATTACGCGACTCATCAGGTAACTCAAACTTTGTGCTGCATTACATAGACCGAATGGCATGACCTTAAATTGGTACAGTGGTCTGCCAGGTACCGTAAAAGCGGTTTTCTCCCTCGAACTTTGCTCCAGCGGTATCTGCCAAAACGCATCCTTCAGTTCCACGCTAGAAATATAACGTGTCTCTGTCAGACGAGCTAGCAGCCCCTATATATGCGCAATAGGACGAGCATCTTTCTTTGTTACGGAGTTCACCTTCCGAAAGTCCAAGCACAATCGGTTCTTCCCAGGCTTGCGGACAAGCACTACTGGGGAACTCCATGCGCTGGAACTTTCCTCGATGACTCCCAACGAAAGCATACAGTCCAACTCCGCATACATAAGGGTTTGTATCGCCGGAGATACGGGATAGTACCTTTGCTTTATGGGTACGGCATCACCCGTATCTATATAATGTTGCACTAGATTTGTCTTCCCGAGTCCATTGACTGCGAAAGAAGGAAATCCACGAACAACTGCTTCTAGTCGTTTAGACTCTTCAACATTCAACTTAATTTGGTTGGTGGGTCTCTCATCTGGCCCACCTGTCGTAATTCCAGAAAGACCCGCAATTACCTGAGGTGCTATTTGGAATTTCTGCCAAAAGTCTACGCCTAAATATAGACGTTGGCTCAACGTTGGCACAATGTAAAGATCTATATCTTTTGTCACTCCTTTGTATTGGACTGGGGTAGTAATTACTCCCACAATGGATTGCTTGTGTCCATCGGCCGTGGACACGGTAGTCTCTACCTTCCTTACCGTAGCGTTTTTGTCTCTTAAATAGGGAAGTATGTCGGTGCCTAGGCAACTAATACTTGCCCCTGAATCAAGAAGACCTAAAAAGTTATCACCGAGCAGACTAACCGTCACATAAGGACGTGGGTCGTTAGATTCTCGGCCTATGGTTGAAGACGCTATGCTACGATAAGTAGTCCGCTTCCGATGGAAGCGTTCCCTTGTCCGTCGTATTCGTTTAGATAACTCAGGAAAAGTGACTATCTTCCTACGTACCTCATTATAATTGCGCAACCTTTCATGGAATGGTTTACGATATAATGGTTCTGTATCATAATTCTTAAAATTCATATTCAAATTTGGATTGGGTTCTTTATCTATAATAGGGATTGTTCTACAATCATTCTTATTGTTAATTGGTAATTCATTTTTATCAATATTTGGTTTTAGTATGGTAATCTTTGGAGTTTCAGGAGGCGTTTTCGGCTCAGACGCTTGAACTCCGGGTATGTCTATTCGGAGCGAACCCCCCCGGTTGATGGGTTGTTCCTCCTCTCGTTTCCCGTTAGACATTTCGGACATGACGGGCTGTACTCATCTGGTAAGCCGCAGCGGAAACAAAATACTTTATCGATGGGTTTCGCACAATCGCGAAAACTATGGCCAAGTACTTGGCAATTCCAACATTTTTGTAATTTGCGGTCCCTCTGGATCGCTTCAAGACTGTTATTGGGCAATGCCACAACTAGTTCCTGACAAGGTTCTTCAACGATCTCGTTGACAAAACGCCTTGCAGGTGGACGTTGTGTGTTCGGCACAAAATTCGGACGGACATTCTCGTATTGAGATTGAGCTTTTTCGATAGCTCGACAGTAGTAGGCCAATTGCCTTAAACTGGACGGACTGTAAGTGATGAGTAGTTCACCCATTCGCCTACGGACATTTGTTTTTATAATTTCTATTAACTCCTTCTCAGGTCTTGGACTTCTCATCCTGGAGTTTAAATATTGAATGGCATCGTAAAAGTCATTGAAAGACTCGCCATTCATCATCTTACGATCGGACAACTTGCGGAATAGCTCGGTATCGCTTTCCAAACTGCGGTACTGTTCTACCAAAGCAGTTTTCAATTCATCCCAGGTCGTATGTTTATTACTTTTCAAATATACCCAGTACCAGGATTCTACTGAACCTGATACAAAATGGTAAAAGTTCGCTGTGATTTCGTACCACGACACTCCGTAGCTATTACGGATACACCCCAGGCGAAACAAGAAATCATCCACGGACATGTTCTTCCCGTCGAACTTCAATCCCCATTTATGAAATGGATGGACGCGGTTCGAAGAAGTGGCATTCGAGGGTGGAGGCCTGGGTGGCGACAGAGGTGACTCGTCGTCGAAATTAAACGCATTTACACGAGACATAAACTCGTCTAAATTGGAGCCTAGAGGCATTTGTGCTGGATTGACATCCGACATAGGTGGCACTCTAGCTGGCTCATAATGTGGTGTATATCTATCTGCCAAATCGATTTCATCGACTGGTCTATACTCGGACTGGACATGTCAAGAAGTGGATGCTCCATTTGGAACATTATAATTTACGACACGTGTAGTGTCTGTGTTGGCTAAATTGACTTGCCGTGCGACTTGCTGCGTTGAAGAAGCGTTAGGTGGAATAAGTGGTCTTGACGGAGGAGCAACTGGTTGAGGAGGGGCGACAGGTTGAGTTGCCTTGACCGTACGTTTTCGTAAAAGTTGTGCTACTTGGTCAAGCAAACGCATGTGACTCTTCTCAAGCGCTTCTGCCATGAACTTCCTATCGTCGACCCGGTGTAGGTCAATAGTGGCAGAAACTACCTTTTGTATATACGCTGAGTGGTCAGCAGCATCTCTACGCAACTGCTCTTCAGCTCGTGCTATCTCATCGTCGTCTACTACGACACTTCTATTAATTGTGTTATCTCTTGGTGGACTCTCGTCTACGCTCTCATCGTCGGAGTGATCCTCCACGACATCGTTCTGAACGTTGCCGGGTTTTGGTTTCGATCCCCCAGGAGCCATCGCGTCGAAATCTCGGTACTTCGTTAGGTAAGTACTTTTGACTGTGCGCCTCGGTCTTGAACCGTTCATTCGATTGTAACCGAAAGGAAATCGGATATACCGCGTCAAACGTGAGAATCAAGGATTCAAAAAAAAGTAATTACTCTGTAGCCCGTGAGAAATTTCTCGGACGGATACTACTCGAGTGATAACAAGATAAATCAAAAATTTGTCAAATCAAAAAGAGGAAAATTCAAAACTATCGTGGGCAATTGCCTCAAACGATCAATTATCAATCTAACTCAAAGTAAATTGTAAGTCTGGTGAATACTAATTCTAGTAGTCCGTGAGAAATCCTCGAACGGAAACTACACAAGTATATAATAGTGAAAATAAAGTAAGTCAGGTGTATAAGTATAAAAAAAAAATGTCAAATATACCGTGAGCAAACCTCAAACGGTTATTTGACAATCAAATAATTCAAAAAAAAAAATAAAGGTGAGTAATAAAAAAAATTAATAATATAAAAGTGCTTAATAATAAAGGTAAGTATATGGGTATGTCAATCGTTTACCAAAAACAATACTTCAAAAATGTTTTCAGAAATCCTATATACGACTGGATACTTAAATGTAATCATACTAGAAAGGAAATTTAATATATGTTTAACTATATCGGGTAAATTTTAACTTCAAAAATCAATACTTAAATTGTAATCAAAACTAACTTTATATTGTATAAACTATATTCTAAGTTGGCGGGCTCTATCCCAAAGCTATATCTAAAAAGGTGGGCACTATCCCAAAAGACTAAATGCTATAAACTGTATTGCGGGCACTATCCCAAACTTACACGACAATCAAGAAGTTACGTCCCAACTTGATTGACGGAAACTCAAAAACTCAAAACTACTAAATGGTGGGCTCTATCCCAAGCTTACACATCAATTGAGAAGTTTCGTCTCAACTCAATTGACGGGACTCAAAAAAAAATAATCAATACTTAATTGGAAAAATATTTCAAAAATATCTAAATGTCTATAAAAATATGTTTCATAAAAAGATTCGGGAGAGGGTAGCCCTCCCTTCATCAGGATAAAGTGTGTGTGTGCTTTTCAGTTTCTCAACAAAACTGACTCAAAAAAAAAAATTATTAGTGTGTTTAGACAAGGTAAAACTTTACGGCGTTCTATTGTAAGAGAAAAGACAATTCTTTCTAAACGATCAGTTGATCAGGTATGTGAGGATAATTACGCTACTGCTGACGTACATCGGGTATAGAACACCAATTACCGGTTAGCGCTTCATGTCTCTCCGCATACCGTCACTTCTTAACATCTATCAATAATATCTACAAACTTCTAATACAACAATCTGGGTAGCAATAATAAAAGAAAAGAAACAAGTTCATATTAAGTTGAAACAAATTGGGTCGTCCTTGAGCGAGTGACCAGCTTCTGCAGCTGACGTGCGTCGGGCAATAATCACCAACCACCGGTCAGAAGACCTGCTCATTCTACTCTCGTTCGACCGGGTTCTTAGACATCACTTCCAGGATACTATCTACACCTCAGCAACTGACGATCAAGCGAAAATCACAACTCAATCCGGACAGAGATCGAAGACATACCTAAGTGAATAAAGGTAGAGGGAAAGTAGATAGACCTAATGCAACAGCTGGCTCAGGATAAAGTCACCAAACCACTGGACAAAATAGTGCCTATACTGCTAACCCCGATGGTATTCCTCCATCCAAGAATCCTGAACAACAAAAAGACTTTAACTCAAAAATCTGAAAAATTTCGAAAAATTCTGAAAAATCTTAACTTCTTCCTACGTCACTCTGAATCGACCTAACTCAATCAATTCTGAACTAAACTTCTCTGGCTAATTCGAGCCCCACGTTGGGCGCCATCTGTAACGTAAAAATAAATTAATGATGAAGTTAAAGAAGTTAAAATAATAAAGAAAATAATTAAAATAATTTTTAATCGGAGATAGATTGTTACCTCCAACCATTACTCCATACACCCGCCAGTAGACACCAACCTCTTCACCTAAACACCCTATGGATATCTAAGATCCGAACCCCTGTCCACCAACAGTATAAGTCAAAGAGGAAGCCGGAAGAAGCAAGCACCCATACCTCTCCTTGACTCCAATATCAAAGATCGATATCTCCATCAGCAACCGCCCGTGTATCGGTGTATTCAGCATCCCTGCAACAGACATACTCACACTTCGCTAACACGGCACCTTGCTCTCCCCGCTCCTCTTCCCATTCTTATTATTCTTCATCAACTTCATCTCCATCCTCATCACAGAAGCGAGAACCATCCACCAGCCTACCATAGGTACTGACTACAAAACCCCGTAGAACAGCCTAGAGGGCACCTGACGGCATGTTCCCGCCTATCCGCTACGAGTGCTAGGTGTTCTGCTCGCAGCTGGTTCTCACAGTAGCCTACACCTATAAACCAAGGACCCTACTATTATCCCTGCTGACATTTCTAAACTTGCTATGCGACCTTCATGACCAATGCTTTATCTCCACCGGAGGTTCTGCTCCAGTCTGCATGCTTGAGTTTCGAGAAACGTCAACCGTGTTTGCGTGAATGGGATGGAAGCAACCTTTCGTCGGCAACGCCCCCTTTCTCATCGGCTACTCGAGAAGAGCAGACGATGGGAACGGCATGCGACAACGTAAGGTCGTGGCCTAGATCGACCGTCGCGGTGGCCGGCAGTACCATAGCCATAGCTAGCTCAGCCAGGCCGTAGGCACTTGCTCCGGGATCTATGTGACCGGTGTTACCTCTTATTTTTCACTGCCGACCGTTGAACATAAGATGTGCATGTTCGAATATTCAATGTTAATACGCTTATTGGCCCTCATAACCATCGAAGTAGAGATATTCCCGAATTGAATTGAAAGAAAAGTTGACTCAATTGCACCTCTTCATCAAAAAGAGTGAAATCGTAAATTGAACGCAAAGACTTCGTGATTAACTTTATCTCACTAACCCAGTGAACGTGACACGTAAGTTCGTTAATGCAAGCAAGTCATAGGTGTTCGTGACTGCTGTGGCATTTAATTAACTTCCGCCCCTTTTGCTGCCACGATGAAATGCAAAAGGTGGCAGAAGAGGTGTCTAACAATATGGGGAGGGAGGACCTAAGGTGTAAAGTAGACCCTCCTAGTCTCGCAACCCACCCATAATGAGTACAGAAATCATCTCTTCTGTGTACCCATCCGTTGGCTGACCCTGGACCGTTCGAGTCCCCATGACTCTTCAATGTTTGTGGGCAGCCGCTGAACATAATAAACAAGCAGAAAGTCTGCTTGCCTAAAACTCTAATCTACCTATAACCTAAACTCAAACATCTGTAAAACTAAATACCAAAGCTGTACCAAACTACAACCTCAAAAAAGAAAATTCACACACACCAACTTACTCCATCAGAAGGGTTCACGAGGGTTACCACCCTCCCTGAAATTATTTTAAACTGCCATTCTATAAATTCTGGAAGTCATCGAAAATGAAATATAACGAAATAATTTGACCACACAAGATTCAGTTAAACGTTATAAACAATAGTCTTATTTATTAAATGTTAAAGAAATCTTAAAATCGCTAGCTTATATGCTATTTAAATCTAAACTATGATTCTACTATATAATCTCAAATGTCTTTATCAATCCACATAAAAGTTAACATCAAAGTCATTAACATATGAGGACATCTCATGAATAGTTGTCTATTCTTATTTAATTCAAAGGAAAATTAAGCTTACGCTATCTTAAATTGAGCGCAGCTGAATTTTAATCGAAATCAAAAAGGGTTCTTTTCTTATAATCTAAAGAAATTGTTAAGGAATTATGAAAGGTGAAATATTCCTAGGGATAAATAGTAAAATTCAAAAAAAAAAGTTTTAAAATCTTTTTACAAACGATACGCGGATCGTGGTCTCTCAATACAGGTGAGGTAATTTCTAATAGCTAAAATTTGTAGCTTAAAATCTTCTTAGCGCGGCGTCAAAATTGCTCGCTACACATTGTCTCGATTGGGTAGTTATTATTATCTTTAAACGCGAAATTAATCAAGACGATCCTGTACGCGGACAGGAATATATTAGAACAAGGGTAAAAACACGACAGACGAAAAAAAAAACTGAAGGACAAGTTATTCCCACCCAGAAACACAGTATTATTCGAAATAGTCAAAAAGTAAAGGTACCATATATGCATGAATCAGTTCGGCTTCATACACATAATCGATCGTAAATGTTAAAGTCAATATAGTGTATAATAAAAATAATTTTGCAAAAAAAAAAAAAATTCAATATAATATACAATCAACATACAGATTCCTACCAATAGGGTAGATAGAATCTTCAAAATTCACTATACGTCGTTCCGGAAGTGCACTCCTGAAAGGTACCTGTGAAATGTTAGGATTATATATTGCAAATAAACTACGATTACCACTATATTTTCTTATAGACGCTCTCTTTTCTTTAGCCACATTAAGCCAAGGAGCGATTGTCGACTAGCTTTACGTTGAAACTTAACTGTTCAGGTGTTGCTGCGTTGGGTTCGGACTCAAAAAAAAAAATTTTTATATGTACCGAATGGATCTTATATACCCGTTGCAATAGGTATATGACCAGTCCGAATGGAAATGCAAATTCAATTAAACGAAACGTAACGATGGACAAAACGGAATTAAACAATCGAAGAAAACAAGTAAAGAGTAAAAGTGAGTGAGTAAAAGTGAGTGAGTAAATATCTGAGAGTATTTCTTCAGGAATAACGCTGCGTAAGAAACGCAATCAATTGGTCGCTACCGACACTACCGTGATACGTATCGAAAATAATCGTAAATAAAAACCGATTGCAATTCGAATATCGATCGTCTATATACGGAGACAGATCACAAAAAGAATCCTAGACCGTATGCAATCAATAAAAAGATAAAGTCCAACACTGACCCTTGGTCACAGATAAACTCTGGTGTTCCACCGGTGAGGTTAGTTAGGAACTTTCTCTTATCGTAACGAAATAGTATACCGACCGAATAGAAGTTCGTACTCACTTTACTAGCTTTAAGATTTACTGAACACAAAACAAATAGGATGAAGACACGGATATTCAAATTAATATTTCACTTCTCATGCACATAATTGATAATAATATAAATAATTAAAATAATTCAATAATTCTTTGTAGTATATGAAAGTTGAAGACACAAAATGCACTAAAATACAATGAATGTGCAGGAGTGGAGGAGGCGTAAGGTCCTCGCACTTTATTTTTATTAGGTAGTATAGGAACTTTGTGCATAAACCACCGTCCGTGGTTAACTGGCCCTGTACGTCAGCGTCAACCGCTGCGTCAGGCGATATGTGGATCGAAGATATTGATTCCAAGCAAAAATAATTCATTGGAGTGGTAAGAGCTCTGCTCCCACTCAGGACGTTAACAAGAATAACACACAAAAGGAAAAATAATTCTTTGTTACCTGGTAATTATTTGGATATATATATAAACTTATATTCTTATTAATGATCTGCAACTACTGCTTCGCAAGACAAGTATAGATGAGATATTTTCAGCTCCTTCCCGCGTTGCTCCAACACAGAATCTGTAATGGAGTTGGTGCTTCGTTGGGGACTGGCATCCGTGCATTCGCACGCGCCAAACGTCCGATGAATCGACTCTTAAAGTTGTAACGTTGGGCCTAGTAGCCAGTAAAGATGTTTGTTGAGTAAAAACTCACGTTGGGCATAGAAGCCATTGATGTGGTAACATGGATACGATGACTCACGTTGGGCATAGCAGCCATTGATGCGAGGACATATGCCTCAAGACACAAAGTGTGTGTGGGTAGCACAAAAAAAAAAAAAAGGTACTCCAAGGGGAATAATAATTTACCCCGAATGTGTGGGTGTGATTGTCGACGGGCCGGTAATCGGATCGCCGTCTGACAAACCACGTGGGTCGTTTCGCCTAGTGTATGGCGAGATCCTTGGGCTGCGCAGGAATGTGCGTAGTCGCACTGATATGTGGCCAGTTGAGGATAACTATGACCAGTTCATAAAATGGCACACGAATTAGCACCAAGCAAAAGCCTATTTATTATATTATATGTCTGATTGTACATGGCACTGTACATAAAGCGGAATTTCACAGGATTAGTATAAATCCATAAAACAATAGTGGCGTGTAAAAATCCTTGCCATCGGTAGGTGAAAATGGTTGTAAAAATCCAATAGTGTATGATAAAAAAAAAAATCCAATAAGGTGGTGGAAATCCGGAACGGATAAAAAAAAGCCCAAAATATGGTCAAAAATCCCAGCAAGGTGGCGCAGCTTTGCCTGCCCTATCCCATTGGGGATACTAGATGTTTCTCTGCGAGGACGTTCCTAAAGCAGAAGAAAAAACGTGGTTAACATGGGTCGCCATGTGCCGCCATCGCAAATCCAATTCATCTGAGCAGAGGGATAAAAGTTCTGCTCAGATAATTGCCACTAAATTCACCTTCTTACCTGGTATTTGTATAGCACAATCCGATAATTGAAGTTGAATTATTCAATTGCCCTTGCAATTGGAATAAAATTCAACAAAAAAGGTTAAAGATGGGCGCGGTAATGCTGCGCACAAAAAATTTTACTTTGTCCTGGTATGGAGTAGTTCCTTCTCTGATGTCTGTCTTCAAAATGAAGAATGCAGACAAAATTGGGTTCCACTATAGCCGGCACCAATCAGATGGCTCCGTTCTTCCAATCATATTTTTCTTTCCAGAATGCCGTTCCATTCAAAACTAGCGAGTTCAATGGACAAAGTAACGAGTGTTAATGTTCGGTTCACACTACGTTACATCTGTTATGCCGTGGATTACATGTGACATAACATGTGTTATGGTAAGTATTTGGATGGAATGTTGTATCTCGAGGATACGATTACACTAGGGGATCGGAGTTTCGTTTGGTGGCTAGTGTTCTGTTGACCTAACTAATAAATTGTGATGACATCTCAATGTGGATATTTACCTGTCATTCTTGTCAGTTCTAAGAAATCGTTCTCCTGACAGCTCTAATATAAGATATGTCATCTCTTACTACAATTAATGGATATTTTCAGATAAATAGAGTCTTCTAGGACCTGGATTTTTGATGGTAAGATCTTGATGCTTGTTTTAGTATTATCCTGTAGGTTTCTGTCAGTAACACATCTCTTGATCAGAGCGTATGACAAGTTTTGGACAAAAAGATAGATGTCAGAATTTCAGCTTGTTATGAAATGTTATAGCACAGAATAGGGGTTCAACTTATAGTTGTCCTATAGTTGACGTCTATTCCACAAGATATCTGGTCATTTTGTTCGGGCTCTTGAACAAGTCAGGAATACGATTGCAATGCTACAGATGACAATCTGACATTCAGCATGAATTCAGATCGACGAAATTTAAGTAAATAATCGGCCGCTTCGATTATCTGCTATGATTAGGTTTCTCTGACAGCTATCTGTCAATTGTACATTTCTGCTATACGTTCCTACATGACTGATTTTACATTCTATAAAGTTGGTTAGTGTGATCACTATTCCGATGTAATTGGTGAGAACACTACTCAACACAAACTACCGAATAGTTATTTTCTGGGATCCAAATTCGCATCTAGTGACGTCACGGATACCAGACCATACTGGAAATTGGTTTTGGCAGGGGAAACATTGTGGATTGAAATCCGAAGTGGAATCTAGTTTCCAAAATGGTTGCCTTTTGTGGGAGCTGTCTCTGGTGGAACTCATCGGTTGCGTTCAGCATAGTGCGAGATAACGTTGAGTTTCGCACCTAGATGGCACCAGTGACAGAGAATTTATTTATTGCGAATTATTGGCGAGAGAGTTTCCCTACACCCTTAACTATTACCTTTCCAACCAATCTATACCTATCGTAAATTCAATCAGGGATCTTGGTGTGTTGTGCGATCGAGAGCTTAACTTCCTCTCTCACATAGATGAATTAATCCATAAATCCAACTCAGCTTTTGGATTTGTTAAACGATGGTCTAAAGAATTTACTAATCCTTATGTCACCCGCTCTTTATACATAACCTTCGTTAGACCATTACTTGAATATGCTTCTCAAGTTTGGTCTCCATTTCAACGTGTCCATATCTCAAGAATTGAAAGCATTCAAAGAAGGTTCCTCCGTTTTGCCCTCCGTGGTTTACCTTGGCAAAACCCTCTCATACTTCCCCCCTATAATGATCGTCTTCAACTCATTAATCTTAACACTCTTGAAGATCGAAGAATTATTGCCGATATCCTCTTCATTCACCGACTTGTTTCTGGTTCTGTTGACTGTCCAACACTTTATAATTCCATTTCGTTTAATATTAATCCACGCAATCTCAGAAACCCACGTCTTTTCTATCTTCCCTATCACCGTACTTCCTATGGCTCAAACGAACCCCTAACCCGTATGCTTCACGAAACAAATATGAATGTTTACAGTTTCGATTTCAACTTAAGTACTTCGAATCTGAAAATTCTTCTCCTTAACCACCTAAATTCCCGCCCATAGCTAAAAGTAACCTAGTTTTAAGTTAGATTAAGTTCATTTGTAGCTTGTTTTAAGCTGAATAAATGGGGGTGTTTGCCCCCACCAAAATGAAATTAAATTACGAAGTTGTGTCATCGGGAAATGACCCCAATACGAGAATTCAGATGGGCAACAAAATAAAAAAGGTTCACAACAACCAGCTTAAGCTTTATTTCATTTAACTTCACCACCTTAAATAATTTTTATTAAAAAAAAAAAGAATTTATTTAAATAACGAATATCGATTCCACCTACTATGCATTTATGCATTTATCGCATTCTGGGAATCGATGGGTTATGACTTACTTCTCGACGACGCAACGGTCAGCAGATTATTTTCATATTAATTATTACAATCAGCAATGCATGTATTTTTCCATAGTCTCAATAAAATATCATTGTAAACTATTGTCATTAATAAATCAGAGTTTGAAGTTATAAGTTGTGCGTTTTTTTTTACCTTCGTCCGAAAGCAAACATTTAACTGGCGCAGTCGGTAGGATCGGTGAACGGTCCAATTGATCAAGTGAAATATTATTAACATTTTTGAAAAAAAAGAAGCTCAATCAAATAATTCAATTAAAATAGTGCTATATTTAATAAAATTCGCAGTCCCAAATAAACCCAAAATTGTGACCGAAATTGAAAACATTCCGCGAAAAACACCATTAAAAGGATTCAAAAGTTCAAATACAAATAATAGCCTTGTGCAACGACCGTTGGGTTTTTACCCTTAATCACCGTTGGACCATCACTACAATCATCAATTTAATAAATACATCTGGACTTCAACATCAACAATGAAAACTATCTTGGGATGCATGTGCTTGTAAGTTGTGCTTCTCGTATCATATATTATAAATATATTTATTATCATATTATATATATTAAAGATATTAAAACTTTAAAAAAAAAAGAAAAACATATAAATTCAATATATACATATATTCAATACAATCCCATTATATTTAATTAATCATATTTACATGCCTAAAGAAAAAGGACCAGTCAAACCAAAACGCTCACCTTTCCCATACAGCTTTGCTAAATTTTCTAAACGCCTCTCCAGAAGTCTTACTTCTATTCCCGAAGATATAGATTCATCTTTTTCAAGTACAGACTCCTCCACTATGGCTACTAATAATAATACCGAACCATTACCTCTACAAGATAACTTTTCCCAAACTAACACACCTATTGACCCCAATGAAATATTTAATTCATTGAGGATCCCAGACGCGATTAAAGACCTACCCAGATTTGATGGGAACCCACGGCTCTTATATGAATTTCTGAATAACGTGGAAGAAATTCTCCTCTACATAAGAGGAACTGATAATACACCCTATGGCCAGATACTCCTTAGGGCCATACGTAATAAAATTGAAGGACAGGCGAACGAGGTCCTCAATACGTATGGGACCTCCCTCATTTGGGACGACATAAGAAATGATCTTATTCTCCACTATTCCGACAAACGTACGGAAACGTCTCTAATCAGAGACTTACATAGCATAAGGCAACTAAATAAGAAAGTAGAATCCCTCTATGGAGAAATTATCGAAATCCAATCTGCACTTTGTAACAATATTTTAATCCATGAAGAAAAAAAGGATCTTTATTCTGAAATGTGTCTCAATTCATTTTTGAGTGCCCTTAACGAACCTCTTGGTTCCAGAGTAAGGGCAATGCAACCTGGCTCCCTAGCAGCAGCCTTAACCTGTTGTATAAAAGAGCAAAACATTACTTACCGAAAAGTTACAATACCCCAGATTTAACCCCTACGACAACAATAAATATAGTCCAAACCAAACTCGACAAAATTATCACTACAATCAAAATAATTGCAGGCAGAATCATGCCGTTCCCAGGACACTTCCGATAAGAGATACACAACCAAGATTTAATGAACCCTTATATCCCAAACCATATAACAGAAATGAAACCAATTTCAACAGGATGCAAAAATGTAGACCTAATAATAACCCACAGTCAAACAACCCAAACAATTCCTTCCCAAAAATAAAAACCAGTAACAGCCAGCAAACAAGAAACAATAAACTTTAATCTCCAAGAAATCCAAGAGGAACAACCACCAAACAAAAACCCTTTCCAACAATTAGACAGATTTTTCGAGAACGACTCCACTAATATTATAGATACCGAAAATTTTTCCAATGTAGCCTCCAAGAACCCACAGGATACTTTGATCCAAATTCTCACCCAAACGCTTTGCCAAACATACAAATCTCATCCCCTTTTGGTAGACCTTAATTATTTCATTGTTTTGTGTTTTTTCTTTGGCTTTGGTAAGCGTCATCTTTGTTTAATTGCAATTTTGAGCTTTCAAAATTTCATTAGATATATAAACCATTTACTTCCCCTAGCTTCAACTTGTTTTCCCCTCTATTAAAAAAAAAAAAAGAGCTTTTGTAGTAATAAAAATTACTTAGTAAATTGCAACATTTGTATGGTTTTAGATAGATCTTAAAATCATTTCTTCCTCCATCATTTAAATTACTCGACAGCGGAAACTGTCTGAGCGCGGTTCTTAGATTATTTCCTACCTGGTTCGATACCTGGTGGAGCCCTAAAAAAATTTTTTTTTTCTTTTCTTTTTTTTTTTTTTTTTTTCTTTTTCTTCTTTCTTTCGAAATAAACTATTTTTAAATTTTTTTCTATTCTTTCTTTTTCTTATTATAATGGTCTGCTCAGCTGAGAAATGTACAGAGCACTCGAGTTCAACTCCTCTTTTTGCTTGCTTTGGTCCTTGTGGGAAATTATTCCACGCCAAATGCTTAGGCTCAACAAATAGTTTTATAGATAAAATCCACTCTTCCAAATTTGCTTTTTGGTACTGTAAAACTTGTATTAAGGTATCATTATCACAAGTTTCATTCAAGATGTCGTCTCTCAAGGATGAGATTATAAAAATTGCTAAGAACTTTGAAGTTTTATGCGAAAATTTAAACTCAGTTTCAGCTAACTTAATCTCATTTCCTTCCCCAATTGAAACTGCAAACAAATCAACGTCAACAGAGCAGTTAGAACCTGACTCTCCTCATCCTTCATCCCTGCCCCCGAGTAACCCCTCTTCTTCTGGACTTACCAAGTCTGCTCTCAAAAAGGGTAAGAAAAGGGGTCGGGAAGGGTCATCGTTATCGAAAACTCCGTCCCCAGACCCAAAGCGCCCAAATTCAAGGAGAGTCATTCCAATAAGTATGCCACTGCCTCCACCACTTCAAGAAGTAGTTATTACTACTATCAACAACAGTAGTGCAGATATCGATTCACCGGGGGTTGCGGTTCCCACTGCTTTAGAAAGCACTACCCCATCTTGCTCTGAGCCGAAAAGTGTTTCAAGTTGTTCTAATACTAATACTAATACTAATACTAATACCAATAATATCAAAGATTCTGAACCTCCCAAAAAAATAGAATCTGTTCCTAAGCCAAAATTAGTATTTGTATCCCGACTTGACCCTGAACTCCAACCCAATGACATAATTCAACATCTTGTTGTTAATAACTGCATCTCGAATGCGTCAGCTATAAAATGCAATAAAATCAGTAAGCCTGACAGTTTTGTGTCATCGTTCAGGATAACTACTCCTCCAGCATTTTTCGGTCCTCTCTGCGACAATAAGTTTTGGCCTCCCGGTACTCTTTTCAAAGAATTTGTAGTTCGATCAAAAAATCTCAATAATCGAGTTGCTAAAGTATCGGCTCCAAAAAACTTAATAGGATTACCCTCTTCTACCAAAATGTAAGAGGGATACGCAGCAAAACTGCTGAAGTTTTTAAAAACTCTCAAGCTTTTCCACATGATATCTTTGCTTTCACAGAAACATGGCTCAATAGTTCATTTTTGGACACAGAAATTTTCGACGATGAGTTTTCTGTTTTTAGAAAGGACCGTCATGTGGATAAGCCGAAGGAAGTGGGCGGTGGTGTATTGATTGCTGTTCGTAATTGAGGACCGTTTTCGCAAAACTCAACAAGTCCATTTTGTAATTTTTTCAGGAGAAGGGTTTTTGTGTGTGTATCAAAACATTAAAAAATATATTTAAAAATATATTTCCCCTTTTAAATAACTTTGTCACAGTAAACCGGAAGAATAGCAATAATGAAGTATTGAACTTAGAAAATATTGAGTCCCAAAAATCAACAGTTTTTTTCAAAATAAAAAAAAAAACCTCATAGATTTCAAAGTTTTTTTTTATAGAACCAGTTGAGTTTTGCAATTTTTTTTAGCTAAGTCGATGCGCCTTGAAATAACGAAAATTTCGATACCCATATCTCATTTTTCGATTTTTGGCGCTTGTTGAGTTTTGCGAAAACGGTCCTCAATTGCATCTCATCTTCCCTTGTCTCTTTACCCTTTAATTTTTTCAATTGAACTCATTTGTGTTAAGGTTTCTTTTCAATCAAATGATCTTTTTATTATTAATGTTTATATTCCACCGAAAAGTTCTGCGTCAGTTTTTGCCGAGCTATCGTTAATTCTTGATCATATGATTGATATTGCCAGTTCAAATAGCAACATTTTACTGTTGGGTGACTTCAATTTACCTAATATTACGTGGACCCCTTCTGAAGACGAGTCCTATTTAGAAGCTGCCTTGACTTCTTCGCAACAAGAACTTCTTCTTTTGGACAACATAACCTCTACTGACTTACAGCAAGTAAGCTATATTAATAATTGTAGAAATCGAATTCTCGATTTAGTATTTTCTTCTGACGCTGTTAGTACGGTAGTGGTAGAATCTACCTCTGCCATTTCTAACGTAGACTCCTACCATCCCCCATTGGATATACTTTTTGATATGAGCAGCAATTTACTTAATAACAGTAATGCCGAAGACTCTTCTTATTCACTTGATTTCCGTAAAGCTGACTTTCAATTACTTTACGACAATTTGAGTGCTTCTTATATTTCGAATATTCATGTTTGCTCTAACATTGACGACGCTGTTACTCAATTCTACGAAATTTTCAATCGCTGCTTGATAAATTCAATTCCTCTTAAGATATCTAAAAATATCAACTCCAGCCATCCGTGGTACACGAAAGAGCTTAAATCTCTACGCAACAAACGGAATAAGGCTTGGAAGTCTTACATTAAAAGTCTTTCAATTTCTGATCAAAATGTGTTCCTTGCACTTTTTGAAGAGTTTAATTTACTTTCCAGAAACCTATATGCAGCATATGTGAAGGAAATGGAAATTTCGTTGAAGATTGATCCAAAGAAATTTTGGAAGTTTGTAAATTTAAAGAAGAAGTCTGATGGGTATCCAGTGAACTTTGTTTACAAAGATTCCGCTTTGACAAGCTCACCTGAGATATGCAATGCGTTTGCAAAGCATTTCAGTAAGTCCTTTATTGAAAATCCCGTCAATATAGACTATGATTTCTTTGACTACTCCCGTGATTTCCCCCAAGCCACTTTTAACAACATCCAAATTGATAATGATAAAGTTTTGTATTATCTTTCATTGCTGAAAGATGATTACTCTCCCGGTCCTGATGGCATTCCTCCTATAATATTAAAAAAATGTTCCTCCGTTTTAGCTTCTCCCTTGCAATTCTTTTTCAAGCTATCCCTTAAATCCGGTAAATTTCCACAAGTATGGAAAGATTCATTCATTACTCCCGTCTTCAAAAAGGGTACTAAGTCCGATATCACCAACTACAGACCGATTTCTAAACTGTCTTCTATTCCAAAGCTTTTCGAACAAGTAGTTTGTGATAGCTTAACGTTTTTCTGCAAACATTTAATCTGCCATCAACAACACGGCTTCATGCAGAAGCGGTCTACTGTCACAAACTTACTAACCTTTATGAACAAGTGCTCAAGGGCATTAGAGAGTGGACAGGAGCTGGATTGTATCTACACAGATTTCTCAAAAGCTTTTGACCAACTCTCACATGAAATCATCATTTTCAAATTGAAAGCTTTAGGTTTCCCTGTAGGATTTGTTAATTGGATATATTCACATCTCCGAAACAGATCATATATAGTTAAGTTCAGAAATTCGTTTTCTAACCCTTTCCCAGCAAAATCAGGAGTCCCACAAGGCAGCCATCTTGGTCCGTTACTGTTTATACTAGCTATTAATGACGTAACTTCGTGTATTCATTCTAGTGAGATCCTTGTTTTCGCTGATGATATGAAAATTTTCAAATCTATTACCTCAGCCAATGACCGCGTAGAATTGCAAGTCGACATCGACAGATTTGCTATCTGGTGTAGCAAGAATTGTTTAAGCCTGAATCCAGCGAAATGTCAGACAATGACATTTTCAAGGAAATGGGTACCAAGTACACACGGCTATTACATTTCACAACAAGTTTTGCGTTTTTAGTTTCAAAGATCTGGGAGTAAACTTTACCCCAGACTTGAGTTTCACGGAACACATCAACTTTATTGTTAAAAAAGCTAATTCCATGTTGGGATTTGTTAAAAGATGGTCGAAGGAATTTCAAAATCATTATGTAACCCTAGCTTTATATAACTGTCATGTTCGCCCCTATCTAGAATATGCATCACAGGTATGGTCTTCTTTCTACGAAGTTCATAAGTCTAGGATAGAGGCAGTTCAGCGTAATTTTATTCGATTTGCTTTAAAAGGTCTCTCCTGGGCAGATCCATACAACCTCCCACCTTACGAACACCGGATTCAACTTCTACAGATTCAAACCTTGTCACAAAGGCGTATTAACAATGATGTTATTTTTATTCACCAACTTTTAACGGGATTTTTAGACGCACCCGATCTTCTATCATGTGTAGGATTTAACTATCGCGGAGGGGCTCATCATCTTCGTAATTTAGAGCTATTACATTGTCCCCAACACCGTACTAGTTATGGCATGAATGAACCTCTTACCCGCATGTGCAAACTTTTCAACTCAAATAAAAGTATTGTTGATTTTAATATTAGTAAATCCTCTCTAAAAAAAAACATTTAAAACCAGTGCACCACGCTCATAGTTTATGTTTTGTATGTTCTCAATGTTTTTATATCTATTTTGTATAAATGTATTTGTTTATTTATTTTTTATTTTTTGTGCTGGTGTTATGCTATTTGTATATTTTGCTTACTAACAACTAACACCTGCACTAAATGATGTAGCCAGTGAGCACATAATATGTGTTGGCTAATCTCTGATTGTAAGTTAATGCTTGATATAAGCTTCTTACTCTCGAGAACTGATAGTGTAAAAAAAAAAAAAAAAAAAAAAAAAACTACTCATCCGGCAAACTTACTATTCCAGCAAATAGTAAGATCCTTGCTAAGCTTCCCGTTAAAAATAGAAACGGAAATATTTTTATTAGTTCAACAGAACTTAAACCAGACCTTTGCATAACACAAGGATTGTATAGTGCCGAAAATGGTTACAGTACTGTAGAACTGATAAATTACTCCAAAAATACGCAATCCATTATCCTAGAAGAACAACTGGAAACAAAAATATACGAATCTGAAAATTTTATTGAAATTAACAATTTCAACCATGGTAGTAATAACGAATGCGCATCTACGAAAGACATTTCAAAACTTATTCGTACTGAACACCTCAACACCGAGGAAAGAAAAGAAATCCTCAAAATTTGTAAAGAATATAGCGATATTATATATATGGAAGGACAACCACTAGCATTCCCCAACCGAATTAAACATGCTATTTACATGACCGACGAGGTCCCAATCTATACTAAGTCGTATAGATATCCTTTCGTCCACAAAAAAGAGGTGCAACAACAAATCTCCAAAATGCTTGAACAAGGCATAATACAGCATAGCTACTCCCCATGGAGCTCCCCTGTGTGGATCAATCCAAAAAAACAGGATGCCAGCGGGAAACAGAAGTGGCGCCTAGTGATAGACTATAGGAAAATAAATGAAAAAACGATATCTGACAGGTATACTCTGCCAAACATAAGCGAAATATTGGACAAGCTAGGCAAATGTCTATATTTCACCACCTTGGATTTGGCAAGTGGATTTCATCAGATTGAAATGGACCCTAATAACATACAAAAAACAGCGTTTAATGTCGAAGGAGGGCATTACGAGTATCTCAGAATGCCTTTCGGATTAAAAAATGCTCCATCAACGTTCCAACGAGTGATGGACAATGTTCTTAAGGAACTAGTCGGGAAGATCTGTCTAGTCTATTTAGATGATATTATCATCTACTCCACCTCCCTCCAGGAACATTTGGTCAGTATAAAAGAAGTTTTTAAGAAACTACAAGAAGCGAACTTCAAAATCCAAATGGATAAGTGCGAATTTCTGCAAAAAGAAATAGCCTTTTTGGGGCACATTATAACCCCAGAAGGAATCAAGCCAAACCCTGCAAAAATCCACGCCATCAAAAATTTTCCTACCCCAAAAACTCGTACTGAAATTAAGGCATTTTTAGGGCTTATTGGCTATTACAGGAAATTTATAAAAGACCTAGCAACACTAACAAAACAACTAACAAGCTGCCTTAAAAAGGATGCCGAAATTAAGTTAGATCACTCTTATGTAGAAGCTTTCGAAACCTGTAAATAACTTTTAATTAACGACCCAACATTACAATACCCAGACTTCACAAAAAAATTTATACTCACAACAGATGCTAGCTACTTCGCTCTGGGAGCCGTGCTTTCACAAGGCAAAATTGGAGGCGATAAGCCTATCTGTTATGCTAGCCGTACCCTTTCTGCAAGCGAATGCAACTATTCTACTATCGAAAAGGAACTTCTCGCGATAGTGTGGGCTACACGATACTTCCGGCCATACCTTTTTGGAAGAAAATTTCAAATAGTTACAGACCATAAACCCTTACTCTGGCTTATGAATGAACCCAATTCTAAGTTAGTAAGGTGGCGTCTTAAGTTAGAAGAATTTGATTATGAGATATTCTACAAAAAAGGGAAGGCAAACACCAATGCCGATGCCCTTAGTCGAATTAAAATCCCTAATCCGGACGAGAAGGAACTCTTCAATAACAATGAAGACCTAGAAACAATCCATAGTGCCCAAGAAAACATGAACGATGGAATCCCAATACAAGAAAAACCTTTAATCCTATATTGGAAACCAAAGACTCAGGTTCCCCAATGACTATAGAAACCATCTTTAGAAATAAACAACGACGTATAATACGTAGACCTGTCTTTGACGAAAACACAATGATAACAATTCTCAAAAACTTTTTCCCAGCGAACAAGCTAACTGCAATCTATACTACAAATGAGATATTTTCTGTAGTCCAAACAACATTCTCAAAATTCTTCTCTTTCGCCTAGTAAGGTGCACAGAAGTACTCAAGGATCTTCGACAACCAGAGGATCAAGAAAGAATCGTTCGTGACTATCACGAACAATCGAACCATTGAGGTAAATGAAACATACCTCCATCTTAAGCGCGAGTATTACTTCCCTAATATGAAAGACAAAATTGCGAAAACAATAAGCTATTGTGAACAATGTAAAACACTCAAATACGATCGGAATCCACCTAAAATTCAATACGCCCAACCGGAAACCCCCCTTAAACCTTTAGAAATTGTTCACATGGACATCCACAAAGATGTGTACATTGTTCCAGCTGACAAGGGGAACGTCACAGTAGCAATGTATAAAACTGATTACATCAACAAAATGCAGGGACTAATGACAGACAGGAACATATACAGGGTGCTAAGAAACAACCCAACAGCAACTTTGCAAAGCAAAAATAATGAGTTTGTTAAGCATTTATTTTTACAAAAACATATATCGGAATATGAAAAACAACGGATGACAACATATATAGCGAGCGCACCAAAAATATACGGTCTTCCAAAGATACACAAAGAAAATGTCCCGTTAAGACCTATTTGCTCATCGATAAATGTACCATGCTATGAACTTTCGAAGTTTATGGTTAAAATTCTTCAGAATCTCACCCGGGATTCCCAATACAACGTAAAAAACGGAAGTGACTTTATATCTAAAGTTTCCCATCTTGAATTGGAGAATGATGAGGTCTTGGCGTCGTTTGATGTTATATCATTATTCACTAGTATTCCTATTGGTTTGATTTTAGATATTATTACGAAGAAATGGCAGAAAATAAAGGAATATACCAATATAAGTAAAACAAAATTCATTGAAATTTTGAGGTTCTGTGCCATAGACAACAATTATTTAGAGTTCGATGGTATAATTTACCAACAAAAACAAGGAGTTCCAATGGGTAGCCCAGCCTCACCTATTTTAGCCGACATTGTCATGGAAACACTTCTAGATGATGTGTTAGCTAAGCTTGATAATAAACCAAGAATTATTACTAAATATGTTGACGACCTGTTCGTTGTAATGAAGTCAGACCAAATACAACACACGCTCAATACGTTGAATGGCTTCAACCATAAAATAAAATTCACTGTAGAGGTTGAGAAGGATGGAGAGATTCCCTACTTGGATACCAAAGTAATAAGGAGTAATAACAAATTGTTATTTGATTGGTATAAGAAACCCAGTTCGTCTGGACGTCTTATAAATTTCCACTCTAAACAACCTAAACACGTTATTGTAAACACTGCACAGAACTTCGTCAATCGTGTTCTCGAAACGAGTGACATCTCTTTTCATCGGAAAAATAAGAATATAATTCGAGACACCCTATACTCAAATTCTTTCCCTCCCGCAATCATAGAGAAGCTTATCAAAAATAAACAGCAAACTCAAACACAAAACATAGCTGAAGAAGAAAGAAAAACGGTGGAATACAAGAGTATGCTGTTCATCCCTCACCTCGCTAACCGCATCAATGCCGCGCCCATCAGAGACAAAACAAAAACGAGAATTGCACTCAAGTCCGCCAATTCTCTAAAGAGTCAAGTTTTCACCAACACCAAAGGAAAAATAGAAATGATGGACAAAGCTAATACTATATACCAAATAAATTGTTTGGGGGGTAAAGAAGAGGCATGCCCTTCCGTGTATATAGGCACTTCCAAACAAAAATTAAAGAGTAGACTCGCGGGTCACAAATCCGATGTAAACAGTGGAGCGTCACATAAAACTGCTCTTGCTCTACACTGTTTAGAAAAAACACATAAGGCAGACTTTGAAAATGTTGAAGTTTTGCAGACGGAGAAACATTATTCTAAAAGAATGTTGCTGGAAATGTTGCACATCATTAGCCACAAAAATGCCATTAACCGCAGATCTGACTGCGAAAATTTAAGCAACACATACAGCCTGCTTATAAAAAGGCCACACATAACCAACTACAAGATGAAGTATAGGTGAACCCCCATGATGAAGTGTTTATTATAACGACAGTTTACTTGAAGTAATTTAAATATGTTAATTTTTAAATTAAAAAAACAGACTAACTTAATACAAATTTTAAATTTAATAAATTTACATTAAAGTGTAAGATGTGAGGAAAATTGTGTTCTATGTCCTTAAACATTTTTGTAAGTTGATCTATCAACATCTTATTTTAATTTATTGGTGTCGATTTATGTATTTTTGTATTTTATTTGTTTATTTCGTCCAATAAAGGCCTGATGATGAGCATAAACATGCTCGAAACGTCGCACGTTAACTAAATACAACTGCTTTTTGACCTATAGCCCACTTATTTTCTCTAAATTGATAAATATAAAGGTCACTAAAACATACATATACATCCACAGCATAAACCATAACCAAGTACTCACGGTAATAGATAAGTTCTCCAAATTCGCAAGCGGTTACACTCTCAACTGTAGGAGCAGCGTAACCATCATTAAACATGTAAAAGAATACATAAGCCTCTACGGCATCCTTAAAAAAATTATATGAGACCAAGGTTCCGAATTTATTGCAAATATATTCCAAGATTTTTGCAAACAACATAAAATCACTCTGCACCTAACATCCTTTCAGCAAACATCCAACAATTCTCCAGTAGAGCGTCTACACTCAACCCTAACTGAGATTTATAGATTAATATATTCTAAAAGAAAAGAAAATAAACTGGAAACTGAGCATAATGAAATCTTAACAGAAACCCTCATTACATACAATAATGCTATTCATTCCCTAACAAAACACACACCTTACGAATTATTTTTTGGAAGGCCATATCGATTTCTGAAAACACTTCAGTTCTCAGACGAACATGATTATCTTCACAAATTAAACGAATTCCTTAACGATATCTATCCTAAAATCCAAGAAAAAGTCGAAACCATTACGAAAGCTAGAATCGAAAAGTTAAATGAAAATAGGGAAGAACCAGAAGATGGTAAAATCGATGACATTGTTTTTAGAAAAGAGTGCAGGCGGAACAAAATTACCCCCAGGTTTTCAAAACAAGTAATCAAAGAAAATAATAAATTCACAATAATAACTAGGAAAAATAAGTTACACAAGAGCAAAATCAGAAGAAGAGCCAAACACAATTAACAATTAATAAACTAATTTAATCTGTACGTACCTATATCTATTCTGTTTCTTTTCCTTAATTCTAATCTTCTCGTGATTATGGTACTTACATCCTTAAAATTAAAAATATATATAATTATAAAAATACATTCACGGCATATGAGTGTATGGTAGTCATAATCACGGAATATGATTATGAGACTACCCATAGTTGTAAGAAATAATAAAAAAAAAAGAAAAAAAAAAAAAAAAGAATATATATATTGTATAAAATTTAAAACAAATACATTCACGGCATATGAGTGTAACATGGTAGTAGTAATCACGGAATATGATTACATGAGACTACCCTTATAGTTTAAGCAATATTATTTTTTTTAACAATAGTGAAGAGGACCACTGCATTCAGATGAAATATTTCCTTTCTCAACTTTTACTTCCCCTTTCCAGCCTTCCACTAATATACACGCAACTTATCGAGATATTCAACTTACCAAAAGACCGCTCCGGCTAGGGGCATCCAGAACAATTAACACGTACGAAAACCTAATACACACCATTAACCTAGAAGATTACGAAAAAAACATTAATCAAATAGCTTCCACACTCGACATATTTGAAAAACGTTCAACTCTTTATAACTCCGTTCATACAACAAGACTCAAGCTCAAAGAACTCGAAAAGAAACTGACAATTCTTTACCCTATTAAAAGAAACAAACGAGGACTTGTTGATGGACTGGGGTCGGCCATTAAATTTATAACCGGAAATATGGATGCGCAAGACGCAACCAACATAAATAACCAAATGGAACACATACACTCAAATTTAAACAATATTACTAATAAAATATTAACTCAACACGCAATAAATTTTCAAACGATCGAAAGATTCAAAAACATCACTACACATATTAACAAAGAACAGATTAAAATCGAACACTTTCAACCTTTTAAATCACCCGGCATAGATGACATCTTTCCTGCCTTACTGCAACAGGGCAAAGATGAATTAATGCCGTACCTAATTACTTCGAAGCAGTATTGCACTTGGGTATATACCAAGTCTGTGGAGAAAAGCTAAAGTTATCTTCATCCGAAAAACGGGGGAAAAAGATACAACTCATCCGAAGTCATTCAGACCGATAAGTCTAACATCTTTCCTACTGAAAACTTTGGAGAAAGTGATCGACAATTACATCAGATCAGAAGTTCTAAGGAATATGCCTCTAAATCAACGTCAGCATGCCTATAGAGCGAGCAGATCAACAGAGACCGCTCTCTTTGAATTAACGAGCACTATAGAAAGGGCACTTGACGCCAAAGAAACCGCCCTAAGTGTGTTCCTCGACATAGAAGGTGCTTTTGATAACACCTCTCACGAGGCAGTCAAAAAAGCACTAGTTAGGAAGAGTGTTCCCATCAAGGAGGGGTTCTATCACCCCTGCTGTGGAGCCTCGTTGTGGATGAGCTCCTAGAATGTCTTACTTCTCAAGGTATACAATGCCTAGGCTTTGCCTACGACATTGTTATAACAGCCTATGGAAAGTTTGAAGAAACCCTCTGTGACATAATACAAAGGGGTTTGACAATAACAAGCAAATGGTGCGCATTAGTAAGACTAAATATCAATCTATCAAAAACCAAAATTGTACCATTCACAAAGAAAAGACTTCTACCGCACATGAAACCCATCCGGTTAAAAGGTGAAGTAATCGATACGAGAGGGAGGTCAAATTCCTATTAATTACCCTAGACAGCAAACTCCTCTGGAACAAACACCTTGAAATAACAGTCGGGAAAGCCACAAAGTCCCTCATGATATGCAGACGACTTGCAGGAAAATCATGGGGATGCAAACCGAATATAATAAGATGGATGTACACTATGATGGTGAGGCCCATTATCACCTATAGTGCGTTTGTGTGGCTTAAAAGAACCGAACTAGCTACGACTAGAAAATCACTTGAAAAAGTGCAAAGGCTCGCATGCTTATGCATCACAGGAGCAATGAGAACTTGCCCTACGGCAGCAATGGAGGTCATATTGCATCTGACCCCATTACACTTTGTGATACAAAGTGCAGCTGAGGGAACAATCATGAGATTTTCAAAAGAGGGCACTGGCAAAGGTAAACAAATAAGTCTTAGAAAAAAAGACTCCAAAGCAGTACCCTCCCTTGATATTCCAAGAGATAGCATGATTAAGATTTACAACTTCGAGAAAAACTTACAAACGAAGTTCCTTTAAAGCAAATGCCATCAAGTGGTATACTGATGGATCAAAAACTATTGAAGGAACGGGTGCAGGAATCTTTGGGCCTAGAACCAAAATCTCTGTTCCAATGGAACAGTCCTCAAGCATCTTTCAAGCGGAAGTTAACGCGATAGGAAAATGCGCTGAACTAAACTTAAATAGGAACTATCGCAAGCAAAACATTGCAGTAATGTCAGACAGTCAAGCAGCACTTAAAGCCCTTAGCTCATACAGTATCAGTTCCAAACTGGTATGGGAATGCCTAGAGAAACTCAAGACTTTGGGCAGGGAAAACACAGTCACTCTCCATTGGATACCAAGCCATGTTGGTGTTGAAGGCAATGAAGAGGCTGACCGTCTGGCGAAAATAGGGGCAACAACACCCTTTATTGGACCGGAACCCTACTGCGGTTTTGGGGAGAATGTGATCAAAAACAAGATCAAAACAAACGAAGAAATCAAAAGATCCAACCATTGGAAAGAACTCCCAAAGCTAAGACAGGCAAAAATGTTACTGGGGAACTACAACCTAGAAAGATTTACAGCCAGCATTAACTTAAACAGAAACAACCTGAGAATTATAACGGGCTTTCTCACAGGGCACTGCAAACTTAAAAGACACCTTAATATCCTAGGGCTGTCAAGCAGCGCAACATGCAGATTCTGCGATGAAGAAAAAGAAACACCGGACCACATACTAGGTAGATGTGGTGCAATTATGCACAAAAAAAAAAAAACATCTGGGTAATTACCAGATAGAGAAGGGCAGGTTACCTTCTCTAAAAATACCTCAAATACTTGGCTTCCCAAAAGAAACCAAGTTGGAGGAAGTGCTGTAGGATGAGTATCCTCATCCAGCGCTTTAGAAAAGGGGGCACAATAGATCTTAAAGGTCGCAGTGCACTTTCCTCCAATTAATTCATTCATACCCTGCTATATATTTTAACGATCATTGACCTATTTGAGTGAAAGTTTTCGCATTTTAAATTCAAATATCGAATCCTCCAACCAATTCTTAAAAGTTCATATTCCAACTCATCTACCTAAGTACTAATAATCACTACTCACATACGATCTTACTTAACCCCGCCTTTTACGATCTTAGTTGACATGAACTGTCAATTCAACAATTAACACTCAATTGTCTGTCAGTTTATTGTCTTGGTTTCATTGTCGTGCTCCTGGTCGTCGTCGTTTTATTGAATTTATTTTTTAAATAAATAAAAAAATCAATTCAATAATATAATGTCCAAAAAATTCACCATGCCGATTTGGTGGTGAATACGAACTGTATAACACTTAATTCGTGGTAGATGTCATTTCGGTGGTGAAATTCTCCATGGCGAGGCTCGGTTCGTAGGTTGTTGAAACCTCAAATGAGTCTAAAAACCCACCTTCCAGTCTTTATGGCATCGACACGAAATTATCAAGTCAATTGGTTTGAGTAGCAACAGTGTGTCAAGTATCACAAATCATGATACTTTACCTTCTGTCTTTTGTGTCCGCAACATCTCTTTATATGATGGGATTGTGACACATGACGTGATGACAAATTGGAATCTAATACCCAATTCTTTTGCTTGTCTTCCAAGTTTCCTGACGGTGGCGACATCTATGTATGAACGACATTGGTTGTAGTAAGAAATTATCCTACGCTACGAACAGGCCTATGGCCATAGAGAAAATTTCCCTCCTACTTTTGTATGTAAACGCAACCAACTTCAGATGTCTAGACATAGAGAAATGAATGAGATCATCCCTCATTTCATTTCATTTTTAGTCAGCTAGCCAAACGGACCTAATAGAAAAGAAAAGTTAAAAGTTTTCGTATGAAGTATGAACGGCATCTAACTGATGAGCCCACCGTTCATGCTTGGGCGAAACGCACACAAGGCCAAAGGAACTACTTTTTATTTTTTAATTTCAAATTAGTTAATGCTCGAATTGAAATTAAATGCAACAACTTTTGTTGTTGTATTTTTTCAATTTTTTTCAATTTGTCTTTTCATTTTTTTTCATTAATTATTATTCTTTAACTTTTAACTTTTTCTATTAATTTCTACCAAAACTGTTTATTTATGAAATTGTCAAATAAAATATTCTTTTATACATTTAGCTTTTAACTTAAAAATTAGCTAGTACTCATTTTCAAATGTAATTCAAATTTTTGATACTTATCCATGAAATTAATCTCGAAGTACAATGTTAAATTTTATTCAGAAAATAAATGAAATGAAATGAAAAAATTTTGGAAATTTTAATCTTCAACTGACAACTGGCCACGAGCATGCATAATTTTAGGGTTTTTGCTGGTAACAAGGCTCCCTAAAATATATATAATTCACAGTACACTTGTGCACTGAAAATTATATATAAGTGTCGATTTTATCGAACATGTGCGTCTTAGAAAAGTATGAACGGCATCTAACTGATGAGCCCACCGTTCATGCTTGGGCGAAACGCACACAAGGCCAAAGGAACTACTTTTTATTTTTTAATTTCAAATTAGTTAATGCTCGAATTGAAATTAAATGCAACAACTTATGTTGTTGTATTTTTTCAATTTTTTTCAATTTGTCTTTTCATTTTGGAAATTTTAATCTTCAACTAAAAATAAAAAGTAGAAAAGAAAAGTTAAAAGTTTTCGTGCCAGCCGCATCTTTAAATTTGCAAAGTGGAATTATTTGCATTAAATAATACAAAAGGTATGTTAAAACGTATAATAATAATATTCCTGCCAAGTTTTCAAGGAAAATTTTTGCATTCCAGCACATTGGTGCGCATCTAAATTTTCGGAGAAAATTTGTTTTTTGGTTCAGTGAAACTATATATATATAGCAAGCGTCGGTGGCCTAGCCACGAAGCCGTAATTGCTGATAACCCTATATACATCCAAGTGGAACTTACCACAAATAAGGGTGAGTTTTTAAATTCGTCTAATAAGTATCTTTTTGGTTATGATACTGGTTTCTTTTTCCAATAGACAAAACGTCCGAGCACATGGGAATTGCGTTGCAATTCCATGCTGCCACCGACGCCCACGTGTGTACCTTGTGTGATCTCTTATTACTACATCCATATCCGAGCAAGATTTTGAATTGTTGAGTTATCTGCACGGATATTATAAACCTGGAAAATACCTACGAATAAAAGATACGAGACATCGAGAAGATTGTTGGAATTATTCAGATTTTTTTTTGTTGTGAGCCTGGACATAGCTCCAGACAACGTGCTATTTCGAAAGCCACGTGCGGCCGACGACGTCCTGCACAGTTATTTTGACGTACATCATATATCCAGCACAAGCGAGGAAGTGGAGTTGTGAGGCTTCGTAGTCCACATCATCCTTCCGTATTTTGTGGAATATTTTCGACGCTGGAACCAAGCTTGGGTTTCATCTACATCGTCCTGACGCCACGATCGTAGCTGATATCCGCACCAAGCATCAAGATATTGTGTATGAAATCTGAAGCACCACCTGCGGTGCCAAGATAAGCCCACCTGCGGGCACATACTTTTTGCGACAATTCGTAACTGCAGGAGGAGGATCTATAGATCTTTCCAACTACGTTTGCACCTGTAGTGAACGCTGGTTTCCTCAGGTTGCTCTCTTTTGAGACACCTAGTACTATAGACACCACGCGCGGTGTATACACCAAGCGCACCTCAGCTCTGTTGCGGATCCTCATGCTCATGCCTCCGATCCTGCGAAACGTTTGCATCCCTACACCTGGAGTATCGTTTTGGTCCTCTTCAAGTCTTCAAGCTTCATCAGTTCGAGATATTTGTAACAACATTAAGGATATAGAGGAGTGCGATTATACATCCATCTCAACAAAAACAAAATTCACTTGAGTATCATTTTTCAATTTATTTTTAGTATATCTTTATGGTAGTTGTAGTCATTTTATATCTATATAAAAGTGCATATTATTGATCCACGAAACAAAAAAAAAGATAATCCTAAAGACACGGTTTTGAAACTCTAAATACAGAATATTATCGCGTTTAACTTCACTTTTGCTGTCTACGTTAACGATAAATTTAATTGCATGTGCTATAAAATCAATAGAAGATTCGGTTTTGAATATAAATAATTTACTGTCGCGAGATTTTTGAACTGCGATTAAGAAAGAATTAACTTTGGCAAATTTTGGAATATATTGCTAATTTTGAAATTATCCACAGATAGTATGGTAACTACCTGACATTTGTCTTCGTCCTTTAGTGTAGTATGTTGTGTGAAATTGTATTTTCCCTACTTTGGTTTGTCCAAGTTTTTAATTGGCAACCAACTCCAGAGTCACTAAGACTCCTCACGCCAATCGTCGATTACCTTGCTAGGGATATAAACTCCCTACCCCGCTGTATAGCTGGTAAATTGCATCTTGCTACTTCGTGATATCAAGTTGCAACAATATAACAATTAAATAATTTTGAATATACAGATAAACATTTTGAAAATACGATATTAGATTGGAGCAGTGCACGTCTTTGTCTAGGTATTTAAGATTTTTAAAACTATATTGATTTTTGAAACATATTAAACTATATTGCAGTTACTAATATCATATACGAAATGTATATGCATTTATGTCCAACTTTTACTTTTCAGCGACCTTCCCTGATATTGGCCTGAATTTTGTTTCTTCAGTTTGATATAGTCATTTTTACTATTCAACATTTATCCTTATGATCCTTCTTGATATCTTAAGAAACATTGTTGTTTCTAGTACTTATTAAGTGTATATCCTTCCTTATCTGTTTTTCTGAATTGTTTGCAATTCAACTCCACACATTGTGTTCACTTCCCTTGTGTTCTCACTTTTTAAATCATAATACGATCATTATTGTACTATTTGCCATCTGGTCATGGTTTTGTTTGTGTGGTATACCATTATGGTACCAACAAACCTCCTTTTATGATGATACTAATTGTTGACCTTAACGGTTACTGTATACCCCCTTTACAGGTATTCTTACCTGAGACGTGTTTTGCCATCAGCCCTTCGTTGGCTTTGGAATCGTTTTGACTTTACGTTATAAGGTGTTAATACACTATCTGTGTTCTCACTTATCTATCAATTATCCTTAACAGTTTGTAGGAAGTTAAGGATCGATATTTAGTGGAGACCCTTTGTTGTGATTGTTGTCTGTTGTGGATTAGGTCAGACGGATGTGACGGTTTATGACTCCGCTCTTCACGCCTATCGTTGGTAAATACGTTGCTTACCTGAGTTATCTCGTATTGAATTGACTACAATTTAGTTGCGGTCGCGTATTTATATATTGAATTCGGTATACGTTCGGTAAATTCTTTTCGAATTTATTTTACTCAAAGATAGTTACAATATTTAACAGCATTAGCAAGCCGCTGTGGCCTAATTGTTTTACTTTGTTTTGATATTGATTGTTTCATTGTCGTGATCTACTTTTCGTACGCGTGATTAACGATAGTAATAAGCATACTTTCTTTGAATTTTAAAAGAAAATTATCGACCCTTTTAATTATTGAGATTTACGTAATTACATTACCCTTCTAGTATTAAATTTCGGTATTATCAAAATTGAGTCTTGAATATCGACTTCATAATTGATAAATATACTTTTATAATTATTTTGATAACGGTTGAACTTTCGGTCGAATAAAATATTAAGATTTTTTTTGATTTAAATATACTTTCTATTATAGCATAAGTATTTAGTAAGTAATCCTGTTAGTTTTAAGAATATTTCTAATAAAAACTTTTTGTATTATTATAGTAATTGAAACTTTCTGCAGTCTTCACTTATTTTGTCGGTATTATGCAGATTTTCTTTCAGCTTTCTAAGAGTAATAGGAATTTAGTCATTATGGAATAGGTTAGTTAGGTCCGATGGGGGTTGAATAGAACTCTCTCTCCCTCACATTTTCATGAACGGTGGAACATTTCGTATATGATGTTTGGGGTAGTTTAGTTTAGAGGTTTAGTAATGTAGGTCAGGCTTGACCTACATTCATGTTAAGGGGCTTCTTCATAATATTGTTTGTCTGTCTTCGAGAAGCCATGGTTCATAGAGGGAGTTGATCCTCTTTGAAAAGGGTGGGTTATGAGACAGGCGTTGTCGTTTACATCTTAGACAACCCGACACCAGGTTAGACACTTCGCTCCTACACTCTACAGGAAATTAGAGCATGGTAGAGATAAGGGCATAGACAGCTCTAGATATCTTCTAACACCTAAAGGTATCAATGTTTAGCAACTTTCAGTGTGCTCAAGGATATTTGTGGTTAAGGAAATATTTCTACGTCAGAACTCCTTATGAAGTGCAGAACTAATTTTCCTCTCAAGATAATCAAGATAAAAATACTCATTTGTTTGGGTATCTTAGATTGTAATGGTCTGAGAGATAGACAAGTGCATCGAAGCGAACAAAGTATCAAGTGCCGCGGGCCTCAGACCTTTAGATAGAAAGGGATATATTAACATCCATATCCAGATATGCAGGGTAAAAACTTGTAGCACCGTCGCGATCCCACAGCAAGGACCCACTTCCCTTCTGCTCTTGAGCGGAGCGGAGCAATGCTGCATATCGACGCGGTGGTCGATCGGCGACAACCTCAATTTGCCTCTCGGGTCAATGCTCTCCGGTACGTGTAGTGGACTGAGGAGTAGTACGGGGTAGGGGAATTGAGGAACAGAAATTCGACTTACTATTTTTTTTCTATACCAACCGGGTTCTTGGATGATGAGAGATTCTACAGTAGTCATTCACCCATGATGCATGGAGGCAGTAGGCATCTGTGGTAGGCGTGGATTTGGGATTCCGGAATCTTCCACTCTTCCATGAACACTACGATGATTGGGTCGGCTTCGGATCATTTTGAGTGTAGTAGTGATCTCGTGGGGACTATGTCTGTTTTCACGATAATCTTCGGTATGATTCTTCTTGGAAGTTTAGTATGGTTCTTTGGTGAGTTAAGTTTTGAGCATGTGTTAGTTTGATTTAGGTATTGCAGGACATCGAAGCTACCAATTATAAAAATAATAATAAATTATCCACTCGCAATCTGGTTTCCTCTGGCTGACACTATTTATAACTGAGAGGATTGACATGTTAAGTTATATGTTCTAAGGGATGTAGGTTGTGATCTGTGTTTGGACCTATCTCTTACTCATCGTGTCTATGGTATTTGGATGTATTAGTATATGTTCACATTTATGGTGGAACATATCAGAATGCGTATGCGTATGTGTATGTATGCATCTCGATACCTATGTGGTCCTGTCATACAGCCCAGAGAGAGGTGAAAGAACTGGATTGCTTGGGTGGATAAGTCTGTGTATGGAAAGGAAATACTTTTCCGAGAATTTGCCTGGTGAGATTATACTCGATAAAGACCTTGTACCTCCATTAGATGAGTGTGGGATGCATGGTGCTTTACTATCACCTTCGGGAAACATAGTGATTGGTGAAATGAACGTGACGGAGTGGACATTCTCTATGAGACTACATGTAGGTTGGTCTTTGATGGTTGCCCTCTGTCGGGTGAACAAGCCAACTATATAATTCTAACATTATCACCTGGTTAAGGTGAATTCTCGGACTTGTCATACCAGTGGTGCGTTCGTTTTCTCCACATTGTTGTTATGTCAAAAATAAGTGTTGAAGTGTCATGTTAGAGATTGTTACGATTGTAACAATTTCATTTAAGAACGACTTCTGTTGTTCTGTCAAATGAAATTTTATAATAAAAAAAGCAAAACATCTCACATCTCACTTGAGTTCGACCAAATTCACATGGAGCTCACGTTTTTCGAGATGTTTTCATTTATTGATTTTGTGAAATAGTTTTCAACAAGAAAGTTGTCTTGATCTCAAACAATTATTAGCTAATAAACCACATTTTACTTTAATTAACAAAATTTTCAAAAAGATAAAGTGCCTTTATTTATATCTGTCCTCAAGTTTTGATTTTGTAACTTTATGCAACAAAAATGTTCGAAGCACGCCTCCTTTCTGCTATCACACTGAAGAAAGTCCTTGATGCCATCAAGGATCTCCCTAATGAAGGAACTTTCGAATGCACTGATTCTGGAATTCAAGTAAGTTCATGACTTCCTTTAATTGTGTTTTTAATAAAATGTTTTCCGCCATTTCAGCTGCAAGCGATGGACAACTCCCACGTCTCCTTAGCGTCTCTTAGTCTTCGCTCAGATGGTTTTGACAAATATCGCTGTGACCGAAACATCTCAATGGGAATGAATCTCGGCAACATGGCTAAAATCCTTAAATGTGCAAACAATGAGGACAACGTAACGGTTAAGGCTTAGGACAACGCCGACACAGTCACTTTTATGTTCGAATCACAGAATCAAGAAAAAGTTTCCGACTATGAGATGAAACTGATGAATCTAGATCAGGAGCAGTTAGGAATTCCAGAAACTGAATACAGTTGTGTGGTGCGAATGCCTTCAATGGAATTTGCTCGCATTTGCAGAGATTTGGCGCAATTCGGTGAATCTGTGGTCATCTGCTGCACCAAAGAAGGTGTCAAATTCTTAGCTTCAGGCGATGTTGGATCGGCTAACGTCAAGTTGGCACAAACGTCAAATGTTGACAAGGAAGAAGATGCCGTCACAATTGAAATGCAGGAACCAGTAACGCTTACATTTGCTTGCCGCTACCTGAACGCATTCACAAAGGCGACTCCTTTGTCAAACCAAGTGCAGATGTCGACGTCAGCAGATGTTCCCCTTGTAGTTGAATATCGTATTCCCGATTTGAGACACATCCGCTACTACCTGGCGCCAAAGATCGAAGACGATGAGAGCTTAGTCGAGGGGACGCTATCTTCTGCTATAATTCATGTTTATCTAGATTTACACAATTTTTTTTCTATAAATCCTCTATTTTTGATATCTTAACTGTAAATCCGTAAGAATAAAAAAAAGAAAAAACAATACTTTGTATTTGTGAGTTAAAGAACATAAACGAAGTCATTTTTTATTTAATTTAACACTATTCTAGGTTTATTCTTTACATTATTGATTTTTAACAACTTATTATCTAATACTGCCTCAATTGGGTGCCAAAACGAAGTCCAACCCCCCGCATAGTGTATGTAACTTGTCGGGCTACTTCATATTCCTGCTCCATTTTAGAAAACATTGCCTGCCTTGATTTGACGTTGGGTTGGGACCCTTCTTTTCTGCCGCAGGAGCATCGGCTGGACTATCGCTGGGTTAAGGTTTAATTCCAGACTGGGCACAAGGAGTGCCCGAAGAACGATGGAAGGAAGACCTACTCGAACGGATACGACGGCGCAAAGATATCTCACCAAATACAAACACAACATCTCGCCCGACTTAATTCCTTTGACAATTTCAATTGTTGGCTCCAGACATGACTCTATACTTGCTGGCGGCCACTATGGTGATTCATCTATACAAACTAGTACTACGAATAGGAAGTTATTACTGTTGCAATCAGTGGGTACTAGGCGCAGCTGCTATCTTCAGTTTGTATTGTATTTAGTTGAAAGAAAGGAAGTGTTGGGGCACTCGCACTAGAGGGCGACACAGTTAAACGTAATCTCCAATTCCGCTTGGGAGCTCTATTTCTGTCTTATCAAAGAACAGGTCGAGGTATTGATGTAACAATCAAAGCAAGCTGTCCAATGATTAATCTGGCAATCCAATTTCCAAACAAATACTAGTCTAAAGTAAGTTGTTTTTATTTTTCCTGATCTACACATTAGCTTTCTTGGGAAGCGACCCGAACGCAGATATGACCGTTCCCTTAGTTCCGGTAACTGTAGTTGTTAAAGCTGGTGGTGCTGTTTTGACTGGAGCCGGTTGATCCCATTTTGATTTTCTAAACAAAATAAACAAAAAATAGCACCAACTTTACTAAACAATGTGACAAAAAACAAACTCACCTCTTTTTAGCTTCCTCTCCGACTTTCCTCGCTGCTGCTGTGGCTTGTTCAATCTTATCACTATCCTTCTTCTCCTTCTGCCTCTTCGTCATTTCAACTTTCTGCGCTTTGGCCAGTTCCTCGTAGAAACTTTTCTGACCCCATTGCAAGGGATCATACATTTCTGGCGGATAGTTCGTTCTGAATTCATTGATGTCGCAGAACGAAATGAGTTTCTCATAAATGCTAGGATTTCGAAAGTCTTTCCGCTCTTGGATTATCCGATTCATGTCCATGTTATTTGTTTCCATCTTATCGTACAGATGATGTTTCTTATCAACCAATTCTACGGTTGGTTTGCCTTTAGGCTCCGGAGGCAATGAGAAACCATAGTGAGCGTATTTATCGTCTTTGGATTCCTTTTTTTGGAGATTTTCCAACGCTGAACTCTTCGGTATCAGTATCCATTTTTTTCACTTCATTGGCTGGAGTTGTTTTCTTATCATTAGTGTCTTTTGGCAAATTAGCTTCGACAACGTTTTCCTCTTCGCTTTCGGTCTCGTCATCGTCTGAGACGATTGAGGGGTTGCAACTGGAGTTGGTGGTTTGGGAGGAGGAATTACCTGAAAGTTCGTAGCAATGGTATGAAAATAAAGCTGGAAAATAATTTGTATTATTATTTAGGTACTTACAACTTGAGATGAGGTTGAATTTTGTGAATCCGAACTCCCATCGTCCTGGTTGTCGTCCTCGTTCTCAGAATCTTTTGTGGATCACAATCACACTTCTTGTCAAATGTAAAATTTCTTTTTTTTTCTTTTTTTTCGCTTTTGACAGATCAACATTTTCAACTCATGTCTTGGAGATGAGTTGGATATTGTTACAGAATGTAACTTTATTGTGCATAAACGAACGACGCGGATGTTACACTTTGTCACAATTTCGGAATTTACGAACGTCAAAAGTAAAACATTGTTGACAATTGTTACACAAATCCATTAAACGAACGCACCACAGATCTCTACGATTACAGAAGTATGGACCCATATGTGGTGAGGTCATAAATTCTATGTATCTCGGGTCTGGGCTTCTGTACAATTGAGACTTGGTATAATTTCACTTTTTACGATACAGAATGGCGCCCAAAGTGGGGCCCGATGCTCAGTCCCGATACTTTGTTATGATGTTCATTTTGATTAGTGAGAAGTTTAGATTTTGAAGTTTTTATGTTAGGAATTTTTTTTTGGTGTTCGAGCAAAAATTTTTTTTTGGTCGAAAAATTTCCTTTCTGAGTTTAAGTTGCTTTGGTAGAGTTATTCTGCTGGAGGAATAACATCAAGTCTATGTTTTGGATGCCTTATTGTCCGGGAGATTGGTGATTAAGTTCTTAATCTTCGTCTGTAGGATTCATTCGTAGTACTTTACCTTCTGTTTTGCTTTTGATTAAGGTTTTCGGTAACTTTATTGTCCAGGATTTAGACGTTTTTGAGTCTGGTCGTCTGTTGCGAGAGTACTGAAACTTTTTTCTTTTGAGTTTAGTAGAATTTTGAATTCCTCGAGGATGTGAGAGTGTTTCTTTGTTTATAGCTGAGGTAGTTCAGCGGTTTTCAGAGTCAGCCGAAGAAAACACATAAAACTCCGGATATGGAGGTTAAAATATTTATTTATCGTTAAAAGTAAATACAATTCAAATGTTTATTCTAATACGTTATAATTCGGTGTTCTATTTTACAATTCAGGATTTTACAATTTCAAATAGGATATATATTGATTTACAATTCAGTTACAATCATTCCTTTGAAAAACAATTCAGGTTTATACTTATTTTGGATTCTATATAATTCAAATACGTTATACAATTCAAGTAATGTTTAAAATACGGGCTTAATAATAAAACTGTAAATAAGCCCAAACGACTAAGGCTCAGACCAGGGCCTGGAATATCAACAGGTACTGGTACGGCACAAAACGTTATCTCCTAACAGCCTGGTATATCAACAGGCAAATCAAACAGCACAAACCAATGCCTGGAATATCGACAGGGACTGGAATGGCACAATAAAAGGACGTTACCTAATCCTGGAATATCAACAGGAGAGCCCAAACGGCTACGACTCAAACCAATGCCCGGAATATCAACAGGGACTGGTAAGGTACCAAAACAACTTTATCTCCTACGGCCCGGTATATCAACAGGCAAATAAACAGCACAAACCAATGCCCGGAATATCAACAGGGACTGGAATGGCCCAAATAAGATGAAGTTACCTATTCCTGGAATATCAACAGGAGGGCCCAAACGGCTACGACTCAAACCAATGCCCGGAATATCAACAGGGACTGGTAAGGTACCAAAACAACTTTATCCCCTACGGCCCGGTATATCAACAGGCAAATAAACAGCACAAACCAATGCCCGGAATATCAACAGGCAAATAAACAGCACAAACCAATGCCCGGAATATCAACAGGGACTGGAATGGCACAAATAAAATGAAGTTACCTAATCCTGGAATATCAACAGGAGGGCCCAAACGGCTACGACTCAAACCAATGCCCGGAATATCAACAGGGACTGGTAAGGTACCAAAACAACGTTATCTCCTACGGCCCGGTATATCAACAGGCAAATAAACAGCACAAACCAATGCCCGGAATATCAACAGGGACTGGAATGGCACAATAAAATGAAGTTACCTATTCCTGGAATATCAACAGGAGGACCCAAACGGCTACGACTCAAACCAATGCCCGGAATATCAACAGGGACTGGAATGGCCCAAATAAAATGAAGTTACCTATTCCTGGAATATCAACAGGAGGGCCCAAACGGCTACTACTCAAACCAATGCCCGGAATATCAACAGGGACTGGTAAGGTACCAAAGCAAAGTTAAAATATACTTATAATATAATGGAACGGTAATTGGAAATCGGGAAACGGAACGGGAAGCGGAAAACGGAAAATATTTAGCCGTGCTCTTGCGAGTGTCGACTTTAAAAGTTGGATTCTCTCGGCACACTACGTACCCCTGGTTTTCCTAAGGGAAGATAAATGCCTTATATTTGCACAAGTAATAATCTTACTTATATTGCAAAAGGTATTTTTCTCCAATTTCAGTGCATTCGCTGACTTCCTCTTGATGGTTTTCATACAAGAACAACATGTGAGTTGAGAGAACGAATGCAAAACTGGTTTCTGCAATGTCTGGTATTTATGTAATTATTACTATGCACCAACAATGTGTGCTTGAAGGGAAGTTTCCGTTGCATACTTTCAGGTGTGCATGTCTGAGTCAAGTAATGCATACCTTTAGCTGAGCAATACATGACGTACAATTGTGTATAAAATATATAAAGAGAGGAAAAGGCTTGTGACTTCGTCACATTCCCCTCCTATTTCGGTTGACGGGAACCTTCTCGTCAAAAATTCGGTGGCAACGGTGCAGAGAACAAACTTCCCAAAAAATAACTTGAAAACTTAATCTATTAAATCAACCAAATTATATATTTCAAAACTTAACAAAATAAACATTAAATTCATAGCAAAAAATAAACATTCCATTCATAAAAAACTGGAAAAAGTTAAAAAAAAAGTTAAATTCGATTCATAAAAAAAAATCATTGGATAAAGTAAAACAAATAAACATTCGATTCGTAAAAAAAATTCCAATTGGAATCAAAAATTATGCTTTTTTTTTTCTTGCGCGGCTGCTCTAACCGCTGTAGTACTGGACCTCTTTTCTTTTCCCATCAAATGAGAGTATGGCCGTCCCTGGAGTGCGAATGGCCACCTTGATGTCCCCGAACGGCCGCGAAATATAAAATTGTTGCCGACGAGCCTGCGGGTTAAAACGAGGGCACTGTTTTATGTTTATCCCTTGGAAAGGGTCAAATTGCGGGGACAGCGATGACCCATTGTGCTCTGACGACTCCGGCCAGGGGATGGGCACAAAATCTGGATCGGGTTCACTGGTGGACGGTTGGTGCTGGATGGTGGCGAGCGTCTGTGGGCTGGTTGTCGGAATGAGTTGTCTGGCGGACGGTTGGTGTTGTATGGTGGACGGTTTCTGTTGGCTGGTGGACGGGTGGTGCTGGAGGGTGGACGAAATGGGTTGGGTGTTGGACGAAAATGCCGTGTTTCGTTCAAACCATTTTTTGACGGCTGCATCCCTCTGTGATTTGATCAGTCCATGTTGCTCCAATAGTGAGGGCCCGGCTTTGATAACCACTATGTCCCGTATATCGACTTTTCCTTTCGCCTGCACTGTCCTCTCCACTGGTGGTGTCGAGACAAGCAACTCTACTGAGCGCTTTGAGGTGGAGCCTTTCGGTTTGGAATCCTTCCCGACATCAACATTTGTTGCACCTGGCGCTGATGGTTTCTGCGGATGCGTGGGCATGCGGCGAGTTGGATCCACTGATGCGAGTCCCTTAGGCATTACTTGTCGGGTTGTTTTTGCCACTTTCCTGATTGTTGGAGCACTACCTTTCTTGTCCATGGTTGAACTGAGACTGATATTATTTTTAGATCGGTTGTGATTGATGGCTTTCAGATCTTTGATGTGTGCTCTTATTTTGTTAGTGTTATTTCGAGAGAGAGACCGAAGCACAACGATGACAGGAGATTCAAACTTGATAACTTCGTACGGTCCATCATAACGGGGTGCCAATTTTTCGGTGAACTGGTTTACGGCCGAAGAGAGGACACGAGTTTTCTTGTAAACCTCTTCCCCTATACATGGCCGCCAAGATCTCCGTCGAAGGTTGTAATATTTTCCCTGGTTGTCTGATGCTTTTTGTAAGTTGACAGCAACCAGATTATATAGTTCTTTCATTCTCTTGATGCGGACGGAAATTTCTTCGGACGAGCTGGTGAGTTCGGGTGGTGATGAGTCTGTCTCCTTTGGTGCTCTTAACTCGCGACCAAAATTGAGAAAGGCAGGGGTAAATCCGGTGGAAGAATGACTGCTGGTGTTGAAAGCGAAACACAATTCAGGGAGGAATTCATCCCAACGGCGGTGGTTGTTGTCCACGTATTGTGCAATCATAGTTTTCTATTACTTTATTAACGCGTTCGGTGGGATTTTCTTGCGGAGAATAAGGAGCGGTAAATCGGTGTGTTATGCCCATTTCTTGTAAGAATTTCTGCAACTGCTGACTGGTGAACTGGCTACCATTATCGGTCAAAAAAGTTTTAGGGGCACCAAATGTGTGAATAATCCTCTCTCTTAGAGCTTTGATTACCCCTGACGCTGTTGCAGCACGAAAGGGCACGACTTCCACCCATTTGGTGAACTTGTCCATGATCACCAACATCATGCTATTCCCTTTCATGGACCGGGGTAAGGGGCCAACGAAATCGGCACATATTATCTCCCAAGGGGTTTTGACCGGTAGTGAATACATTATTCCTCCTGGTTTTTGTTGCGGGATTTTGAATTGATTACACGAATGACAACCTCGCACGTGCTGAGCAATGTCTTTCAGCATGCCTGGCCAATAGTAGGACTGCATCATTCTGGCGGTAGTTTTTGCTATTCCCAGGTGCCCCGCTGTAACGGCATCGTGGTTTTCAAACAGGATTCTCGGACGGTCAGGCAACGGAACACACCACTTCCATGCGTTATTCGGATCGGACAGGGGGTGACCAGGAAATTTTCGGTATAGCTTGCCCGCTATTATTCTGTAATCCTTAAATTCTTCAGAGTGACGGGAAACTAAAGTTTTTTGGCGGTCTACCCAGTCTGGTTTTGCGTCGGCGCAGGCAGTTAGCAAATCACTGGCTGTAATAGGTCGGGGGTCTCGAGATAAGGCGTCTGCCACGAGATTCATGGAGCCTTTCCTATACTGGACAGTGAAATCATATTGTAGCCCATCGGGCTAGCCGACCAGAGGGGTTTTGCAGGGAATGCAACCATTTGAGAGAGTGATGGTCAGTCACAACGGTGAAATGATAACCTTCCAAGTAAGGCCTCATTTTTCGGATTCCCCAAACTATGCCCAAACACTCTTTTTCGGTTGTGGAGTACTTTCGCTCCAGGTCGCTTAGTGTTCTGCTGGCATATGAAATTACTCTCTCTCGCTGGTCTACCGTCTGCGTCAGCACCACTCCCAAACCTTCTTGGCTCGCATCCGTTTGAAGAATAAACGGTAGGCTGAAATCGGGGCAGGTTAAGATCGGAGCGCTGGTCAACTTTTCTTTTAATGCATCGAACGCTTTTTGCTGCTCTGAGCCCCATTCCCATTTAACGTTTTTCTTCAAGAGGTTCGTTAGAGGAGAGGCGACTTGCGAGAAATTTTCGATAAAGCGGCGGTACCACGACGTTATACCCAAAACTCTGCGGAGCTCTTTGACAGTAGTAGGAGACTTCAATTGTTGTACGGCGGTAACTTTGTCGGGGTCGGTGTGGATGCCTCTGTTGCTCACCACATGTCCCAAATACTTTAACTCGGTCTTGCAGAAATCACATTTCTCAACGTTGATTCGTAAATTAGCGGCGGTCAGACGGTCAAATACTTCCTTAAGGTGAGTTAGATGTTCATCGAAGGAGCGACTGACTATAATTATGTCGTCCAGGTAGGCAAAAGCGTTATTTGATAAGTCTTCTCGGAGGATGGTGTCCAGAACTCGTTGAAAGGTAGCAGGGGCCGAATGTAAACCACATGGCATAACGGTCCACTGGTATAATCCTCGGCCTGGAACGGTGAATGCAGTGAACTGCCGTGACTCTGGTGCTAACGGTATTTGCCAATACCCCTGCTTCAGGTCTATTGTGGATATATGCTTGGCCTCGCGCAGTTTATCCAAAATTCCTTGAATGTGGGGAAGCGGGTAAGCATCTTTTTCGGACCGTTCATTCAGTTGCCTGTAATCTACGCATACCCTCCAACTTCCATTCTTTTTCCTCACCAACACGATGGGTGAGCTGTAGGGGCTACTGGAAGGCTCAATCCTACCCGCGCTCAGGAGTTCGTCAATCTCGTCGTCGATGATCTGCTGCATAGCCGGATTCCGGGGGTAGTATCGTTGCTTAAACGGTTGTTCGTTTTTGAGACGAATGGTATGCACCGCCGCGTTGCAAATCGGAGCCAGTCGGTCAAATTTCGGCAACTCTACACTCAGGAATTCTTTTAGCCGGGATTGGTCAAACGTGGATAAGTCGGCACTGCCAATGAGTCCTAGTTTCTCAGGTCCGGTTACGTCAACTCTTTTATTATGGCAGCCGAGTGTTACGCCACCAAGAATCATGGCTAGCCCCGCTTTCCTCAGGAAGTCCATTCCTATTACAGCTTCCTCCATAAGGTCTTTTAACCATGAGACCTCTCCGGTCACCGATCGGTTGCCAAACTGTAACGTTACTAGGTAATGCTCCCTAGCCACAATCGGATTCCCGTTTGCCAAGTGGATCTCGGAACGCTGATAACGGACGGGCGTTTTCAGTCGCCGCAGAGTGTTTCGCAACGAGAGGCTGATGAAAGTCTTTGTGGCTCCTGTATCGATTAGAGCGTTCCATGTTTGCTCTCCGATACTGACGGGAATGAAATAACGGGGATCCTTCCAAGCCTCTTCAATTTCTTCGGTGGAGTCTTGCTCCCTGGCCGTAGCATGGCAACTCACATCCACGGGGACTTGGACTTGGGCGTCGGCTTCTGGTGACAGGTCTGGAACGGTTAAAGGGTGGCTGGTACTGGAATCTTGTACACCGTACATAGAAGTGTTCTCAACCTCGGCGAAATCCGGTATCGGTGATTTAGGTAGGAGTTGGGCGGGCTTGGCCGGAACGGTGGATAGCATAGCAGAAACGGCTGGGTGGCAAGAACAATCTTTTGACAATCGACCGTCCTCTCCACAAAAAGAACAAAACATCCTGAACGGGCGATTGCAATTAGCTTTGCTGTGACCTCGTTGCTTACATCTCCAACAATGCGTATTTCTGTCGTAAACGGTGTTGGTGGCGGTCGGGGTGCGGTTTGGTGGAGGGACGTAACTTGGCTGCGGTGGTCTTCTTTCTGGGGGGTTCCATCGGACAGGTACGGGTGTCGGTACGGTGGGACATGGGCGAACTGTTCGATCTTCACTCCGAATATACTCGTACTCCTCAGCCAGTTCCATCAGGTCGTCAATGGTCTGGAAGTCCCGGCGTTTTATGTATAACCGGTATTCCGGACGAAGGCTATCATATATCCGCTCTAGGTTATCCTCAGTACTCATACGGGGGTGCTGTTTCATCAGGTACTGCGATGCCCGAATAAACTCCTTAGCCTTCTCCCGAGGGCCTTGTTTCTTCCGCATAATTTCATCTTCCAGCTTATGCACATAACGAGCGGGGAGGAAAAACCGTACAAACGAACTGTGGAATTGAGCCCACGTCTGAAATGTAGATCGGTTCACCCGAAGCCATTCCAGGGCATTGCCTCGAAAAATTTCCGGAAATGTCCAGACGATGTGGTCGAGCGGGATGTCATAGCAGGTAGCAAGCTCCTCCAAGCGTTCGATAAATTCGAGTGGGTTTCCTGACCCCTCAAACTTCAAACCCCATTTGCGTACCGTGTTCATGACTTCGGCTTTGTAGCTCGTAGCCAATCGCTCCGTGCGGTCTTGTGGTAAGTGTGTTCTGTCGGCGGCGGGGGTGTATGTAAAAACGGGTGGACCTCTGGGCGAACTGATGGTTATAGATGGTCCTACTGCCACGGAATTTTGCTGCACCGAAGAGCTTGTCGCTCCTGTAGCATTTCCGACATCGTATGCTCCCAACGATGGAATAGTGAGCTCGGTCCTCATAGGTAATTTCGTCTGGATATTTTTATGCTCGACTGTTCTTGGTTCGGAAGGCGAGTCCGAATCTCCATATTCTCGGTTTTGCGTAAGCTCCTCTAGCTCCGCATATAGGTTCTGGGTAGAAGCTCGGGTTCTGGCTTCCTTGATACTCTGACTGAACAATTGTCGGAGCTCTTTTAGTTTTCCATCGGTGGGCAACCCCCTTGCCTTCAACTTCTCGATAAGTTCGTTTTTGCGCAGCAAGTAAATCCAATGCAAATTTGCAGACGGGTCAGGTTCCGTAACTTCTAAGTGTTGGCCTTGATCCTTGTTTTCTTCTGGATCCATGGTTTTCTGGAATCGGACGGTGTTACCAGGTAAACGGTGATCAGTATTGATCAGTATTCTTAAGTTTTTAAAAACGGGACGGTATCGGTAACGGGTCTTAAGAATACGATGATCCGGGATGCGGGAAGCTGGTGATCGGTATTCGGGTCCTGGTAGCTGGTAGTCGGTACGGTGATGTTTCTGGTCTGGTCGGATTTCTGGTATAACCTCTATTGAGGTCCCTGCTCCGGCGCCATTGTGAGAGTGTTTCTTTGTTTATAGCTGAGGTAGTTCAGCGGTTTCCAGAGTCAGCCGAAGAAAACACATAAAACTCCGGATATGGAGGTTAAAATATTTATTTATCGTTAAAAGTAAATACAATTCAAATGTTTATTCTAATACGTTATAATTCGGTGTTCTATTTTACAATTCAGGATTTTACAATTTCAAATAGGATATATATTGATTTACAATTCAGTTACAATCATTCCTTTGAAAAACAATTCAGGTTTATACTTATTTTGGATTCTATATAATTCAAATACGTTATACAATTCAAGTAATGTTTAAAATACGGGCTTAATAATAAAACTGTAAATAAGCCCAAACGACTAAGGCTCAGACCAGGGCCTGGAATATCAACAGGTACTGGTACGGCACAAAACGTTATCTCCTAACAGCCTGGTATATCAACAGGCAAATCAAACAGCACAAACCAATGCCTGGAATATCGACAGGGACTGGAATGGCACAATAAAAGGACGTTACCTAATCCTGGAATATCAACAGGAGAGCCCAAACGGCTACGACTCAAACCAATGCCCGGAATATCAACAGGGACTGGTAAGGTACCAAAACAACTTTATCTCCTACGGCCCGGTATATCAACAGGCAAATAAACAGCACAAACCAATGCCCGGAATATCAACAGGGACTGGAATGGCCCAAATAAGATGAAGTTACCTATTCCTGGAATATCAACAGGAGGGCCCAAACGGCTACGACTCAAACCAATGCCCGGAATATCAACAGGGACTGGTAAGGTACCAAAACAACTTTATCTCCTACGGCCCGGTATATCAACAGGCAAATAAACAGCACAAACCAATGCCCGGAATATCAACAGGCAAATAAACAGCACAAACCAATGCCCGGAATATCAACAGGGACTGGAATGGCACAAATAAAATGAAGTTACCTAATCCTGGAATATCAACAGGAGGGCCCAAACGGCTACGACTCAAACCAATGCCCGGAATATCAACAGGGACTGGTAAGGTACCAAAACAACGTTATCTCCTACGGCCCGGTATATCAACAGGCAAATAAACAGCACAAACCAATGCCCGGAATATCAACAGGGACTGGAATGGCACAATAAAATGAAGTTACCTATTCCTGGAATATCAACAGGAGGGCCCAAACGGCTACGACTCAAACCAATGCCCGGAATATCAACAGGGACTGGAATGGCCCAAATTAAATGAAGTTACCTATTCCTGGAATATCAACAGGAGGGCCCAAACGGCTACTACTCAAACCAATGCCCGGAATATCAACAGGGACTGGTAAGGTACCAAAGCAAAGTTAAAATATACTTATAATATAATGGAACGGTAATTGGAAATCGGGAAACGGAACGGGAAGCGAAAAACGGAAAATATTTAGCCGTGCTCTTGCGAGTGTCGACTTTAAAAGTTGGATTCTCTCGGCACACTACGTACCCCTGGTTTTCCTAAGGGAAGATAAATGCCTTATATTTGCACAAGTAATAATCTTACTTATATTGCAAAAGGTATTTTTCTCCAATTTCAGTGCATTCGCTGACTTCCTCTTGATGGTTTTCATACAAGAACAACATGTGAGTTGAGAGAACGAATGCAAAACTGGTTTCTGCAATGTCTGGTATTTATGTAATTATTACTATGCACCAACAATGTGTGCTTGAAGGGAAGTTTCCGTTGCATACTTTCAGGTGTGCATGTCTGAGACAAGTAATGCATACCTTTAGCTGAGCAATACATGACGTACAATTGTGTATAAAATATATAAAGAGAGGAAAAGGCTTGTGACTTCGTCACAAGGATGTTGTTGATAGATCTTTTGACCGGTGGTTGGTGAACAAGTTCCCGATGCACGTCTGTTGCAGAAGCTATTAACACACCAAGAGAATCCACTCACTCACCTATAGTGCTTATTTTCGAATCTTTCAGTTTTTGTATTGAGTAAAATTACAAGCCCAAATATATGATAATGTTTTCATTCAGTTATGGTTTTGTCGGAGTTCGTTAAGTTGATGGAACTCTCATGAAGCGCTAACCGGTGGTTGGTGAACATGTTCCTAACGCACGTCTGCAGTAGCGTAATGAGACTCCTGATATCGGATCGAATTTCCAATTTTTCATTAATTGCTGTTGTACATTTATTGACCCAATAGTTAGTCCACATCCGCTAATGATTTTTAAAGTTTTTTTTCAGTTGTTTTTTGGAAGTTAGTCGCTAGGCGCAGTACTTCCAACTTCCGTTCATGTTTATGGGGGGGAGATTCTTTCCAGCCCCCGGACCGTATTTTGATGATTTAATATTTTTGGAGTTTAAGTATTATTGATTATAGTTTAGAATTTTGCAGTGTTGCACCTTTTGAGTATTTTTTGAGATTTTTTGCAGTGTTGCACCTTTTGAGTATTTTCGGAAGATAAGGAAGACGTAATCCTGCAGATTCCATTTTTTAGTTTTGAGTATTACAGTTCGGAAAATAAGGAAGACGTAATCCTGAAGGTTCCATTTTTGAGTTTAGTATCTTTGTTTGGTGAGGTCGTGGAATTTTGCGTGTTTCACGGGTCATCGAAACGCTTTAGTTTTGAGTTTAACTTTAGTATTCCTTAATTTAGTATATCTTACATTTTTCTATATTTAGTTTGAGATTATAGTCTTTGAAAACTTGACCTAGAATACAGTTCATAAGTTTACAAAAACTGTAATAAATTTTGGTGAAGGTTTAGATTTGGTTAAGTATATTTTGAAGATTAAGTTATAGATATTCAGTTTTGAAGTTTATGAGTATATAGCTTATCTTACGTATTTAAGTATAATAATTTTTTTTTTGTAATTGAGCTTGAATTTCGATACGTTCGTTTTGGAACTCAATTTTTGCAAAGTCTAAGGAAGAAGTTTACCTTAGACCAACATAAATTCATTTTCACACTTTTAATTTTAAGATTTTTGAAGTTTTGTAGGAAGTCTGATAGTATCAGCTTCTCTCCAACAATAATATTCAATAAGTTTTGAATATAATATTTTGATACATTTTTGAATTTTTGCTTGGTGTTAATTAGTGAACGAATCACTGCACACCACATTCTTTATAGTTGATAAGATTTTCTTTGTTTTGTGTAATTTTCATAGCACAGCCTAATGCCCGGCTCTGCTAGGAAATTCTTTAATCCTGGTCCTTACAACCCGGAGTATCACGCACGTGTAGCTGACGATATGGCGTCAACTGCACCCGCTAATCCTCAGGATGATTCCGTACTTTCAGCCCACCGATCTGGCGCGGGCTCGGATCATTCAAGCCACTCTGGCACAGCTCCACGGGAACCAAATCCTATAGGTTCACCTTTGACTCCTGACGAGCAAAGAAGAGCACAACAAGCGGCCAATCAATTTGCGTATATGCAAGAGATGATCTCGGCAACGGTAGATTTACACCGGATGGATGACAGGAAATTTTTTGTTGAAGAACTTTCGCGAGGCCTGGCTGAAAGCCAAGCCATTTTGTTAAGACATGTAACTAAGTTGTTACATAGTTGGGAGAACAACGCTAATAACCAAAACGTGAACTATGCGAGCAATGCTAGTAATAGAAACTTAAACGTTGATAATAATATCAACCACCCTCCAGTTTCACAGGCAACACCGACTCCTCAAGTCAGTCGGCCTACTAAATCCGCAGTAATTCCCTACGTCGAAATGCCTACTCCTCAAGTTAGGTCTGTCAGTTTTCCAGCCAGAACTGTGGCTGGTGATTTTGTTGATTTAACAAGCTTCGTGCCGGTTGAGCCTACAAAGGCTTCACAACCTGCATCTCAGTCTGCTCCACCTGCAGCCAGTTCAAGTACCCCTCCGGTACATCCTTCGAACATGGCTTATGGTGCGAACGTGGACGATTTCATGACACGCATGAATTCTTTTCGTTTGGATAACGATCAGTCTGCGGCTTCTCAGCCGAGGGCAATACACTCTGATAATCCTACGTCTGGTGCCCACCCACTATTCCACAAATGGGGAAGTTTGATGGGAGGAATATGCCAGTAGATGATTTTTTGTTCCGTTTGGACCTCATTAGAGCTAGTTATCGCTTTTCTTGGGAAGAAGTGACTCGTGGTTTCCACCAATTTTTATCTGGACCTGCTGAACAGTGGTACTGGAGGTACCGCAAGCAAAATCTGCACGCGTCCTGGAGAACGCTACATTTGGCGTTAATTGAGCAATTCCGCAGCCTCGAAACGGATACGGAACTGTCTCGCAGGTTGTATGATCGTAAGCAACAATCAGGGGAGTCCTTCAATGACTTCTTTGATGCTATGATGCATATGAACTCCAACTTGCGAATCCCTAAGAACGACAGGGAAATGATAGAAATTATCAAGGCTAATGTGAAACGACAACTAGATCAGTCGTTGATATCCTTTAGCACTTATAGTCTTCAAGAGTTAGCATACCAATGTCGCACTATTGAAAAATTCTTTGGTAGTTCGGATAACCCGCGAAAACCTTTCGTACCAAATTCGTACTAACAACCTCACCCACCCAGACGTTTCATCAACGCGTTGGATGAGGAAACTCCTGTAGATGAATTAGCAGTTGCACTGCCTGAGCAGGTGGAAGCTTTCCACCCTGAATTAATGAAATGCTGGAAATGCCAAACTGTGGGCCATGGGTTCCGCGATTGTGCAGATCCAAGGCAAATTATTTTCTGTTTTAGATGTGGTTTACCGAATGTCTATAGTCCAAATTGTCCTAGATGTGCGGGAAACCCGAAGCGAGCAAATCCACCATCCGGGGGGATGCGCTCGATAAAAGCAAACCCGGAGTTGTAAGCACCAGGAAGGAAGAACCTTTGCTTAACACTCCTCCAATTACTATTTTAAAAAGAAACCCTAATGAATTTTTATTGACTTTTGAATTTACCTGAAATTAAGAACAAATCTGATTTACTTTATAAAAAACCATTTCACGAAAGGCTACTCAATTATTATGAGGTTAGGAAGAGAGTAGTAGCATTTCCTGAAATTTCGAAACCGATTCGTAGAACACGAGATCGTTTTCAATTAAAGCGGACAACCTACCGTAACGTTGCTGCCGCTAGATTAGGCAAGGAATCCAATGATCCTCGTCCCTATGTGAATGTGGAGATGTTGGGAGATTCCGGTGCGAGCATTAGTTGCTTGGGTACAGATTGCGTAGACTACTTAAAAGCGAAGCACGTTAAGGTTAGGAATGTCGAGTCTACGGTGTCCACTGCGGACGGGAAACAGCAGCAAATTAGGGGAATGTTTACTACTGATGTCCAGTACAACGGCATGCTGTTTAGCATGGATTTTTACATCGTGCCAACTCTTTCTCAGCGTTTATATTTAGGCGTTGATTTTTGGCGTAAGTTTGGACTGGCACCTCATTTGATTTCTTCCATATCGGATCTTCCATCGGATGGAAACTCCACAAACCAAGTGAAGCTCAGTCACGAAGAGTCCACTCAACTCCGTGATGTGATTCGTGGTTTTCCTTCTTTCGGGAGCAAGGGGCTCGGGAAAACGACACTGGTAGAGCATTACATCGATACGGGTGATGCTATACCAATTAAACAGAGGTATTATCCTGTTTCTCCTGCGGTACAAGCAATGATGTATGAGGAATTGGATCGTATGTTGTCTGGGGGTCATCGAAGAAAGTTCTAGTGCATGGTCTTCTCCAGTTGTGCTAGTGCGCAAGCCTAGGAAGAACCGTTTATGCCTAGACTTTCGGAAGGTGAACTCGGTTACAAAGAAGGATGCGAGGCCAATTGCCCATATTGAGGGTCTGTTAGCGCGCCTTTCAAAAACTCGCTATATTTCTAGTGTGGATTTGAAAGACGCATTCTGGCAGATACCGTTGGAGAAAACATCAAGGGAAAAGACCGCGTTTACAGTACCTGGTAGACCATTGTACCATTTCAAGGTCATGCCATTCGGATTGTGTAATGCGCCGCAGAGTCTGAGTTATCTTATGTCTAAGGTAATTCCGACAGAATTGCGGGATCTAGTGTTCGTTTATCTCGATGATCTCTTGGTCGTGTCTGAAAGCTTCGACGAACACTTGGCGATATTGAGGCGTGTAAGTCAGGAATTGACTAGGGCAGGGCTGACGATCAACGTGGAGAAATCCAAGTTCTGTTTCGATGAGCTTCAGTATCTAGGTTATAAGGTTGGGCAAGGCTGTTTGAAAGCTGACCCCGACAAAATTGCAGCAATTAATGAATATCCGGTACCTACCACAACTCGTCAAGTAAGACGTTTCTTAGGAATGGCGGGATGGTACCGGCGATTCGTTAAAGATTTTTCAACGCTTGCCTCTCATTTGACTGACGTACTGAAGAAAGGTAAAGCGTTCGAGCTTAACCAAAAGGCTCTAGAAGCCTTTTATTCCATCAAACAGGCGTTGACGACAGCTCCGGTGCTGGTTAACCCTGACTTCTCGAAGGAATTCGTGATTTTGTGTGATGCATCCGCGTCCGGTATCGAGTGTGTTCTTTGTCAGCGGGACGAAGATGGGGCTGAACGCCCAATCTATTACTTCTCCCAGAAGCTTAACGCTGCGCAAAGAAATTACTCCGTCACCGATCGGGAATGCCTTGCAGCTAATCTTGGTATCCAGAAGTTTCGATCGTATGTCGAGGGATATCATTTTAAAGTAATCACAGACCACTCTAGCTTGAAGTGGCTGATAAATTTAAAGGATCCTACTGGCAGGTTGGCCAGGTGGAGCATGCGTCTCCAAGGATTCGATTTCGTGGTGGAGCATCGAAAGGGAACTTTGAATGTCGTGCCAGACGCTCTTTCGAGAGTATATGAGGCAGACAATTTGACGGTAGAAGCGTTCCTTTCATGCCTAGCACGAGTCGACCCCGAATAGGTACTCCACTTGGACTTAGAGGATTCCTCTTTCCAGTCAGCAGGATACCTGGACCTCATCAACCACGTCAAGAAAGAGCAGGAGCGATTACCAGATCTCAAGGTATCCGAGGGATACGTGTACAAACGTACCAAACACGCTATTGGTAATCCCCTCGCAGACGAATTAACGTGGAAACTGTGGGTTCCATCTGAGTTGACGAAATCATTAATTGAGTTAGCACATAATCATCCAAGATCTTCTCACGGCGGTGTCGTGAAAACTCTCTATAGGTTCAGACAACGTTTCTATTGGCCGAGTATGTATACTCAGGTCAAACATTTTGTTGATACATGCGAAGTCTGTAAAACGACTAAAGCTTCTAATATGACGCTTCGGACGGAGATGGGAAGAAGTTTTGTGGTCGATCGACCATTCCAACATCTGTATATAGATTTTTTGGGTCCCTATCCAAAGTCGAAGAGCGGTAACGTTTTCATAATTGTTGTTGTCGATCAGTTAACGAAGTTCGTTCTGATTACACCATTGAGAAAAGCCACGGCTATTAACGTAGTTAAGTTCTTGCAGGAGAATGTATTTTTAGTATATGGTGTACCAGAAAGTATACTCTCTGATAACGGCACTCAATTCCTAAGTAAGGAATTTCAAAGTTATTTGAATGCATACGGTGTAAAGCATTATAAAACGGCAGTTTATTCGCCACAAGCGAATGCTAGTGAAAGAGTAAATCGCTCAATTGTAGCGGCTATTCGCGCGAATATAAATCCAAAACAGTCTAATTGGGACGCCCATCTATCGTCTATAAGTAGTGCACTTCGCACCACTGTTCATTCTACTCACAAGATGTCCCCCTATGAAGCTCTGTTTGGTCAGAGAATGATTGAGCATGGGGCGGATTATCGACTGCTGAGAGAGTTAGGAGGTTTGAACAATTCGGAGATAGATTGGCTACCAAAAACGGCAAAAATTAATATTCTCCATTCCTATTTGAAAGAAGCATTAGCTAAGGCCCAAGCTGACTATGAGAAAGTGTACAATGTACGTAGTCACAAGGTCAACTATAGGATGGATGACGAGGTTTATAAACGGAATTTCGTGCTTAGCGATTCTTCAAAACACTTTAATGCGAAACTCAGCCCGAAGTTGTTTAAGGTTAGAATTTTAAGAATTATCGGTGATAATTTATATGAGGTAGTGGATAGCAAAGGCTACAAATCGACGGTGCACACGAAAGACCTTAAGAGGTAGTGTGGTATATGGATGTATTAGGAATAGAGCTTGTCAGTGTTGACTTCGCTTTCCCTTCTCTACACTCTCCTATATCCAAACATGATTATTTTCTGTGATATTCTTATTATTGTGCCCGGCGTATGCTCAGCTGTGCATGAGACCCTTTGTGCTTGTCCAATTTTCGTTTCTTTCCTGCAATTTTTTTTTTGCAAGGATAGCAACTTTTGTTTACATGTTTATTGTGTGTTTAATTGTTACAGACTATCTGTGTACTACTCACACAGTGACAGCGAATGGGCCAAGGTAAAGTCCATTCAGAAGCAATTTGGGAAATATTCTCCTTTTCCTTCTGCTTTGGGAACAAATAAGATTTGTTCCAAAAGCACAAGTTTTGTAGGGAAAATTTTTTGACAGTTCTAAATCAGTGTGACAACACCCCAAATTTTTTTTTTTTTAGTAAGTGATCATCGCCTAAAGCGACAGAGTATTTACATCTCATGTCCAATATACTCACTAGATGGCGCTTATCCAGTATTACCGATCCTCAAATTCACACTTAAATAATTTCCGGTTAGAACAATTCCCTTTTTCAGAGAATTTCCCTTTGCCATATTTGTTCCCTTTTTTCGCAAAACCTACCTGTCAGAATAATATCACGGATTCACGGATCATTCTAATTTAATTGTCATTTTTCTGATAGGATAAAAGCCTGCATTTAACCCCTTTTCGAAAATTTCCCTACGGAATTTAGGTCCAATTAGACAGTTGTTCCATAAATGTCAGTGTGTTCCGGAGGGGAGAATTTGTTTCTGTTTAGAGTGTCAGTGTTGGTGCGCATTCACCAGGCCGATTTGGGGGTGAATACGAACTGTATAACACTTAACTCGTGGTAGATGTCATTTCGGTGGTGAAATTCTCCATGGCGAGGCTCGGTTCGTAGGTTGTTGAAACCTCAAATGAGTCTAAAAACCCACCTTCCAGTCTTTATGGCATCGACACGAAATGATCAAGTCAATTGGTTTGAGTAGCAACAGTGTGTCAAGTATCACAAATCATGATACTTTACCTTCTGTCTTTTGTGTCCGCAACATCTCTTTATATGATGGGATTGTGACACATGACGTGATGACAAATTGGAATCTAATACCCAATTCTTTTGCTTGTCTTCCAAGTTTCCTGACGGTGGCGACATCTATGTATGAACGACATTGGTTGTAGTAAGAAATTATCCTACGCTACGAACAGGCCTATGGCCATAGAGAAAATTTCCCTCCTACTTTTGTATGTAAACGCAACCAACTTCAGATGTCTAGACATAGAGAAATGAATGAGATCATCCCTCATTTCATTTCATTTTAAGTCAGCTAGCCAAACGGACCTAATAGAAAAGAAAAGTTAAAAGTTTTCGTATGAAGTATGAACGGCATCTAACTGATGAGCCCACCGTTCATGCTTGGGCGAAACGCACACAAGGCCAAAGGAACTACTTTTTATTTTTTAATTTCAAATTAGTTAATGCTCGAATTGAAATTAAATGCAACAACTTTTGTTGTTGTATTTTTTCAATTTTTTTCAATTTGTCTTTTCATTTTTTTTCATTAATTATTATTCTTTAACTTTTAACTTTTTCTATTAATTTCTTCCAAAACTGTTTATTTATGAAATTGTCAAATAAAATATTCTTTTATACATTTAGCTTTTAACTTAAAAATTAGCTAGTACTCATTTTCAAATGTAATTCAAATTTTTGATACTTATCCATGAAATTAATCTCGAAGTACAATGTTAAATTTTATTCAGAAAATAAATGAAATGAAATGAAAAAATTTTGGAAATTTTAATCTTCAACTGACAACTGGCCACGAGCATGCATAATTTTAGGGTTTTTGCTGGTAACAAGGCTCCCTAAAATATATATAATTCACAGTACACTTGTGCACTGAAAATTATATATAAGTGTCGATTTTATCGAACATGTGCGTCTTAGAAAAGTATGAACGGCATCTAACTGATGAGCCCACCGTTCATGCTTGGGCGAAACGCACACAAGGCCAAAGGAACTACTTTTTATTTTTTAATTTCAAATTAGTTAATGCTCGAATTGAAATTAAATGCAACAACTTATGTTGTTGTATTTTTTCAATTTTTTTCAATTTGTCTTTTCATTTTGGAAATTTTAATCTTCAACTAAAAATAAAAAGTAGAAAAGAAAAGTTAAAAGTTTTCGTGCCAGCCGCATCTTTAAATTTGCAAAGTGGAATTATTTGCATTAAATAATACAAAAGGTATGTTAAAACGTATAATAATAATATTCCTGCCAAGTTTTCAAGGAAAATGTTTGCATTCCAGCACATTGGTGCGCATCTAAATTTTCGGAGAAAATTTGTTTTTTGGTTCAGTGAAACTATATATATATAGCAAGCGTCGGTGGCCCAGCATATTGGCTAGCCACGAAGCCGTAATTGCTGATAACCCTATATACATCCAAGTGGAACTTACCACAAATAAGGGTGAGTTTTTAAATTCGTCTAATAAGTATCTTTTTGGTTATGATACTGGTTTCTTTTTCCAATAGACAAAACGTCCGAGCACATGGGAATTGCGTTGCAATTCCATGCTGCCACCGAAGCCCACGTGTGTACCTTGTGTGATCTCTTATTACTACATCCATATCCGAGCAAGATTTTGAATTGTTGAGTTATCTGCACGGATATTATAAACCTGGAAAATACCTACGAATAAAAGATACGAGACATCGAGAAGATTGTTGGAATTATTCAGATTTTTTTTTGTTGTGAGCCTGGACATAGCTCCAGACAACGTGCTATTTCGAAAGCCACGTGCGGCCGACGACGTCCTGCACAGTTATTTTGACGTACATCATATATCCAGCACAAGCGAGGAAGTGGAGTTGTGAGGCTTCGTAGTCCACATCATCCTTCCGTATTTTGTGGAATATTTTCGACGCTGGAACCAAGCTTGGGTTTCATCTACATCGTCCTGACGCCACGATCGTAGCTGATATCCGCACCAAGCATCAAGATATTGTGTATGAAATCTGAAGCACCACCTGCGGTGCCAAGATAAACCCACCTGCGGGCACATACTTTTTGCGACAATTCGTAACTGCAGGAGGAGGATCTATAGATCTTTCCAACTACGTTTGCACCTGTAGTGAACGCTGGTTTCCTCAGGTTGCTCTCTTTTGAGACACCTAGTACTATAGACACCACGCGCGGTGTATACACCAAGCGCACCTCAGCTCTGTTGCGGATCCTCATGCTCATGCCTCCGATCCTGCGAAACGTTTGCATCCCTACACCTGGAGTATCGTTTTGGTCCTCTTCAAGTCTTCAAGCTTCATCAGTTCGAGATATTTGTAACAACATTAAGGATATAGAGGAGTGCGATTATACATCCATCTCAACAAAAACAAAATTCACTTGAGTATCATTTTTCAATTTATTTTTAGTATATCTTTATGGTAGTTGTAGTCATTTTATATCTATATAAAAGTGCATATTATTGATCCACGAAACAAAAAAAAAGATAATCCTAAAGACACGGTTTTGAAACTCTAAATACAGAATATTATCGCGTTTAACTTCACTTTTGCTGTCTACGTTAACGATAAATTTAATTGCATGTGCTATAAAATCAATAGAAGATTCGGTTTTGAATATAAATAATTTACTGTCGCGAGATTTTTGAACTGCGATTAAGAAAGAATTAACTTTGGCAAATTTTGGAATATATTGCTAATTTTGAAATTATCCACAGATAGTATGGTAACTACCTGACATTTGTCTTCGTCCTTTAGTGTAGTATGTTGTGTGAAATTGTATTTTCCCTACTTTGGTTTGTCCAAGTTTTTAATTGGCAACCAACTCCAGAGTCACTAAGACTCCTCACGCCAATCGTCGATTACCTTGCTAGGGATATAAACTCCCTACCCCGCTGTATAGCTGGTAAATTGCATCTTGCTACTTCGTGATATCAAGTTGCAACAATATAACAATTAAATAATTTTGAATATACAGATAAACATTTTGAAAATACGATATTAGATTGGAGCAGTGCACGTCTTTGTCTAGGTATTTAAGATTTTTAAAACTATATTGATTTTTGAAACATATTAAACTATATTGCAGTTACTAATATCATATACGAAATGTATATGCATTTATGTCCAACTTTTACTTTTCAGCGACCTTCCCTGATATTGGCCTGAATTTTGTTTCTTCAGTTTGATATAGTCATTTTTACTATTCAACATTTATCCTTATGATCCTTCTTGATATCTTAAGAAACATTGTTGTTTCTAGTACTTATTAAGTGTATATCCTTCCTTATCTGTTTTTCTGAATTGTTTGCAATTCAACTCCACACATTGTGTTCACTTCCCTTGTGTTCTCACTTTTTAAATCATAATACGATCATTATTGTACTATTTGCCATCTGGTCATGGTTTTGTTTGTGTGGTATACCATTATGGTACCAACAAACCTCCTTTTATGATGATACTAATTGTTGACCTTAACGGTTACTGTATACCCCCTTTACAGGTATTCTTACCTGAGACGTGTTTTGCCATCAGCCCTTCGTTGGCTTTGGAATCGTTTTGACTTTACGTTATAAGGTGTTAATACACTATCTGTGTTCTCACTTATCTATCAATTATCCTTAACAGTTTGTAGGAAGTTAAGGATCGATATTTAGTGGAGACCCTTTGTTGTGATTGTTGTCTGTTGTGGATTAGGTCAGACGGATGTGACGGTTTATGACTCCGCTCTTCACGCCTATCGTTGGTAAATACGTTGCTTACCTGAGTTATCTCGTATTGAATTGACTACAATTTAGTTGCGGTCGCGTATTTATATATTGAATTCGGTATACGTTCGGTAAATTCTTTTCGAATTTATTTTACTCAAAGATAGTTACAATATTTAACAGCATTAGCAAGCCGCTGTGGCCTAATTGTTTTACTTTGTTTTGATATTGATTGTTTCATTGTCGTGATCTACTTTTCGTACGCGTGATTAACGATAGTAATAAGCATACTTTCTTTGAATTTTAAAAGAAAATTATCGACCCTTTTAATTATTGAGATTTACGTAATTACATTACCCTTCTAGTATTAAATTTCGGTATTATCAAGATTGAGTCTTGAATATCGACTTCATAATTGATAAATATACTTTTATAATTATTTTGATAACGGTTGAACTTTCGGTCGAATAAAATATTAAGATTTTTTTTGATTTAAATATACTTTCTATTATAGCATAAGTATTTAGTAAGTAATCCTGTTAGTTTTAAGAATATTTCTAATAAAAACTTTTTGTATTATTATAGTAATTGAAACTTTCTGCAGTCTTCACTTATTTTGTCGGTATTATGCAGATTTTCTTTCAGCTTTCTAAGAGTAATAGGAATTTAGTCATTATGGAATAGGTTAGTTAGGTCCGATGGGGGTTGAATAGAACTCTCTCTCCCTCACATTTTCATGAACGGTGGAACATTTCGTATATGATGTTTGGGGTAGTTTAGTTTAGAGGTTTAGTAATGTAGGTCAGTCTTGACCTACATTCATGTTAAGGGGCTTCTTCATAATATTGTTTGTCTGTCTTCGAGAAGCCATGGTTCATAGAGGGAGTTGATCCTCTTTGAAAAGGGTGGGTTATGAGACAGGCGTTGTCGTTTACATCTTAGACAACCCGACACCAGGTTAGACACTTCGCTCCTACACTCTACAGGAAATTAGAGCATGGTAGAGATAAGGGCATAGACAGCTCTAGATATCTTCTAACACCTAAAGGTATCAATGTTTAGCAACTTTCAGTGTGCTCAAGGATATTTGTGGTTAAGGAAATATTTCTACGTCAGAACTCCTTATGAAGTGCAGAACTAATTTTCCTCTCAAGATAATCAAGATAAAAATACTCATTTGTTTGGGTATCTTAGATTGTAATGGTCTGAGAGATAGACAAGTGCATCGAAGCGAACAAAGTATCAAGTGCCGCGGGCCTCAGACCTTTAGATAGAAAGGGATATATTAACATCCATATCCAGATATGCAGGGTAAAAACTTGTAGCACCGTCGCGATCCCACAGCAAGGACCCACTTCCCTTCTGCTCTTGAGCGGAGCGGAGCAATGCTGCATATCGACGCGGTGGTCGATCGGCGACAACCTCAATTTGCTTCTCGGTCAATGCTCTCCGGTACGTGTAGTGGACTGAGGAGTAGTACGGGGTAGGGGAATTGAGGAACAGAAATTCGACTAACTATTTTTTTTCTATACCAACCGGGTTCTTGGATGATGAGAGATTCTACAGTAGTCATTCACCCATGATGCATGGAGGCAGTAGGCCTCTGTGGTAGGCGAGGATTTGGGATTCCGGAATCTTCCATGAACACTACGATGATTGGGTCGGCTTCGGATCATTTTGAGTGTAGTAGTGATCTCGTGGGGACTATGTCTGTTTTCACGATGATCTTCGGTATGATTCTTCTTGGAAGTTTAGTATGGTTCTCTGGTGAGTTAAGTTTTGAGCATGTGTTAGTTTGATTTAGGTATTGCAGGACATCGAAGCTACCAATTATAGAAATAATAATAAATTATCCACTCGCAATCTGGTTTCCTCTGGCTGACACTATTTATATCTGAGAGGATCGACATGGTAAGTTATATGTTCTAAGGGATGTAGGTTGTGATCTGTGTTTGGACCTATCTCTTACTCATCGTGTCTATGGTATTTGGATGTATTAGTATATGTTCACATTTATGGTGGAACACATCAGAATGCGTATGCGTATGTGTATGTATGCATCTCGATACCTATGTGGTCCTGGTCATACAGCCCAGAGAGAGGTGAAAGAAGTGGATTGCTTGGGTGGATAAGTCTGTGTATGGAAAGGAAATACTTTTCCGAGAATTTGCCTGGTGAGATTATACTCGATAAAGACCTTGTACCTCCATTAGATGAGTGTGGGGTGCATGGTGCTTTACTATCACCTTCGGGAAACATAGTGATTGGTGAAATGAACGTGACGGAGTGGACATTCTCTATGAGACTATATGTAGGTTGGTCTTTGATGGTTGCCCTCTGTCGGGTGAACAAGCCAACTATATAATTCTAACAACACCACCTGGTTTATTCTCGGACTTGTCATACCAGATCTCTACGATTACAGAAGTATGGACCCATATGTGGTGAGGTCATAAATTCTATGTATCTCGGGTCTGGGCTTCTATGCAATTGAGACTTGGTATAATTTCACTTTTTACGTTACAAGGCCGAGAAAAGAAACGGTGCAAACCAAGCTTTTTAAAAAACTTGACAGCATAGAAAAGCTAAAAACGGAATACCAAGAACACAAAATGGATTTCAATGCCAAGTTGCTCAAAATATTGGAGCACAAAAATGAGTTATTAGCCAAAATTGCAGAAAAGTTAGATAAATAATATAAGTATATTAAATAAGTTTTGCAAATAAAAAAGAAAATACTTAGTTCAAAAGATGTTAATAATTTATAATTTATAATAAAATAAGTAGCCCTTTATGCAGTTCCTTTTTTTCCTAAGGGCTTCCTCCACTAATGCTACCAAAACATCATCATTTTCTTCCTCTTCATCGGAATCTTCAAGAAGTCGACAAAGGACTTCATCTTCTTCTTCAACAAACGAATTTCTTCTTCTTCTAAAACGAATTTTAACTCTTCGGCACTTAATTTATTCATTTTAAAAATTAAAATTACAAAAATCAGTAATCACGACAAAAAAAACCGGGATAATAATTGTTTCTTTTTACGTTTCTATTTTTTGACGTTAAATTTAACAAATTTTTGTGTTCAACCCGTTCGTTTACTTTTTCACAAATTTTCTCTCATTGAGAGAATTTCATCCCCACTCTTCAATATTTGACAGACTTCCCATTTTAGCCCACAACAGTAAACAAACGAACCTATTATTGCTCAAAATATTGGCCAAAAATATTGCGTGAAAATGCGTTGTCCTTACACGATGCCATATTATTGCAAAATATTATTGCCTTCCTTCACACAAGCTGTGTGAAAACGATTTTTTTTGTTCGCATAGGAATTGGATTTTTAGCTACCTACTACCTGAATGCACTTCAATCTTCATCCTTTTTATTTTTGAGTTGGCGATGTTTGTATTTAATCAAAAAAAAAAACCATTCAAGTATGTATGTGAAGCAAATATTGAGATTTCCCTTTAATTTGCCTTACACGACGCTTCGCAATATATTGAAGAAGTTCCAAAAAATATTAAATTTTTTTAATATTCCACAATATATTGAGCAAACCTAAATTACTGCGCAATAAAGACCTTAGACGGTCAATATAACTGTGCAATACTGAGTACTGCGCAATAATATTGCGTGGTGTAAGGCCCGCATAAGAGTGCGAAATACGATTTGTGTAACAAAAAAAAAAATATAATGTTTATTCGCTTTATCTCGGGACTTTTTTTTTCATTTTTTTACAATGCTCTTTGAAGCAAAAGGTAAACAAAGTTTTGAATCGAGTTTGCCGTCGGCAAAAAAAAAATCAAAATCTATAAATTTATTAGATTTTATCGGAAAAATAAAACGTGGGTCGTGAACCCACTTATCTAGCCGCGCTGCTGAATAACCTTCAGATAAGTTTTGAAATTTAGACATTTTTGTGAAAGCAATACTTTGTGAAACCTTTTTTTTTCAGAATTTTAATTGCCGCATATCTTTGGCATGGTATGTGCCTATTAATTTTCCTGCTCGAGTTTCAAGCTCGTACATACAGTTGGCTACCACCCTCCTAACTCGGGATTTCGCAAATTTTGGCAATAATTTGGCATTGATGCCCTGAGTGAATTTGCTTTGGGCGAAGTTTCTGTGAAAATGTGAAAAATTTCGGTTTCAAGAAAACTAACGATTTTAGAAGAAGTTGCCTTTGACATCGCCTTGAGAAAGACAAATTTGGTGGTGATCTTCAACAATGAAGACGTACACATTTCCTCGTTTTGTACGCGGATATGGTCACAGGAAGTCAACATATAATCTTTGAATGGGCCTTTCCGTCACGATTTGCTTAACGATTGGCGGACGAAGAATCGTGCTTGAGGCTTTTACCATCTTACAAATTTCGCATTCACTCACAAAGTTCTTGGCGTCTTTTACCATTGTGGGCCAATAATATTTTTCTTTTATTCGAAAGTGGGTCTTCGCAAAACCACTATGGCAACTCAACTTGGTATTATGGGCCAATTCAATGCACTTACGAGTGAGTGCTTCTGGCAACCATAGACGCCACAATGAATCTTCCTCATTTCCATCACCAGTCCTGAACCTTACTCTTTTATATATGTATTTTCCGGATACAACAAGGTCAGGAAGTTCAGTTTGATTCGACACGATGTTATTTTTCAATTGGGTATATTGCTCCGAATCGAATTCCACTGAATCAAGGTCGATGTCGCCACATGCCAATGCCGAAGAATCATTATCTACCTCAATTTCTTTCACGGTTACCATCGCAGAAACCTCTTCCATGTCAATACGCGATAGACAATGAATGATCGGTTATTACTGTGAAAGGTAATCCATCAACGTAGGGCCTAAATTTACGTATGCTCAGGACTGCCGCAAGACATTCCTGCTCAGTAACCGTGTAGTTTTTCGGAGATTTATTAAGCTTCTTTGACATGAATGCGATCGGTCTCTCGTTGTCGTTCTCATCCAATTGAAAAATAACACCGCCCACTCCTTCCGAGGACGCATCACATTGGATAATGAACGGCTTTTTGAAATCCGGTTCTGCTAGTACTCGTGTCGGAGAAAGTGCCGCCTTAAATATTTCAAACCCTTCCAGCGCTTCTGGTGATAACTCAAACTTAGGCTTCTTTTTCAAGCAATCAGTGAGTGAAGCAGCTAGGTCTGCGTAATTTCTAATAAACCTTCTGTACCAGCCCCAGAAATCTCCTAACTTGTCTTATGGTTGTGGGAATAGGAAAGTTTATCATGGACTCAATTTTATCAGGGTTGGTTTTTAGGGTGCCTTGACCGACAATGAAGCCAAGAAACTTGATCTCCCACATACAAAATTTACTTTTGTCGAGGTTGATGGTAAGGCTCGCACTGCGTAAACAGGCTGGCACTTCTTTAAGGATGCGTATATGAGACTCGAAATCCGAGGTACAAATTAGCAAATTGTCGAAGTAGACAAACACATTTTCTCGGAGATGACTTGGCACTACTTGGTCGATGACTCTGCACATTGTTTGACCGGCGTTACTTAAACCAAATGGCATTACCTTAAATTGATAAAGTGGTCTACCGGGGACTGCGAAAGCAGTTTTTTCTCTAGATTTTACATCTAAGGGAATTTTCCAATAGGCGTCTTTTAAGTCTATCCCCGAGAAGTGGGTGTCTTTTACGAGACTTAACAAACCTTCTACGTGAGGCAACGGATACGCATACTTAATAGTCACTGCGTTGACTTTTCTAAAATCTAAACAGAGACGAACCTTACCGGGTTTTCTTACCAAGACAACGGGGCAACTCCAAGGAGAGTTGCTTTCCTCTATAACCCCAAGCTCTATCATACGGTTTAATTCCTTGTATACTTCTTCTTCACGTACAGGAGACAAAGGATAGTATCGAGATTTAATTGGAACCGCGTTTCCTGTGTCGATGACATGACAGCCTAAGGTGGTCTTACCTAACCCTAAATGGACAAAATTAGGAAATAGTTTTTTTATATTTTCTAGTTGAAAACTCTGTTCAGGTGAAAGTTGTATTATCTCAGCCTCATCCTTAAAATTCTTCTCTTCCTCAACTAAACCGACGTCGGCCTGTAATTTGCAAATCTCTGGCATAAGATGAAACTCGCCAAAAATTCATACCTAAATATAGTTTTTGAGTCAGGTTGGTGATCAAGTAAAAAGTAATAGGTTTGGTGATGCTATTGTATTTTGTTTGTATTTCACAGTAGCCTATTATATTGTGCGATTTGCCATCTGCTGTTCGCACTACGTTTTTATAGGGCTTGACTTCAACACCAATTCTTTTTACTAAATCCCCACACTCGCTACCTAATACTGAGATGGACGCCCCGCTATCCAATAAACCAAAAACCGACTCGTCGTTAAGTTCAACGTTCGCATACATCCGTCCGTCGGTTTTCGACGAGATTATGGTTTCAACAATTTGTTTGCGTTATCTTTTTCGTTGACGAAACCGACGCCGGCATCTTTGAACCGCGCTAAACCACTACTAGTTCCGAAAATTCGAGAACGAACTTTATAGTAGTTTAACTTCCGCTGGTGAAGAGATTTTAGCAAATAAGTTTTTATAGGATGAGACTGTTGGAATTTAGTGTAAAGAGGTTCTTTTCGTTCCAAGATTTGATTTGGAACACATTCGTTGGAGGTGACTTTACTGGTGTTAACTTGTTCGTCTATTTTTAGTTTTGTGAGTGGTCGGTTTTGTTCCTTGAGGTTTCCCGAGTGTTTACCACATTCTAGGGTGTTGACCCCTTTAGCACCACACAGAAAACAAAACTTCTTAATTTCCAATGGGCAAAAATGATAGGCATGTCCCTTAAGGTCGCAATTCCAGCAGATATAGTTTGCTGTCGAAACTGGTTTTCTGTGTGAAGACATGGCTGCGATTTCCTCTACATTCGTGAAAATGTCTTCATGATCTTCAGCACTTGCGATCTCATGAACCGTTTTCGGGAAAGAACTTCACTTAGCTAGGAACCTCTCAGCTTCTCTGGCCTTGCGTCGCAAATCTTCCAAATTTTTAAACCCCGAAGACAGTACAATTTCCCCAAGCTTGTCCTTAACATTACTACGAATGATCTCGCCAAGCTTCTTTTCATCAAACGATTCCTTCAGACTGTCGTTTAACGTGACTATCGCGCTATAAAAATCATCAAATTATTCTTTGACCCCTTGTTTTCGTGTCATCAGGCGCATATACAACTCCACATCGCTCTCTAACCGACCGAACTCTTTTTTCATAGTTTAGGCTCTCCGAAAAGCTAAAAGAATTATCCAAATTGAATCTATCTATAGTAGTGGAAAACTTTTGATATAATTCCTCAAATCTAGCTGCGGAATAGGCGTGAATTGTAGTAAGATCGCCAAAAAAAGGTACAAAAAAAATCCTTGAAATGTTTCCTTGGAAGGATTTGATGTTTTGGAACTAGTATTTCAAATTAAAATCACACTCTTTCCCTCTTTATCAAAATTTCTGAAATAAATACAAAAAAAATTTCAGGATTTCCAGTACTCGACTAGGTGTCTCAATGAAACTAAACTGAATCAGGAAAAATCCCAAAAAAATAATAGGTAGATACCTATTCACCAAAAAAAATGTTCAATTAAACTTTCACAAGGTGGCTGTTGAAGATGAAAAGAGAACAAAAATATCCTTCGAAATCTTCAAAATATAAGTTTCGAACTTCACCAACCCAATCAAAAAAAAAATCAAAAATCAAAGTTGGTTATTTGATTGTGTAGGTATACCATTAATTTTTTTTTTGAAACAACCCAAAATATACTTTGGAAATATTAAAATAAAATAATACAAAAAGAAGAAAATGTTTTTGAAAATGTTTTAAACAGGTATTTACAAATTGGTATGTATATTAAAAAATGTATTTATCATAAAATAAAAGGATGAGAAGACGGATTTTGAAAAGGATGACATCAGCTATTGAGAGAAGAAGCCGTAGTTCTACGAGTCCTTAAGCACCATAGAGCAAACAAAATTGAAATAAACTACATACTATTAATAAATTGTATTACGCTACTTTTTTTTATAATTTGTAGTGCCTTCAGGACACTACGCACGACAACTATTGTAACGTAAAAATATATATATAGATGAATATATAATAAAAGAACTAGAATTGACATTAAAATTGAAAGAACCCACGACTCCCTTTATCATTGCTGATAGACACCCGACTTCACCCCAAATACCCTATGGATACCTAAGACTCAACCCCAATGTCCACCAACAACGTAAACCAGAGAGGAAGCAGGAAGAGACAAGCACCTATACCTCCTTGACTCCTATACCAAGGAACAGTATCTCCATCACCCCTTCATTCGTGTATCGGTGTATCTAGTATCCCCTACATACAGCATACTTACACTTCGCTAACACGACCACTCGCTCTCCCTAGTCCTCTCCCCGTCCTTCTAACTTTCTAACCCTCTAATTCCACATCCATCCCCATCACAGAAGCGCAAGCCATCTGGCAGCTCACCATAGGTGCTGACTACAAAACATCGTAGAACAGCCTAAGGTGTATCTGCCAGCATGCTCGCGCCTGTTTCACTCCGGATTGCATCTATCACCCTAACTATGACTATCTACCTCTATCTCTAAAGGGATGGTATCGATCCTATGCCGGCAACGCCCCCTTTCCCGATAATCGTTCGCTAAAACAATTAATAGGAACGGCATGCGACAACGCAGAACCGTGGTTGAGATCGACCGTCGCGGTGGCCGGCAGTACCTTAGCCATGACTAGCTCAGCCAGGCCGTGGGCACTTGCTCCGGGATCTGCTTAACCGGTGTTACCTCTTTTTTTCTCTGCCGACCGTTGAGCTCAAGATGGGTGAGCTCGAATAAAAAATATTTGAATGCTTAAGGGCCCTCATAATCTCCAAAGAAAAGACCTGCTAGAAATGATCGAAACGAAGATTGATCCAAGGTTGCACCTCAGGAAGAATATTGAGAGTGAACGTAGAATTGAAGTAAGAAATCAAGATTGGATTGTTATCCCAATCTGTAGAACGAAACACGTAAATATTATTAATATTGGCAACTCATAGATGTTCATGATTGCAATGGCTTTAAGTACCTTCCTTCCATTCTGCCACCACGATGCTCTGCAGAAAATGGAGGATGAGGTGACTAACTCAGAGGGGAGGGAGGATCAAAGATGTTAATGCGATCCCCCTGGTCTCTCAGCCCGTCCAAAACGATAGCAAAAATCACCTCTCTTACTACCGACCTATGGCTGTCCGCGGACCTATGAGTCCCCACGACTCGATATAACTTTTGGCAGCCCCTTAATGCGAAAGCAAGCAAAAGTAAATTGCTTGCTGACTAAAACTCCCTTACTATACCATGGTACATATCGAAAATACTGTACCAAAACAAAACAAACTCCACCGTTGCACTGTGAGAATCTCAAAGATACTCCATTCTCACATCACCTTGTTCCGTCTGAAGTTCGTTGAGGGATACCACCCTCCCTATAATTCAATTTTTTCAATTCAATTAATTTATTTTCTTCTACTATAAATCAGTTACAAAAGTACAATGTTGATCTTAAGAAATAATTATAAATAACTCTATATAAAAATAAAATAACATTTAATAGATAACTAAAAATTGGAAGTATCTATAATTACTCTTGAAGCGTTTTTCAAATCTTTTAAGTAGAAGAAGGATACAATCTGATGTCTTATGACAAGTGGCGAAAGTACCATGGAATGAACTCATTCGTATTATACAAAATTTAACACAGTGTGGGGTTAGTGTCATGGAAAAAAAAAATATGTATATAAAAAAAAAAAAAAAATTATTTTAGCAAATCAAAAGAGTATGTAACAAAAAAAGAAAAAATAAGAATAAAGTTAAACTACGATTCTGATTAAATTATTGACATCGTTAAAATCAAAATTGAAAAGCCATTTTTTAATTTCCCTAGTGAATTTAAAGGAAGAGCGAATGCTTCGGATTTCAAAAGGTAAAGCGTTAAATAGTCTAGGTGCTACTGACGTGTAAAAATTAAGAAAGAGTTGACTATTGTGGGCTTGAATGCTTGCAAGATTGCTATTATAACTGCGCAATGTATAAGCAGATGTACTGTGGCTCAAAAGATATCCACTTCTTAAAAAAAAGATTTTCAAGACTTTATAGAAGTACAGATGTTTGAGAGGGAGTATACCTGAACTTAAAAACATTGGAAAACTATGATCTAGACGTCTTTTTTTCCAAATGGTCCTTAGAATTTGCTTTTGAATAACTAATATAGGCTGTAAATAGTTTTTAAATGTTCCACCCCAACAAACTATACCATACTGTATTTTAGATTGCACCAATCCATAATAAATGGTTTCCAAAAGTTTCCTGCTGCAAAGCTTTTTCAAATGAAACATAATATAGGTAGTGGAACGCAAATATTTCTTCAAATTTGAAATGTGTTCTTTCCAGTTTAATTAAATACTTAAATTACTTAAACCATTGCCATTCTAACCTGTAAAAGTCTTCAAGTAAGTATTAAGTTCAAGAACTAAACTCTCAGAAAAATTTTCTTAAAACGTTATAAAACGATTAATTGGTTTATTTAAATTCAATCTTAAATCTTAACAAGCTGATATCTTAACTGAAAATATCTTAAAACTTTCTCCTAAAACTAACCTTATTACTTAATCAAGAATCTTAAATCTATGATGTCAAAATTTATAATCGGAAGCTATACAATAGCTACTCCAAGAGAAGGCAAATTATTACTTTTATTGAATTGTGATTTTTTTTTTTTAAATATTAAATTTCTAAAACTATCTTTACTGTATGGAGAAATACTTATTCAAAAGTGAGTATCTTACTACACATGTTACAAATAAGAGGAAATTAAACTCCAAACAGTGGGTTATCAAAACTAAAATCATTTAATTGCAACTACTAAATGCTCTTATTCGCGCGTATCGAAATGTTAATGTCGATTAGTAATATCTAAAATGAGTCACGAAATATTTATTGTCGCTGCGGATCGACTCGCACGTCATTCGTACATGAATGAAAATCAGAAGAAACTTTACTATCTATTGCCGACTGTTTAATTTTCGAAATACCTAAACCTAAACATAAAAAAAAGAATACGAGACGAGATTCTTGACTATTGTATTAACTACTCAAGACAGAGAGTAAAACAAACGAGCATCAAGTATCTGCATGAAGATACTTTTCCTCAAGACAACAAAAGATAGGTAGTCAGGGTTCAAGAAAAGAAAATAAAATATACCGCATATGTAGGAGCACAGTTTGTGTCCAACATACACTCGATGTTAAAAATATGTATAAATATAATTGAAATATAATAAAGCAAATATATCAAAAGCAATATAATTTTTAGATACTATGGAGATATTATATCTCAGTATCTTTCTTACAGAGGAAATCCGGGAGTGCACTGCTGGATACCTTCCTGAAAAAAAAGTTTATGGATTAAGATATAAATGTCTCTACGTTACTCTTGACTACATCTGGGTACTGTTTCAGGGTGCTCTATTACTCAGAATGTTAATGCACGTCTTTATTGAGCATGGGATACGAAGACGTGAATTGTTACAAACAAAAAAAAGGAAAGGAAACTAAATCGTAATTTCCTGTAGACGGATAGTTGCTACTGGGGTTTCCGACACCATCAGAGACTCACTATGTGGTAGTAATTGAGTATAGCTCATACAAAAAAAAAAGTTTTTCTTCGAAACCTATAAGGTAAGGCACGGTGGATTCGCTTCTTGTACTATACGTACTGGAATAATAACCCGATTAACACGACGTTAAAATAGAATTAGGCAGTGAACAATCGATCACAATACGAACTAATTCAAAAAAAAAAAACTCTTCTACTACCGGGGCGTTAAAACGCGAGGATGGGTGGTCGCTACCGACGCAAACTTGAATGTCTTAGCGACTAAGTGTAATAAAAAAAAAAAAATTGAGAAGTGAAAATGTCTTTATATGAGAGATCCGTAAAGGAAAGTGAATAAAAAAAAAATGTTTACCGAGTTGGCAAGTGAGTGAAAACTAAAATCACTTGATATTAGCACCGAAATTACTCGTACTCAAGTCACTGAATCTAATTTCGAATCTGATGTAGATATATTCACGACAGTCAAACACAGTTTCCGAAAGATTACTATAATTTGTTATTTCTCGATTCGCGACACCGATCTCGATATCGTAATCGGAATTCCCGAACAATAAAACAATATTTTCGAGTGAACGCTTCGTTATCTTATTTAACGATCAGAGATTTCTACAAGCTTTACCGAGTTTCGAATTCGAGGATATACACTGGTAACTACAACACAACACTTCATAATAACATACTTAGATACCTAAATAGAATAAACATATATGTAAATTGAGTTTCTCTTATGTATGTGCGGAGGAGGAGGCGTCAGGTCCTGCCTTCCAACTACAAAAGCTAATATATTTAGATTGCACCACCGTCCGTGGATGCTGACGTTGTGCGCTGGGCGTATATCGATCGCAGCAGCACCAAAATTGAGTGTGCCAGCGATCTCGATTGCTTTGCTCGAGTCAATACACTCCAATAACTTTGCAAATTACACAATTATAAATATATATTTGTTACCTGGTACAATCTGGTGCTATACTGGTACCCTTTTGGTAGTTTTATTTTGTCAATTTTTTTACATAAATTGTATCAGGAACTGTTGAAACTGCGGATGTTTATATGTATCCGTATCTGATGTAATTATAGTTGACTCGATGTGTCTGGATCTGATGTAATTATAATTGACTCGATGTGTCTGGATCTGATGTAATTATAGTTGACTCGATGTGAATGATGAGGTAGAGACGCCACAAGTAAGAACAGATTCGTGGCGGGTGTTGCCACGAGGTAGGTGGATTGGTATAGCGTATGTTGACCACAAATATCTGCTACGTGGTGGCTCAGATTTGCCGTAGATGCCACATAAAGGGGGTGGCGTATTTTCCACAGAGGTGGTGGCGTATTTTCCACAAAACGGGTCGTCAGTTGCCACGAGGTAGTGGCGTGTATTGCCACAAAACAGGTCGTCGGTTGCCACGAGGTAGTGGCGTATATTGCCACCAAATAGGTCGTAGATTGCCACAAAGTAGTGGCGTGTATTGCCACCAAAATAGGTCGTGGATTGCCACAAAGTAGTGGCGTGTATTGCCACAAAAATAGGTCGTGGATTGCCACAAAATAGGTCGAAGTCGTCGGCGAGCCAATTGGATCAACGCCGTACGACTACGACGGTTGATATATTCCACGCTTCCTAGGAGAAAAAAAAAAACCAAGTGGTTGGATTTTAATGTTGTGCAGTTCAGCACACATGTATATTCCTGCGTATCTACAATTTTGCCTAAGTGGGAGTGTAGGCGAGGAGGTATATATATAATGCTATAACATATATATATATAGCAGCTCCTCGTGGTTCGCTGGTGGGCAATTCCTTCAAGAAGTTGCTATCCCGTACTGCCTGTCATATCAGATGCTCCTTGTTGTGGGATTTTCAGGATGATATCCTAATAGGAATAAAAGAATTACTCCTTTACTACGTTGGCCATGTGACGCGCCTCGTGTTTCCTTATATCTCAAAGCAAATACTATGCATTTGCCCTGAGACATAGGTAACGAATTGAAATTTATTTTTCTTACCTCTTTTATATGGTATTTCCACAGCTTTAATTACTCATCCTTTATTGCTTAAGCAATTAAAGGAATTTTCTTGATGATAATAAAAAAAATGGGAGCGGCTCGGCCGCTTGAATAAAAAAAAGACTTTTTTTTTCTTGATGGATTCTGCTGAGGTGTTTCCTCGTCTGCTTGTATCTTCAGAATGAAGTCCACATCCGATATTACGACAGACATTACTACTTTCCAGTCTAGCTTCCAGTTTTCGGAGTTCTTTTTACTTTATCGTTGGCACGATAGGTGGCGTGTGCAAAACGCATTAAGGTGCTATGCTCACAGTGTCACTTTGCCAATTCAGTGTTATGACGTTTCCGAAATATATTTCAAACTGAATATTTTTGAAGTAAACAATTGAGTTAAAGCTCTGGTGACATTAATTATTGAGGAATAGCGATTGCACGGTATATGTGATATGAAGAATATGATTGTCGTAGAGATACGAAATACTTATGCCAGAATTATTTTTGATAAGAGTAAAGGTGGTAAATATGAAAACGCTATGGTAACGTATGTATTAGTACTAAGACCTGAATCTTAGTACATTCGCTTTTAGGATCCATGGTGTCAAACAGAATTACTAACTCACTTTAACTATGACATCTGTCAGATGTAATGTTTTGTGCGATCTAACTGACATGTATGGACCTGCTGGAATTTCTGTTTTCAGGACCTATATGGTCTGTCATAATTTTGTTTGTCAATTCATGTGCATCATGACAAGAAACCGAATCGACCAGTGATGATGGTGACACTGAATTTTATGTCGTCGTTGACTTGACAGATTCCTTGAATCTGACTTTTGTAGATATCTGAATTTCCTAATAAAATGGCACAACCAAACCTTGGATAATAAAGTGTAAAATTGTGGCGCATGTGTCAGAACAACGAATAGAGAAAAATCATTCGGCCGCCTCGAGCAATTTCTCAAAATCGTAGTTTGACGTCTGTCTGTCACTTTATCTTAATCAAGCATTATTCTGGTCGCCTATATCACTAGTTTCCTTCGCACTCCGGTTGCTGTCAGCACCGTGCTTGTCTTGCTTGGTGTGAACGGGGTGTTATTTCGGACAATAAATATTTGATCTTTCGTTCCATCACATTCTTCCATCGAAACATGTGGGAACGATGACAAGTTGGAAGTTAAATGGGGTGGGGAATTTGTGGAATCCAAAGAAAGGAACTAGAGTCCATTTTGTAAGTGGATTCCAATTTGGTGTGGAACCTCCTTTGGGTGAATCCCATCGAGTGCGTTCAGCACGTTGCGAGTAAAGTGGTAGTCTCGCAGGTGGATGGCACCGTTGGTGTACACTGATTTGTGTACTGGCGAGAAAGTCTTCCCTACACTATCTTATCGAAGGTGAACTCTGAAGACTATGGAAATTTTAAATAAAATTCCATATGAAGGACCTCTGAAAACGCCCTAAAGAGCATTTACCAGTATCCTGTGAAGAAGTGTTTGTTCGGTTGTCCTGCTGTTTAAGTACCCGCTATACCGATACTCAAAGACCCGAACAACTTTGCCTACACTTGGTTTTATTAAAATATTGTGTGGTTGAATTTTCTTGCGGCAACGCGATACCAGCTTCTATCACCCAATCACCGGGACTCACAAGAAAACTATCCACAAGTCGAACGACATCAAAGAAAAATTTTAAAATTTAAAGCAAAAAGTATAAAATAAAATTTAATAAGAACAAAAATCTAAATAATGTTAAAAATATAATTAAAAGGTGTTAACGACTCTAGAAAATATAAGTCTCACTATCTTTTGATAGTGGACTCCACGTAAATACGCGCCATTTTGTAACGAGCCGTATGGCCTGTGGGTCAGTGCTGGCAAATATTGAACCCTTAGCTCAGCGTTGGGAGTGGTCCTTGACCCATTCTCACTACAAAAAAATTTTTATTATTGCCAGTCTTTGCATCTGGTGTTGTGATGCGCGAGATATTTTTTTTTCTGTTACCCTCCCTTTAGTGGTTGTTTTCCTCGCTAAAACAACCCCTTAAAATGGCTTCTTCTTCAACTCGTCATCCTTATCTCTCCCCCCTCGTCATCCCTTTAGTTAAAATTCCTTATTCCATGTTCATTTTTTTATTTTAATTCTTCAATAAAAATCTTTGAATTTCATATTTACAATATTTAATTTAATTAATTGGATTTTGTTTTTATAATGAATGATTTGAAAATTATTAAAATTGATAACGTTTATATAACGGTAATTTTAATTAATTTTATGATATTAAAAAAAAGCAACGGTTGGAAATTTAGCTTAAGTTACCGAAAAATCGTTTTTAATCGCGTTAAATCGTCTTCGAGTTATTCGTTAATTTGGGATTCTATTTCTTTTATAACCTCTTTTGTCTTTGAATTCACTTTAACCCTTTTGTTTCCCGTTTAATTCCCCCCAAATTTGGTGTGATAATATATTATTTGTTATTTAATACATACACATATATATTTATATAAAAAAAATGGTAATCAATTATCAAAAATCACTCACCTTTAATTAAAATCCAGATGAAATAGCCACTACATCCAGATGTATCTGAGCGTTTGATTCTCTTATTTCTATATGTAATGTGTAGTAGTTTACGTAGCACTTTGCTGCACCCAAATTTTATATGATTATATATATATGTATTTGGACTGAAACTATTACCGCGCAAAAAATATTCTCTTTTTTTTTCTCGGTTCCCAACTCAAATCAATTAAATGCTAATTTTCGATGAACCTCAACTTATTCTAAACCGTTTCGATTCAACTATTTTTCTTTAAATTAATTTGAGCTTTAAATTTTTTTTTTTTTTTTTTGCAAACAAAAATTAAAAATTTATAGATATAGAATTTTTTTAGGATTGGATTTTTGGTGCCGGTATCGAACTCTCGATCTCCTGGTTCAAAGTTGGTGCCTGGATAATCGAGGCTAATCAGGCTTGTTGATTTAGGAGGATTCTTTGGGCACAAGACCTAATGATGATTTTATTTCAGTTCCCGAAATTTATCAGCTTTGTAGATGACCTGGTAGCTTTGCTTCAGACTTTTTCTCAAATGATTTTAGATTAGATTTATTCATTAAAATAAAGTATATACTCGTACATTTTTCATTTTACAATTTTAACATCATGAATAGATAAGGCAATGACAAGAATATGTCGTCAGCCTGAATGGCTTTAGTTTTGATTTAAAATTTCGCAATTTTAGTTCCAGTTAATTTACATCAAATAAAAAAATTCTATAATGTTTACATACAAAATAAAAATATTGAATTAATTCAAAAGGCTTTTAGTTTAGCTAAAACTAAACAAAAGTGTGGAACACTTAGGGTTACAATTAATTTAGACTTTTAGTTTAGTTAAAACAAATTATTAGAAGTTTTCTGTAATTATAGTATCTTTACTATACGTCAGAAGCAGCTTCCAATTTTCACCGTTAAGGATTCTCAGTACTTCATTTTCTTGCAAGATATTTTTACCAAACACTGCTCTCCTTATCTCTTTTAGAACTGGGCATACTCCCAGGAAGTGGCCCATATCTTCCTTTTTGTTCAAGTTACAGAGACTGCAAATTACTGGTAAATCTTTGCGATGCGGGACAAAGTTGAGTCGCAGCATCTCCCCTCTCACTTTAAAGATAGTACTGATGGATTTCGCCGAGAAATGTGGGTTAAAGTAGTTCAGCTCATTCAGGTTATAAGTGACTTTTGAATAAAATGACCTTTCCGTTGAAGCTCGTGCTCTTTCTTTAAATGCATATCTTTCATTCTCATCCGTTAGTTGGATAATTTCATAAAGCGCTGTCTTTAGATCTGAATGATTTGTTCCTGTATGGTTGAAGGTGATACCACAGTTCGCCGATAATTTTGTCCAATCCTGATACCAACATTTCTGGAATTGCATGGCATACGTCCATACTAACTTTGGAAGCCTTGTATCCTTCATTTTAGCTATCCCAATCAGGTAGTCTGCGTTCAGCTTAAGCGTTGAAATGAAAAGTGTAGCCAAACCACTCTCAAGATAATACATGTATTTTAGTGTATTTATTGGCAATGAAAAGATTTTTGTAAGAAAAAAGCATAGCACGTTTTCCACCTCATCGAATTTGTAGGTTCCCTAAACTTATGCTCCATAAAATAAAACAGATTGAGAGTTGCGTTAAAGAATCTGTATTTTGAACTTAATGCTATGTTATTATTATAAAAAATCCTTTGCCAATTAGCACATATAGCATTTCTAGCTTTTCCAGCTTTCTCTTTGAGATGATTTTCCATATTCAGGTTATTATTATTATTATTATTATAATTTATTAACATCAAATTAAAAATGTACATGTTAAATATATGAGCGCTAGCTGCTTAAGGCTTCTGACTCTTAGGTTGAGAAAAAAATGATAATAGGTATAATAATTAAATTTAATATATATTTTGTAGTGGAAAGTTTATATTTGAAAATTGTGTAATTTAATGAAATTGTAGATAGTTTTTATATTTTCTGAATCTAGGTTTCTAAGGATTTCCTCCGTTTGTAAAGGTGAGTTGTAAACGCTGGTATTGGAGGTCAGCGATTTGCAGGCCCCTGTTCCAAGAATATGTTTAATGTCTATTTTTGTTTGGCAGTGAGTGCAGGATGGCGGATTTGTCTTATTTAGAAGGTGTTGATGGGTGATTGCTGTATGTCCTATTCTTAGTCTGACCATGACTGTATTCATCTGTTTGGAGGTAGTGATAGGATAGATAGGTTTGTTTTTATCTGGGTTGGTGGATTTGTAGAAGTGTTGGTAGTTATTTTGCCAGTCGTTTTGTTGTTGTTGTCGAAGTTTGTTTTTAACTTCCCGAAGTAGGTCACGCTTAGTTAGACTAGCATTCAATATGGTTGGTGAATCATGAGCATCATTTGCCGCTTTGTCAGCATGTTCGTTGCCGATTATCCCAACGTGTCCAGGTATCCACATAAGTTTTAATTTGTTGGAATGCATTATGAGGTGATCTCTTATTTTGTTAATAATAATCGTGGTGTTGTTTGGATTTTGAATGGCGTTAAGAACTGACTGACTATCGGAACATATAACAAAGTTACCAGGTAGCTTTGCGGTTATTGTTACGGTTTCTAAGATCGCTGTTGCCTCGGCGGTAAATATTTATGCTACATTGTCCAATAGACCTATGGTTATTAGTGATCCGTCTTCGTGGGTTGATGCAAGAGGTGCTTAGTTGGGTTTTTGAACCATCGATGAATACAAAATTCCAACCGTTTGACTTAAAACGGTTTGTGATGTCCCGGTATAATGCTCGATATATGCTGTTGGATGTATTGCTTTTTAAATTATCTCCCAAATCCATAATAAAGGATGATTTTAAAATGCCCCAAGGTGGAAATAAGGGGTAGTATTTGGAGTTTTTTACTGTCGGAAGATCCATTAAGTTTTTGGTTGTTATTGCGATTGATAAGGCTGATGGAATTCGTTTTGAGATTTTAGCTTGCAATAACGACTTAACGTCGTCGTTAATGATTGAACCTTGTATAAAGGCGATTTTTACGTAAAGTTTGGCTCTACTTTCGAGGATGCGTTCTTCTACTGAAGGAAGTCCAGCTTCTGCCATTATGTTGCGTATCGGGCTCGTAGGAAAAGCGTTTAGACTTCTCCGCACTGCTTGATGATATGGGGCCTTGATGATGTTTATAGTTGATTTCGGGGAGTTGCCGTAGATTAAAAGGCCGTAGTCAATTTTACTTAGTAATAGAGATCTAGTTACGTTACATAGAGTGTTTAAATGAGCATTAGATTTTTTGCATGATAAACAGTTAACAATGTTGGCCCTCGCAGCTAGGCTTTTTTTTAGTACAATGCAATGGTTTTTAAAGTTATATCTATCACTAAAGTTAATGCCTAAAATATTTAAATTATTTACATTGTCTATGTTAACATTATTAAATTTAAAATTGAATTTAGTGCAAGATGTTTTACGACAAACGTGTAGAGTTTTGCATTTGTCTACTGAAAGTTTGGCACCGGATCTGGTACACCATGTTAAAATATCTGTAATGGCATTTGAAAAAAGATTTTGTTGTTCAATTAGGCTGTTATGCCTGCATAAGATGTAAACATCATCCGCATAAATGCAGTGATCAAGTTGTGGGTGTTTTGATATTATTCTACTAACATCGTCAAAGGCTATCAAGAATAATACAACTGACAATGGAGAACCTTGGGGGATTCCATTGTGGAGAGGGTAATAGTTTGAAAAACAGTTGTTTGTTCTAACGCAAATTTTTCTGTTAGTCAAAAAAGATTTAATATAATTAAATATTTTGGGGCCAATACCCCAAGATCTAATTTTGTCCAGGATTTGATGTACGCCTATTCTATCAAACGCCTTTTCGAAGTCTAATGACAATATTGTAACATGGTTATAAGCTGATAGAGCTTTTGTTATATACCAATCAAGATGTAGGAGGGCATCGTCACAGCCTTTATTGGCTTTGAAAGCGACTTGATTAGTGCTTATCAGGTTTCTGGACTCCAAAAACCAGAGCAGCCTTTTGGCAACGATTTTTTCCAATATTTTCGAGGCACGTGGAATCAGAGATATTGGCCGATATCCGTTAATATTGTTAATTAATTTGTTTGGCTTGGCCAAAGGCAGTATAGTTACAAGTTTCCAGCTTTGTGGGATGATACCAGTGTCAAGAATATTGTTGTAAAGTTGTAGAAGCCTGCATTTGGCTATTGTTGGAAGGTTTTTTAACATAGGGTATGAAATACGATCCCTACTAGGTGTTTTCCCTTTTAACATGGAAAGACAACTTTCAAATTCAATTTTTGAGATAGCCTTTTCTATATGATTGGATAGAGGGGATAAATATTCATTGTGGGAAGGCAAGTTAAGAGCTGTTGTTTTATTGATTTTGAAAGCAGCAGAGAAGTTTTCATCTTTAGAAAGACTTGACCATGTTTTGGCGAAGAGGTTACTTATTTCGGAAGGAGAAGTTATTTCTTGATTTTGTTCAGCAATGCACATGATAGAGTGAGGTGTGTGGGTACCTGAGAGACAACGGATTTTTTGCCATATTTTTGATGGAGAGGAAGTGGGATTAATAGCGGATGTGATTTCATTGAATTTTTTTTGTTTAGAAATTTTCACTTCCCTACGAAATTTAGCGTTTGATTTTTTGAAAAAAAGTAGGTTTTTCTGGTTAGGGTACTTTTTGAATAATTTCCATGCTTTGTTTTTTTCTTTATGCAACCGTTGTAGTTCTGAATTCCACCATGATACTGTACGATTTGGAGCTATTGGAGAGCCTTGGGGTATCGAATGGTTTGCCGCCAATCGGATGGCTTTGGAAATTCGAGCAGCCTCTTGATTAATATTTGAATAGATATGTGGAGATGTTAGATTTCTTGTGATGTGATCTTGAAATGTGTTCCAGTTTGCTAGATCAGTTTTAAACTTAGGAGTCGCACCATATCTTTGGATGTTTTGATTAGTTGTAAGTGTAGTTATTAAAGGAAAATGATCACTGTTGTGAAGATCTTCAAGAACAGTCCATGAGATCTTTGGGTAAAATTCGGGAGAACAGGTAGTAATGTCTATGTGTGTGAAGCTTTGATGCGTAGAAAAATGGGTAGGGGAGCCATCGTTAAGAATTATGAGGTTAGAGTTCGATAAAAACCTTTCTAAGATCGCACCTCTAGCATTAGTCACAGGAGAACCCCATAAAACACTCCAGGAGTTAACGTCACCAGCTAAGATGATTGGAGTGTTTATCTGATCGATTATATTTTCCAGATCATTGATGGAAAAAATTTGTTTAGGATGTATATACACGGACACTATGGTGAATTTAATCGCGAGCTGTATTTCGATTGCAAGTGTAAGGATGGGTGAGTTAATGGAAATTCGTTTGTGTGGGATACCTTTTTTAATTAAAACCGCGATACCTTGTTTAGATGTAGTGTTTTGATTTAAATTGTGAAAAAATCCTGTATAGATTTTGGGGATGTTTGGCTTAAAATTAAAAGAACAGTGTGTTTCTTGAAGAGAAATAATACTTGGCGAGTGGGCTTTAATAAGAATACTTAATTCGTTATAGTTGTTAATAAAACCCTTCATGTTCCATTGAAGGATTTTAATGGAATATTTTGATAAGTTCGTTGTATAAGGTTGATTTGTTTGTGAGAAAATAGAGTTGTCGAGATAGGGGTGATCAGAGGAGCTTTGACTCCGCTGATCGAGTGTTGGATCACTCGGGCTCCGTAAAGAGACCGGATGATTCAACTCCCGATCAGCGGAGTCGAGCAATGTGGTGTTTTTATTATAAGTCCATTTCGACATCCTGATGGTCGTTATTTATTACAAAGTAATTATTTTTTTCAAGTAAATCTTGAGTTAACTGTGATAGAGGAGAATTTGTTTGTTTTTCGGAGGTTGTGGAATTGGTGTTTACGGAGGAATTGGGTTTAGTTTGGCTTGAATGCAATTGTGAGTTAATTGAGATATTTGATGTTGTTTGTTCGTTTGTCAGATTTGATTTTGGTTCTGATGATCGAGGTGTGTTTTTTGGAATTGTTTGTTTGGAAAAGTCTGAAGTGTTGGTGATGGATTCTGTATTGTACGGAATTTTTAGGTGGGTATTTATTTGAGAAGTTTGGGTTTGTGTTGCTATTATTTGTGGTTGTGTAATTAACTGTTTTTGAGGTTGAAAGTGTTAAGTTGTCAATTGGTTTGGGAATTGGTGTATCTTGTACATTTGTATTTTGAACAGGTAGAGTATTCGTGGTTTGTTTTATTCTTTCAGCGAATGATTCTGAGGAAGATGAGAATAGCGGAGGTTAGGTGTTTTGTTCTTTATGAATTTTTTTAGCTTCCGCCATTGTGCATTTTTTTTGAGTTTTAATAATCAAAATATCTTTGGCTTGTTTATAGGCAGGGCATGTTTTAGAGGAGGAAGAGTGTTAAAGTGAGCAATTTGCACACATAACCCTAGTGCACGGAACGGGAGTATGTGGGGGCAAACTATATGATTCGCACTTAGCGTTACCATTGCATCGTTTACTTGTATGACCAAGAAGTTGGCATGTTTTGCAGCGCATTGGGTTAGGTATATATTCGGTGACCTTGGCTTTATAAAAACCAATATCAACCGTTTTGGGAGTATAATATAAGTCAAAAGTGAAAAGCATAAGTCCGGTTGCTTTTTGCACTTTTTCTTTTTTACCATCTACCTCTACAGCTTTTGTAAATTTGTAAATATTTGTGACTCCTTGGGATTGCATTTCTGTTATGATTTCAGATTCTTCCATGTTTATTAGACACGGGGCATATGCAATACCTTTTGATTCATTTAATTTTTCGTGCAGTTTCACTATAACGGGGCACGTGTTTGCAAGGTTATTAACTTTAAGAAAGAGGTCTGCGATTTTTTTTGATTTAACCAAGATGAGAAGATTTCCATCTCGTAATTGTGAGATTTGTTCGTATTCTTTACTAATATTGTCAATGGTTTTTTTAAGAAGGAATGGATTGAGTGATGTAATGGGTTTATCGGCGAGTTTAGGGGAAATAACAATGAATTTAGGATTTTTAGCACTGGTTGATGTTGTGGGAAGGTCTGGGTAAAGGCATAAGGGGGGCGGATTTGTTTTGTGTTTTTTATTTGGTTGAGTTATTGACACGGAGTCCACGTCAAGCGGTAAATGCCTGAAACGTGACCCCCCTTCCCCGAGGGGCATTTTCACTTTTGATAGAAGATACTTATTAAATAGTAAAGTGAAAAGAGGAAAATTCAATCAAAAAAAAAAAAAATTTTTTTAGAGAGAGTGGTTATAACGGTAAATACCGGTTTTTGCGCTTTGAAGCACAAGAAAGCAAAGGCACACAGTAGACTAAGAACGATGCGAACTGTTCAGAGGTTAGTCGGTGACTGATATTCAGGTTAAAAGTTAACAGCATGCCTAAATAGGTGTATTGTTTAACTACCTCCAGATCCCTTCCGTTAAATTTCCAATGCTCATCCCTTGAAACTCTTCCACTTCCATTCTGAAAAACCATAACTTTTGATTTATCTATGTTGACTTCTAAGCTCCATATTTTACAATATTCAGTTAGCCTATTTATCATCAGCTGAAGTGAAGTTGCAGACTCTGCTAAAATGACAATGTCATCCGCGTACATAAAAAGTTTAACTGTGTTTAAATGTGTAGTCGCCAATTCTGATTCCACATATTAGCCACTGTACCAGGTCGTCTAAATATAGTGCAAAAAACAACGGGCTAAGGTTGCAACCTTGTTTTAAGCCACGCGTAATTTCCAGTTTTTCTGATTTTTCCTTTCCATCAAACACTTGCGAAAATGATTGTTGATAAAGTTTCTCCAGGGCATTTATAAATTTAGTAGACACTCCTAAATTATATAGCTTATAGAACAAAGCAGTTCTGTCGATTGTGTCTAATGCTGCCCTAAAATCTACGAAGAATGCATAAAGTTTTTTGTTGTTGTTGAGTTTCATTCTTGCTAGTCCGGTCAGAACGAAAATATTGTCTACCGTCGAATAACCCCTCCCAAACCCAGCTTGAAACTCGCTTAGAATTTGGTTTGTTTCAACCCAGTTTGTAAGCCTTTCGCTTAGGAGCGAGGTTTATATTTTAAGCGAAGCATTTAAAAAAGATATTCCTCTGTAGTTTCTAGGATCGGTGGGATCTCCTCTTTTTAGAATGGGCCAAATCAGAGCTTCGTAAAAATGATCAGGGGGGATGCCGAAATTGAATATTATATTAAAAGCTTCTACTAATTTGTCCTTAAATCCTGGAGAATTGTATTTGAAATATTCCACTGGAATTTCATTTGACCCAGCCGCTTTACCATCTTTCAAAGACTGCAAGATTAATTCCAGTTCCTCTTTGTTAATGTCCTTATCTAAGAGATTGTTTTTCACATTGGGGCGAGCGTATGTGAAGCAGCAATGTTCTTCCGTCATCGGTGCACTAAGAAGTTGGCTAAAATGTGCTCTTAAAGATTCCACATCTATCACCGAGTTCTGTTTCTTATTTTCGTTGCCATTAATTTTTTTTTTTGTGAGAGCCCAAAACTCTTTCGAATCTCTACATTCACCCAGGGATTTAGCCAAGTTTTCTTCATAGGTTGTTTTTTTCATTTTGCAGTGACGTCTGTATTCCTTATTTGCAACCAGATACGCAGTTTTACAGCTCGATGTATTATATTTTCTCAATAATTTTAAACAAGATATAGATTTATCACGCAATTTTTGGCAGGAAAAATCGTACCAATCATTTCTTTTTTTTGCAGGTTTTGGGTTTGTTAATATGACTCGATACATCCATAATAATTTTTTCTAGTTCTACGAGTGGAAAATAATTGAACCTCAGTAGAGACTCTTTTTCGCATAATAGTTCATTAGTTCTGAACTGGAACTCATCTATGTATTTATTATTCCATTTCGCAATTCTGTTGTTGTTACATAAAACTGGGAACGAACTTTTATTGATCTCAAATTCAATTTCAATTGCAATTGGAAGATGATCGGACAGATTTAGGTCTCCTATTTGAAAATCTTTTACGGTGGGAAACCAGTCTCCTCCAGCAAGACAATAGTCTATTGTAGAACCACCCTGCTTTCCAATAAAAGTTAATTCACCCTCAGAATCTCCGCAGCAACATCCGTTTAATATATTTAGGCCAAAGTCATTGCAGACTTCCAAGATAATTTTTCCCTCAGCGTTGACTTTTTGGTCTTTTGACTTTCGTTTCTGAGTTGCCTTGTTAAAAGTTGGTTCCATATCACCAGTTCTAGCATTTAAATCGCCGATAATGATTATGCTATGTGTTCCTAACATTGTTAACATATCGTTAAAGCTGTTGTAATCTATAGCCCATTTAGAACAATTTATATATAATGGTATAATATACATTTTTCCGTTAGTGGTTTCTTTATTTTCGATATACAAAAAGTAATCATTGTATCGATGTATTTTATATTTCGAAGCAGAATTTCTTTTAATAGCCACCATTGTTCCTCCACTTAATCTTCCAAACTTTGACGATTTTTTTGCTGGAATCCAAGTGCATTTATATGTCTTAAAAATGTTTTCAAAGCCCGCACACTTGCCTTCGACAATATGAGTTTCAAATAAAAATATTAAATCACTAGCGGCCCGCTCCGGCTTCGCACGGGTATAAAATATATAGCCTATGTGATTAAAATCGATCCAGTAGTTTTGATTTATTCATTACTGCCCGTGGCCCACACGCGTTAAATTTGGAGTAAAACAATCCCCCTTTCCCTATACCATGAAGATTTCCTGCTATCTTTGGAATATCTAAATTCATACACTACATTTTTACTTATTTACTTTTTACATTTTTAACTATTTATTTTATTTTTACAACATATTACAGAATGTCTTTATAAACAACGTTCACAGCTTTCTTGTCATTAGACAATACAAACATGTTTTCTCTGGAGGTCACTCTTGAAAGAGTGACATACAGTTGTCCATGTGAAAAACAGTCAACGCTCAAATCTGAGCCTGCAGCGTTGAAGGTTTGACCCTGCGATTTATTAATGGTCATTGCAAAAGATGTCTTTACCGGAAACTGTAAACGTTTAAATTGGAAGGGTAAATCCGATGGTATCAGAGGGATTCGGGGAATCAATACATCTTCTCCGGTACCACATCCTGTGAGTATTGTGCACTCTATTATGAAAGTTTTCAATGATTTTACCAGCAAACGCGTGCCATTGCAAAGTTTACTTTGAACACCATTTTGTGAGGAGGGAGTCCAGACGGGTTCAAAGAGTTTAGAAATTCTGTAGGAAAATGAACAGCTTCTTCCAAATCGAGAACAGTATCGTCCGAGTAGTATATTTTCGTCGGCACATCAATCTTTGAAAGAATCAAGTTATTTACTTTATCTACTTGTTCGTTAGTTGGTGACAGAATCGCTCTTTCTTTACACCAAGATATTGTCTTATAACTTATGTTATCAATGTTAGGATAGACATTGTTGACTAACTCTTGGATGTTGTCTATCAAAACGCAAAGGTTTTCTAGGTCAATCCTTCCCTCACTTTGTGTTAACTCTCCATTGCCAACTTTTAGCAGCATCTCTGGAAATAGCCTGTTCTCACGTGAAGATGACGAAACCCTCATATTAGTTTTAAGCTTTAATTTATTGACATGTGGCCAAAGGTTGGATCTTTTTAGGCAAGCATTTATTTCATCAGCACGTGTTCCTCGAGTCACAACTGGTAGGATTTGACGGAAATCTCCTGAGAACAGAATTGTACATCCACCCATAGGTGCATTTTTGTTGCGCAAAGCGCGCATTGTCCTATCCAGTGCTTCCACAGACGTCTTGTTTGACATGGTAGCTTCGTCCCAGACTATTAATGAGCAGTCACGCATCAATTTTCCTGTATTGCTCTGTTTAGAAACACTACAGACGCTGTTATTATCATCGGTGGCGATTTTCAGCGGGAGCTTGAATGTGAAGTGTGCGGTTCGGCTTCCTTCCAAAAGCGTAGCGGCAATGCCGGATGACGCAACAGCTAACGCAATTTTTCCGATAGATCTTACATTTTTTTAAAGCGGATTGATTAAAAACGTTTTTCCTGTACCTCCTGGGGCATCAAGGAAAAACAATTTCCCTTCATTGTTATCAATTGTTGATAGTAATGCAGTGAATACTTTTTTCTGATCGATGTTTAATCGTGGCTCATCTTGAGCTATATTTTGTACAAGTCTCGTTTGATCGTATGATGTTTCTCTTGTGTATTCGGCGAATCTCACGCTCTACTGAAGATTCTCTCTCTCTCTCAGCTCTATATCTATCCCGAGCCTGACTGAGGTGAGCCTCACGTTCAGTTGACGATTCTTCATCTCTTGCTGAACGTACTCTTCTGGCATTCACTGTACTACGACTACGACCTATGTTCGAACGACGACGTCTTCCAGACATGACTTTATAATTTCTGTACAAAATTTACTCAGTTCTTTATGTATGATTACCTATGCACAAATTGCCATATTATTAGTATGTGCCGCAGTAAAAAATATCTAAATTCTTACCATTTAGAAACAAAAGATATTTAATCTAATCTTATCTCACCTTATGTAGGTACTTATAATTACTATAAGTGCGATATAAAAATTAACCTTAGAATATAATATAATTTATATTTTAAAACTACTATCATACAATTATTTATCGTAACTTACTTATAATTACTGATACGTTGTCGCGCTGAAAAGCACGTTTTTATTACCTTAGTATTGCTATTTTCATCGCTGGAGAGCTCCGATATAATAAACGCGTCCGATCGCTGCTAAATTCAAAGTGCTATAGTGACAATCGCGGCCTCAGACACGATACTAATAGGCACGCTCTTGCCGCACCGGGCGGCCGGCCGGTACCGCCGCAAACGCTACGTCCCGTAATTTTTAAATCTGTAATATCTTCGAAAATATTCACTTAAATCATACGGTGTAAAGGGCCATATAGATCTATATTAAATGAACAATGTATTCAAGGTATTAAATTGGTTAAGGATTAATGCTGTATTGGTTAAAATCGCTTCGAAAATTAACCATTATTTGTCGTAAAAAGCAAAATGACAAAAAAAAAGTTATTGTGGGTTATCCATAAGAGATAGACATATACCATCACGGACTTTTCTGTAGACCTTTTCAATGTGTACAATACTTATTACATTATTTTGATAAAACTCGTAGGACTCAGCCTGCGTTTGCAATGTAAGCAGAAAAAATGTAATTATTTACTACATCACATTAGAAACATCAAAAATAACAGTACTTCTCCACTATTTAATGGATGTTATTATACATATAAACCTTTCTCTTGAATCACTCTATCTAATAAAAAAAACCGCATCAAAATCCGTTGCGTAGTTTCAAAGATTTTGGCATACAAAGGGACATAGGGACAGAGAAAGCGACTTTGTTTTATACTATGTAGTGATAATTCAACAAATAGTTAACAAAAGTAGGAAAAATTAATTTATTGCTTAGCCCTCCTACATTATATGCGACAATACGTAAATTACAGATATTTAATATTTTTGTTAATTTCTCCTCACTGTGCTAAATGCGTGAAGTTGTTGCCAGTTCACCAACAACACCATCTGTTTCTGTCAACGTTGTGTCATTTTGCTTCTCATTACTTGTTGGTAAACAACTCGAAAAGAAATCGCCTGGCAGATTAAACATTTTCGTTAATCTCGCAAATTAACAATCACTACCACATTTCAATCCCTCCAAATTATCCCAAGAGAAAACAACTTCATCGATAATTAGTTTATCGCTTTTGACGGATACTTTAGATTTGATACGGTCGCATTTAATGAGTTTCCGTCGGATGCCTAGCAAGATTGTTCTTCGATTTCGGACAGTCGGTGGAAAATCTTTCTGGATTGAGATCGATGTGTGTATTAATTGTTGTGTTTTTTAAAATTGAAAAAACTTCGTCTTTGTTTCGTAATTTTACATTAAAATTTTTAAATTTGGGATTCCAAGACTTGATTTCTTTTATTTCTTCGTGTTTTATTTCTTGTACTGTTCCTTTTGACAGTTTAATGCAGATATCAGCCGCTTCTTGTTTTTGTTCTATTTGATCATTTGCTAGTATTTTCACAATGAGATTTTTTTCCGTGGATAGTTTATGGACGTTTTCCATTTTCATCTCTAAGTTATTAACTTTCCATTGGAGTGCCTTAACTTGATTTTTGAGCTCTGTGTTTTCTCTTTTTAGAGCTCCTAAATCTTCTCGCAGCTCATCGATATCTGTTTTTTTGGCCAAGTCCTTTTGTTTAAAATCGAATATAAAGCCTAGTTGTTCGATGGTTAGGTCTGCGACTTTTGTATCCTTTTTTGATTTTTTAATATAATCTTCCATTTTAATTGGTGAAAGCTCGGATGCGGGCTGTTTGTTCATTCCTTGTTAACAATGACAGGTGAAAATTCCTTTGTTCCCCTTAAGGCATCAGTTATAGCGACCAGTAAAAAGCATCAGTAAAAATCGAAAACAAATGAAATTGGAGCTTTTTTACTGACGGTCGTTTATAGCGATCAGTAAAATTATGTCGGTAAAACAAAATGGAAATAGCAACGCGTCCTGTCTTTTTTTTTCTTCTTTCTGGTCGCAAATGTACCAGTAATTTATTTCCGGATGAACGAATTTATTCCGGATGAACGAAACAGTAATGCGTCCGGCAAATCAACTGACAGCTCGATTAAATACACGCGTTCTTACGAGAAGTGGTCCATAGACAACGCATGCGGCAACGCAACGGACAGAAGTAGCCGAACTTTTAACTTTTTCTTCTCCGGCAATCCGTTGACAGCTGGTTGACAGCAATTTTTTTCGATTTGAAGTGGTTTCATTTTGGCATTGAAGAAGAGAAATATATCTAACACGTTCTCAAAAACATGGGGAAAGTACAGCGATAATAGTTCCTTTGCAGACAATGTAATTACTAAGAAAATGACTTTTAACTTAGATAACCTGCCCCTCCAAGCAAACCCATGCCTAGATCTTCTAGACGACATTTCCAGAACCGAATTTGACACCACTCTGCAAATACTTAAAGGAACTACCCCAGGAGAAGACAAAATCACGTATAATATGGTCAAATTAGCAGCTGATAGTCTAAAGGATCGAATCTGCTCACTTTATAATAACATCCTTCGGACTGGTATCTTTCCTCATGATTGGAAGAAAGCTATACTCAAGCCCATTCCTAAGAGCTCTCAAAACTATCATCAAATAGAAGGATATCGCCCAATATCTCTTCTACCCGTTCTCTCTAAAATTTTTGAAAAAATTATAGGACGCAGAATCGGTTGGCTGATGGAAAACTCTATAAGTAATGAACAACATGCATTCAGACCGAACAGAGGAGTTCACTCTCTTATTCATCTTATGGAACATAAACTAGCAGATAATCTTTCAGCTTGTAGGCACAGCTTAGTAATGTCATCTGACCTAGAGAAAGCTTTCGATCGTGTCACTACTTTCCCTATAATTGAACAGTTATACAAATGGGGCGTCCCTGAACAAATCTTAAAAGTAATTTTATCATTTTTATCCGGAAGAACTTTTTGTGTTGATGTCAACGGCTTTACTTCAAACAGAAAGAAACTTGAAAATGGGATACCACAAGGATCGCCTTTATCAGTGTATCTCTACAATGCATACATTGATGCTCTTATTGCGGAGTTGGCTCAACCAAAACATAACCTAGACTTCGTTGGTGTTTATGTAGATAATATCTACATGATAGCTTCTGGGGATCCACAAAGAGTGAACACAGTTTTAAAATCAGCAGACGATGTAATCTATGCTTGGACCCAAAAAACCGGCGCCATTGTTCCACCTTCTAAAATAGAGGTACTTCATCTTTGTCGAAAAAAGAAATGCTATTCCCCTACAGCCCCACTAGTAATTCGCAACTCCACTCTCAATCTGAAAAAAGAACTAAGAGTCCTCGGTGTTACCTTCAGTAGTAATCTGAAATGGGATCTTCACATTAAAAACACTATCAACCAACTAAAAAGTCGGAACAATGCTCTGAAAATGGTATGTTCTCGACGGAAGGGACCACATCTAGAAACGGCTCTGAAAATAACAAATGCTCTGGTGAAAGGCACCCTCCAACATGGGCTCACCCAATTTATGTTTACTTCGAAGAAAAACTTGAATAACATTGATATAGCCATCAACCAATGCTACCGAACATCCACAGGAGCTCTAAGGACTACGCCAATTGAAGCTCTAAGAATAGAAGCAGGTTTTTCCTCAATCAACAGACTAGGGAAAAAAAGAGCTATAAATTTGATGAGCAAAGCGCTTACAGATATCACACATCCTCTTTACACAGCTTCACAAGAAATTCAATCCAGAAAAAAACAAAATAGGGCAAACTCAATATCTTCCCTTACAAAAATGCTAACTCTGATTTCTTCTCATGGATATATTGGTCTGGAAACTTCACGTGACCTCACCCTCCCGTTCCCTCCTCCTTGGACAAGGCACTTGTTACCTATCGACACTAGCCTCTCTAGTCACAAAAAAGAAAATACTTCAAATCTACAATACCGTATGCTTCATCGTGAATTGGTCGAAAATATCAAGCCTATGAGGACATTATACACTGATGGCTCTTATAAGGATAACAACTCCACGTACGCAGTCATTGAACTGAAAAACAATAATGATGAAATTATAGTGTCCAAAGGTATCCTTCCAGATGCAGCTGGTTGTTATGTAGCTGAAGTAACAGCATTGTTGAAAGCTCTTTCTGTTGCACAAACCTGGACAGTAAAGACTTTGATTCTCACGGACAGCTTGAGCATCCTTAACGGAATTAAAAGCGCAAACAATAATTGCTCTACCTTTAATAAAATACGAAGCGCACTACATAATAACCCTAACATTAGCTTAGCATGGGTACCAGGCCATGCTGGTATTAAAGGAAACGAAGCTGCAGATACTGCAGCAAAAGAAGCAACTCGGTACCCTTGTTTAATAGAACTACCAAGCATATCCCAGCTCATCCGGAAAATATTCATTGACATTGAAAACGAAGAACTTGCAAGTTCTTGGTTTAGTGAACAAAACTTCCTACGTAAACATCACTCAACACATCTCAGGATTCCATACAGCAAAACACTAACCAGAGAAGAATGTATATCGCTCTTTAGAATCAGAGTAGGAAAAACTCTTTTCTCAAGTCGTCACTACTTTACCAACGACCCCCCGGAGGAGTGTGCAAATTGTAAAGAGGTCCTCTCAATTTGGCATATATTTGCTGATTGTCCAGTATCTCGACTAACTTCAAATACCGATTCAACGGAAGAAAAACAAAAGCAGCTAGCCAAATTACTTGACCCATCTGATATTCGATGCATTCAGCGTATTAAAGAAGCCACAACTCTACACAACAAATTCAAAGAAATATAAACTATGCCTTCTGCCTTATAGCAAATTTTAACTTTTTTAATTATATGTAGCCTCAATTAAGAAACAAGTGATAATTATTTATTTCATAATAATTAAATCTATACATATAACATCTAAACGACATCGATGGTCTTGTTGCCCTGATGTCTTACATGTAAATAATAATTTATAAATTTATTTTGTAAGTTATTTTTGATAAATAAATAAATAAAATATATTTCTTCTTCTAAGGGTTTTGGTTGCAGTTGTAATTATGTAAAGCATAATTTTTTGCAGCATGTTCGAAGAAAAAAAGAGAAAAAAATGGAACGTCAACGCATTCATTGGGTCACCCCCAATCCGGCGATCCGGCAAACGTGAACGGATGCGTTGCCGCAACGGACCAACGGATTCTATGGGTCGGGGCCTTAAGAAACTAGAATGAATTATTGTTTCATTTTGTGTGACATGACAATCAGCTGATACGCAAAATGAGTTTTTGCCAGTAAAATCTAATAATTGGTTTTCCGTAAAAAATACATTACCGAATCAATATATTTTTTTTAAATAAATTAATCTATGTTATTCGCCAGCTATTGGTATACACTTTTTGTTTCAAAACGCATTCAAACATATTAAATACTACAAAAGAAAATGTTTTCTGATGCGTTTTACTGGTCGCTATAACTGACGCCTAAGTTTACTTTCTATGAATTTTTTATTTGTATTTAGCTTGTCAGAGTTATACTTATTTTGGGTTTTTGAACAAATTGGACAAGGCTCTCTTTTCGCCGTAAAATTTGTATCATTTAATACGTAATATTGAATAACTTTATTTAAAATCAAAAAAAAAAAAAAAATCTGCGAGCAAAATTTGTCTAAACTTTTCACTTTAGCACCAGTGATGCCAATCTCAAATGATTATTCCGGTTGGGAATACCAAAATTTCGTCTCTTAGTAATTAATTTACTGACACGATGAAATTACACTTTTATTTGTATTGTAAGTGTTAAACTAAAAGAAAAATTCACTATAATTTCAGTAGTTCTAGTGTCAAAATTAATATTTCTTACCACAGTGGCTTTGATTTTATTCTAAAGGTGAAAACAATAAGTAAAAAAATGACTTTAACGTTAGAAACTATAGCGGCAAGACGCAAACTGTGTTCTATTCGGGACTTTGAACAACATTTATTTATTTATTTTATTTTTATTTATTTATTGTTCATTATTCTCTTTTACAAAAAAGTACATATGTATTAACAATTATTTATAATGAAAGTATAACTATACATTGCAATAGAGAATAGCTAGTGACATTTATTATTTTGCTTATAAGAGCGATAAATAGTGTTAGATGTCACTTCAAAAAAGAAAGAAAACAAAATTTAATCTTTCCTAAATTAGTATTACAATATTATTGAATCAAGATTAAATGGTGTAATAGTTTTATGCGAGGTAGGTGAGCAAAACTTCAATATTGCTGTGATCAAAGCCAAGTAGCCATGTTTTAACTTTCTTGGTAAATTTGTTTTGATTTCTCATTATTCTTATATCAAGAAGAAGACTATTAAAAAGTTTACAAGATACAACTGGGTAAGAGTTTCTATAATGAGTGGTGCGAAAAGCTGGAATTTCAACAACATGGCGACATGACGTGAATAAAAAATTGGACTTTGCATATCGCCGGCTCTTACAAAAAATATCTTAGAGACTTTAAAAAAGAATAAATGTCTTACTGGAAGTATATTCAGAGACCTAAACAAATCCATGGAATGAGCGAGTCTTTGTGCATTACAAATTCTTCTTATAGCACACTTTTGTAAAACGAGAAGTGGCTTCAGATTATTCAGATAAGCACCACCCCAACTACTAATTCCATATTGTAATTTTGAATGGAAGATACCATGGTAAACAGTTTTAAGTGTCTTGTTTGAGCAAAACTTTCTGAGGCGATAGAAACACCTATTGGAAAAACGCAAGCACTGCTTCAATTCCGATATATGTTCTTTCCAACTCATGTTTTCGTCGATAGGTATTTAAAGTTCTTAACTACTTCAATTTGAAAACAATTCGAACTACAAGTGGCATTTTTGTTAAAAACTTCTCCGGACGCTGCTGAACAAGCACAATCGTTAATGTTGAAACGCTGGCAATCATAAGAGTGAAAATCTATTTCAACATGGGGAGGTCCATTACTCAAACTGAAAAACATTAGTTTGGTTTTCCTACTAACAATTAACCTGTGAGTTGCAAACCAAACTCTCAGCAAGTGAATGTCATGATTGAGTTCACTTAGCAGCTCTGACTTTTCCTGCAAAAGGTAAAGAGAACAGAGAGTTTATAAATATCAAAAACAGTAATGAACCCAACACAGACCCTTGGGGAACACCAACGTTCAGTACCTGAAGGTTGCTAACAAATTCCCCAATTTGTACTCTTTGTACACGATCCTTTAAATATGAAGCAAACCAGTTGTGGATAAACCCACGAAATCCTGCATCATATAATTTATCCAAAAGAATGTCATGAACGGCGGTATCAAAAGCTTTTGTAATATAAACAAAGAGGCCAGCGCAAAACTTGCTTTCATCTAAACTTTTGTTAATAAAAGAGCAAACATATAAAAGAGCATCCTGAGTAGAACAGCCTTTTCTGAACCCAAACTGCATTGGACTAAACAAATTTATTCTATCCAGATGCGCAAACATTCGTTTCTTTATAGTTTTTTCAAAAACTTTCGAAATTGAAGAAAGCAACGAAATTGGCCTGTAATTGTTTTTTTCTTTGCGATACCCCTTCTTAAAAAACAGCAGTACATTTGCACATTTAAGTTTATCAGGGAAAACTCCGCTATAAATACTTAAATTGAATAGATATGCTAGAATATCAACTAAATTGGGGGCAATTTTCTTTAGAGTAACATTCGAAATGCCATCGTTCCCACAGGATTTTGAATTGTTCAGCGAGTAGATGGTAGTTAAAATTTCAAACCCAGTAATTTCATTGAAAAAGAAGCTATTTCCATAAGTCTTTCGTTCTACCACCCTACATCGGTTACAAATCGAATCACAACTAGGATCAGTCGATAAATTTCCCACAGAGGTAAAAAATTGGTTAAACGTATTAGCTACTTCTGCAGGTTCTACGATTTCAGTGCCTTCTTCATGCAGCACTATGGAGTTATTTGAGTGAAAGTTTTCGCATTTTAAATTCGAATATCGAATCCTCCAACCAATTCTTAAAAGTTCATATTCCAACTCATCTACCTAAGTACTAATAAACACTACTCACATACGATCTTACTTAACCCCGCCTTTTACGATCTTAGTTGACATGAACTGTCAATTCAACAATTAACACTCAATTGTTTGTCAGTTTATTGTCTTGTTTTCATTGTCGTGCTCGTGGTCGTCGTCTGCGTCGTCGTTTTATTGAATTTATTTTTTTGTTTTGTTTAAATAAATATAATATATATAATATATAATATATATAATATAATGTCCGTTCGTCGTTTTATGTTCGTCGTCGGTTTGTCGTCTTCGCCGGTAACAGTATGTTAGCTTGTAGCACTTTGTAGTTTTTATCGGAAAAATAAACAGGTTAAACCGTTTTTGGAAAAAAAAAATTAATTTTTTTAAAAAAATTAAAAAAACTTGTATTGAAAAATTTAAGAATTTATATTATTTTGTCTATAAAAGGGCTTCTACATTAAACATTTCATCGAATCCGTCAAGTGGCTTTCGAGAAAATCTGGTTTAAAAAAACCGGTCCTATGGGATGTACCGTTATGACTTTTCCTGAAAAATGTTTTCGAGCCAAAACATAAAATAACATTCAGAAAGTTTAATCAAAATGGTAGGAGCCATTTTTGGAGAAAAATTAATTTTTCATTCAAAATCGTATGGCAGGTACCGTTAGTTTTTTAGCTAGAATGCTAATTCCAAAAACTCCTCGGTAAGACGTCATAATAGTATTGTGTACCAAGTTTAAAGCAAATCGGTTCAGCCGTTTAAGCTGTAGGTGCCCATACAGACAGACGGACAGACAGAATTCTCGGACCCACTTTTTTAGGCTTCTCTACCATCGTGATGTTATATTTGATTCTCCAAAAAAAAAATTGGTACGCTGCATAACTTGCCTTATACATTGTACATATAATCGCAAGTTCAAATATAACGGAATGAATTTTACATACAAGAAAGAAGTTGGAAACATTTAGAGGAGTAAGACATTAATAAGCTAGATGAGAGAAGAAAATATAAGCGGCAAACACCTTTGTAACTTCGGACAGTATGTCACCAAACCCTGGTTTTAGGGCACAGTGGAGTTTTTGGGAAATAAGCATCTAATGGTCAGCCCTTATCAAATTACTCAATGAAGCCATTAACATATTTTATGAGGGGATGGCTTTATATGGAAGAAGATGGAGATTTCGGCGATGACGATTATTCTTAAACAATAATTTAAAAATTTAATAAATTCCACTTACAATAATTTATACGTGTACTCCCGAACACTGCAGGAGTGCCAAGCTTAGCACCTTTTCATGTCTAAAATTACTCATGTAGGATTCAATACAAGCCTTACTTACTTACTTAAGGTGGAGCAGACAGTCCATTGTGGACCAAAGCCTCAACCAACAATCCTCACCAGCTAGGCCGGTCCCTAGCCAGTGGCCTCCAGTTGCGCACACCAAGTTGGTTAAGGTCGTTCTCCACTTGATCGCGCCACCTTAGATGGGGTCTTCCAGAACTGCGTCGGCCCTCCGGGTTGGAATTGAAGACTCGTCGGGCAGGAGCGTTGTCGTCCATACGCTCCACATGGCCCAGCCATCTAAGCCGCTGTATTTTCATCTTCTTAACCAAGTCAATGTCGCTGTATAGCCCGTACAGTTCGCCATTGAATCTTCTTCTCCATACTCCATTGATACATACTTACTTAAGGTGGCGCAGACAGTCCATTGTGGACCACGGCCTCAACCAACAATCCTCGCCAGCTAGTCCGGTCCCTAGCCAGTGGCCTCCAGTTGCGCACACCAAGTTGGTTGAGGTCGTTTTCCACTTGATCGCGCCACCTTAGATGGGGTCTACCAGAACTGCGTCGGCCCTCCGGGTTGGAATTGAAGACTCGTCGGGCAGGAGCGTTTTCGTCCATACGCTCCACATGGCCCAGCCATCTAAGCAGCTGTGTTTGCAGCTTCCTAACCAAGTCAATGTCGCTGTATAGCCCGTACAGTTCGCCATTAAATCTTCTTCTCCATACTCCATTGATACATACTTACTTAAGGTGGCGCAGACAGTCCATTGTTGACCACGGCCTCAACCAACAATCCTCGCCAGCTAGGCCGGTCCCTAGCCAATGGCCTCCAGTTGCGCACACCAAGTTGGTTGAGGTCGTTTTCCACTTGATCGCGCCACCTTAGATGGGGTCTTCCAGAACTGCGTCGGCCCTCCGGGTTGGATTTGAAGACTCGTCGGGCAGGGGCGTTTTCGTCCATACGCTCCACATGGCTCAGCCATCTAAGCCGCTGTGTTTGCAAATTCTTAACCAAGTCGATGTCGCTGTATAGCCCGTACAGTTCGCCATTGAATCTTCTCCTCCATACTCAATTGATACATACAGGACCGAATATCACCCGAAGAATCTTTCTCTCAAAGCACCCCAGCCTGTATTCATCCGATTGTGTCAGTGTCCACGCTTCTGCCCCATACAGCAGGACTGGGATGATAGGGGCTTGTATAGTGTCTCCTTGGTCCTTTGAGAGGGCTTTACTACTAAGATGCCTTCTTAGCCCGAAGAAACAGCGATTGGCAAGAGTGATTCTTCGACTGATCTCTTCACTGATGTTGTTCTGAGAGGTTATAGAGGAACCTAAATAGACAAAGTCGTTGACAACCTCAAAGTTATATCTGTCCATTGTGACGTTTTGTCCGAGCCTACGGTGATGATCTACTTCACCCGAGAATAGCATATACTTTGTTTAATCTTCATTTACAGCCGACCCAATGCTGAAGTTTCATTTGTCAGGCATACTTTCATCCGACCAAATTGTACAGATGCGTTGGTGTATGCTCCTCACTCAAGTCATCTCCCGCTGCTTTGAAGAGTTCAGCCGTAAGGCCATCCGCGCCAGCAGCCTTGTTGAACTTTAGTTTTGATATTGGTACCCGAAGTTCTTCTTGCTCGGGTGGACGGAGGTTTTGTTCACCATCGTCCAAATCGAATGGATCATTCTGCCTGACAGCAATTAGTTGGTTGTCTTCGCCGTTTAACAGTCTGCAGAAGTGTTCTTTCCAAATTCTCAGCACCGACTGTGTATCTACTACGACATTCCCACCCTTGTCTCTACAGGCTTCTGCTCGGGCTTTGTAACCCTTGGACGAATGTTTTGGTAGAAATTTCGAATATTGCTTCTGCCGTAGCACCCCTCAATTTTTTTTTTATTGAGCCCGCACACAAGGGGTTATTAATACCCTTAATATGAGTAACACAGTGCGAGCGTTTAGGAAATGTGGATAGGAGATAAAAGGAGGTGCCGGTGCACATTGGTTCTGAATTTCTGTATATCGCAATGGGAGGGAAAAATCGAGCCGGGTAAAGCATTCCACATTCTTGTAGTGCTGCTAAAAAAGAGTCTCTATACTTAACAGTACGTCCGAGGGTAAATTGATGGGCATTCCTTGCGGTGCGGGTGTTACGGGGAAATTGTTTTAAGGGAGGAACGCAACTGGCTATTTCGCTGGAGCACTGATTGTGGAAGTAGCGATAAAACAAGGTTAGACAAGAAACATTACGACGATGTTCAAGTGAAACCCCTCAATAGATTCAACTATTCGTTTTTCCAGTTCTCTCTTTTTTTTCTGAAAAGCCGATGTTCCTCATTCCTCTTTGCTGGTATACCGCACGGGAAGCGCTTTTGGCAGCTCTGGTTCTGGCCTGCAGAGCTGCATGATAGGTTTCGTTTTTGGCCAAGTGTGAGAGCCTGCACTCAACATCGAACCAGGTGTTTCGTTGTGGTCGCCTAATGAAACCCAAAACATCAGTAGCTGCGGTTTTGATGGGCATTTTGCAATGTTGCCACTGTTTGCACATAATAATTAAAATAGTTATTGCAATACTTTATGTTTGCACATAATAACTAGAACACGACTAGTAGGTCAATTTCTGTTGTCATACCCCACATTCTTTGAATGTGGGCCACAAAATATTGTAACCATAAATAATAATAATTGACCAACAACGTCGTGGCCTAGTTTAGAGTAGATTTAATTCATATAAATAGCTGTAAAATATTTAAATAAAATATAGTCGAATCAAAACAGAGTTTGTACTATCACGTTATTGAGTTTAACATTTGGTCCTTCGAGCCTACTTTGAACCACAAAGTTTGGAATACAGTCCACATATAATACAAAACTGAACCAGATTTGTCAGAAGAGACGAATCTCATTACTACCAGAATTAAACCAGATTTGTCAGAAGAGACGAATCTCATTACTACCAGAACTAAACCAGATTTGTCGGAGGAGACGAATCTCATTACAATCCATACCAATCCATACTACCAGAACTAAACCAGATTTGTTGGAAGAGACGAATCTTATTACAATTCATACTACAGAACTACATCAGAGTTGCCGACGACACTATTTACGTCAGAAGAAACTCAAATTAACCCCAGAACAACAGCTGCACTATGGAATCTCTAACAACACAACAAAAAGAAGTTGGAAACAGCATTTCAAAGCTGTTCGACGCAATAAAAAAAGAGCCAATAGCCAGAAGAACAGCAGAGAACCTGAAAAAGAGGGAAGCCGAGGTCAACCGACTTTGGCATCAATTCACGAAAAACCATGATGACATATTGAGCCTCAACATACCAGACCATGAATATTTCAAGAAGCAATATTATGAACAGGTGGAACGGATAAAAGAAGCAATAAACGAAAAATTAATTTCGTATGCAATTGCGTTGGGCAATTCCCACAACGATAAAATTGAAACTGACACAGCAAAAACACCCGATAATATCCAGGTTAACGTGGAAACTGCGGAACAGCAGAAACAAAATAAACTTGACGAGAATGAACAAAATCAAGTCAAGTTCAATGAAGAAGAAGGTATGTGTTTCAATGAGTCACAGTCATTACATATGAAGAGGGCTCAAATTCGAATTATGTCATTCAGAAAATTACTTGAAAGCATGGTCATCAATAAAAAATTGAGTAACGCAGCAATTGAATTTCAAACGAATAACCTTGTTGAAGAATGGAAGAAAATTGACATAATACATGAAGAAGTATTACTTTTTGATGCTTTTGAAAACAAGAATGAAAAAGAAATATTTATGAACCAAATCGAGAACCTGCGTAAGAGATTTTCTGAAACAGTACTATCACTCCAAGATAGTAAAAATAATGAATCCATATCCGCATCAGAACATGATGTAAAATTGCCAAGAATGCAGATACCTATGTTTGAAGGAAGATTCAACACGTGGATTGAATTCCATGATATATTCCAACAAGTTATTCATCGGAATAAACGCCTATCCGATGTGGAAAAAATGCAATACTTAAAGAATAACCTTAGAGGCGAAGCAGCCAAGCTTTTGAGCCACCTAGAAGTCAGCAACGACAATTACAAGATATCGTGGGACTTAATAAAAGAACGATTTGATAATAAAAGGAAACTACTATCGGCATACTTAAATACATTACTCAATCAACAAAAGCTTGAGGTCGAATCTGCTTCCTGTCTAAAAACACTTCACGATACAACCAAAGAATGTATTCATGGAATAGAGTGCATTGGGGTCAGCACAACAGCATGGGATCCAATCGTCCTTCATCAACTAATACAAAAATTGGATAACGAGTCCAGAAAGCTGTATGAACAATCATTACCCTGCTCAAAAGAAATTCCAACATTAGAGCATTTTTACTCATACCTAAAGACCCGATTTGAATCTTTGGAAGCCTTTGGTGAAAATAACAGACAAAAACAGCAAACACCAATTCGAAAATCAATACGGACTTACTTGACAATAAAGGAACCGAAATGTGGATATTGTCAGAAAATGCATTCAATCTATAACTGCAATGCATTCCTTGCATTAACCAGCCAAAATCGTCATGACGCTATAAAACGCCTAAAGTTATGCCGCAATTGTCTGAACCACACAATGAGTGAAGGTTGCCAAAGCCGAAGAACCTGCAGTATATGTAAGGGCTACCATCATACCTTACTACACAATGATGCCCTAACTAGAAATCCAAGGAGAGCAAACATTCAAACGGCAATAGCAGAATACAACAAGGAAATTCTTTTAGCAACTGCTATGATAAAGGTTACTACATACAATGGTAAGACCGAAATTTTACGAGCACTTATTGATACTGGAGCTCAAGCGTCATTTATAACGGAGGAAGCTGCTCAGACTTTATCCGTCCCAAAATCTAAGACTTTCATCAAAGTATCGGGTCTTGGAGCATCATCAGCTGGGACATCACTTGGAAAAGTCCATATTCAAGTGCAACCCAGATTTTCATCAACATTCAAGATTAACATTGATGCATATGTTCTTCCAAAACTTACAAACAAATTACCCAATACATATTTCAAATTCTCAATGTATGAAGACTACCTACTTGCTGACCAAACATTTAATCAACCTGGACCAATCGATGTCATCATTGGCGCTGACGTGTACCCATCCATAATCTGCGATGGCATCAGAAAATCTAAGCATGGAATTTTAGCTCAGAATACAGAACTTGGCTGGATCATTTCAGGGAAGATACCAGTCTCTAAAGATCCTATACAAATCATAACTATGATATCAACAGTTGAATTAAGTAATTTAAGCAATCAACTTAAACGATTTTGGGAAATAGAGGAAACTCCATACCAAGAAGAAACAATGAATGAAGATGATGAATGCGAAAAACAGTTCAGAGAAAACCATTGCCGAAACAACGATGGAACATACACAGTAAGAATTCCATTCAAAACAAACAAACGTACTTTGGGTGATTCAAAAAAGAGAGCGATAGCTAGACTTTTACAAATGGAAAAAAAGTTTAAGCAAAATAACAAACTTGGGGAAGAGTACCGAAAATTTATGGGAGAATACTTAACTCTTGGACATATGAAGCCGATAGATCAAGTCACACAATCTACAGATGGGATATACTACATGCCACACCAAGCAGTAATAAAAGCAGACAGCACTACTACAAAACTTCGTGTCGTATTTGATGCTTCATCCAAAACAGACAATGGAATAAGCCTGAACGACAACATGCTTACTGGACCTAGGCTACAAGCTGATCTAGCAACGATTCTCCTACGCTGGCGAAAATATAGATACGTCTTCACAGCAGACATTGAAAAGATGTATAGACAAATTAAAATAAATGATCAAGACATAAACTACCAAAGAATATTATGGAGATTCTCACCAGAAGAAGCTATAAAAGAATATGCCTTAACAACTGTCACATATGGCACATCATCCGCCCCATACCTGGCCATTAAAACAATACGTCAACTAGCAGATGATGAAGCATTAAGATTCCCGAAGGCGTCTAGAATTATTCATGAAGATTTTTATATGGACGATGTAATGTCGGGAGCACACACCATTGAAGATGCTAGAGCAATACAGAAAGAACTAATTGAATTAATGGGATCAGGTGGGTTTAACCTCAGGAAATGGACGAGCAACAATCAGCAACTATTGAGGTACATCCCACCAGAGCAAAGGGAGCAGGGAATAATTGAGCTAGTAGAGAATGAAGAAAAGTCATCAACGATAAAAACCCTAGGGATTAATTGGAATCCAGCAACAGATACATTCCATTTCAAGGTCAACTTCAGAAATGATTCAACTAATATAACAAAAAGAAGTATTTTGTCCAAAGCAGCCCAAATATTCGACCCATTAGGATAGATAACTCCTGTTACGTTACGAGCTAAGTTAATCATACAAAAATTATGGAAGGAAAACTTGAATTGGGATGACGAAGTTCCTGAAACACTTGCAACAGAATGGATCAAATACCAGAACGAAGCTCCTGCGTTAGAACAAATCCAAATACCAAGATCAATAAACTACTCTAACAAAATTACGGCCATAGAATTACATGGATTTTGTGATGCGTCGGAGCAAGCATATGGAGCCGTGATATATTCAAAGGTAACAACATTAACTGGTGATGTAAACGTCTGCATGTTAACCGGAAAATCGAAAGTAGCACCTGTCAAGTCAAAACTAACGATACCAAGACTTGAACTGTGTGGAGCTGAACTTCTTAGCAACTTGATGTGTCACGTAGCTAAGACTCTCAATATACAAAATTTAGACTTGTATTATTGGACTGACTCAATGATAACTTTAGCCAGAATACAAGGAGCGAATAATAAACTTGATGCATTCGAGAGGAACCGAATCCAGAGAATACAGAGAATAACCAATCAAAATAATTGGAATTATGTCAAAACAGGAGATAATCCAGCAGATTGTGCATCACGAAGTATAAATGCTTCCGAGTTACCTCAACACAAACTTTGGTGGTATGGACCCTCGTGGTTGAAATCAGACAAAAATCTATGGCCAGTCAAGAAAATAATCAAACAAGCAGAAGAGAAGGAAGACCCGGTTACCCTATTATTGGCAAATGTCTCTAACCATGAGAATCCACTAATTACACAATTCTCGTCAATCAACCAATGTCTACGAGTAATATCACGCTGCAGACGATTCATCAATAACTGCAGAAATAAAGAAATGAAAGCTGATAAAACAAACTTAACAGTACAAGAGATGAATGAAACATTGCATATACTACTAAGACAAATTCAAAACACAGAATTTGAAGAAGAAATAAGAAAACTAACTAAAAACAAGCCTATTGACACAAAAAGCAGGTTAATTATGCTGAATCCGTTGATTGAGAACAACGGTCTACTTCGGGTTGGGGGAAGATTGCAAAACTCAAATCTCCAATATGAAGAGCGACATCCGATCATTCTACCTCACAAGGGCCACTTCACCAAACTCATAATAGAAGATGCTCACATGCGATGCTTACATGGAGGAAACTCTCAGACACTAGCCTATATACGAAGAAAATATTGGATACTTAGTGCTAAAAATAGAGTAAAGCAAGTATTAAACAAATGTATAACTTGTTGCCGATACAAACCTACAAATACACAACAAATCATGGGAAACCTGCCAGAGTTTAGAGTTGTTGTTCCCGCGCCACCTTTCACTCACACCGGAATTGATTATGCTGGACCCATTCAGCTCCGAATGTCTAAAGGTCGTGGAACAAAAACGTTTAAAGGCTACATAGCAGTATTTGTTTGCTGTACGACAAAAGCACTTCATCTAGAAGCTGTTAGTGACCTCACAAGTCAATCTTTTTTGGCAGCGTACAAAAGATTTGCGGCAAGACGCGGACATTCTAAACACATTTATAGCGATTGTGGTTCAAACTTCATTGGAGGAAGAAACATTTTAGAAAAAAATCTTCAAGACGCAATAAAGCAATCATCCGTTTACTTGGCAAACAAATTAGCTGAAGATGGAATTCAGTGGCACTTTAATCCACCGGCTGCACCACACATGGGTGGACTATGGGAAGCAGGTGTAAAATCGGTAAAATATCACTTGAAGAGGATACTCGGAAATTCTATCCTCACATTTGAGGAAATGACAACGACCTTATATCAGATCGAAGCTTGTCTGAATTCAAGACCATTATGTCCATTGAGTAGTGACCCAGCCGATTTAAACGTACTCACACCAGCACACTTTTTAATTGGTAGACCACTGGTTTGCCCACCTCGAGCTGAGTATGACGACATTCCCATTAGCAACCTTAGCCGTTGGAAGCTTGTCAATAAACTAACAGAAGATTTCTGGAAGATTTGGTCAAGTGAATACTTATCAAGACTTCAACAGAGAACAAAATGGAAGTGTGAAAAGGAACCAATTAAAACAAATGACTTGGTTCTACTAAAAGATGAGAATCTTCCTCCAGCAAAATGGAAACTTGCGAGAATAGTTGATGTTCATCCCAGAAAAGATGGTAATACAAGAGTTGTTACCGTACGTATTGGCACAGATTCCTATTTCAAAAGGCCCATAGTTAAGGTTTGTAAGCTGCCTATAGACGAAGGTGTTGAAGACGCGACAATAAACCAACCCCCAGATGACGTACAGGTCAATTGTGTAATGAGCTGCTTTGCCGAAAGGTCCAAGCTGGCATCTTAATTCCCGTAGCTCATTCGTGAGTTCTTGGACCAGAACTCATTACAAAAAAAAATAAAAAAAATTGGCCAGCTTGTTTGTCCAGATGTTTTGGACTTGCGAGAAATTTCTCTCGACCCTCCCTACCTTGGTTGTCTCCCTCGCCAGGACAACCCCATATCTAGGCTTCTTCTCTTCTCAGGCCATCATCCTTCTCCAATCTCCCAACCTCATCCTTTTATAAATTGACTTACTCCATCTTCATTTTAAGTCTTCATATATTTCAAAATAAAAAAATTACCCTTTTGCACATTTTAATTCTTCTGTAAAGTATAATTTTTATTTAGTTCATGTACTTGTATTGCGTTTAGTTTTAATACAATTGATTCTTTAAATTTACATTCATAAAATTACTTAGATTTAAAAAAAATTATCTTTCAACCCAATTTTAATTTTTAATTTTGACTATGGCAACTCTTTTTTTTTTTTTTATTTAAAGAAGAAAAAAAAAATTTAATTTCTGCGTACAAAAACGTCTTCGACTTTATTAACAAATGTGGGATTGTAATTCCTCTTTTTAACTTTTTTCTTTTGTTGTATTTAAATCAATGGTCCCCCTTCAAACCCCCGTAAAATCGCGCACTTGATCTTTTTTTATATGTATATATAGATAAATAACTAAATATCAATCAGGTTAATTGTATTATGATAACCAAACTCACCCCTTAATTCCTGTTGAAGTGGCCACTGCAGCTGGAGTTACGTAGGTATGTGGTGGTGAATACAGTATGTATCGTTTTGGTAATATGTATTATTATGTGCCTTTATGCGCACCACTCGACACTGATTGTAATATTTTATTATCTTAACACATGCAAAAAAAAAAAGTTCGCGAATTTAGTTTCTTATTTACAGATACGTTTCGCGCCTTTGAACGTTTAATTTAAATTTCTTTTTTCTTTCACAGAGTGAAATTCTGATTGAACTAATAAAAAGAACTTTTTAGCATTTAATAAAACAAGATTAAAAAAAAAAAGTTTTTTGGTGGTCGACGGTGGGATTCGATCCCGGAACTCCCAATCGAAAAGTTTACGCCCAGACTCTCTGGGCTATTTCACTATATGTTAAATAGCAGATTTTACTGGTTTTCAAAGACAGTGGAATTTCCCACGAGTGTTCAATTTTAACCAATGATACCACTAAAGTCCCGCTTCCTGGGGTATCGGTCGCTCTTGCACTGTGGCCACAATATGGTGGGCGGTAAAATTCACTGCTTTTGATTTTCTAAAAAAGAAAATTATACATGTAAGGAAAACTGCACAATCTTTTTCTTTTGGTTTTATTACCTTCGGTTGTAACCCAAATAAATTTAAAATGCAATTATAGAACAATTTACTTTAATTTAAATATAATTCTTCTTTTAATTGCCTCAGAAAAATGTCTTTTACGCGAAAGATTTACGTCGCGAGACAAAACTTTCTTTTTATTTTTTTTATGGAAACAAAAAAAAAAACTTAAATTCAGACCGCTGCGTCCGTAACGAACACCTTCTTCGCCGCTTAAACTTTATATTTTGGCAAAATGGTTTTGATAATTTGGGTTGCTAAGTGCCATTGGAAATTTTATTAAAAGCTCCTAATTCTTTAAATTCCAGGTTCATTGACATCATTAAGTATGAAATTTTTCACACTCGAGTCAAAGTTCCTAGAATTCCTGTGCATCTAAACCTGTCTCCAAGTTGCAGGAACAAAACTTGCATGAGCTTTATTTACAAACATGGACACATCCCGAGCCCATCTCAACAACAAATCTACTACAATTCATTTTTACAGAATTCTGAACAACATTAAATTGACTAGCACCCAACTTCACATCCATTTAAATGTCAGACTTTAGTCATCTTGTTTTGGTTTGTCATTTCTTTTTCTTTTTTCCAAAACATTTTTTTTTTCTGTATAAATTTTAAAATTCGGTCGTGGTAGATCTAAATGTAATAAAAAAAATATAAAATCGGTAACAGGGCTTTGCTTTTCCTAGATATTTATATCTAGGCAATGCAAATGAACCCACGGTCGTGTGAAAATCGGTAGTGCAAAAAAAAGTGAAACAGAAGTGAATGCATGTTCGCCAATGCAGGCAGAATAATCTTCAAATAGTATTATTTGCCAAATAGTGAAGCTAAAAACGAAAAGAAAGTGAAGTGTTTCAACAAATAAAATGCAATCAAATAAGTGCCATTAAAAGAAATAAAAAAAATATAAAAAAAATTGAATCTAATGAATTTACATATGTACTTAGTATGTACATAATATACATAAAACATAAATACAAAAAAAAATATTGGCCGTCTGCGCGAAAGAGACGGGTATATTGCACTCCCCCTAATAAAAAAAATTTATTGAGTCGGTTCGGTTACCTTGTTTACATTTTCTCTGTAGGTACATAGAGCACCGTTCAATTAAAAAAAAAAATGTAATTTTGTGTAAACAATTCGATTGCCCAGCTGTTCGTTTATTGGGCAATAAACAAAAAAAACATTTTCGAGTAATGACAACGCGAAAATTGAAATCGTGTTTTGCCGTCGGCAAATGACAACGAGAAAAAAAAATGAAAAATATTTTTCGGTAAATAAAATGATTTTAAATTCGAATGCTGTATTTATTAGATGTAAACGTGGGTCGCGAACCCATTTAACTAGCCGGGCTGATGATTTATTCAGATAAGTTTAAAATATAATTTAATTGTGTCACTCGATACTTTGTGGTTTCTTTTTTCTTTTGTTTACAGGGTGTTTATTGGCGTATGTCTTTGGCATGAAATGTCCCCAAATATTTGCCAGCTCTGGACTCCAATTCGTACATGCAATTGCCAATTGCTTTACGTACGCGGCATTTCACGAATTTGGGAAGAAGTTTCGCGTTTACTCCCTGGACAAAATTGCTTTGAGCAAAGTTTCGGTGGAACACCTCTTGGCCTACACGGTAAGTGACTTGTTTTGCCCTTGTGTTATATGTGTTTTTGGACTTAACGTGTGCCCTGAATAAATTCTCCGACAACTTCTGTCTCGCGAGTGAAGTCTTCAGCGCATTCGGCAAGACTAACATTTCCGGATCCCCCAGTGCTTTAAGATCTCGCAAAATTCGGTACGAAGAGCCATGCGATATCATGTTTTGACCAAAAAGAGCGAAATAAGGTTGACAACCTAATGAATCGTGTACATCTGATCGTAAGGCGCACGCAATACTTGATAGATGTATATCCCAGTCGTTTTGCTCTTTGGATATCAAGACTCTTAGCTTACTTAGCACACTACGATTAACCCGCTCGGAAATGTTAGCCTGCGGTGAATATAATGCCGTTCGCACATGCTGAACGCCGTAGTCTTCCAAAAAGTTTTTAAACTCTTTGGATACGAATTGTCGTCCGTTGTCGGAATGAATGAATTCAGGGGTGCCGAAAGTATGGAAAATGTCTGTTTCTAGGAAATGCACTATCCTAGAGGACGTTGCTTTTGGCATCGCTTTAAGAAAAGTAAATTTACTGAAGTGGTCCACTACAATGAAAACATATAAGTTTCCTCGTTTCGTACGCGGATATGGTCCCAAGAAGTCGATATACAATCGTTGAATAGGTCTTTCCGTTACAGTCTGCTTGGTGATAGGTGGACGAAGAATCGCGTTAGGAGCTTTCACCATCTTACATGTTTCACATTCACTCACAAATGCCTTGATGTCTCTCGCCATTTTGGGCCAAAAATATTTCTCTTTAATACGAGCATAGGTCTTTGCAAAGCCGCTATGGCAATTCAGCTTCGTATTGTGAGACAATTCAATACATCTGTGAGTGAGGGTTTCTGGTAACCAAAGACGCCACAGCGAATCTTCCTCGTCCACATCACCATTCCTGAACCTAATTCTTTTGTATATAAATTTTCCCGATACAACTAGGTCAGGAAGCGCAGATTGATTAGAATCGATATTCTTTCTCAATTGGGAATATTCCTCCGAATCAAATTCAACGGAGTCAAGGTCAATATCCCCACATTTCATTGTCGAAGCAATCTCATCAATCTCATTTTCTATCGCGGTTGCTTTTGTCGAAATCTCTTCCATGTCCCCACGAGATAGAGTATCTGGCACTACGTTGAGAGACCCCTTCCGATGTTCAATGTCAAAATCATAGCCTTGGAGTTCCAAACTCCATCGAGCAAGTCTTCCACTCAACTCCTTCATGGACATCAACCATTTGAGGCTTGAATGATCTGTAATGACTTTGAAAGGTAATCCATCAACGTAAGGTCTAAATTTTCGTATGCTCAGAACTGCTGCAAGACATTCCTGCTCGGTAACCGTGTAGTTTTTCTGAGCTTTGTTCAACTTCTTCGACATGTATGCAATTGGTCTCTCGTTGTCGTTCTCATCCAACTGAAAAAGAACACCACCTACTCCTTCCGAAGATGCATCACACTGGATAGTAAACGGCCTGTTGAAATCCGGTTGGGACAACACAGGTGCCGAGGAAAGTGCAGTCTTCAGTCTATTGAACCCCTCCAGCGCTTCGGGTGTCAACTCGAACTTACTTTTCTTTTTCAGGCAATCTGTAAGAGGTGCTGCTAGATCCGAATAGTTCTTGATAAACCTTCGGTACCATCCTGTTAAACCTAAAAATCTCCTAACTTGTCTTACAGTCGTGGGAACGGGAAAATTAACCATTGCCTCGATTTTGTCAGGATTGGTCTTCAAAGTACCTTGGCCGACTATATAGCCGAGATACTTTATCTCACGCATGCAGAACTTGCTTTTATCGAGGTTAATAGTAAGGTTGGCTCTGCGAAGACAAGCAGCCACTTCGTTAAGGATCCGCATGTGTGACTCAAAATCAGCCGTACAAATCAATAAGTCGTCTAGGTAGACGAACACATTATCACGGAGGGAACTTGGTACCACTTGATCGATAACCCTACTCATAGTTTGGCCCGCATTGCTCAAACCGAATGGCATAACCTTAAATTGGTAGAGTGGTCTACCAGGCACGGCGAACGCAGTCTTGTCGCGCGATTTTTCATCTAGCGGTATTTGCCAATACGCGTCTTTAAGATCAATTCCGGTGATAAAATGTGTGTCTTTTATACGGCTGAGTAATCCCTCAATATGAGGCAAAGGATATGCATCCTTAACGGTGACTGCATTGACTTTTCGAAAGTCTAGACAGAGACGGACCTTACCGGGTTTTCTGACCAAAACTACCGGGCAACTCCACGGGGAGTTACTCTCCTCGATAACCCCAAGTTCTAACATACGGTCCAACTCCTTATACACCTCTTCCTGACGAACCGGAGACAATGGATAATGCCGTGATTTGATAGGGACAGCGTTTCCCGTATCGATGACATGACATCCGAACGATGTCTTACCCAGCCCTAGCACGACAAAGTTAGGAAAAAGCCTTTTTACATTTTTCAGTTGAGCGCTTTGCTCAGGTGAAAGTTCAATTAATTCAGCCTCATCCTTGAAATTTCCCTCTTCTTCGTTGGCTCCGACGTCGGCCTGAAGTTCGCTCACCTCTGGCATAAGGTTGAAATCACGCCAGAAATTCATCCCCAAGTACAACTTTTGAGTGAGGTTAGGAATTAGGTAAAAAGAGAGGGGTTTGGTGATGCCGTTATATTTTGTCTGAATAAGACAGTGGCCTACTATTTCATGCGACTTACCGTCGGCAGTACGAACTTTGTTCGTATAAGGCTTCACTTCCACACCAATCTTTTTAACTAACTCCCAACACTCACTTCCCAGAACTGATATGGATGCCCCGCTATCTAACAACCCGAAAACAGACTCATTATCTAACTGGACATTGGCATACATTCTTCCATCAGTGTTTGAGGATATAATGGTATCTACTATTAATTTACGGAGCTTCATTCGGTCATCAAACCGACGTCGACATCTTTGCACTTGAGCGCTAGCTGAACCACTATGAGTTCCGAAAATTTCGGACCGAACTTTATAATAGTTCAGCTTGCGTTCGTGAAGAGATTTAAGGGAATGTGTTTTCACAGGATGAGACTGACTTAACGGAGGACTGAGAGGCTCTGTTCGTTCCAAGATTTTGGTAGGAACGCTTTCCTTTTGAGCCTCAGAATATAATGAAGATGTGTTGTTTACTTGTTTGAGGGGGCAGGAGTGTTCCTCGAGGAACGAATCTCCCCACTCCTCTTTTCGTCCCTTGACCAGTTTTCCGAATGTTTACCGCATTCAATTGTATTCACCCCCTTTGCCCCACACAAGAAACAAAACACACCAATAGGAGAAGGACAAAAATGGTATGGATGTCCTTTCTCGCCACAATTCCAGCAAACGTAATGGCTGGTCGGCGTGCGTCGTTGGAACGAAGAGATAGCCGCGATTTCCTCACCGTCTGGATCGACCACTTCGGGTTCCGTGACTGTGATCTCGCTCACAGTTTTTTGGGAAGAAGTTCGCTTCGCTAAAAACCTCTCAGCTTCTCTCGCCTTTTCTCTAAGCTGCTCTACTTTCTTCACATTCGCCGCTAACAGGATTTCCCCCAGTTTATCTTTCACGTTACTTCGGATAACGTCCACCAACTTTGGCTCATCGAAAGGTTCCTTCAACCGGTCGTTAAGACTCACGACTGAATTATAAAAATCGTCGAAGGACTCTTTCGCGCCTTGCTTGCGAGTTAGCAACCTCATGTAGATATCTACATCACTTTCCAACCGTCCGAATTCCTTTTTCATCGCCAACTTAACTTCTGAGAGCTTTGCCGATGGGTTCCTGCGCAAGAAATTCCAGAACCACTTATTGGGTCTGCCAGTCAACAGGATATGGAAGTTCGCAGTCACTTGCTCATCGGTATAAGCTGACGATGATTGCATCCGTTCGACCTTAAATAGGAAGTCGGAAACATTGTCGGTCCCATCATATTTGATGTTCCACTTGTCTAGCCTACAGCACTCGGTCGAACTGAACATCGAAGGAGTCACCGAAGCTCGTGGTCTGGGTATCGGTTGAAAAGCTTCGGAATCTCTACCTTCAGTTCCCAACTCGCGAGCGTTTTGTCCAGGTAAAGTACTTTGAGGCTGTACCGGTAAACTTAGTGATTCCAATTTTCTTATAACATTCACCATGAAAACATCCATTTGTTGAAACAACCTAACTTGATTTTCGACCATCGTTCTTTCTATCCTGGCCGCTAACCGACTTGAAGAGTCTTCCTCCTGGACATTAGCAAGCGCTTCGTTAGCTTCTATTTCCCCATTTGCCACACCACCACCTTCTTCATTGTCCGGAAGATTGTCTTGATCCGACATGTTGGAAGTGGAATTGGTGACCGTTGAGTTCAAATTTTCTGAAAAACTGAAGGTATTGTCTAGGTTAAAACGGTCTATGTTTTCGCGGAATCGTTGATGAAACCTTTCAAATCGAGCTTCGGAATGCTCCAAAATTGTAGATAAATCGTCGTCAACGAAACTACGACGACGACTGCTCATACCTATTCAAACAACCAAAAAAAAAACTTAAATGCGCAGAAATTCCGAAACTCTAAACGAGAATAAAAAACCTGCACCCAAAAGGAGGTCGATGTCCTAAATAAAAAGAATTAACTGCTTAAAAAACTTCCAATGGATCAGCTGAAAACCAGAAAAAATTTGCCTCAGAAAAGTATTCCAAAAAAAAAAAATCCAGATGCAAAAACTTTTCCCTGGAATGTTCCGTTTTCGAATCCACCAAACACCCAACAAAATCTTGTTTAAAAATAAAAATATATGTATATGTAAAAAAAAATGTAATGTGTATTTGTATGTGTATGTGTATGTTAAATATATTTAAAGAGAAATAAAATTTTAAAAAAAATTTAAAATGTTCAATAAAATGTTGTTTTTATTATGTATTCAATGTATTCATAAAATAATTAAAAGGATGAGATTGAAAATATGATTTGAGAAGGATGGCTCCCGAAGATAAGAAGAAGCCGTAGTTCTGCGAGCCAAAAAAAAAAAACTGAGCAAAAAAAATTAAAACAAACTAGTGGTTTTATTGATTTGATTCTAAAGGACTTGAAAAAAAAAATGTTTCTCCTTGGGTTTCAGGACTTAAAACAGACGAATACTTCATCTGTCAAGGCTCTGAAACCCTCGGAGAAATTAAATGGGTCTTGCTGGAAGGCCCTCCGAAGACGCCTTTACATCGACGGGACTCTTCCTAGCATTTTTGTATACACACAAAAAAAATGTGTAAAAATAAAAAAAAATATGTACTAAGCTGTTCGGCCTTTTGAGTACCTTTAACCAAGGTACCCAATGACTCAACCGCCTAGTTCACATTTGTTCATAAAAAAAATTTATTGATTGAACATTCTTGATGGCAACGCGGTACCAAGTGCCATATACCCAGTCACCGGGACTCACCAAAGAAGTCAATCAAATTTCAGAAAAGGAAAAAAAAATTTTAAACGAAAATTGAAAATTATAAAAAAAAATTTAAATGAAAAAAAATGAAAATGAATTGGCTCAAAAAAAATAAAAAAAAAAATAAGTCTCACTATCCAAGGATAGTAGACTCCACGTTATGGGCGCCATTTTGTAATGAGCTGCTTTGCCGAAAGGTCCAGGCTGGCATCTTAATTCCCGTAGCTCATTCGTGAGTTCTTGGACCAGAACTCATTACAAAAAAAAATAAAAAAAATTGGCCAGCTTGTTTGTCCAGATGTTTTGGACTTGCGAGAAATTTCTCTCGACCCTCCCTACCTTGGTTGTCTCCCTCGCCAGGACAACCCCATATCTAGGCTTCTTCTCTTCTCAGGCCATCATCCTTCTCCAATCTCCCAACCTCATCCTTTTATAAATTGACTTACTCCATCTTCATTTTAAGTCTTCATATATTTCAAAATAAAAAAATTACCCTTTTGCACATTTTAATTCTTCTGTAAAGTATAATTTTTATTTAGTTCATGTACTTGTATTGCGTTTAGTTTTAATACAATTGATTCTTTAAATTTACATTCATAAAATTACTTAGATTTAAAAAAAATTATCTTTCAACCCAATTTTAATTTTTAATTTTGACTATGGCAACTCTTTTTTTTTTTTTATTTAAAGAAGAAAAAAAAAATTTAATTTCTGCGTACAAAAACGTCTTCGACTTTATTAACAAATGTGGGATTGTAATTCCTCTTTTTAACTTTTTTCTTTTGTTGTATTTAAATCAATGGTCCCCCTTCAAACCCCCGTAAAATCGCGCACTTGATCTTTTTTTATATGTATATATAGATAAATAACTAAATATCAATCAGGTTAATTGTATTATGATAACCAAACTCACCCCTTAATTCCTGTTGAAGTGGCCACTGCAGCTGGAGTTACGTAGGTATGTGGTGGTGAATACAGTATGTATCGTTTTGGTAATATGTATTATTATGTGCCTTTATGCGCACCACTCGACACTGATTGTAATATTTTATTATCTTAACACATGCAAAAAAAAAAGTTCGCGAATTTAGTTTCTTATTTACAGATACGTTTCGCGCCTTTGAACGTTTAATTTAAATTTCTTTTTTCTTTCACAGAGTGAAATTCTGATTGAACTAATAAAAAGAACTTTTTAGCATTTAATAAAACAAGATTAAAAAAAAAAAGTTTTTTGGTGGTCGACGGTGGGATTCGATCCCGGAACTCCCAATCGAAAAGTTTACGCCCAGACTCTCTGGGCTATTTCACTATATGTTAAATAGCAGATTTTACTGGTTTTCAAAGACAGTGGAATTTCCCACGAGTGTTCAATTTTAACCAATGATACCACTAAAGTCCCGCTTCCTGGGGTATCGGTCGCTCTTGCACTGTGGCCACAATATGGTGGGCGGTAAAATTCACTGCTTTTGATTTTCTAAAAAAGAAAATTATACATGTAAGGAAAACTGCACAATCTTTTTCTTTTGGTTTTATTACCTTCGGTTGTAACCCAAATAAATTTAAAATGCAATTATAGAACAATTTACTTTAATTTAAATATAATTCTTCTTTTAATTGCCTCAGAAAAATGTCTTTTACGCGAAAGATTTACGTCGCGAGACAAAACTTTCTTTTTATTTTTTTTATGGAAACAAAAAAAAAAACTTAAATTCAGACCGCTGCGTCCGTAACGAACACCTTCTTCGCCGCTTAAACTTTATATTTTGGCAAAATGGTTTTGATAATTTGGGTTGCTAAGTGCCATTGGAAATTTTATTAAAAGCTCCTAATTCTTTAAATTCCAGGTTCATTGACATTAAGTATGAAATTTTTCACACTCGAGTCAAAGTTCCTAGAATTCCTGTGCATCTAAACCTGTCTCCAAGTTGCAGGAACAAAACTTGCATGAGCTTTATTTACAAACATGGACACATCCCGAGCCCATCTCAACAACAAATCTACTACAATTCATGTTTACAGAATTCTGAACAACATTAAATTGACTAGCACCCAACTTCACATCCATTTAAATGTCAGACTTTAGTCATCTTGTTTTGGTTTGTCATTTCTTTTTCTTTTTTCCAAAACATTTTTTTTTTCTGTATAAATTTTAAAATTCGGTCGTGGTAGATCTAAATGTAATAAAAAAAATATAAAATCGGTAACAATTGTACAACTGTGAATACAACAAACATAAAGCTAACCCGAAAACAAAGGATCAGACCAGTTTCTTGGTTCAATCAAAAAGAAGTTATTTATGAAGAACATCCTGAAAAGAAAAGAAAAATAACATTGTCCGAATACCAAAGCCGACGAAGTATTAGCAGAACGTTTAATAAACCAATGTCAATGCTGTCACTCTGGATGCTTATGATGTGTGGGCTCAAAATGACAGAAGCAACGTTTAACATTACGCATCCGAAATCAGGATTATACATTGAACATATAGGAGAAGCGCAAATAAGACGAGGAACATTTAAGATAGAATTCTCTTACCCACTCAACACTACAAAAGATTCGGAGATCATAAATGGAACTGTTTTGAAAATGATACAAATATGTCAACGAGCAAAATCAAAGGACAAGGAAATCCACTGTAGTGAATTCGTTAACCATCTCAAAGACAAACAATCAGTACTGTTGAGAAGCATAAATGTAATTGAATCAGTTCAGAGTAGAAAGAAAAGAGGACTCCTAGGTACTATGCTTCAAGATATTTTTGGTGTCAATGAAGAAGTTTACACCGATATCAATAACCTACGAGACGACCAAATTAAGCTTATGCAAGCGAATCAACACGAAACAAACCTTATGCTGGCAGCAACAGGTGAAATAGAAGATCTTGAAAAACAAACTAAGGATAAATTAAATTCCTTAACGCACAAGCTAAATCAAGCAACTACAGAAATTAACAATATAGAAAACAATTGGTACAAAAATAATGATCTAAATCGAGTAGACATACACTTACTTGCGGCCTATAATCTAGCCCTGGGAGTGCTGGAAGAATTAGGCAGACGTTATGATATCTTACTAAAAATATCTCTCAAAAAAGCCGATCTATTTGAAAGCATTACACCAGGAGAATTGATGGTGCTCATTCATACAGCCTCTAGACGGCTGCCACAAGACATTAACATAATTCCAAAACCAGAACAAAAGATGGACGTTCAGCGAAATGAAACACACATCAGTGCACACTGGTTTCTCCACCTTAGTACTTCCGCGAAGTACAATATTATTAAAGCTACCCCAATTCCTCAACAGCGAACAAATAATTCATACATAATACCTGTTATTCAAAAGGCCATAATCGCTTCAAATTATAACAGTCAAACATACTTTGAGCTATCAGAAAGGGAGTTCAACCAATGCACGCCAGAAGATAAGCACCTATATTTGTGTTCACCATCAGTAATTAGTAAGATCGATACCAAACCGAACTGCATTATTGATGAAGTATATCACAGGCGAGACAAGAAGAGGTGTAACTATGAAACGCTTTCTATTCCGAATATAGCGTTTAAGCACGTCTACCAAAGAAACACATGGTTGTTTATAGCAAACAGACCAACCTCAGCTGCGGTAATTTGTAATGGCATTCATGAAGACGTCGAACTGAATAACATTGGACTTATTCGAATTGATGATGGATGCACTCTCCGAACTCCCCAAAACATCATCAACTCGGAGCAGGTGGACACGGTTCCAATCAAGGGGACTTATACTCATGAGATGAACATAAGTATTCCTGAACTCAAGGAAACGGAGTTTCATTCAACGCTGTTAACCGAAGAAACCATCCTAAAACCAACAGATCATTTGAGGACACTCATTCAACAACAAAAGGTAGTACACATCAAGCCACACAAATGGAGAACTATAGGCCACCATGCAGCTACCGGTTCGATAACTTTGACAATCACCATTATATGTCTGGCAATCATATATAAATTTCGAATTCAAACACATCGCAACCACGACCTCAATCCACCGACAACAGTCGTAATCAATCCAACCACGAGGACCCACAGACGATTTGCAATATTAAGCCCCTCAGTGACGTCAACCGAACCAGAGGCCCCGCAAAATGTTTGCACATAATAATTAAAATAGTTATTGCAATACTTTATGTTTGCACATAATAACTAGAACACGACTAGTAGGTCAATTTCTGTTGTCATACCCCACATTCTTTGAATGTGGGCCACAAAATATTGTAACCATAAATAATAATAATTGACCAACAACGTCGTGGCCTAGTTTAGAGTAGATTTAATTCATATAAATAGCTGTAAAATATTTAAATAAAATATAGTCGAATCAAAACAGAGTTTGTACTATCACGTTATTGAGTTTAACAGCCACTGGGCCTCTGGGTTTGGAGCAGGCGCCGGGCTTGTCGAGAGATAAGAGGAGACAGGGTTGGCAAAGGTTGTGGCGGTCTCTTGCGATTGTATCTTCGCAACATCAAACTTTCTCAGTGGATGTTCGATCCTGCTGACTGTTGGAAATCCGCATTCGCACTTTAGCTACAAGGTAGTGGTCCGAGTCTATGTTGGCCCCTCGGAAAGTGCGGACATCCATGACATTGGAGGCATGTATGCTATCAATCGCAATGTGATCAATTTGGTTGACGGTATATTAATTAGGAGACCGCCAGGTCCCCTTGTGTATATTGTAGTGTGGGAAGTATGTGCTAGCTAAGATGACACTTAGCCCCGCAGCAAAGTCAATTTGCCTGTGTCCGTTACCGGAAGGATCTTCGGCGTAACATAAAGCACACTAACAAATACGAAAGGGGCGATATAACTTGTAGTTTGTAGCTTATAAAAGGTGACATCACGCTAAACTATTCAATATCAAACATACTGGTTATGCAATATGCATGCATGAAGGGGAAAGGATTCTCTTCCACTTTTTGTAACTTTATTGGATTTTCGATATTATTATCGGGTAAAACCCCATTGTTTACGACGCACGGTAAATAAACAAATCACTGTTTGTTATGAAAAAAAAGAAAAGTGATTTTAAGACACACAAAGAATAAAGGCGAACAATTAACTTTAGGCTAGGCGCGCACAAGCAGGTCAGGTTTTATGAGTTTGGCCGCTTTGGCCGCCTAATGCGCGCACTTGCAATCTTCCTAGAAGAGCTCTTTGGCCGCGCCTATCCTTACCATACGCAAGTAACTACACAAGTGAACACAAAAAATGTCAAGAGGATTAAAAGAACACTACGCGACGGTGTTAACTTTTTGGTAAAAGTTAAATACGACATCTGTATCATGTTTAAAAACCATATTTTAGTATGTTGCATACTTCAAGAAATTATAGAAACATTATAAGCATTTTAATAAAATATTGCGCGGGTGGCAATGGTACAGTGGATGAAGTGCTTGGTTGCTAACCTAAGAGTTGTAGGTTCGAGCCCCAGCCTGGGCAGCAATTTTTAATTACTCCCCCAGCTTCAACTGGACGCCACCCGTGGGATTTTCGTGAGATAAACATTACCTATTTCTCAATCCATTGTACCAACAAAAATTCTTTCCTATCTTTCTATTCCTTCTAACTATTGCCGTGCAGTTTGTATTCAAAAGACCTTGGGTCTTACAGGCATGTAGTTAAATTATAAAAAAACAAATTCATGAACTGGCTTTTACAGGGTCCCCCCCCCCCCCCCCCCAAATCGTCAGCCATATTTTAAGGCGCAATTTCTGGATATATTCTAAGAAAAGGATCGTTCTAAAGTAAGGGCCTATTTCCAATACCAAATTTGTATGCAGAAATTTGTTTCTGCTGTGGGTTTTTCCAAGTACCTGTGCATTAAACCGTTTGACCTCAAAGTCAAAAAATTAGCATGGGCAGGAAATATGGAACAGGCTAGAAACTGGATATCTTCAAACTGATGCAAGGAAAGAAATGTATTTAAAAGCTAGTATATCTTCTAAAAATGGAGTTCTATCATTTGTACTAACAGCGCAATTATTACCGTTAACATGGGTCAGGGACACTAAAGTAAGTCTTTTCTTAAAATCGAAGATTAATGATATTTAAATTGGAGAGAATTACCCAAGAATGATGCATTAAAATATTGCTGGTGAATTAGGGGATACTCTTTATTATATGTGTCGCTTACTATAATAGTGGTGTAACTCCATTTTTTCAAATATGGATTTCTTTGCACCATCGGATCACTTTTTCAAATACCTTTCAGTACAATAGTGAATCAACTCCAAATATCCAGTATATTTTATATAATAAGAGATTTTCGTTTTTAAAGGGACATTTAAGGCATTATATTCATTATAATAGTGAAGTAAGTCCCAAGTCAGTTTAAGAGTGAAGTAAATCCGGACTTGATTCACTTTTACTGTGACAAAATTGTTCGAGCACATAGAAACAGCGATAGCGCCTAGCAATAAAAAACAATGGGAAAACTCAATAAATGTGTTGAGCTGTTTACGGAAAATGAAAAACAGGCGATGTTTGATTCATTTTGGAAATTAAAAGGCTTTAATACACAGAATGAATATTTGTACGCTTTAGTGCAAAACAAAATAGTCAGCCGAAAAAGCCCAAAAGACCGGTCACGTCCAGGAAAAGACGTGTCGTTTAAGTACTTCAAATCTTGCAACAACACACAAGCAGTTTATTTCAAGAAATATTTTATGAAGACGTTTCAAGTCAGCGATGGAAGACTATATCGATGCCTTTCTAAAGATGACGATTCTCAGTCCAAGGATTAGCGAGGAACAACTACTTCTTGACAGTTGGATGATTCGGATATTGTTGCCAATATTCAAAGTTTTCCTGCCTATCAAAGCCATTAATTAATTAATCCAAATAGAAAGTATTTAAATACTGGATTAAAATTAAAATGTACGGTCTCTATAAAGAAAAATGTGAGAATGAAGCAGTTGAACCAAAAAAATTGAAATGCTTCATGAATATTTTCAACACAAAGTTCAATTTTCATTTCAAACAACCGCGACAAGATACATGCAAGACTTGTGATGATCTTACATTAAAAATAGAAGAAGCCGTTGATGAAGAGACAAGAAATGAGTTGCAAAAGCAAAGAGAACTTCATCTGGCGGAAAGCAGAGGCAGCATACCAAAGTTTTCAAAATGACGCAAGCAAAATTGATGAAGCATACGTGCTAACTTTCGACTTCCAAAAAGCCTTAGCCTTCCCAAAGCTAACAACGTCGGTGGCATACTACAAAGGGAATATGAATTTGTACAACTTGGGAATACATTGTTTCAATAACAACACAGGCTACATAAATTTCTGGGATGTAGTTGAAGGAATGCAGAGGATCTCAAAACATTGCATTTTGCCTAACCAAACACTTAAGAACTTATGCAGTATTAAAAAACCACGTAATTATGTACTCCGATTCTTGCACTGGACAAAATAGGAACATAAAACTACGCTTTCGCTTTTAAAGCTTGTTCAAGATCCTCATAAAATTATTTAGACCATATACCACAAGTTCTTGGTATCAGGTCATTTCTATCTTCCCAACGATGGGGAATTCGGTATAATTGAGAATGCCAGTCGTCGTCATGCTCAAATTTATAATGCAGATGAATGGATCGAAACGAAAAACATCGCACTTCATAATCGAAGACTTCAAAAATTCAGAATTTTTAAGCACTGCTGCTTTGGAAGCATCCATAACAAATAGGAAGAAGACAAAATGCGGATATGGCTTAAGTTGGCTCAGGATTAGATGGATAAGATTCGAAGAAGATCATCCTCTACAATTCGAATTCAAGGAAACACTTAATCCAGAAAGACCCTTTTATGAAGTTGATCTGAGTAAAAAAGGAATCGACAAAAAATAACCACCCTTATCAACATTCAACAGGCCCCACTCTATCCTTCAAGGAGACCTGTTACTGCCCCAAAGAAGATATGCCTGATCTTCCACCCTACATTCCGCTAGTTCATCCCCAGTATTATAAAAAACTTCCCTTGGAGATTGCGACTCGTTCCAGCATACAAAATGACGATGAGTGTTCATCTGATGACGAAATCATGTATGGTTGAAATTCCAAATTTCACTCTAAAAGTGAAGTAACTCCAAATAAATTTTTTTAACTTAATTTATTTATTTAGTTTCAATTTTATTTCCTAAGCTGTTACGATTTTTAAAGAGTTTAACTTTTTAACAATAATAAGAAAATATTAACTAAACGGAAATTCTTATTGTGTTTTTTCTATACACATTTTTGCAAAAGTCTCATTATCTCGGAATGCAATTACATGGAGTTACACCACTATTATAATAAGCGACACATATGTAGATGCGATTTGTGATACGTAAATACATAAATAAAACATACAAAAACTTAGTTTATACTTACTTTGTTATCGTCTTCCAGATTCTGTAAGAATTTCTCAAAAATGTCATCGGCTCTTGCCATATATTTATCGACTTTGGTCTTTGCTATGAACTTGCGCTCATCATTACAATCATCTGAGAAAAATAAAGTAAAAAGCTTAAAATGCTTCAAGCTACGACAACCAATCTAACTTTTAGCTCCTGAAAGGAGTACATCAACTCCTTTCTTGTATCCTTTGTATGCATCTGTATATTCCATTTTAACTTCGGCCTGAACAGCTCGACTGAATTCCAGCGCTGCTTCATATATGTAATCATTATCATCACCCTCAAATGAGATCATTGGCGTTAGTACCTTTGAAAAATCACGCTGACTTTCTTTAATGTTATTTGGACATATTTCGGTTTTTACTTCTTCGACCGTTGTTGAATCTTGTGGTTTTACTAGTTTCTTTTCAAACGTTTGGTCCTTTTTAGGATCAAGCAGACTCAGGCTATCGTCATATTGAATGTCAATTTTCTCACAGACCTCTGCAATGTTGCCTTTGGAACTGAGATCGTGTTGAAGCTGGGAATTTTCGATTGATTGACTATCACCAAAGAAATGCATAAATTCATGCGATTTGTACAAAGCTGGACATCGAGCTACAAAGTCTAGAAGATCCAGTACGTATTCTTTTCTACTCTGGATGACTTTGGCATCGAATCGTTTAAAGTAACTATGGTCAGAGGGCTCAGGGACAATACCATTAAGGTGCATTGTTTTGTGACGTCGTGATATTTCACGATACAGACGTTTCACATCGTGAAATCGTTTCCATACGGAAATGCACGTAAGGGCTTCCGGTACTGACCGAGGAAAAACCTGCGTATGCAGGATGATTGGAAAATCTATTGAAGTTCCGACTAGAAAACTGAAATACTCACGACTGAGGTAATTTTGTAGATGGTGTAACCTTGCTTGTGGGTTAACGTATCGGTAACGGTAAAACTGTGGATCCACCCACCGAGATTTTGGGTCATGTTTGCTGTTTATAAAAATATTTTCATTTTTTTCGGGTAATAACCGTCGTGTTTCATAAATATGAACTGCTATCTTCTCTCTGATGAACTGTATATAATTTATTTATGACATATCTTACATGATACACCTATAGAGAAAATACTATAAAGAGGCCCATCTTGTGCCGTCTTTTGATTTTGCCAACAACCTACAGCTGTCACCGGTGTCTTTTTCTTAAACATGTATGCGAAAAAACCGCAGCCATAAACAAAATTCCGATTCACTGATTCCCACAGTGGTGCGTTCGTTTAATGGATTTGTGTAACAATTGTCAACAATTTTTTACTTTTGACGTTCGTAAATTCCGAAATTGTGACAAAGTGTAACATCCGCGTCGTTCGTTTATGCACAATAAAGTTACATTCTGTAACAATTTCCAACTCATCTCCAAGGCATGAGTTGAGAATGTTGATCTGTCAAAAGCGAGAAAAAAAAAGAAAAAAAAAAAGAAATTTTGCATTTGACAAGAAGTGTGATCCACAAAAGATTCTGAGAACGAGGACGACAACCAGGACGATGGGAGTTCGGATTCACAAAATTCAACCTCATCTCAAGTTGTAAGTAAATAATAACACAAATTATTTTCCAGCTTTATTTTCATACCATTGCTATGAACTTTCAGGTAATTCCTCCAAACCACCAACTGCAGTTGCGACCCCTCAATCGTCTCAGACGATGACGAGACCGAAAGCGAAGAGGAAAACGTTGTCGAAGTTAACTTGCTAAAAGACATTAATGATAAGAAAACAACTCCAGCCAATGAAGTGAAAAAAATGGATTTTGATACCGAAGAGTTCAGCGTTGGAAAATCTCAAAAAAAAAAGGAATCCAAAGGCGATATTTACGCTCACTATGGTTTCTCATTGCCTCCGGAGCCTTAAGGCAAACCAACCGTAGAAGTGGTTGATAAGATACAACATCTGTACGATAAGATGGAAACAAGTAACATGGGCATGAATCGGATAATCCAAGAGCGGAAGGACTCGAAATCCTAGCATTTATGAGAAACTCATTTCGTTCTGCGAACTCAATGAATTCGGAACGAACTATTCGCCAGAAATGTATGATCCCTTGCAATGGGGTCAGGAAAGTTTCTACGAGGAACTGGCCAAAGCGCAGAAAGTTGAAATGACGAAGAGGCAGAAGTAGAAGAAGGATAGCGATAAGATTGAACAAGCCACAGCAGCAGCGAGGAATGTCGAGGAGGAAGCTAAAAAGAGGTGTTTGTTTTTTGTCACATTGTTTAGTAAAGTTGTTGCTATTTTTTGTTTATTTTGCTTAGAAAATAAAAATGGGATCAACCGGCTGCAGTCAAAACAGCACCACCAGCTGGAGCAGGAATATGAAGTAGCCCGACAAGTTACATACACTATGCGGGCAGTTGGACTTCGTTTTGGCTCCCAATTGAGGCAGTACTAGATAATAAGTTGTTAAAAATCAATAATGTAAAGAATAAACCTAGAATAGTGTCAAATTAAATAAAAAAAGACTTCGTTTGTGTTCTTTAACTTACAAATACAAAGTATTGTTTTTTCTTCTTATTTCTTACGGATTTACATTACATACAGTTAAGATATCAAAAATAAAGAGGATTCATAAGAAAAAATGTTTGTAAATTTAGATAACAGAAGATAGCGTCCCCTCGACTAAGCTCTCATCGTCTTCGATCTTTGGCGCCAGGTAGTAGTGGATGTGTCCCAAATCGGGAATACGATATTCAACTACAAGGGGAACATCTGCTGACATCGACAGCTACACTTGGTTTGACAAAGGAGTCGCCTTTGTGAATGCGTTCAGGTAGCGGCAAGCAAATGTAAGCATTACTGATTCCTGCATTTCAATTGTGACGGCATCTTCTTCCTTGTCAACATTTGATGTTTGTGTCAACTTGACGTTAGCCGATCCAACATCGCCTGAAGCTGAGAATTTGACACCTTCTTTGGTGCAGCAGATGACCACAGATTCACCGAATTGCGCCAAATCTCTGCAAATGCGAGCAAATTCCATTGAAGGCATTCGCACCACACAACTGTATTCAGTTTTTGAAATTCCCAACTGCTCCTGATCTAGATTCATCAGTTTCATCTCATAGTCGGAAAATTTTTCTTGATTCTGTGATTCGAACATAAAAGTGACTGTGTCGGCGTTGTCCTCAGCCTTAACCGTTACGTTGTCCTCATTGTTTGCACATTTAAGGATTTTAGCCATGCTGCCGAGATTCATTCCCATTGAGATGTTTCGGTCACAGCGATATTTATCAAAACCATCTGAGCGAAGACTAAGAGACACTAAGGAGACGTGGAAATTGTCCATCGCTTGCAGCTGAGGTGAAATACTTTTTATTAAAAACACAATTGAAGTAACTCATGAACTTACTTGAATTCCAGAATCAGTGCATTCGAAAGTTCCTTCATTTAGGAGATCCTTGATGGCATCAAGGACTTTCTTCAGTGTGATAGCAGAAAGGAGGCGTGCTTCGAACATTTTTGTTGCATAAAGTTACAAAATAAAAACTTGAGGACAGATATAAATAAAGGCACTTTATCTTTTTGAACATTTTGTTAATTAAAGTAAAATGTGGTTTATTAGCTTATAATTGTTTGAGATCAAGACAACTTTTTTGTTGAAAACTATTTCACAAAATTAAAAAATAAAAACATCTCGAAAAACGTGTGATTTTGGTCGAACTCAAGTGAGATGTTTTGCATGTTTATTATTAAATTTCATTTGACAGAACAACAGAAGTCGTTCTTAAATGAAATTGTTACAATCGTAACAATCTCTAACATGACACTTCAACACTTATTTTTGACATACCAACAATGTGGAGAAAACGAACGCACCACTGATCTCTATATTACACTGGATCAGTGTTACCACTTCCGCAAAAAAAGTCGAAGTAGATTTGAAGAAAAAGAGAAAATCGAAGTAGATTTAAAAATTAGTTTTTTTCTATAAAACTTCATAATAGGGTGGGCCATCCAGTGGTTTATTTTTAAATAATAAGTTATTTTGACATTGGCAGCTATTTTCCGCTCGAAATCTTGGAAAAAAGCAGACCTCCGCGGAACGAAATGAGTCACTGTTGCAAAATTTCGATGGTGATATCTAAAAAGGAATAGAAAATTTCTCTTAGAACGCTTTAAAATAAAAAGATGCTTATCTTGTGAATGTTCGATTGAGAAGAAAGAAAAATCTATATTAAGGTTCAAATTACATCTAAGTTCATGTAGTTAAAATATGTGGTTGAGTTCAGTTGATTAATAGTTGAAGTGTTAGGCTGGATGCACACTTGAGATTAAGCAGGAATGCATTATGTTTCAACACCCCTCCTCAATCCTGCGCCTATCGTAGGCCACACTCAGTTCGAAGTTCCTTGAATTTCGTCTGCGCAAGGGGCTTGGTAACCATATCAGCAAGCATATCACTGCTCGGGCAAAACTTACACTCGATGAAGCCTTTTGCTACGAAGTCACGTACAAAATGATACTTTGTATCAATATGCTTCGATCTGTTATTGAACTTTTCTCCTTCGATAATTTTGATGCAGCTTTGATTATCCTCGAAGATTGTGACAGGTTGAAGAATAGTTTCCGAAAAATCCGATAAAAGCCGCTTAATCTATATGGCCTCTTTGCTTGCTTCGGCAAGGGCGATGAATTCTGCTTCTGTTGAGGATAAAGCGACACATGATTGTTTACGGCAGCTTCAAGAAACAGCTCCTCCAAATACCTTGAAAATGAAACCACTGCAAAACTTTCGGTCAGACCTATCCTCCGAACAGCTTGCGTCCGAGAAACCAATCAACGTTTGATCTGCACCACCTAGAGTTAACTTAATGTGAGAAGTTCCCTTTAAGTACCTTATGACTCTTTTGAGCTCTATCCAGTCTTCTTTTGGTGGTTTGCTCACCTTCTGGGCGAGAATTGAAATGCTTGCAGCAATGTCCGGTCTTGAGATGACAGCTATGTATAACAAAGACCCAATGAACTGTTGATACTTCTTGTTATCTTGAAGAGGAACTGGTTCAGTGTCGGATTTAATGTAGCCTGGATCCAATGGTATGCTTGAAACCTTCGCATCTGTGAGTCCAATTTGCTGAAGTACTTTATCAATGAATGCCGTTTGTCGAATTGAAAACACTCCATTGCACTGCTCTACTTGAAGACCAAGATAATCCTTAATTGGTCCCAAATTTTTAATCTTGAAATTTATCTTCAACAGGATCTCACAATCTTTGATTAGCTTTAGAATCTTGCTAGCCACCAGGATGTCATCTACATAAATAAGAACATAAATTATATCACCCGCAATTTTCTTGAAAAAAAACAGGGATCTGTAGAACTTTGATTGAAGTCACCCTATGTTAAAGCATCATGAATGTCTGGTTCCAAGCTCGAGCAGATTGCTTCAACCCATAAATACTTTTGTTAAGTGAACAGACTTTATGTTCTTGTCCTTTTACTTTAAATCCTGGTGGTTGTTTCATAAAGATAGTTTCCTTTAAATCGCTTTGCATGAAAGCTGTCTTCGCATCAAAGTGATGAACTTCCATTAATCGTTTTCCTGCTACTGCTAACAAGGTTCTAAAAAGTTGTATGGCGAACAACTGGTGCAAACACATCTGTATAGTCTATCCCATATTGTTGGCAATGCTGCCAATAACATCAACAACGTCATCTAGCAGTGAAACTGTAGAAGTCTAAGCATCGTTAAAAAAGGAAAACGACACCATCAGAAAGAGATGCCAAATTCAAAAGATTTCTAACGAGATTCTCGAGCTTGGCTTCCCTTGGTTGAGTCATTCTTACTTGTGATTCGAAGAAGCCAACATCGGATAAAAAAACGAAATTTAAAGTCTTTGCCTTTTTACATAAATTTTAATAAATAATAAATAAAAAACAAACTTAAAAGCGAATTCTTTTATTTTTGAGATACCCCCACAGTTGACTTTCAACATTTCTTTAAATTTCATATAAATTCGTTGGTATCCGCAAATAAAATTCTTAAAACAAAACAAAAACACCGCGCGTTCCAACTTCAAAATGGACGCTACTAAAACATCAGGACAACAATCTTCTGGTGCAAAAGAAAGTAATTTCCAAAGTCAATCATGCAAACTTTGCACCGAAAAGGACAACATGGAAATGGTACAGTGCGATAAATGCGACAAATGGTACCACTTTAAATGCGTTAAAGTAACAGCAGAAATCTCCAAGCAGGACTGGATATGCCAAGAATGTTCTCTACAGGCCGATGACAACAGGTCTATAAAATCCAAAACGCAGTCAAAGAGACCATCGTCGACACGATCAAATCGTCATAGTCTCGCGCTTCAACGGTTGGAAGAAGAGAAGGTACTTGCAGACAAACGAGAAAAAGAAGCGCAGATACGCAAAGAACAAATGGACAAAGAGTATTTGGACAAGCGCTTCGAATTACTCATGAATTTCAGCTCAGAATCGGATGAAGACGAAATTGAACTCCCGGAGGTTATAACGAAAAAGCACGTAACTGAGTGGTTGGAGAAAGAACCAAACGTGGCAAATGAAAAGCAAATTGACAAACTGGTAGTTAACTTGCCAAACTTCAGTCACACTGCAACTCAGCCTAACATGGAATCTTGCCACGAGTTTTGTGCATATCAACAGCAACAACCTCAACTTCTGAAATCAACCAACTTCCGCCAAAATGACTGGGTGCATCAAAGTAATAGTCTTTACGAAAAAGCGATTGATCCCGAGCCTCACCTTCAACATCAGAGGCAGAGGGGTAACATGTAACGTAAAAATAAATTTAATGAAATTATTTTGAAAGAATATTTGTGTACCGCCAACGGCCATTCGAATTTATCCCGAACACCCTATGGATACCCGAGATCCGAACCCCAATGCCCATCAACAACACAAACCAGAAAGGAAGCAGGAAGAAACAAGCACCCCAAACATCCTTGATCCCTATACCAAGGAACAGCAACTCCATCGACCTTCGCCCGTGTATCGGTGTATCTAGCACCCCTATATAAGACATACTTACACTTCGCTAACACGGCTACTTGCTCTCCCTACTCCCCTCCCCATTCTTCCAATTTCATCTCCATCCCCATCACAGAAGCACGAGCCATCTAGTAGCACACCATAGGTCCTGACTACAAAACACCGTAGAACAGCCTAAAGGGTGCCTACCAGCATGTCTGTGCCTATCCACTACAAGCTATAGATGTCCTACTTGCAGCTTACACCTAAAACCATGGACTCTACTCAAACCCCCAGGCTCACAGCTAGATCCGAAATGCTGTAATTAGAAACGATACCCCTCTCCAGAGACTTTGCTCCTGATCGCATTCACTTATCTAACTGTGGCTACCTATTCTTATTGTTGAAGGGATGGAAGCGATCCTATGCTGGCAACGCCCCCTTTCTCACCAATCATTCGTGGAGAACAGTTGGTAAAAACGGCATGCGACAATGTTGAACCGTGGCCGAGATCGACCGTCGATGTGGCCGGCAGTACCATAGCCATGACCAGCTCAGCCATGCCGCGGGCACTTGCTCCGGGATCTACTTGACCGGTGTTACCTCTATTTTTCACTGCCGACCGTTGAGCTCGAGATGGGTGAGCTCGAATAAGTATGTTGAAATGCTTAAGGGCCCTTATAATCTCTAAAGATAAGACTGATAAGGAACGACGGAAAGACAGATTGATCCCTGATTGCACCTCTTATGATTTGTTGAGAGTAAACGTTGGTCGAAAGAAAGAAATCGTGTTTGAATTGAATTATCAACCTGACGAACGTGTGACACGTAAGTATATTGATAGCTAGCAAACCATAGGTGGTCGTGGCTGCGATGGCTAATGCTACCTACCTTCCACTCTGCTACCACGATGCTGTGCAGATAGTGGAGGATGAGGTGTCTAACCGTGAGGGGAGGGAGGATTAAAGGTGTTAAGTAATCCCCCTGGTCTCTCAACTCCTACTCTACGACCTTGGCTACTGCGGACCTATGAGTCCCCACGACTCATTAAAATTTTAGGTAGCCCCTTATCAAGAAAGCAAGCACTGTATATGCTTGCCTACTACCACTTCCTATCTAAATACATAGTACCTATCGAAGAAACTATAACCGCTTAACGAATCTCTCCTGTTGTAATTCGAATATTTCAACTATATTCCAGGTCTCTGCATCACCTTGTTTCACCTGAAAGAATTGTGAGGGTTACCACCCTCCCTGTAAATTGATTACTCCTCCATATTAAATGTCTGAAATGTCTTCAAGAAATGTAAATGTCCGAAAGAAATATACTCAACTTCAAAAATTTGTTTTTAAATCGTTATAAAATTACGTTTTGGTTTATTGATGTTAAATCTTAAAAACTAACAAAAGTGTACTTAATAAAATACTAAATACAGTCTTAATCTAAAAGTGACTTTACTTAACGGAAAAGATATCTCAAATTCGAAAAGATATATGCATTATTAAGTTTTCATTAATTATATTTATAAGTTTTCCAAAGTAACAAAAAAAGGAAGACAAATGAAAAAAAAGGGGTGGAATCGGCTAAGGTGATTTGTGATAAGTGATAGTCACAATCAACAAATTTCGTCTGGCTAGATTATAGTCACATGTGACAATCACATTTTTGTGACTTTTTCTTGTGACACCTAAATAGCTGTCACAAGAAAAAGTCACAAAAATGTGATTATCACATGTGACAATCACCTTAGCCAGACGAAATTTGTTGATTGTGACTATCACTTATCACAAATCACCTTAGCCGATTCCACCCCTGATCTTTGTAATTACTTGGAAATATCATGAAGTTAATTTTTCTTATTTAGTTACAATACAAATTTTAAGAACTTGGTTTTTTTTTTAATCAAGGTTATTTTAAAGCAAGATCGTTTCAAGGAAACTGTGATACTAGATCATGTTCAGAATAAACAAGGCTAATGCTAATAATAATTAAAAGTAATACCTATAGCCAACTAAGGTTTATAGTAAGGAAATAAGGAAAGGAATTATCTCGGACCGACGATAGCATTCACATATTTATATCTAAGGTGAATTCACTTGACGCGTTGACGCGGCGGTGATGATGTACTGTAGCTCAACACCTATGGTGTCAATTATAAAGCTAAGGATATTTAGAAGTTAATGAAGTACTTATTGGTAATCACCGACGGGTCTTATCAAAAAAAAAAAAAAAAAATTTAAAGTTATATCTGATACACAAAACACGAACACGACCTGTCCAAAATTATTGAAAAGATTCAATTTAGGATCGACAGTAACAGGCATCAGGGATCTGCTTAAGATGTTACCACCCGAAACAACAAAAAGGTGATCAATATAATTCAAATGTTATTAACCATATATAATTGCACACAATTCGCGTACAACCATATACTCGACTTTTAAATATGATGGTATTATAAAAGCAATATATATTAAAAGGCATGCAAATCAAATATATAAATATGTATGAAAGATTTTGTACTGAGGAGTTCTATTCTCTCAGTATTTTCTTCCATGGAAATTCGGAAGTGCACTCCTGGATTCCCCTGAACAAAAATAAAAAAATAAATTGTTGGCACAACAGCTCCAAGCGGGGCCGGGGCCTGTGACTTACACTCTCAACCATTCCTGTGTGTGCGTTGATATTCTGCAGGAATGGAAGGGACCTACAATTTACCGCCGAATCCGAACGGCTAACAGAGAAGCACTTTCCATGACATTAATTACTCTTGGAGGATTTGTCACTTCCTCGCAAGAGGCAGTACCCCGGAAAAAAACTTAAGGTGGCAACCTCAGGGATCGAACCCTGAACCTTCGGCGTAGCAGTCCGACACACTAACCACTACGCCCTGAACAAGAGTTTATTAATTTAAAGGTAATTGAATCAAATATTGACCAGAGCTATTTGCGGACCAAGATACGTTAATCTTTACCTATAAGTGCCAATCAAACGTGGCAGTAGGTGAGTATGAGATCATATCTGTATCGTCGAATCTATTTACTAATAGCGTATGGACACGGCTTAGACGAGTAATACCAACATTAAATTTCAATTTAGTTGAAGAAGACGAGATGTGAGTGAATACGAAATAGCAAAAGTGAAAATAATAGGTATTCAAGGTTTCAATATTGAATAAAAGTTAAACGCGGCGTTGAACGTGCGTTCATGATGGTCGCTACCGACGCTAAGGTAAATGTCTCAATGGACAAGTGAGGAAAGAAAAAAAATTAAAAACACAACGTTGAGTTTAAGAAGGTAAAGATGACTCTACCAAAGAAATTCTTATCTCGCACCGAAAGAAATGGATATAATCCTTATCCGTTTAGGATTGTAGTACCGAAGAGGATCTTTTCTACTCTTATGCGAAGAACAAAACGATTTGGTATGCGAACACGACACTATACCTCTGAATCTAGTTCCAAATGTGGTCGAAACGATCCACATAAGTAAAAAAATCATTTAAAACAATTAAATTTATTCACTCGCTAAATGATCGAACTGACGACGAATGTAATCGAGCTCAAAGAATTTGGAGCTACAACACTGAGCTTGACGTAAGCTATTGGACAATAATTAGACCGAACCGAGTAAAAAGACAATAAAGTGAGATAAATTTACGCTAGTTTACTTCGACACGAATACTGATGATGAAAAAGTAGAAGCATCGCAGATAAGGTACGATTCTATAACCGACGCAAGATATTATTTGGAAGTAGGATATAGGTACACTTGGTATTGCACAGCACTATATAGTCTCGTATCTGAATCTCTAAAGATAATCTATGATAATATATATATATATAAGATATCTAAGAAATATGTATTTGAAGTAGGCGGAGGAATGACATCCCACCGTCTCTCTCGATTGTGCTAGAGATGCGTTGGTACCACCGTCCGTGGTTAGCAACGTTTATGCTAGCGTTTAACGCTTAATTCAGAGGCGGACTCGGCCTCTTTGATTTTCTGGATCGTGCGGTGAGTAAAGCTTATTGGCTCCTCACCAGATTCACAAGGAACAATCAATAAAGTGAAAAGTGTTACCTGTTTTTTTTTTTATTTTTGGATTTTTTCAGCACCAAGCTCAATCAGAAATCTTTGTGTTTATACACAATACACTGCTTTTCTTCAGGATCTTCTGCTATTCAAGGATAATAATCTGGTGAAATCTGGTATCCCTCGTAGTTTAGAAGTTCTGAAGTGAATTCATATTATAGTTGACGGACCGGCATCGGTATTATGATACGCGCCAGGCGTCCGGTTGAATCTTGGAGTGGATTCCTAATGCCCCGTGTGGGTCGGTATATTCTGCTGAAACAGGAGTCTGATGCAGCATGTGTACCTGCTGCTGTTGTGCCTAGCTATAGGCGATGTATCCTCACGTAAAAATAAGAAAAAATTGGGCGTGGCCGTCGGCGAGCCGGAACGGATCAACGCCGGACGGTGTTCACGCGATTGCCTTGCCTCGATTAATGCAAAGGAGGCCCTCTAGAGGTGCTCCTAGGCGTCACGCGTGTGTGACCAGGATGCAAATTCGGTGCGTATTGGAGTACGCCCGACCAAGAAGTATGTCTTCCAAAGAAAGTCGAGGTCACCAAAGAAACTCGAAATGAGAGTAATAATACACGGCGTGCGTTCATATATATTTAAAGATTCCCATGGAGATATATATTATATAATTGTGCCCACGTGTATGAGCAGAGTAAGTATCGCAGGATTCCAGGAAATTCCGAATGATTAAAAGGATATTTTTGTCAAAAGTCTGCTGCTCTGCATTTTCTGCCGGCAGGTATAGCCTGTCCTAATCTTGCCATGGGCTTGGTGAACCTGTAGGGATCAAACCATTACGCCTAGTGTTCGATAAAACAAAAATTCTACGTTGCCATGTATTGAGGCAGGAAACTGCGTTCCTTGACTTCATGGCAACTAAAATTACAAGATTAACTTACCTCGAATAAAGATGAATCTCGAAATATTGTATTTCCTTAATTGGTTGAGCAATTATTTTGCCATTGCACGGCAAAAAAAAGGTAAAAAAAAAAATGGTTGCAACGCAATTTTTCGCCACAGAAAATATGTTCTGCAATTGCGTTGTTAACTGGTCTGTGTCTATCTTCAAAATGACTTACTCTTTGGTTAGTCTAGATCATATTTTTTATTCCGGCCAACGCCCTACTTTCCAGTCTCATGTCTGCGTTCCAATGTTTGAACTGGTTGCTAGTTGGCACGATAGGTGGCGTGTCAAAATTATACCTTAAGGGTTAATGTTCACTGATCACTTTTTCAGTAATGAGCCAAGAATTGACAACAAGAGTATGACAGCTTGAATAGTTTGGTTAGAAATGACCGGAGTAAGGGTCAGACTGCACTCTGTGTCATGTTAGCCGTCACACCGATTATGTGGCTGAAGGATTTGGATCGTCATATATGTCAGAAATATTTATGACGAAGACTTATCTGTCAGAATATTGACATCAAAAAAAAGGTTCAGAAATATGGTACAGAGATTACACTTGTCATTATTTATATCTTAGGCAGATTGTTACTCGGATAACAATGTGAGACAAGTTCGTTGTTTCCGTTTGTTGTTGACATATGTCAAGCACGAATTCGAAACGCAGTTTTAGTATGACATTTGCACTCAAGAAATTTTTCAATTTCTTGCGCTTCCACCATTATTGTCATCTAAAAACTCCTTCGAGGAAAATGATAACGAGTACAGATTTACTTTTCTTTTTGGTGAAAGATTTATGTCACACACATTGGATTGCGCTTCTTCCTTCGATAATTAAGTACTCGGCCTGCCGAAATTTAAGGATTACACTTATTCTCAGGTGTCTTGGAGCTGGCGCTATCGAACTTACACGGTCTGTTGAAAATGACATATCGGACAGGATTAGTAAGTGGAAATAATTAAATCGGCCGCATCGACTATCACATCTGTCTTGCTGCCTTATGACTACTTGTCATCATTTTATTGTCCTGACATTCTCTACGTCATTTGTACACATAGAAAATCGTGTTTGCATAGTGTGAACAGACTAACCAGGATTTTTAGTGTGATCCAGGCATGGATCGAGCAAGTGTGTGTCTGGTTTATTTTTTAATGCGAAGGGAGGCACCCGTCCAATTTACTCAATGGAATGCGTGCAATCTGAAAATCCCTCCATTTTGGGGACATGATGGATTTTGATCTGAGAGGGGAACTCAAACTCATACAAGATGCCTTCCTTTTCTTTTTGTGGAATCTCTTCGGTAGTTGGAACTTAAAGGGTGCGTTCAGCACGTTGCGAGTAATACTATGGTCTCGCTGGTAGATGGCGGTAATAAACTTTATTCTTTGCCAATGACTGGTAAGGAAGTTTTCCCTATAAAGCTTGGAATTTCGACTAAGTCCACTTAGTCTAATTTCCAAGAAAAAAGACAACTTCTCGCAAAAATAAAAATTGCATATGGGGATCACCCATTCGTCGTATCGTAAAGACACAGCGACTCTTTTACGTCTAGTCGGTCGAAGACAAAAAAAAATATGAGGCATACTACCCGATGACGTATGAATTCTCTAATTGGGTGTCTGAAAATACGGAAGAAGAAGAAAAAAAAGAAAATTCGACCCCAGAGTCTCATGCACAGCTGAGAGCCGGGCATATACTTTATAGTTAATGGCAGATTATTAAGTACTATAAGTACGTATATGTAAAGTCTGGTAAAAACGTTTAAGATTTCAAAAGATTGAAATAGTAAACAAAAATGGTTTAAGTCATGGATGTATTCATACTTCAAGTGTCTATCTTTTCAAGTCTTTTGTGTGGCATGTTGACTTGTGACCTCGCCGGTCTTCAACTTCATATAAATTGTTTCCGATTACTTGAGTAACACGAACTTTGATAAATTTAGGACATAGTTTTGCGTTTGGGTGTTTCGTCGCATCACTCAAGACATGATTTCTTGCGTAGATTTAATCTCCTACTTTGAACGTTATGCTCCTACTCCGAAGGTTGTTATTCTTCTCGTAGGCTTCATGGGTCTTTATTAATGCTTGTTTTAAATAGAAATGGATGATATTCATCTTCGCGACTTTGGGAAGCCAATCTATCTCCGAACAGTTCAGTCCATTCAACTCTCTCAACAGATGATAGTCTGCCCCGTGCTCTATCATTCGTTGTCCGAATAAGGATTCGTATGGGTACATTGAGTGTTGAATGCACTGTCGTGCGTAGGGCACTACTGATCGAAGACAGATGGGCATCCCAATCCGTTTTTCGAGGATTGACATACGACCTAATACCCGCCAAGATTGAACGGTTCACCCGCTCACTAGCGTTAGACTGGGGAGCATATAGACTGCCGTTCGTTAGTGTTTGACCCCGAAAACATCCATGAGTTTTTGGAACTCCTTCCCAACAAATTGTGTACCATTATCAGAGAGAATACTCTCTGGCACTCCGTATATCAGAAAAACTTCGTCTTTTAGGAACTTGACTACGTTCGCGGCTGTAGCCTTGCGTAGTGGCTTGATGAGGACAAATTTTGTTAGTTGATCTAACACTATGACGATGTAGGCATTTCCGGATCTTGATCGTGGGTACGGCCCGAGAAAGTCAACATATAAATGTTGAAACGGCCTATCTACCTCAAAACTGTTTCCCATCTCAACCCTTAACGTCATGTTAGCAGCCTTACTGGTCTTGCATGTTTCACACCGGTCCACGTACAGTTTTACCTGAGTGTACATACCGGGCCAGTAGAATCTGTCTTTCAACCTGTAAACCGTCTTCACCACTCCACCATGCGAAGCACGTGGCGGATTGTGAGCCAATGAGATCAACGACTCTGAGGGGACCCACAACTTCCAAGTCAGATCGTCGGCCAAGGGATTACCAACCGCATGTTTAGTGCGCTTGTAAATGTATCCTTCCGACACTTTGAGGTCAGGTAACCGCTCCTGTTCCTTCCTGATATGACTGATGATATCAAGATAACCTTCAGACTTAAAGGACGGATCCTCAAGATCGATGTGGAGTACCTCCGAGGCACCGATCTGTGGTAGACATGAAAGGAAAGCTGACACTGTCAACTCATCATCTTTATACGCTCTTAACAAAGCATATGGTACAACATTCAAAGTACCTTTCCTATGCTCTACCACAAAATCGAAACCTTGAAGTCGCATACTCTTCCTCGCTAATCTTCCGGTTGGATCCTTCATAGTCATCAGCCATTTCAGGCTGGAATGTTCTGTAATAACACGAAAATGGTATCCCTCAACGTAAGATCTAAGCTTCTGGATACCTTCAAAAGCTGCTAAGCACTCGCGCTCTGTCAACGAATAGTTTCTCTGTGCAGCATTCAGTTTCCGAGAGAAGTAGTATATCGGCTGCTCCGCCCCGGATTCTTCCCCCTGACAGAGTACACATCCGATGCCAGTCGCGGATGCGTCGCAGAGAATGATGAATTCTTTGGAGAAGTCCGGATTGACTAGTACAGGCGCTGAAGTCAAAGCCTGTTTGATTTGCAGGAAAGCTTCAATAGCTTCTGGACTGAGCTTGAAGGCTTTTCCCTTTTTCAATGTCTCGGTCAAGGGTGCGGCTAGGGTGCTGAAATCCTTAACAATTCGTCGATACCAACCTGCCATACCGAGAAATCGGCGAACTTGGCGTGTTGTGGTTGGCAAAGGAAAGCTAGTGATAGCTGCGATTTTATCTGGATCTAATTTCAAGCAACCCTGACCGACCTTATACCCGAGATAATGAAGCTCATCAAAACAAAACTTCGACTTCTCGACGTTAATCGTCAGTCCTGCGTTCGTCAAACACTTTCCGACTATCTCCAGAGTCTCTATGTGTTCGTCGAAATCCTTCGACACCACCAATAGATCGTCTAAGTAAACAAAGACTTGATCTCGTAACCCCGATGGGATTACGCGACTCATCAGGTAACTCAAACTTTGTGCCGCATTACATAGACCGAAGGGCATGACCTTAAATTGGTACAGTGGTCGGCCAGGTTCCGTAAAAGCGGTCTTTTCCCTCGAACTTTGCTCCAGCGGTATCTGCCAAAACGCATCCTTCAGATCCACGCTAGAAATATAACGTGTCTCTGTCAGACGTGCCAGCAGCCCCTCTATATGCGCAATCGGACGAGCATCTTTCTTTGTTACGGAGTTCACCTTCCGAAAGTCCAGACACAATCGGTTCTTACCAGGTTTGCGAACAAGCACAACTGGGGAACACCATGCGCTCGAACTTTCCTCAATGACTCCCAACGAAAGCATACGATCTAACTCCGCATACATAAGGGTTTGTATCGCCAGAGATACGGGATAGTACCTTTGCTTTATAGGTACGGCATCACACGTGTCTATATAATGCTGCACTAGATTCGTTTTCCCGAGTCCATGGACTGCGAAAGAAAGAAATCTACGAACAACAGCTTCAAGCCGTTTAGACTCTTCATTATTCAGCTTAATCTGGTTTGTGGGTCTTTCCTCTGGCCCACCGTTCGTAATTCCTGTAAGACCCGCAATTACATGAGGTGCGATCTGGAATTTTTGCCAAAAGTCGATGCCTAAATACAGACGTTGGCTTAACGAAGGCACAATATACAGATCTATATCCTTTGTCACATTCTTATATTGGATCGGCGTAGTGATTACTCCTACTATGGATTGCTTGTGTGGGGAGCGAACCCGCCCCGGTTGTTGGGTTGTTCCTCCTCTCGTTTTCCGCTAGACATTTCGGACAGGACGGACTATACGCGTCTGCTAAGCCGCAGCGGAAACAAAAAACTTTATCGATTGGGTTTGCACAATCGCGGAAAGTATGGCCAAGAACTTGGCAATTCCAACATTTTTGTAAGTTACGATCCCTCTGGATCGCTTCAATGTTGCTATTAGGCAACGCTACCACTAGATCCTGGCAAGATTCTTCTGCGATTTCGTTAACGAAACGCCTTGCAGGTAGACGTTGTGCATTTGGCACGAAATTCGGACGGGAATTCTCATATTGAGATTGAGCTTTTTCGATTGCTCGACAATAATAGGCCAGTTCTCAAAATAATCAGAATTATGTATACGGATACAGAAGCTGCAGTGTGGGATGGTGCACTTTATTCTGAAGCTTTCAAAACTGATACTGGAGTTAAACAAGGATGTCCTCTCAGCGCTTTGCTATTTTCCCTATTCATAAACGACATCGTGGCTCATCTCCCTGGCGGAATCCGAATTGCAAATACCATTATCAACGTGTTGTTATATGCCGATGATCTGTTGATTCTATCTGAGTCTCCAGAAAATCTGCAACTAATGATTAATAGACTTGCAGAGTATTGTTCAAAATGGGGTCTAGTCATAAACGCAGAAAAGTCGAAAGTTATGGTTTTCTCACGAACAAGTCGAGGTGAAGTAAGGTATAACTGGATGTTTAATGAAAGGCGTTTGGAAGTAACGAAGGAATATAAGTATCTAGGATTAAAGCTGAACCCAACACTGAATTTCGGAAAACACCTAGCAGAAAAAGCCAATACCTCACAAAGCCTTATAAATCTTACGTGGAGGAAAATTTTTGCAAACCAACACATAAACCTCTCATCAAAATACACTATTTTCAACTCAGTTGTAAAGTCTACACTATGTTATGCTGCGCAAGTCTGGGGTATGGATGAATACGAAGAAATTGAAAAACTGCAGAGAAATTTCGTCAAAAAAATATTCAGCCTTCCTAACACTGTACCATCTTATGCTATCTATCTGGAAACTGGTTTACCAAAATTATACACTAGTACTCTAAAGTTGCAAGCTGATGACTACATAATTAAAGTTTGCGGACAAAGGGAAAATCGTTTGAGTAAAATTATGTTGCTTTATGAAATAAGGAACAAAGACTGGTGGTTGGGAAAATGGGAAACTATTGGTGCGGCCTGTGGAGAAAATTTGCAGATAAACCCGAATAATATTCTTTTCTTAAAGGAGCAGCTTTACAAAATTATCCAAAAAACGGAAGATAATGTTCGAAACCAGCTGGTCGAAAAAGCCTGTCAATCAGAAAGCAGAATTTTATACAGCCAACTAAATTTTAATTTATGTGACAAAAACTACTTTCGAGATTCTCTGCACTTCAAAGATATTTCCTTAATATTTAAAGCAAGAAGTGAGGTCCTTTATCTCAATGGTAGTCCATATAATGGAGGTTTTAATCAATTCTGTGATCTTTGTAACCAAAAAGCGAAAGAAGACTGTTTCCATTTCTTAAGCATATGTCCAATTTTCGTGCAGCAGAGAATAACATATTTCGGAAAACGTACACTTTCAATGCAGGAAACAATAAACGTACTAAATGGAGCACACTGGATAAATCTTGCAAATTTTCTTAAAGATAGTTACCGTTATAGAATGCTACTGATATCAGAATATGCTTAACTAATTTACAATCAATTAGATTAAAATGTTCAATTTTGTAAATTTTTGTATTTTATTTTACCAGCCGAGCTGACGGCAATGCCAAGGCTTTAATATTCATTCAAACTATTTAAAATGTAAAGAAAACAATATTATAATAAATGAATTTTTACTTACTTACTTACTTACTAACAGGCCAGTTGCCTTAAACTGGACGGACTGTAGGTAATGAGGAGTTCACCCATGCGCCTACGGACATTTGTTTTGATAATTTCGATGAGCTCCTTTTCAGGTCTTGGAACTCTCATCCTGGAATTTAAATATTGAATAGCGTCGAAAAAGTCATTGAAAGACTCGCCATTCATCATCTTACGATCGGACAATTTGCGGAATAACTCGGTGTCGCTTTCTAAACTGTGGTACTGTTCTACCAAAGCAGTTTTCAGTTCGTCCCACGTCATATGCTTATTTACCTTGAGGTATACCCAGTACCAAGACTCTACGGAGCCTGTGACGAAATGGTAAAAGTTTGCGGTAATTTCATACCACGATACACCATAACTATTGCGTATACACCCCAAGCGGAACAGGAAATCGTCAACTGACATATTCCTCCCATCGAATTTCAACTCCCACTTATGGAATTGATGATTGCGGTTCAAAGATGTGACATTCGATGGTGGTGGCCTAGGAGGCGACACAGCGGACTCGTCGTCAAAATTAAAGTCATTTAAACGAGTCATAAACTCGTCCAAATTGGAGCCTAGAGGCATTTGGGCTGGATTGACATCCGGCAAAGGTGGTACTATAGTTGGCTCATAATGCGGCGTGTACCGGTCTACCAAATCAATTTCATCGTTTGGTCTATACGCAAACTGGACATTTCTGGACATAGCTGGACCAGCAGGGACATTGTGATTTATGACACGTGTAGTGTCTTGGTCAACTAAATTGACTTGCCGCGGGGCTTTCTGCGTTGAAGTAGCATCAGGGACAAGTGGTCTTGCAGGGGCAGAAACGTGAGTAGTTTTGACGGTGCGTTTTTGAAGCAACTTGTTCAAGTAGACGGGCATGACTTTTTTCCAGCTCTTCTGCCATAAATTGTCGGTCATTGACTCTGTGCAGATCAATGGTAGCAGAAACTACTTGCTGTATGTAAGCTGAAATTCCTCAAACGGTTCCTACTTAAGAAAAATATAACAGTAAAAAAAAGGTAAGTCAAGGTATTGAAAAATTCAAATATCCCGTGAGTAATTCCTCCAACGGGTATTCGTCGATACGAATCAGTGTAAATTGTAAATCCGGTGGATAAAATAATTCGGGTAATCCGTGAGAAATCCTCGGACGGATGCTGCTTGGATAACGCAACAATAAATAATGCAAGTCAAAAATTGGTAGTAAAAAAAAATACTTTCAAATTCTCCGTGAGCAAGAGACCTCTAACGGATATTTGTCGATCAATTAATTCAAATAAAGGACGCTATCAAAAAGGAACTTAAATCTAAAAGTGCTTAATATTAAAGGTAGGTATTTGTTTAAATAATTTTCGTCAACTGAAAGCAATAATCCAAAACTCTTTCAGTTTCTCACGAAGAGTTCAAATGAATACATAATTGTATCCTTGCTAAATAAGTTCTAAGAATTACGGAAGAAGAATTCCAAAATCAAAATATATAGTAAGAAAAATAATATATTTTGATACTTAAGTGGTGCTCAAAAATCTTAGTTGGTACTTACAACTTAATTTTCATAAATTAGTTGTATTTAATAAAAAGGTGGGCTCTATCCCAAAAGAAATATAATTAAAGGCGGGCTCTATCCCAAATGACTCAAAAACGGGCACTATCCAAAAAAAAAAAAATATAACTAAAGGCGGGCACTATCCCAAACTTCCACATCAACCAAGAAGTTACGTCTCGACTTGATTGACGGAAACTCAAAAAAAAACTAGATACCTGAACTGAAATATGTCTCAAAAAAAACTAAATACTTAAATAAATTGTCATAAAAGGTTCGGGAGATGGCAACCCTACCCTCCCTTCTTCGGAACAAGGTGTGTATGATCGGTTCTGCAACATAACCGAAAAAAAAACTTTGTCAAAATATAAAAAAAACTAGTGTGTGTAGACTTGGTACATTACGGCGTTCTATCGTATGAGAAAAAGACAATTTCTTCTAAACGAAAAGTTGTTCAGGTATGCAAAGGCGACATTACGCTACTGCTGACGTACATCGGGTATAAAACTCCAACTACCGGTTAGCGCTTCATGTCTCTTCACATACCATCACTTCCTAACATCCATCAAAACTGACTATAACCTTCAAATACAAATTGGTTAACAAAACAATGAAAAGAAACAAGCTACGTTGTGGTTGAAACGAATTGGGTCGTAATCGAGCGAGTGACCAGCTTCTGCAGCTGACGTGCGTCGGCAAAAAACACCAACCACCGGTCAGAAGACCTGCTCATTCTACTCTCATACAACCTGGATCTCAGATATCACCGTTTGGGTATATCAACACCTCAGCTACTGACGATCAAGCAAGGAAAACTGCTCAATCCCGACAGAAATCGAAGACACAACGAAGTGACAAGAGGTAGAGGAAAAATGGGTAGACCTGATGCAACAGACTGACAAGGGAAGAGTTCACCAAACCACTGGACAAAATAGTGCCTACACGACTAATCTCGATGGTGTTCCTCCATCTAAAAGATCTAGTCAACAAGACAAATAACGGCTTCACTTTCGCAAAAAAAACTGAAAAATTTCAAAAATTCTCCAAAATTCCTAACTCTTTCCACGTTACTCTGGATCGACCTAACTTTCATCAATAATAATCTTAGCTTTGTCAACTAATTCGGGCCCCACGTTGGGCGCCATCTGTAACGTAAAAATAAATTTAATGAATGAAATTTATTTTGAAAGAATATTTGTGTACCGCCAACGGCCATTCGAATTTATCCCGAACACCCTATGGATACCCGAGATCCGAATCCCAATGCCCATCAACAACACAAACCAGAGAGGAAGCAGGAAGAAACAAGCACCCCAAACATCCTTGATCCCTATACCAAGGAACAGCAACTCCATCGACCTTCGCCCGTGTATCGGTGTATCTAGCACCCCTATATAAGACATACTTACACTTCGCTAACACGGCTACTTGCTCTCCCTACTCCTCTCCCCATTCTTCCAATTTCATCTCCATCCCCATCACAGAAGCACGAGCCATCTAGTAGCACATAGGTCCTGACTACAAAACACCGTAGAACAGCCTAAAGGGTGCCTACCAGCATGTCTGTGCCTATCCACTACAAGCTATAGATGTCCTACTTGCAGCTGTATAGTATTGTGGCTTATACCTAAAACCATGGACTCTACTCAAACCCCCAGGCTCACAGCTAGATCCGAAATGCTGTAATTAGAAACGATACCCCTCTCCAGAGACTTTGCTCCTGATCGCATTCACTTATCTAACTGTGGCTACCTATTCTTATTGTTGAAGGGATGGAAGCGATCCTATGCTGGCAACGCCCCCTTTCTCACCAATCATTCGTGGAGAACAGTTGGTAAAAACGGCATGCGACAACGTAGAACCGTGGCCGAGATCGACCGTCGATGTGGCCGGCAGTACCATAGCCATGACCAGCTCAGCCAGGCCGCGGGCACTTGCTCCGGGATCTACTTGACCGGTGTTACCTCTATTTTTCACTGCCGACCGTTGAGCTCGAGATGGGTGAGCTCGAATAAGTATGTTGAAATGCTTAAGGGCCCTCATAATCTCCAAAGATAAGACTGATAAGGAACGACGGAAAGACAGATTGATTCCTGATTGCACCTCTTATGATTTGTTGAGAGTAAACGTTGGTCGAAAGAAAGAAATCGTGTTTGAATTGAATTATCAACCTGACGAACGTGACACGTAAATATATTGATAGGTGGTCGAGGCTGCGATGGCTCATGCTACCTTCCTTCCACTCTGCTACCACGATGCTGTGCAGATAGTGGAGGATGAGGTGTCTAACCGTGAGGGGAGGGAGGATTAAAGGTGTTAAGTAATCCCCCTGGTCTCTCAACCCACCCAATTCGTAAGTAGAAATCAACTCTCCCACTCTACGACCTTGGCTACTGCGGACCTATGAGTCCCCGCGACTCATTAAAATTTTAGGTAGCCCCTTATCAAGAAAGCAAGCACTGTATATGCTTGCCTACTACCACTTCCTATCTAAATACATAGTACCTATCGAAGAAACTATAACCTCTTAACGAATCTCTCCTGTTGCAATTCGAATATTTCAACTATATTCCAGGTCTCTGCATCACCTTGTTTCACCTGAAAGAATTGTGAGGGTTACCACCCTCCCTGTAAATTGATTACTCCTCCATATTAAATGTCTGAAATGTCTTCAAGAAATCTAAATGTCCGAAAGAAATATACTCAACTTCAAAAATTTGTTTTTAAATCGTTATAAAATTACGGTTTGGTTTATTGATGTTAAATCTTAAAAACTAACAAAAGTGTACTTAATAAAATACTTAGTACAGTCTTAATCTAAAAGTGACTTTACTTAACAGAAAAGATATCTCAAATTCGAAAAGATATATGCATTATTAAGTTTTTATTAATTATATTTATAAGTTTTCCAAAGTAACAAAAAAAAGGAAGAAAAATGAAAAAAAAGAACTTAAATCTGATCATTGTAATTACTTGGAAATATCATGAAGTTAATTTTTCTTATTTAGTTACAATAAAAATTTGAAGAACTTCGTTTTTTTTTTAAATCAAGTATTTTAAAGCAAGATCGTTTCAAGAAAACTGTGATACAAGATCATGTTCAGAATAAACAAGGCTAATGCTAATAATAATTAAAAGTAATACCTATAGCCAACTAAGGTTTATAGTAAGGAAATAAGGAAAGGAATTATCTCGGACCGACGATAGCATTCACATATTTATATCTAAGGTGAATTCATTTGACGCGTTGACGCGGCGGTGATGATGTACTGTACCTCAACACCTATGGTGTCAATTATAAAGCTAAGGATATTTAGAAGTTAATGAAGTACTTATTGGTAATCACCGACGGGTTTTATCAAAAAAAAAAAAATTTTTTTAAAGTTATATCTAATACACAAAACACGAACACGCGACCTGTCCAAAATTATTGAAAAGATTCAATTTAGGATCGACAGTAACAGGCATCAGGGATCTGCTTAAGATGTTTCCACCCGAAGCAACAAAAAGGTGATCAATATAATTCAAATGTTATTAACCATATATAATTGCACACAATTCGCGTACAACCATATACTCGACTTTTAAATATGATGTTATTATAAAAGCAATATATATTAAAAGGCATGCAAATCAAATATATATTTTTTTTTTTTTTTTATAATGCACACGCGCTAGTTATATATTCCCCAAATCAATTTAATAGAATTGTTTATTTTATCTATTTTATATAATTTAATTTTCTTTATTTTCTTTACGTTATAAGTATACAATCGTATTCAAAAGATGATATTTTATGTTATATGATGATATGAGAACTCGTTGCTGGTCCAAGAAAGAATGAATCAAAAAAGGCGGAAAAAACATACAGCTTGGCTTGGGTTGGATTAAGATGAGAAATTGGCCTTGATTGCAAACACTGCTTAGCAACAAAACGACGCTGGTTTCGATTGTGATAAGAGAGGATCAATTCATTGACTCATGTTGCTGGGTATGTTTTCGCTGATGTTGCTGGGTATGTTTTCGCTGATCAATAATTTCTCTATGCCACTCTCGAAGGTGTTGCTGTGTAACTTGACTCATGTTGCTTGGTACGTTGTCTGAAGGTGTTGCCATGTTACTCCTCCCCTCTGAGTATGAACTTAATGAATGAGTGAGTTAAGTTTAGAATAATGTTGATAGTCCAGTCATAACTATTTCATCGAATTGTTGCACCTCTTATGTTGCAGCGGATTAGTAGAGCTCATAAAAATGTATGAGTTCATTGGCTTAAGAGAAAGTAAGAGTAACTCAACTTAAATATTCACACTCAAGATTCTTTAATCGAAGTATCGCTTTTCATATATACATTTTAAAATTAGAGTGAAACCTGGAGATTGAAAAAAAAAAATAGTAAGTATACGCTATGGTGACCAAATACAAAATAGGTGAAGGAATTATTAAATTAATTGTGTTCGTACAGGTATACATTTGAAGCAATATATGTATAGGCTACATTTATTGATCATATGAAAAAAAAACTAATTGGGGCATTATTTACTATATTAATTTAACTTTTTTTTTTTTCTACTTCTAATTTTTTGTTTATGAACTTTGCGTTTATTTGAATCTATTGTTATTTTGTGGTTCTTAACAACTTTATGCTTTGTAAATCTCGGTGCCAACTTGTTCCGTCTGTCATCTAACTCGTATATTGTCTCATTTTGTGTATAATTAGGTGGATCGAATCTATTTTTGTTTCGTTTTTCAATAATTTTTTGTTTGACATTTAAGCTGCGTTTTTGAACTATTTCTGATAATTTTTTGTAATTCTGTATATGTCGAAGTAAATATTCTTGCTCTGTTTTTGTATTCTCTCTAATAAATAAAGGATTTGTTTTACTATAGTGTCCATTTAATAATTCAAATGGAGATAATTTGGTGGTTGAATGTATGCTATTGTTATAAGTAATCACTGCTTCGTCTATAACTTCACTTATAGTTTTGTTTGCATCCTGTGATTTTATTATTCTTATTATTTCGGTCAATGTTGAGTGAAATCTCTCTATAGGTGAGTTACCATTAGAGCTTTTGGCACACATTTTATGATGGTCAATATTATGTATTTCAAGGAACTCTTTAAAATTTAAAGAAATGAATTCACTGCCATTGTCCGAAACTAGAATCTTAGGAATGCCGTGGTGAGAAAAAAAATGTTTGAGGGATCTTATAACGCTAATGCTATTACAAGAAGGTAGTAAATAAACTGAAGCGAATTTGCTGAATTTGTCTATAATTGTGAAAAAATTTTCCTTACAGACCGAATAAATATCAATATGCACTATTTCTAATGGCATTGAAGGTGTTTGTGTTATTTCGAATTTAAGAGGTTTCCTTTGTCGATCATATTTTTGTATTTGACAAATCTCGCAACAATTTATGATAGACGTTATTAAATTTTTCGTATTTGGAAAGAAATATGACCTTCTCAAATGATTAAATGTTTCAACTACACCTCTATGGTTTGAATATGAATGGTAGTCCCTTATAATTTTTTCTTGTAGGTCTTTTTCTGACACATCTTTCAAAAGAATATTGCATCGGACTAATTTTATATATTTATTATTGCTGAAATATTGTGAGAAGACTGATTGAATGTTTTTAAATGTTTCGTCATCGGCAAGTATGGCTGACACTCTTTTTGTACAAAGAAAATCTTTAAAATTTGGACTATAACGGACTCGTTATTAATATTATCGTATTCAATTATTATTCTTTTTTTTTCGTTTAAATAAAATAATCATTTTTGGGCTAAGATTTTTTATATTTTTGTTTTGTCTGAATATAATTTGGTTTGAAAATTCATTAAGTGGTCGTTCAGATATTGGTATTCCATCGTTCATATTTTCATGCGCAGAATGTACAGTAGACACAGCGTCTCGCTCATCTACATTGTTTTGAACAGAAATTAGTTCGAGATTGTCTGTGTCATTAGTCTCACCGAAATGTATTTCTATTCTTGACAGAGCATCCGCGTTGGAGTTTTGATTACCCTTTTTATAAGTTATAGTAAAGTCGAACTCTTCAAGTAGTAACCTCCATCGTATGAGCTTGGAATTCATGTCTTTCAATGAAAAGAGCCAAGTAAGAGGCTTGTGGTCGGCTACAATTACAAATTTTCTGCCGTATAAATATGGTCAAAAGTACTTTGTAGCCCATACTATGGCAAGAAGTTCCTTTTCTATAGTGCTGTAACTTTCCTCGCTTTTAGATAAGGTCCGACTTGCGAAACAAATCGGTTTATCTGAACCTATAGAACCTTGCGACAGCACTGCTCCCAGTGCCACATTACTAGCGTCCGTTGTAAGGACGAACGGCTTACTAAAGTCAGGATACTGTAAAATAGGATCGTTACATAGAAGAGCTTTGCAAGTTTCAAAGCAATTTATGTATCTCGAATCTATTTTGATGCTATTTTGTTTACGTAAGCACTCAGTCAGAGGTTTAGTGAGGTGGGCAAAGTCACGGATAAATTTTCTATAATATCCCAAAAGCCCTAAGAATGACTTGATTTGTTTTGAAGTTTTGGGAATGGGGAAGTTTGTAATAGCCCTAATTTTTTCGGGGTTGGGCCTTTCACCATCGGAAGTTATCAAATGACCCAAAAAAGAAACTTCTTTTTGAAGAAAGTTGGATTTCTCTAGACGAACTTTTAGGTTTGCAGACTTAAGTCTTTCAAAAACGGATCTTAAATTTTCTATGTGCTGTTGGAGAGAGGTCGAGAAAACGATTATATCGTCCATATAAATAAGACAGTTTTTGCCGATTAATCCTTTTAAGACATTGTCCAAGGCTCTTTGAAATGTGGACGGCGCATTTTTTAAGCCGAACGGCATGCGGAGGAATTCAAAATGACCACTATCAAATGAAAAGGCTGTCTTTGGAATGTCTTCTTCTCTTATCTCTATCTGATGAAAACTAGAAGCGAGGTCAAGTGTAGAGAAATACATACATCTACCTAGCCCATCTAATATATCCGTTATATTCGGCAGAGGATATTTATCACCAATTGTTTTTTCATTAAGTTTGCGATAGTCGATGACTAGTCGCCACTTACGATTCCCCATGCTATCCGGTTTTTTTGGCACTATCCATATCGGTGATGACCAAGGAGAAAAGCTGTTTCTAATAATACCTTGATCGAGCATTTCCGAAATTTGTGCATGAATTTCTTTTTTATGGATGTGAGGATAGCGATAGGTCTTGGAATAAATAGGGATGTTGTCTGTTGTTGAAATTGCGTGTTTTGTTAAATTTGATGGACTCAAAATTTGACCTTCTTTGAAAAAAATATCCTTGTAATGATTGCATAAATTATAAATAGCTTTTTCTTCTTCTGAATTTAAGTTATTTAACTTTAAAGCTTGTTAAATGTTTGAACAATCTTGGATGTTTGAACTATCTTTTATTTGATTAGAAAATGAAAAATTGTTGACTTCAATATACTCCTCTGAAGAAAAGTTTAAAGCTTTTATTGGTTCTTCGATTAAAAAAGTTTGAGAATTATCTGAAGTGTTAACAACTTCTATGTTTGAATACCAATCTTTAGCTTTGTAAAGACCTTCTGAAACGGTTAGATTTTCTTTTATTATTGTAGGCTTAATAAAAATATTTCCAGATTTTACGTCTACAGGAAGGTGGCAAATAAGCTTACTGTATCCTGGAACGACGTAGCTATTTGAAATTAAGTTCTGTTTGAAGGCTAATGGAATTTTAATATTTTCAGTTTCTAAGAATGAATTTTGCAATTCTATTTTCATTGAAAGTTGTTTCATTATATCTGTTCCAATCAATCCATCAAAGTAATTGTGGAATTTGAAAAGAATAAACGTAAGAGTTTTATTTGTGTTAAATTCTAAAAAGTTTTTTATTTTTATTCGTTTGTCAACTATTTTCTTATCGTTAAATGTTTTAATTATTAAAGGATTAATTGTTCCTATATTAATATCTCTTATTACATCTGGATCTATAAACGATCTGTTACTTCCGGTATCAATTAAAAATTTTAAGTTTTTGTTGAATAAACTTTTGATATTAACGTATGGAAGGAGATTTGTATTATGATTATTAAGATCTAAATACCCGATTCATTTTCCGAGGCTGTTATTTGAAAATTTCTGTCGTCCACTACGTTTGAATTTAAAGGAAGGTTGTTTGTTGGGTAATTATTTTCTACGGTCTGACTTTCAATATTATAAAATTGTCCACTATTACGATTTTCATTTGGTCTTCTTATCGTATTTCCGCTGTAAGTGTCCATTGGCTCAGGATATGTATTCCTACTCATATTAGTCTGATGACTTGGAACTGAATAATTGGACTTAAAATTATTATTGCTTCTTAATGAATTGCTGTTTGTTTGTCTCGAAGTACCTGGAATGTTATCTTGTCTCATATCAGAATTTTGCCTAGTTGTATTTTGTAAAAAGTTATTATTGTAGTTGTTGTTGTTTCCTCTGTAATTGTTATATCTATAATTTGGATTCTGATTGCTTGACCAATTATTATACGCGTTAAAATTTCGGTTTGTTTGTGTTTGTCTATTGCTATTTTGAAAAAAGTTTTTTGTATTTGATTGCGCAAACTGTGTCTGTGTCCTGTACTGAGTATTTTGGAAATAATGATAATTTTCTTCTTGTTTACAAAAATTGAAGGCATCAGTGAGTTTTGTTGGACGCATTGATCTTATCGTTGAACCTAAAGGTTCTCGAAGACCGAACAAAAAGATGTTAAGACCCATTTCTTGGTAAAGTGTTTGCTTAGATTCGACAACGCTTTGATTCGTTTCATGGACCTTTAAATGATTCATCATAGCAGTAAGAGTTTCGACAGTTTTTGAATAAAAAGTTTCTACAGATGATTGACCTTGTCGAATCTGATGCAAATCCTTTATCAAATTTGTTTCATTTCTTTTATCAGAGAAATGAGTGATTAAATTATGTTTAATGTCTTCCCAATTAACAAGTGCTCCGTACATAATTAAAGCTTCGTTGGCAGGACCAACAATTTTATTTCTTATAGCTCTTAAAATTACTTTCTGATAACCAGGGTTTGCATTTAATCCAGGCATAAGACTTAATACTTCATCAACGTTAGCAATGAATTCGAACAACAATCTAGTATTTCCATCAAAAGTTGGGACATCTTTAATTGCATCCGGAATTCGAAGGCAATTATAGATTTCATTAGCAACATTAGAATTAGGAAACATTTTTTTATCTGAAGAGGATTCTTTTAATGATTTTATGTGATATTGAATAACTTTCTTATTGAGACAAATTTTTTGTACAACCCAACTTGGTGTGAAAAGCGTACTACGAAAACTATTTTTCTGAGTTTTAAGTCTACGTATTGAAGGCATAAGGAACCAATGAATTCATTCACTTGAACTTACCCCACTAATCTTTGCTTCCGTCCAAGGTACTTAAGGCTCCAATTTTATCCAGTCCGGCTCACTAATCTTTGCTTCAGTCCACGGTGCTTAAGGTTAGAAAACCATCACTCCAATATTCCTTTGAAGTGAGCTCCAACTTTATCCAGTCCAAGTTTAGCTACTCGAGATGTTCACTATTTAGGATGTCTGGATGTAGTTTTCCCAGTCCGACTGCGCCAGTTATATATTCCCCAAATCAATTTAATAGAATTGTTTATTTTATCTATTTTATATAATTTAATTTTCTTTATTTTCTTTACGTTATAAGTATACAATCGTATTCAAAAGATGATATTTTATGTTATATGATGATATGAGAACTCGTTGCTGGTCCAAGAAAGAATGAATCAAAAAAGGTTTAAAAAACATACAGCTTGGCTTGGGTTGGATTAAGATGAGAAATTGGCCTTGATTGCAAACACTGCTTAGCAACAAAACGACGCTGGTTTCGATTGTGATAAGAGAGGATCAATTCATTGACTCATGTTGCTGGGTATGTTTTCGCTGATGTTGCTGGGTATGTTTTCGCTGATCAATAATTTCTCTATGCCACTCTTGAAGGTGTTGCTGTGTAACTTGACTCATGTTGCTTGGTACGTTGTCTGAAGGTGTTGCCATGTTACTCGCTCAAGGGGTTTGTTATAGCCCTTTTAATGATAAGTCACAGCGCGAGCGATAGGAAGTTAGGAAGGAAGGGAAAGGAGGTGTCGATGAACATTGATCTTGAATGTTTGAAGATCAAAATGGCAAGGAAAAATTGTGCCAGGCAATCCATTCCACATTCGTGTTGTACGGCTAAAGAAAGAATCTCTATATTTCACGGTACGTCCGAAATTGGGCTCTAGTGTAAACTGATGAGCGTTCCTAGCAAGACGAGTATTACGGGGGAAATGTTTAAGGGGTGGAACGCAGCTGGCTACCTCGAGTGAGCATTTTTTGTAAAAGAATCGGTAAAATTAGGAAAGACATGAGACATTTCGACGATGTTCGAGTGACGGAAATGTTTCCATAATGCTTCTCACTCCTATCAATTTTAACGCTTTTTTCTGAACTCTGTCGAGCAGGTGAAGAAAAGTTTGAGAAGCACCTGCCCAGAGATGGGAGTTATACTCGAGTTTAGGGCATATAAACGCTTTGTAAATTGTAGCCAGATCAGAAGGGGTGAAAAATTTCTTGCATCTATTAAGAAAGCCTAAGCATCTTGCAGCATTCTTGGCAATCTCAAGTATATGATCATTTCGACGAAGATTGTCACTGATACACATACCGAGTATCATGGATAATGGCATAGGGGGTATGTTTAGCTTCAACGACAAAAAACAGCATTGAGTTTTCGACGCATTAAACTCCACACGATTTCTAGTACCCCAATTCACAATGCTGTTTAAATCGGAGTTTAACGAGCTTATCATACGATTTCGTTGTAATAACACGTCCGAAGGCGAAGGCCGTGAATATCAAACGTATACGAAAAGCTGAGGGTTGAGTCGTCAGCAAAACAATTTAATGGATTAAAAGTCACAGACAAGAGATCATTTATAAAAATGAGAAAGAGAGTCGGAGACAGAACGGAGCCCTGGGGCACACCAGCATTTATTTTGTGGAGATCAGACTTGAAACCGTCTAATACAACTTGTATTGATCGGTCCAGAAGATAGCTTCTAATTCAACATTTGGTAGCATTTGGTATCGATGATACTCTTATATCATCGATACCAAATGCACGCATTTTCGATAAAAGAGCTTCATGCCAAACTCTATCAAATGTCTTTGAAATATCAAGCGCAATAATCTTGCTTTCACCAAAGCGATGCACAGATTTGTTCCACTGTTCGGTGAGATATGCCATCAGATCAATAGTGGAACGATTGCTGCGAAAGCCGTATTGCCGGTCATTTAAAAATTCCCGATCTTCGAGATATTTCTTGAGCTGACGATTTATCAGCGTTTCCATGACCTTGGAAAGAAGGGACGTAAGTGCAATTGGTCGGTAGGAGGAGGGGGAGGAGGAGTCACCTTTATTTTGGGACGGGCTGGACAAATGCTGTTTTCCATCTACTAGGAAAGATTCCTGAACGATAGGAGCGATGAAAAAGCTTACGCAGTGGTTTTGCCAGCGATGAAGGACACTTCTTCAGAAGAATAGGGGGTATACCATCCGAGCCAGCCGATTTGTGTATATCAAGATCTTGAAGTACTCTTGCTACTGTACGAGTGCGGAAAAATATCTGTCCCATAGAAAAATTAACGTTCTCAAGTACAGGAGGGGCAATGTTGCTTGCAGGCAACGTAGAACTTGCAGCAAAATGAGCTGCGAGCATATTCGCCTTCTCTGAAGAGCTGACAATAGGTTTATCGTCGACGATGAGCGTTGGAACTGATGATGACGTTGAGTTCTTGACGTTTTTTACAAATGACCAGAAGTTTTTACTGCCTTTGGGACATTGCAGAATTTTTTGCCGTAACTTCTGGTCATGTACAAATTTCGTTTTGTGTATAACGGAGTTGCACGAGTTCCTAACTTGTTTGTGTTTCTTCCGATTTTCCTCAGTTGGGTTGGCTTTGTAGGATCGGAAGCTTACTTCTTTCAACCTGATAGCTTCTTAACACTCTTCGGAAAACCAAGACTTTTCTTTTGGTTTGATACATTTTGTTCTGTGAGGGACAAAAGTTCTCATTCCAAGAAAAATATCTTCTGTAATCATTTCAGCACTGGCATCAATGTCATTATCGAGGAAGCATAATGACCAGTTAAAGTTGCGAAAGAAATTATTCAGACCGTCCCAGTTGGCTTTCTCGTATTGCAAAACGGTCCTAGTGGGAATTTTTTCTTTAACTGGATGGTTGGAGATCGAGAAATTAGCTGAAATGACACAATGGTCCGAGGTGCCAAATGTAGAAGTTACTTTAATAGTACATTTATCAGGATGGGAAGTAAGGAACAAGTCAAGAGTATGGGCGGAATGCCCATATCAACATCCGGTATACGAGTAGGCTCATCGACAAGCTGGGTAAGATGGTTATACTCAGCAAAGATCTCGGTATATCTTCCTTCGAGTGTTGTCTGGCCAGAATAGCGGAGCCAACTTGAATTGTGTACATTAAAGTCGCCCGTAATCACGACTTCAGTGTGAAGACAATGGGAAACAATTCGGGAAATTGAATCTGACAAAACATCTAACTCATCACAAGTAGACATGCTGTCAAGATTCGGACTCCTGTAAGGAAAACAGTAATGAATGATATTCTTGCGGACAGTGAATTTGAGCCACAGGAAATTAAAGTTCGTATTAGAACAATGCCCATATTGGGGAAGGCTCTGGCAAGCAATATCATTCCTAACATAAACGACAAGACCATGGTGGGAAAAAAGTAATGGCACTAAGTTATATCCAAACAAACAAAATTCTGATAAATCAGTATTCTGTCCAACCTGGGTTTCACTTAATGCCAAAACAGCTGGCCTGTATTGCACAGTATGGGCGTACACAGAAAAGAAATTCTTTCTTAGCCCACTAACATTTGAATATACAACACAAAAATCACTTACCATTTTGAAAAACTAAACACAAAAGATTCAACTTTGACGAAATTAATTTCAACCGTGCAGTATAGGCCCATATTAATTCCAATTATAAACAAACTGTCCTAGGTGTCATGCCCATAAAACAATTTGCAAACGGGAATTAATATAGACAAAAAACACAAAAGAAATATACATCAAATGCTGCTCACCATCCAATGCAGAACCTCTTGCGATAAGCCTCACAAGAGGCTTGCATTGCATAGAAAGCAACAGTTATGGGTGGCGCGGGTGGAGAGGATGGGTATTGTTGGATGCTGTGCTGCGAATGAGCGAGGTTTGGTGTATTTTTTTCTTCTTTTTATTTTTCACTGGATTATTCTTTTTTTTTTTTTCTAGTTTTGGGTAACGGAAAGGGCTGAATTTAATTTCTCATTTTAATTTGTAATATAATATTATATAATATATAATATAAAAATATGTATGAAAGATTTTGTACTGAGGAGTTGTATTCTCTCAGTATTTTCTTCCATGGAAATTCGGAAGTGCACTCCTGGATTCCCCTGAAAAAGAGTTTATTAATTTAAAGGTAATTGAATCAAATATTGACCAGAGCTATTTGCGGACCAAGATACGTTAATCTTTACCTATAAGTGCCAATCAAACGTGGCAGTAGGTGAGTATGAGATCATATCTGTATCGTCGAATCTATTTACTAATAGCGTATGGACACGGCTTAGACGAGTAATACCAACATTAAATTTCAATGTAGTTGAAGAAGACGAGATGTGAGTGAATACGAAATAGCAAAAGTGAAAATAATAGGTATTCAAGGTTTCAATATTGAATAAAAGTTAAACGCAGCGTTGAACGTGCGTTCATGATGGTCGCTACCAACGCTAAGGTAAGTGTCTCAATGGACAAGTGAGGAAAGAAAAAAATTAAAAACACAACGTTGAGTTTAAGAAGGTAAAGATGACTCTACCAAAGAAATTCTTATCTCGCACCGAAAGAAATGGATATAATCCTTATCCGTTTAGGATTGTAGTACCGAAGAGGATCTTTTCTACTCTTATGCGAAAAACAAAACGATTCGGTATGCGAACACGACACTATACCTCTGAATCTAGTTCCAAATGTGGTCGAAACGATCCACAAAAGTAAAAAAATCATTTAAAACAATTAAATTTATTCACTCGCTAAATGATCGAACTGACGATGAATGTAATCGAGCTCAAAGAATTTGGAGCTACAACACTGAGCTTGACGTAAGCTATTGGACAGTAATTAGACCGAACCGAGTAAAAAGACAATAAAGTGAGATAAATTTACGCTAGTTTACTTCGACACGAATACTGATGATGAAAAAGTAGAAGCATCGCAGATAATGTACGATTCTATAACCGACGCAAGATATTATTTGGAAGAAGGATATAGGTACACTTGGTATTGCGCAGCACTATATAGTCTCGTATCTGAATCTCTGAAGATAATCTATGATAATATATATATATATATATAAGATATCTAAGAAATATGTATTTGAAGTAGGCGGAGGAATAACATCCCACCGTCTCTCTCGATTGTGCTAGAGATGCGTTGGTACCACCGTCCGTGGTTAGCAACGTTTATGCTAGCGTTTAACGCTTAATTCAGAGGCGGACTCGGCCTCTTTGATTTTCTGCATCGTGCGGTGAGTGAAGCTTATTAGCTCCTCACCAGATTCACAAGGAACAATCAATAAAGTGAAAAGTGTTACCTGTTTTTTTTTTTTGGATTTTTTCAGCACCAAGCTCAATCAGAAATCTTTGTGTTTATACACAATACACTGCTTTTCTTCAGGATCTTCTGCTATTCAAGGATAATAATCTGGTGAAATCTGGTATCCCTCGTAGTTTAGAAGTTCTGAAGTGAATTCATATTATAGTTGACGGACCGGCATCGGTATTATGATACGCGCCAGGCGTCCGGTTGAATCTTGGAGTGGATTCCTAATGCCCCGTATGGGTCGGTATATTCTGCTGAAACAGGAGTCTGATGCAGCATGTGTACCTGCTGCTGTTGTGCCTAGCTATAGGCGATGTATCCTCACGTAAAAATAAGAAAAAATTGGGCGTGGCAGTCGGCGAGCCGGAACGGATCAACGCCGGACGGTGTTCACGCGATTGCCTTGCCTCGATTAATGCAAAGGAGGCCCTCTAGAGGTGCTCCTAGTCGTCACGCGTGTGTGACCAGGATGCAAATTCGGTGCGTATTGGAGTACGCCCGACCAAGAAGTATGTCTTCCAAAGAAAGTCGAGGTCACCAAAGAAACTCGAAATGAGAGTAATAATACACGGCGTGCGTTCATATATATTTAAAGATTCCCATGGAGATATATATTATATAATTGTGCCCACGTTTATGAGCGGAGTAAGTATCGCAGGATTCCAGGAAATTCCGAATGATTAAAAGGATATTTTTGTCAAAAGTCTGCTGCTCTGCATTTTCTGCCGACAGGTATAGCCTGTCCTAATCCTGCCATGGGCTTGGTGAACCTGTAGGGATCAAACCATTACGCCTCGTGTTCGATAAAACAAAAATTCTACGTTGCCATGTATTGAGGCAGGAAACTGCGTTCCTTGACTTCATGGCAACTAAAATTACAAGATTAACTTACCTCGAATAAAGATGAATCTCGAAATATTGTATTTCCTTAATTGGTTGAGCAATTATTTTGCCATTGCACGGCAAAAAAAAGGTAAAAAAAAAAAAAAAAAATGGTTGCAACGCAATTTTTCGCCACAGAAAATATGTTCTGCAATTGCGTTGTTAACTGGTCTGTGTCTATCTTCAAAATGACTTCCCCTTTGGTTAGTCTAGATCATATTTTTTGATTCCGGCCAACGCCCTACTTTCCAGTCTCATGTCTGCTTTCCAATGTTTGAACTGGTTGCTAGTTGGCACGATAGGTGGCGTGTCAAAATTATACCTTAAGGGTTAATGTTCACTGATCACTTTTTCAGTAATGAGCCATGAATTGACAACGAGAGTATGACAGCTTGAATAGTTTGGTTGGAAATGACCGGAGTAAGGGTCAGACTGCACTGGGTGTCACACCGATTATGTGGCTGAAGGATTTGGATTGTCATATATGTCAGAAATATTTATGTAGAAGACTTATCTGTCAGAATATTGACATCAAAAAAAAGGTTCAGAAATATTATACAGAGATTACACTTGTCATTATTTATATCTTAGGCAGATTGTTACTCGGATAACAATGTGAGACAAGTTCGTTGTTTCCGTTTGTTGTTGACATATGTCAAGCACGAATTCGAAACGCAGTTTTATTATGACATTTGCGCTCATGAAATTTTTCAATTTCTTGCGCTTCCACCATTATTGTCATCTATCATACGTAGGTTAGGGTGAAAGAAACGCCTTCGAGGAAAATGATAATGAGTACAGATTTACTTATCTTTATGGTGAAAGATTTATGTCACACACATTGGATTGCGCTTCTTCCTTCGATAATTAAGTACTCGGCCTGCCGAAATTTTAGGATTACACTTATTCTCAGGTGTCTTGGAGCTGGCACTATCGAATTTACACGGTCTGTTGAAAATGACATATCGGACAGGATTAGCAAGTGGAAATAATTAAATCGGCCGCATCGACTATCACATCCGTCTTGCTGCCTAATGACCTAATGTCATCATTTTATTGTCCTGACATTCTCTACGTCATTTGTACACGTAGAAAATCGCGTTTGCATAGTGTGAACAGACTAACCAGGATTTTTAGTGTGATCCAGGCATGGATCGAGCAAGTGTGTGTCTGGTTTATTTTTTAATGCGAAGGGAGGCACCCGTCCAATTTACTCAATGGAATGCGAGCAATCTGAAAATCCCTCCGTTTGGGGACATGATGGATTTTGATCTGAGAGTGGAATTCGAACTCATACAAGATGGCTTCCTTTTCTTTTTGTGGAATCTCTTAGGTAGTTGGAACTTAAAGGGTGCGTTCAGCACGTTGCGAGTAATACTATGGTCTCGCTGGTAGATGGCGGTAATAAACTTTATTCTTTGACAATGACTGGTGAGGAAGTTTTCCCTACAAACAACGACACCAAACCCTCAGGGAGTTTCTATTTTGAGCCGAAGCTTCCAACTGCGTATCAACTCGCTGCAAGACAATCCCTGCCATACGAACTGCCAATCTTCACAGGACGATCCGAAGAATGGCCCGTTTTCATAACCATGTTCGAAGGCACTACATTGTCGTGCGGATTCAATCACGTTGAAAACCTTTTAAGCCTCCAAAAATGTTTGAAAGGTAAAGCGTATGACGCCGTTAGAAGTAGATTGACGCAACCAAAAAATGTGCCTCGAATAATCGAGACTCTAAAGGAAACGTATGGCAGGCCAGACGTCGTTCTAGATTCACTTATTATGAGAGTGCAAAATGAACCGGCCCCAAGAGCGGATCGACTAGAATCTATAATTCCATTCGCTTTGGCCGTCGACAACATCTGTTCAACTATGGAAGCCTGTGACATGTTCGATCATCTCTATAACCCGTCAGTGTTGCGTGCCCTCATCGAACAGCTGCCACCTACTATCAAACTGCAATGGGCAACTTACATGCAAAACCCTGGTGGATGTTAATCTCATAACGTTCGGTGAGTGGCTAACAAAACTCTCCAGAACGATTAACCGTGTTACGTTCACAAGCGCCAATATAAACCCCAAAGGAGAAAAGCGAAGCTAGAGAGGACACATTAACGTGCACGGCGAAGACAAGAGACTGCAACTGCAAACAAAAACTTGTTGCATCTGCCAACAAAAGTGCAACAAAGTCGATAGCTGCCACCAATTTATTAGTCTAAGTCTCAACGACAAATGGAACGCCGCCGCCGTGAAGCAACACAATCTTTGCCGGACATGCCTATCCTTCCATCCCACTTCTCGATGCAGAGTGGACTCAAAGTGCGGAGTTAACGGATGCAGCTTTCGACACCACAAGCTTCTGCACAACACAAGCAAAGATGCATCTTCAGTCGCACAATGCAATGCCCATCATGATCAAGCGACATCAGTTCTGTTCCGAGTTTTGCCAATCATAATACATGGACAAAAAGGTGAGGTCAAAGTGTACGCTTTTCTTGATGAAGGATCTTCTATTTCATTGATGGATGACGCCCTGGCAGAAGAATTAGGCATCAAGGTCAAACAGATCCACTTTGCCTTAAATGGACCGGCAAGACGCATCGTATGGAAAACGATTCGAAGATTGTATCTTTGAGTGTATCCGGTGTAAACAGTACAAAAAGATATCGACTTACAAACATCCCAATTGAATCGTACGAGAACGCTATACCATGGATTTTAATAGGTCTCGACAACGCCAACCTAGGATTACCTTTGAAATTCAAAGATAGTGGTCCAATGATCCAGTAGCTACAAAGACTCGGTTGGGCTGGGCTATTTATGGACCATATGAAAAAGGAATTGGTATTCAAATATTTCCAAGAGCCAACAATCACGTCTTTCACAGCTTCCACCACTGTGAATGTGAACAGTCCAGGGATGCAAAACTCAACAAGATGCTCACAGACTAGTTCTCACTGGACAGTGTAGGAGTGACCGCTATTCAACTTCAGTCAACAATGTCACATGAGGACACAAAAGCCCTTCAACAGCTGGATTCAGAAACCAAACGAGTGGGCAACCAGTTTGAAACATCCCTCTTGTGGAAATATGATGACATTCAACTCCCGAATAGTCGTCCGATGGCATCTCGTCGATTTGAGTGTCTTCGAAAAAAACTAAGACGTGAACCATTAATGAGAGAAAACCTGGAATATCAAATCAACGATTACGTCTCTAAAGGATACATCCGCAAGTTGGGACCAGAAGAGCTCGAAGAAAATTATCCACGTACCTGGTATTTGCCTATATTTCCGGTCGTAAATCCAAACAAACCGGGTAAAATAAGGATAGTCTGGGACGCAGCAGCAAAAGTAAATGGAGTGTCTTTAAATTCTGTGCTACTCAAAGGACCCGATCAGATGACTTCTCTGATGGGTATTCTGTATCGCTTCAGAGAAAGAAAAATAGGCATATGTGGTGATATTCATGAGATGTACCATCAAGTTCTCATCAAGAAGGAAGACCAGCAGGCCCAACGATTTCTATGGTGCCAGGATGATTCTCAGTCAGAGCCGGATACATACGTCATGCAGGTAATGAAATTCGGGGCAACTTGTTCCCCCACCTGTGCTCAATACGTGAAGAACAAAAATGCAATGGAATTTGAAGACACTCATCCAAAAGCTGTAAGATGTATCACTAAAAACCATTACGTGGACGATTTACTCAAAAGCGTAGACACGGAAGAAGAGGCACTCCAACTTGCTACCGACGTTTCAATGATTCATCAACGAGGTGGTTTTGAAATAGGCAAATGGATTTCAAATTCACCCAAAGTGCTAAGCCAACTCTAAAAATGTTCAGCTAACGACAAACGAAACCTGAACATATGCGATGAAATTGGAAGAGCCAAAGTACTTGGAATGTGGTGGTGTACTTCGACTGATTCCTTTAAGTACATACTGTGTCGATCCAATAACGACATCCTCCAGGCAGATCGCAAACCAACAAAGAGAGAAGTTCTTCGAGTGTTGATGTCAATCTTTGACCCATTGGGTTTGATAGCGAACTTCCTAATATTCCTGAAAATATTGCTGCAAGACATCTGAAGGACACCAGTAGATGGAGACATAATTGGATGGGATGATCCTATAGGCGATGAGCACTTCGCACGCTGGCTTCAATGGGTAAGACTGCTTAAATAAATTGAAGAAATATCGATTGCTAGATGTTACCTGAATAACATGCGATTCGACGACGACGCCGATACCCAACTCCATATATTTGTTGACGCAAGCGATAAAGCGTATGCGGCTGTGGCAGTAACGTAAAAATAATGAATTAAATGAAGGAAATTAAGATAGAATGGTTTCTACCTATCATTCAACGCACCTCTCAGTGAACACCAACCTCTTCACCTAAACATCCTATCGATATCTAAGATCTGGACCCATGCCCACCAACAGCACAAGCCAAAGAGGAAGCCGGAAGAAACAAGCACCCATATCTATCCTTGACTCCTATATCAAAGAACAATATCTCCACCAGCAACCACCCGTGTATCGGTGTATCCAGCATCCCTGCAATAGACATACTTACACTTCGCTAACACAGCACCTTGCTCTCCCTGCTCCTCTTCCCATTCTTTCAACTTCATCTCCATCCCCATCACAGAAGCGAGAACCATCCATCAGCCTACCGTAGGTACTGACTACAAAGTCCCGTAGAACAGCCTAGAGGATACCTGATAGCATGTTCACGCCTATCCGCCGCGAGTGCTAGGTGTTCTGCTCGCAGCTGGTTCTCACAGTAGCCTACACCTATAAACCAAGGACCCTACTTATATCCCTCATAGACGTACCTAAACTTGCGATGCTAATCTACCATTCATTGCTTCGACTTCCCGGAGGCTTCTCTCCAGTTTGCATGCTTGGGTTTAGTTGACGTCATTTGATTTCGCGTGAATGGGACGGAAGCAACCCTTCGTCGGCAACGCCCCCTTTCTCACCGGCTACCCGTGAAGCGTAGACAATGGGAACGGCATGCGACAACGTAGGGTCGAGGCCGAGATCGACCGTCGCGGTGGCCGGCAGTACCATAGCCAAAGCTAGCTCAGCCAGGCCGTAGGCACTTGCTTCGGGATCTATCTGACCGGTGTTACCTCTTATTTTTCACTGCCGACCGTTGAACTTATGGTGTGCAAGTTAGAATAATTAATGTTGTTATGCTTATTGGCCCTCATAACCGTTGAAGCAAAGATATGTCAGAATTGATTAGAAAGTAAAAGTTGACTCAAGATCGCACCTCTTCTTCGTAAGGAGTGAAATCGTAAATCGAAGGTAAAGATTTCACGATTATAATTATTTCACTAACCCAGTAAACGCGACACGTAAGAATCTGAATGCAAGCGAGTCATAGGAGTTCGTGACTGCTGTGGCATATTATTAACTTCCGCCCCTTTTGCTGCCACGGTGATACGCAAAAGGTGGCAGAAGAGGTGTCTAACTATATGGGGAGGGAGGATCTAAGGTGTTAAACAGATCCTCCTAGTCTCACAACAGACCCAAAATGATCACAGAAATCATCTCTTCTGTTCTCATCCTTTGGCTGACCCTGGACCCCTCGAGTCCCCATGATTCTAAACGATTGTGGGCAGCCCCTGACATAATAAGCAAGCAAAAAGTCTGCTTGCCTAAAACTCTATTCTACCTATAACATGATCTCTATCATCTAAACTAAATAAGTATCGACGTTGTACCAAACTACAACCTCCAAAAGAAAACTAAACACACACCAACTTACTCCATCAGAAGGGTTTGCGAGAGTTACCACCCTCCCTATGATTATCTTAAACTGCCATTCTGTAAAACCTGTAAGTCTTCAAATATAATGCCAGAAATAATTCAACTACGAAAGTTTCAGAAAACGTTACAACTAATTGTCTTATTTATTAGAAATATTCAAAAAAACTAATAGTCACTAGCTTATGTACCTATATAAAACTAATCTATAGTTCTAAAGAAAAATGTTCAATGACTTTTACTTAAATATCTAACAGTATCGTTATTGTTTTTATGTGGGGTTATTTCATAACCGTCTTGACTAAAAACTTAAAGAAGTTTAATAATTTGCGCATTTTTTGTATGCGCTCTTAAAACTAAGCAAATGTTAATAATTTCTTTCTTATATACTAAATGGAAAAGTTTGCATATAATGAAAAGTGAAATATTATCGTTAAGCTCAAGAGAATTGAGGAATAAAAGTCGAAAAATTGTAGTCGAACAATACGCGGATTGTAAGCTTCTATCTTGAACCTGATATATTTAATATCGAATTTTCATTTCTCAGTATCGCGGCGGTAGGATATTCGCAAAACTTTATTGCATAATTATCGAGACAAATTCAATTCGCAAAAATAAATTCTCTACTGGAAGTTATGAATCGAAACTTTCATAAAATTCTTCAATTTCTATCGCGAAATATTTCAGAATACGAGAAAAGTTTTATGCGCGGTCAAATTAACACTAAACATAGAATAACACAGGACGATTTATCGCGAAAAGATAAAGGTTTACCCACCCAAAACGTTACTCAAGTCAACAATATCAAATATAAAAAGTACCATATATGCAAGAATCCAATTCGGCTTCGTACATATAATCGATTGCAAAATTTAATGTCAATATAGTGTAAATCAAATGTCAATATATATATAAAAATCAATATATTATTCAATCAAAACGAGACTCCTACCAATAGGGTAGTTTGAATCTCAATAATTCACTTTGCGTCGTTCCGGAAGTGCACTTCTGAAAGTCCCTGTGAAAAATTATTAATATATATATTTTGATCAGCTATTGTCGATACTATATTCACATAGGATCGCCCAAAGCGTTTAGCTACCTGAGCTATGGAGCGAGTGTTGACTGGATACGGATGTTATCTAACTATGAAAACGCGTGTCTATGTATTAATAAATGATCGCTTCACAATATGAAGGATCCAATCGGAGACACGAAAAGTAAAGCGTACCGGGATTACCGCGTTTCAAGGACGTGGATTAAAAGCACGAAAAGTAACACGAAATAAGCAGGATCAATACAAAATAAAAGAAAACAAGTGAGTATAAGTGAGAATGTGAAAGTGAGTATGTAATTATAGCCAATGGCTCAAAAGTATATTCGAAGTACCGACGCGGCGTTAAATCGCGTTATAAGTTGGTCGCTACCGACACCAAAAAAAGGAGTAACTATCTCGGAGACCGAGCGAAGAGTTATATAACAGTGATAGCTGATTGCGTTAAACAACCAGATGTCATTCGTAGGTTTTTTGAACACTATGGTCCAACACTGACCCTTGGTCACAGTGGAGATTAAAACGATTCAGATCGCGCGTATAGAAGGAAACCCTGTACGGTCGCATCAGACGAAAATATTATGTGGATTGGTATAGAAAAAACAACAAAAATCGTGAACTCATATCACTTGCAACTTGTAAAATCAATACGATAACACAGATTCTCTGAAGACATGGAACAATTCAAAAAGATAGATAAGTACACGTTTCACTTTCCATGTGCACTATTGATACCAATGCACAAAAAAAAAATAATATTCAATAACTCTTAATAATTCCTATAGCATAAATACACACCTACTATGCGTGCGCTCGTGTGGAGGAGGCGTTAGGTCCTCGCACAGGATTTTCATATGTTGCATGCAAAATCAAATTGAATATGAACCACCGTCCGTGGTTGATTGACTTTGGACGTCAGCGTTAACCGCTATGTCGTCCGTAGAGTGGATCAAGTATATCGATCCAATGAATATAACTCTTCGGAGTGGAATGAGCTTATTTGCTCCCACTTAGGACACAATCAAGAACAAATATATATACTATATGGTTACCTGGATCTTATTAGGTTTAGATATACTTCAAATAATACACAATTTATTTTTAGCTGGAACTGCACACACACACTCCGCTGATGGGTATAGATGATGTTTCAGCTACTTCCCACGTTGCTTCAACAGAGAATCTACTGTGGAGTTGGTGATTTGATGAGGATTGGCATCCGTGTACTTGCACGCGCCAAACATCCGGTGTATATAGATTAGAGTTGGGCTTAGCAGCCAGTGAGGGGTCTGAGCATCTAATGCTTGCTGTAATACACGTTGGGCCTAGAAGCCATCGGTGCTCCAAAGAGTGTCCGCGTGTCAAAATACGCGTGGTTGAAAGATACATATTCCAGAGGGATTGTATTCCCGAAAAAAGGACGTGGTCGCTGACGGGCCGGCGAGCGGATCGACGTCAGGCAAACGCACGTGGGTAGCTCGCCTAGAGATCGGGCGAGATTCTCAACGTTGCGCAAGAACGTGCGTAGCAATAGCTTACATGCGTTTGGGTCAATAAAAATTGTTGTGACCGCTTCCCAGTGAATGCACAAAAGTGTAAGTTCGAGAATATATTTTTGTTTATATACATGGCATTAATCATAAGATGAGTCTGCACGTGTGAGCAGAATTACATGTGGAGTAATTAATTCCACAAAAAAAAGGTGGTTAGAAAAATGCTTTCCAAGATGAATTCGTAGATGATGATGATAAAAAATGAAGGAAAATCCACTGAAATGGGGCGCAGCCTCGCCTGCCCTATCCAATTGGGGATACCAAATGCTCCTTTAATATGATTATTCCTACAAGCGAGAAGAAAGAACGTGGTTACAACGTGTTTCCATGTCGCCATTAAAATTTCGATTATCGGAACAAAAAAAACTTCTGCTCCGACAATTTACTTCGGATAACTCGATCTTACCTGGAGAATGTAGTTAGAAATCCATTATAGGGTGGAAATACTTAATTGCAGAAGCAATTTAAAGTAATTTCCAAGTAAAAATTAGAGCTGGGCGCGGTTCAACTGCGTAAAATATCACACGTTCTGATGCGGAGACGTTCTCTTGATAACGTCTGTCTTCAAAATGAAGAATGCAGACTCGGTTGGGTTCCACACTAGTCGGCACCAATCAGACAGCGCCGTACTTCCAGTCATATTTCACTTTCCATAATGCCGTTCCAGTTAACCTAGCGAGTTAGATGGGCCGCAGTAACGAATGTTAATGTTCGGTTCACACTACGTTAATTCTGCCATGACATGAATTACATATAATATAATATGTCTTATGGTAAGCACTTGGATGCAAAGATGTAACTCGAGGTTACGATTACACTAGGGAATCGGAATTCTGTTTGGTGGCTAATATTCTGGTGGCATAACTGTTGAATTGTGAAGACATTACAGTGTAGCTGATTAACTGTCACTCTTGTCAGTTCTAAGAAATTGCATACTTGACAGCTCTAGTAAAAATTTTATTTCTTTTTCGAGTTAATAGATATTTTCAGATAAATAGAAACCTTGTAGGACATGGACTTAGATGGTTATGACATGACGCCTGTTTTGGTATCATCTGGTAAGTTTCTGTCATTATTTTATTTCTCGAACAGAGCGTATGACAGTTTTGGACGAAAAGGTGGGTGTCAGATTTTCGGCTTTTTATGATGTGTTCTAGCACAGAATAGAATTTTAACTTATTGTTGTCTTATGGTTGATGTCTATTCCATACAATGTCTAGTCACTTAGGTCATGTTCCTGAGCGAGTCAGAAATGCAATCATAATATTCCAAATGACAACCTGGCACTTAGCATGGATTCAGATTGACAATTTAAGTAAACAATCGGCCGCATCGACTATTTGCTTTGAATAGGTTTTCTGACAGCTATCTGTCAATTTTACGTTTCTGATTTGCGTTATGACGTGACTGACACTACTTACTGTAAAATTACTTAGTGTAACCATTAGTTCTGTTGATTCGGTGCATACACTACCTAAACCAAAATAACGAGTTGTTGTTTCATGAGGTCCAATTTCGCTTCCACTGACTTACTGGAAACCAGACCATACTGGAAGTTTGATTTGTAGGGGAAATCTTGTGGATTACAAATCGAGGTGGAATCTAATTTCCAAAATGGTTGCCTTTTGTGGAACCTTCTCTGGTGGATCCCATCGGATGCCTTGAGTTTCGCACATAGATGGCACCAGTGACAATTACTTTATTTTATGTGAATGATTGGCGAGAAAGTTTTCCCTACAAAACTTGGAATTTAGACCGAGTGTACTTGGTCAAATTTCCAAGAAAAAGGAGAACTTCTTGCAAAAAAAAAAAAAAAAAATTGATCGTGAGTTCTCTCACTGACGTATCATGATGACACTGCGACTCTTTTACGTCTAGTCGGTCGAAGACAAAAAAAAATTTTACAACGCATGTAATCTGGCAACGATTGAGCGCTCTATAGATTTCCTGAATAACAACTGGCGTTAAACCAAAGAGCCTCATGCACAGCTGAGAGCCGGGCATAAGATTAGAAATTTACAATAGGAAATCTATACCTCATTGAGTACTACAATGTACTCAAACACAATGAACATGGAATATGATTAAAATCTCATTGAATAATATTTTTAGGAAAGTCAGGTTATTTAAAAGTAAATCCGGGATATATTTGTAAATGTCATATTTTATCGCTTCAAGTCCTTGGTGTGACACGTTGATCTGTGTCTCGCCTATCTTCTACCTCGTACAAGTTATTACCAATGACTTGGCTTACACGAACCTTGATAAATTTTGGACACAACTTCGCACTTAAATGCTTGGTTGCATCGCTTAAGACATGATTGCGTTTGTAGATTTCGTCACCTATCTTGAAAGAGATGTTCCTACTCCGTAAGTTATATGTTTTCTCGTAAGCCTCGTGGGTTTTTATTAAGGCTTGTTTCAAATACGAGTGAATAATGTTCATCTTGGCGACTTTGGGAAGCCAATCTATCTCCGAACAGTTCAGTCCACCCAACTCTCTTAGGAGTCGATAATCTGCCCCATGTTCTATCATACGTTGTCCGTATAGGGCTTCGTATGGGGACATAGTAAGAGTTGAATGTACTGTCGTGCGCAAAGCACTGCTGATTGAAGACAGATGTGCATCCCAATCTGGTTGTCGAGGATTGACATACGACCTTATGGCCGCCAAGATGGAACGATTGACTCGTTCACTAGCATTCGACTGGGGAGCATACACTGCCGTCCGGTAGTGTTTGATCCCGAAAACATCAATGAGTTTTTGGAACTCCTTCCCAACAAATTGCGTACCATTATCGGAGAGAATGCTCTCTGGTACTCCATAAACCAAGAAAATTTCGTCCTTCAGGAATTTGACCACGCTCGCGGCTGTTGCCTTGCGTAGTGGTTTGATGAATACAAATTTAGTCAGTTGATTTAACACGATGACTATATATACATTACCAGCTCTCGATCTAGGGTACGGCCCAAGAAAGTCAACATACAAATGCTGAAACGGCCTTTCTACCTCGAAACAGTTTCCCATTTCTGTTCTCAACCTCATGTTAGCTGCCTTACTGGTCTTGCACGTTTCACACCGGTCTACGTAGAGTTTTACCTGAGTGAACATTCCTGGCCAGTAAAATCTATCTTTCAACCTGTAAATCGTCTTCACCACTCCACCATGCGAAGCGCGCGTCGGGTTGTGAGCCAGTGCGATCAGAGACTCCTTCCAACACAACTTCCAAGTTAGGTCGTCGGCCAAGGGATTACCAACCGCATGTTAAGTGCGTTTGTAAATGTACCCTTCCGACACTTTGAGGTCAGGTAACCGTTCCTGTTCCTTCCTGATATGACTGATGATATCGAGATAACTTTCAGACTTAAAGGACGGATCCTCAAGATCGATGTGGAGTACCTCCGAGGTACCGATCTGTGGTAGACACGAAAGGAAAGCTGACACTGTCAACTCATCGTCTTCATATGCTCTAGACAGGGCATCTGGCACGACATTCAATGTTCCCTTTCGGTGCTCCACCACAAAATCGAAGCCTTGGAGACGCATACTCCACCTCGCTAATCTTCCAGTTGGATCCTTCATAGTCATCAGTCATTTCAGGCTGGAGTGGTCTGTAATAACACGAAAATGGTATCCCTCAACGTAAGACCTAAACTTCTGGATACCTTCAAAAGCTGCCAAGCACTCGCGCTCTGTCACCGAATAGTTTCTCTGCGCAGCGTTCAGTTTCCGGGAGAAGTAGTATATAGGTTGCTCCGCCCGGATTCGTCCCTCTGACAGAGTACACATCCGATGCCAGTCGCGGATGCGTCGCAGAGAATGATGAATTCTTTGGAGAAATCCGGATTGACTAGTACAGGCGCCGAAGTCAAAGCTTGTTTGATTTGCAGGAATGCTTCCATAGCTTCTGGACTGCGCTTGAAGACTTTTCCCTTTTTCAGTGTCTCGGTCAAGGGTGCGGCTAGGGTGCTGAAATCCTTAACAAATCGCCGATACCGACCTGCCATACCAAGAAATCGGCGGACTTGGCGAGTTGTGGTTGGTAACGGGAAGCTAGTAATAGCTGCGATCTTATCTGGATCAGCTTTCAAGCAACCCTGACCGACCTTATAACCAAGATAGTGAAGCTCATCAAAACAAAACATCGACTTCTCGACGTTTTTCGTCAGTCCTGCCATCGTAAAACACTTTCCGACTATCTCCACAGTCTCCAGGTGTTCGTCGAAATCCCTCGACACAACCAACAGATCATCCAAGTATACGAATACTTGATCTCGTAATCCCGATGGGATTACGCGACTCATCAGGTAACTCAAACTTTGTGCCGCATTACATAGACCGAATGGCATGACCTTAAATTGGTACAGTGGTCGGCCAGGTACCGTAAAAGCGGTCTTTTCCCTCGAACTTTGCTCCAGCGGTATCTGCCAAAACGCATCCTTCAGGTCCACGCTAGAAATATAACGTGTTTCTGTCAGACGTGCCAGCAGCCCCTCTATATGCGCAATCGGACGAGCATCTTTCTTTGTTACGGAGTTCACCTTCCGAAAGTCCAGACACAATCGGTTCATACCAGGCTTGCGAACAAGCACCACTGGGGAACTCCATGCGCTGGAACTTTCCTCGATGACTCCCAACGAAAGCATGCGGTCCAACTCCGCATACATAAGAGTTTGTATCGCCGGAGAAACGGGATAGTACCTTTGCTTTATAGGTACGGCATCACCCGTGTCTATATAATGTTGCACTAGATTTGTCTTCCCGAGTCCATTGACTGCGAAAGAAGGAAATCTACAAACAACTGCTTCTAGTCGTTTAGACTCTTCATCATTCAACTTTATTTGGTTGGTGGGTCTCTCATCTGGCCCACCGGTCGTAATTCCTGAAAGACCCGCAATTACATGAGGTGCGATCTGGAACTTCTGCCAAAAGTCGACGCCTAAATATAGACGTTGGCTCAACGTTGGCACCATGTTAAGATCAATGTCTTTCGTCACTCCTTTATATTGGATTGGGGTAGTAATTACCCCCACAATGGATTGCTTGTGTCCATCGGCCGTGGACACGGTAGTCTCTACCTTCCTTACCGTAGCGTTTTTGTCTCTCAGGTAGGGAAGTATGTCGGTGCCTAAGCAACTAATACTTGCCCCTGAATCAAGAAGACCTAAAAAGTTATCACCGAATAAACTAACCGTCACATATGGACGTGCGTCATTAGATTCTCGGCCTATGGTTGCTGACGCTATGCTACGGTAAGTAGTCAGCTTCCGATGGAAGCGCTCCCTTGTCCGTCGTATCCGTTTGGATAACTTTGGAAAAGTGACAATCTTCCTGCGTACCTCATTATAGTTGCGTAACCTTTCATGGAATGGTTTACGATATAATGGTTCATTATACTTATTCTTAAAATTCAAATTCAAATCTGGATTGGGTTCTTTATCTAAAGTAGGGATTGTTCTACAATCATTCTTATTATTATTTGGTAATTCATTATCAATTTTGTTCGGTTTTAAAATGGTAATTTTTGGAAGTTCAAGAGGCGATTTCGGCTAAGACACTTGAACTCCGGGTAGGTCTAATCGGAGCGAACCCCCCCGGTTGATGGGTTGTTCCTCCTCTCGTTTCCCGCTAGACACTTCGGACAATTCAGGCTGTATTCATCAGCCAATCCGCAGCGGAAACAAAAAACTTTGTCGATTGGCTTTGCGCAATCGCGGAAACTATGGCCAAGAACTTGGCAATTCCAACATTTTTGCAACTTGCTGTCCCTCTGGATCGCTTCTAGGCTAGTGGTGGGTACTGCCACAACTAGATCCTGACAAGGCTCCTCTACAATCTCGTTGACGAAACGCCTTGCAGGTGGACGTTGTGCATTCGGCACAAAATTCGGACGTTGATTCATTCTCATATTGAGATTGAGCTTTCTCGATAGCTCGACAATAATAGGCCAATTGCCTTAAACTGGACGGACTGTAGGTAATGAGGAGTTCACTCATACGCCTACGGACATTTGTTTTTATTAACTCTATCAGCTCCTTTTCAGGTCTTGGAATTCGCATCCTGGAGTTCAGATATAGAATGGCATCGTAAAAGTTATTGAAAGACTCGCCATTCATCTTACATACATCTTACGATCCGACAGTTTCCTGAAGAGCTCTGTGTCAGTTTCCAAACTGTGGTACTGTTCTACCAAAGCAGTTTTCAACTCATCCTACGTAGTGTGCTTGTTGCCTATCAGGTACACCCAGTACCATGATTCTACGGAACCTGACACGAAATGGTAGAAATTGGTGGTAATATCATACCACGGCACACCATAACTACATCGAACGCAGTCGAGGCGGAACAGGAAGTCATCGACTGACATGTTCCGACCATCGAATTTCAATCCCCATTTGTGGAATTGATGAACACGGTTCATGGAAGTCGCGTTCGAGGGAGGTGGCCTAGGTGGCGACGCAGCGGACTCGTCGTCGAAATTAAAAGCGTTTAAACGAGTCATAAACTCGTCCAAATTTGAGCCTAAGGGCATTTGGGCTGGATTGACATCCGGCAAAGGTGGCACTGTAGTTGACTCGTAATGAGGTGTAATCCGGTTTGCCTCATCTTCGTTGAAGGGTCTATAAACGGATTGTAAATGTCTGGAAGTGGTTGGTCCAGAAGGGACGACACGTGTAATGTCTGGATTAGCTAAGTTAGCTTGTCGCATAGCTTTTTGTGTAGAAGTAGCGTCTGGTGGAGCAAGTGGCCTTGAAGGGGGAGCAACTGGCTGAGTAGTTTTGACTGTACGTTTTTGCAGTAGCTGAGCGACTTGATCAAGCAATCGCGCATGACTCCTCTCTAGCTCTTCTGCCATGAATTGTCTGTCATTGACTCTGTGTAGGTCGATAGAAGCGGAAACTACTTGCTGTATATATGCAGAATGATCGGCTGCATCTTTACGTAATTGTTCTTCGGCCCTTGCTACTTCATCGTCGTCTATTACGACGCTTCTATCGACTGTGTTATCTCCCGCTTGATTCTCAACTTTTTGGTTTTGGCCGCGACCAGGTTTCGTGTTTGATCCCCCAGGAGCCATTGCGACAAACTCTTTGTACTTTGTAAGAAAAGTACTTCTAACTGTTCGTTTCGGTCTTGGGCCGTTCATTCAATCGCAAACGAAAGGAAATCAGATAAACCGTGACACACGCGTAAATCAAGGATTCAAAAAAAGTATAATTAATTTGTAGCCCGTGAGAAATTCCTCGAACGGATACTACTCGAGTGATATAACAATAAAAGGAAAGTCCGGGTAGATTAGTGAAAAATTTCAAATATACCGTGAGCAAACCTCAAACGGCTATTTGACATTCAAATACTTCAAAAAAAATTTTTTTAGTTAATCTAAAAGTGCTTAATAATAAAGGTAAGTATATATATAGTCTAATCGTCTATCCAAAATCAATACTTCAAACTGTTTTCAGAAATCCTATATTGGACTGGATACTTAAATGTACTCTTAATAAAAATACTAATATATGTTTACTTATATCAAAAAAAAAATCAAACGGAAATCACTACTTAAATCGTAATCAAAACTTACTTTATACTGTATGATCTAACATTCTAAACTGTATTCAATATTGGTGGGCTCTATCCCAAACTATAACTATATGGCGGGCACTATCCCAAAACTGTTACTGTAAATTGAATGCGGGCACTATCCCAAAAGACTAAATGGTGGGCTCTATCCCAAACTTACACGACAATCAAGAAGTTACGTCCCAACTTGATTGACGGAAACTCAAAAGAAATCAATACTTAACTGCAATTATATCTAAAAAAAAACTAAATGTATATATATATAATTTATATTTCATAAAAGATTCGGGAGAGGGTAACCCTCCCTTCTTCAGAATAAGGTGTGTGTGTTTCTCGGTTTTTTCAATTAAAGCGACTCAAAAACAAATTATCAAAAAAAAACTATTAGTGTGTTTAGACATAGTAAAACTTTACGGCGTTCTATTGTTAGAGAAAAGACAATTCTTTCTAAATGATCAGTTGATCAGGTATGTGAAGATAACATTACGCTACTGCTGACGTACATCGGGTATAAAACTCCAACTACCGGTTAGCGCTTCATGTCTCTTTGCATACCGTCACTTCCTAACATCTATCAACAATGACTGAAAACTTCTAAAACAACCATCTGGGTGGTAATAATAAGTAAAAGAAACAAGTTAATTTGTAGTTGTAGCAAATTGGGTCGTCCTTGAGCAAGTGACCAGCTTCTGCAGCTGACGTGCGTCGGGCAAAAGCACCAACCACCGGTCAGAAGACCTGCTCATTATACTCTCGTTCGACCAGAATCTCAGACATCACATTCAGGACATTATCTACACCTCAGCTACTGACGATCAAGCGAAATCACAACTCAATCCGGACAGAGATCGAAGACATACCTAAGTGAATAGAGGTAGAGGAAAAGTAGAAAGACCTAATGCAACAGCTATCTCAGGATAAAGTCACCAAACCACTGGACAAAATAGTGCCTATACTGCTAACCCCGATGGTGTTCCTCTATCTAAGAAACCTGAACAACAACAAAAAACTTTAACTCAAAACTCTGAAAAATTTCGAAAAATTCTCAAAAATCTTAACTTCTTTCTACGTCACTCTGAATCGACCTAACTTCGATCAATTCTAATCTAAACTTCTCTGGTTAATTCGGGCCCCAGGTTGGGCGCCATCTGTAACGTAAAAATAAATGAAGGAAATTAAGATAGAATGGTTTCTACCTATCATTCAACGCACCTCTCAGTGAACACCAACCTCTTCACCTAAACATCCTATCGATATCTAAGATCCGGACCCATGCCCATCAACAGCACAAGCCAAAGAGGAAGCCAGAAGAAACAAGCACCCATATCTATCCTTGACTCCTATATCAAAAAACAATATCTCCACCAGCAACCACCTGTGTATCGGTGTATCCAGCATCCCTGCAATAGACATACTTACACTTCGCTAACACAGCACCTTGCTCTCCCTGCTCCTCTTCCCATTCTTTCAACTTCATCTCCATCCCCATCACAGAAGCGAGAACCATCCATCAGCCTACCGTAGGTACTGACTACAAAGTCCCGTAGAACAGCCTAGAGGATACCTGATAGCATGTTCACGCCTATCCGCCGCGAGTGCTAGGTGTTCTGCTCGCAGCTGGTTCTCACAGTAGCCTACACCTATAAACCAAGGACCCTACTTATATCCCTCATAGACGTACCTAAACTTGCGCTGCTAATCTACCATTCATTGCTTCGACTTCCCGGAGGCTTCTCTCCAGTTTGCATGCTTGGGTTTAGTTGACGTCATTTGATTTCGCGTGAATGGGACGGAAGCAACCCTTCGTCGGCAACGCCCTCTTTCTCACCGGCTACCCGTGAAGAGTAGACAATGGGAACGGCATGCGACAACGTAGGGTCGAGGCCGAGATCGACCGTCGCGGTGGCCGGCAGTACCATAGCCAAAGCTAGCTCAGCCAGGCCGTAGGCACTTGCTTCGGGATCTATCTGACCGGTGTTACCTCTTATTTTTCACTGCCGACCGTTGAACTTATGATGTGCAAGTTAGAATAATTAATGTTGTTATGCTTATTGGCCCTCATAACCGTTGAAGCAAAGATGTCAGAATTGATTAGAAAGTAAAAGTTGACTCAAGATCGCACCTCTTCTTCGTAAGGAGTGAAATCGTAAATCGAAGGTAAAGATTTCACGATTATAATTATTTCACTAACCCAGTAAACGCGACACGTAAGAATCTGAATGCAAGCGAGTCATAGGAGTTCGTGACTGCTGTGGCATATTATTAACTTCCGCCCCTTTTGCTGCCACGGTGATACGCAAAAGGTGGCAGAAGAGGTGTCTAACTATATGGGGAGGGAGGATCTAAGGTGTTAAACAGATCCTCCTAGTCTCACAACCCACCCAAAATGATCACAGAAATCATCTCTTCTGTTCTCATCCTTTGGCTGACCCTGGACCCCTCGAGTCCCCATGATTCTAAAACGATTGTGGGCAGCCCCTGACATAATAAGCAAGCAAAAAGTCTGCTTGCCTAAAACTCTATTCTACCTATAACATGATCTCTATCATCTAAACTAAATAAGTATCGACGTTGTACCAAACTACAACCTCCAAAAGAAAACTAAACACACACCAACTTACTCCATCAGAAGGGTGTTCGAGGGTTACCACCCTCCCTATGATTATCTTAAACTGCCATTCTGTAAGACCTGTAAGTCTTCAAATATAATTCCAGAAATAATTCAACTACGAAAGTTTCAGAAAACGTTACAACTAATTGTCTTATTTATTAGAAATATTCAAAAAAACTTATAGTCACTAGCTTATGTACCTATATAAAACTAATCTATAGTTCTAAAGAAAAATCTTCAATGACTTTTACTTCAATATCTAACAGTATCGTTATTGTTTTTATGTGGGGTTATTTCATAACCGTCTTGACTCAAAACTTAAAGAAGTTTAATTATTTGCGCTTTATTTTTATGCGCTCTTAAAACTAAGCAAATGTTAATAATTTCTTTCTTATATACTAAATGGAAAAATTTGCATATAATGAAAAGTGAAATATTATCGTTAAGCTCAAAAGAATTGAGGAATAAAAGTCGAAAAATTGTAGTCGAACAATACGCGGATTGTAAGCTTCTATCTTGAACCTGATATATTTAATATCGAATTTTCATTTCTCAGTATCGCGGCGGTAGGATATTCGCAAAACTTTGTTGCATAATTATCGAGACAAATTCAATTCGCAAAAATAAATTCTCTACCGGAAGTTATGAATCGAAACTTTCATAAGATTCTTCAATTTCTATCGCGAAATATTTCAGAATACGAGAAAAGTCTTATGCGTGGTCAAATTAACACTAAACATAGAATAAAACAGGACGATTTATCGCGAAAAGATAAAGGTTTACCCACCCAAAACGTTACTCAAGTCAACAATATCAAATATAAAAAGTACCATATATGCAAGAATCCAATTCGGCTTCGTATATATAATCGATTGCAAAATTTAAGGTCAATATAGTGTAAATCAAATGCCAATATATATTTAAAAATCAATATATTATTTAATCAACACGAGACTCCTACCAATAGGGTAGTTTGAATCTCAATAATTCACTTTGCGTCGTTCCGGAAGTGCACTTCTGAAAGTCCCTGTGAAAAGTTATTAATATATATACATATCTTGATCAGCTATTATCGATACTATATTCACATAGGATCGCCCAAATCGTTTAGCTTCCTGAGCTATGGAGCGAGTGTTGACTGGATACGGATGTTATCTAACTAGGAAAACGCGTGTCTATGTATTAATAAATGATCGCTTCACAATATGAAGGATCCAATCGGAGACACGAAAAGTAAAGCGTACCGGGATTACCGCGTTTCAAGGACGTGGATTAAAAGCACGAAAAGTAACACGAAATAAGCAGGATCAATACAAAACAAAAGAAAACAAGTGAGTATAAGTGAGAATGTGAAAGTGAGTATGTAATTATAGCCAATGGCTCAAAAGTATATTCGAAGTACCGACGCGGCGTTAAATCGCGTTATAAGTTGGTCGCTACCGACACCAAAAAAAGGAGTAACTATCTCGGAGACCGAGCGAAGAGTTATATAACAGTGATAGCTGATTGTGTTAAGCAACCAGATGTCATTCGTAGGTTTTTTGAACACTATGGTCCAACACTGACCCTTGGTCACAGTGGAGATTAAAACGATTCAGATCGCGCGTATAGAAGGAAACCCTGTACGGTCGCATCAGACGAAAATATTATGTGGATTGGTATAGAAAAAACAACAAAAATCGTGAACTCATATCACTTGCAACTTGTAAAATCAATACGATAACACAGATTCTCTGAAGACATGGAACAATTCAAAAAGATAGATAAGTACACGTTTCACTTTCCATGTGCACTATTGATACCAATGCACACAAAAAAATAATATTCAATAACTCTTAATAATTCCTATAGCATAAATACACACCTACTATGCGTGCGCTCGTGTGGAGGAGGCGTTAGGTCCTCGCACAGGATTTTCATATGTTGCATGCAAAATCAACTTGAATATGAACCACCGACTTTGGACGTCAGCGTTAACCGCTACGTCGTCCGTAGAGTGGATCAAGTATATCGATCCAATGAATATAACTCTTCGGAGTGGAATGAGCTTATTTGCTCCCACTTAGGACACAATCAAGAACAAATATATATACTATATGGTTACCTGGATCTTATTAGGTTTAGATATACTTCAAATAATACACAATTTATTTTTAGCTGGAACTGCACACACACACTCCGCTGATGGGTATAGATGATGTTTCAGCTACTTCCCACGTTGCTTCAACAGAGAATCTACTGTGGAGTTGGTGATTTGATGAGGACTGGCATCCGTGTACTTGCACGCGCCAAACATCCGGTGTATATAGATTAGAGTTGGGCTTAGCAGCCAGTGAGGGGTCTGAGCATCTAATGCTTGCTGTAATACACGTTGGGCCTAGAAGCCATCAGTGCTCCAAAGAGTGTCCGCGTGTCAAAATACGCGTGGTTGAAAGATACATATTCCAGAGGGATTGTATTCCCGAAAAAAGGACGTGGTCGCTGACGGGCCGGCGAGCGGATCGACGTCAGGCGAACGCACGTGGGTAGCTCGCCTAGAGATCGGGCGAGATTCTCAACGTTGCGCAAGAACGTGCGTAGCAATAGCTTACATGCGTTTGGGTCAATAAAAATTGTTGTGACCGCTTCCCAGTGAATGCACAAAAGTGTAAGTTCGAGAATATATTTTTGTATATATACATGGGATTAATCATAAGATGAGTCTGCACGTGTGAGCAGAATTACACGGAGTAATTAATTCCACAAAAAAAAGGTGGTTAGAAAAATGCTTTCCAAGATGAATTCGTAGATGATGATGATAAAAAATGAAGGAAAATCCACTGAAATGGGGCGCAGCCTCGTCTGCCCTATCCAATTGGGGATACCAAATGCTCCTACAGTTTGATTATTCCTACAAGCGAGAAGAAAGAACGTGGTTACAACGTGTTTCCATGTCGCCATTAAAATTTTTGATTATCGGAACAAAAAAAACTTCTGCTCCGACAATTTACTTCGGATAACTCGATCTTACCTGGAGAATGTAGTTAGAAATCCATTAAAGGGTGGAAATACTTAATTGCAGAAGCAATTTAAAGTAATTTCCAAGTAAAAATTAGAGCTGGGCGCGGTTCAGCTGCGTAAAATATCACACGTTCTGATGCGGAGATGTTCTTTTGATAACGTCTGTCTTCAAAATGAAGAATGCAGACTCGATTGGGTTCCACACTAGTCGGCACCAATCAGACAGCGCCGAACTTCCAGTCATATTTCACTTTCCAGAATGCCGTTCCAGTTAACCTAGCGAGTTAGATGGGCCGAAGTAACGAATGTTAACGTTCGGTTCACACTACGTTACTTCTGCCATGACATGAATTACATATAATATAATATGTGTTATGGTAAGCACCTGGATGCAAAGATGTAACTCGAGGTTACGATTACACTAAGGAATCGGAATTCTGTTTGGTGGCTAATATTCTGGTGGCATAACTGTTGAATTGTGATGACATTACAGTGTTGCTGATTAACTGTCACTCTTGTCAGTTCTAAGAAATTGCATACTTGACAGCTCTAGTAAAAATTTTATTTCTTTTTCGAGTTAATAGATATTTTCAGATAAATAGAAACCTTGTAGGACATGGACTTAGATGGTTATGACATGACGCCAGTTTTGGTATCATCTGGTAAGTTTCTGTCATTATTTTATTTCTCGAACAGAGCGTATGACAGTTTTGGACGAAAAAGGTAGGTGTCAGATTTTCGGCTTTTTATGATGTGTTCTAGCACAGAATAGGGGTTTAACTTATTGTTGTCTTATGGTTGATGTCTATTCCATACAATGTCTAGTCACTTAGGTCATGTTCCTGAGCGAGTCAGAAATGCAATCATAATATTCCAAATGACAACCTGGCACTTAGCATGGATTCAGATTGACAATTTCAGTAAACAATCGGCCGCATCGACTTTTTGCTTTGAATAGGTTTTCTGACAGCTATCTGTCAATTTTACGTTTCTGATATGCGTTATGACGTGACTGACACTACTTACTGTAAAATTACTTAGTGTAACCATTAGTTCTGTTGATTCGGTGCATACACTACCTAAACCAAAATAACGAGTTGTTGTCTCATGAGGTCCAATTTCGCTTCCACTGACTTACTGGAAACCAGACCATAATGGAAGTTTGATTTGTAGGAGAAATCTTGTGGATTACAAATCGAGGTGGAATCTAATTTCCAAAATGGTTGCCTTTTGTGGAACCTTCTCTGTTGGATCCCATCGGATGCGTTCAGCACAGTGCGAGTTAATGATGAGTTTCGCACATAGATGGCACCAAAGACAATTACTTTATTTTATGTGAATGATTGGCGAGAAAGTTTTCGCTACATGGCTTACATAAGGACGAGTAAGAGTAACGATGTTGAGTGCAGACTTGTAGGAGCAAAAACAAGAGTCGCACCACTGAAGCTGGCTTCAATTCCTAGACTCTAACTTGAAGCTGCAATGCTCGGATGTCCCTTATCCAAATATATAAAGGAAAACCATTCCATAGCAATTTCACGAATATGCTTCTGGACAGATTCAAAAACAGCCTTATGTTGGATTCGGTCGGACCATCGTCGCTATCGTCAATTTGTCGCCTTTCGTGTGGGAGAAATAGTTGAAATTACAAATATACACGATTGGCGATACGTACCAACAAAATTGAACGTCGCAGATGAAGGAACTAAATGGCAAAAAACTCCAGCATTCAACTCATCCAGCCGTTTGCTTACTGGACCATCATTTCTGCAGTATCCAGAAGAAGATTGGCCCGAAGATATTCCGAAGAGCACCACCACAGATGAGGAAATAAAAATACATTTATTCATCGACAAATTCAAATCGAATAATGTGATAGACGTCAAACGATTTTCGAAATGGATGCGCCTGCTGAGATCTCAAGTATATGTTTTTCGATTTATTTTCAATTTAAGAGCAAAAAAAAGAGAAGTACAAAGGCATCAAGGTATTATATCAAAAGAAGAATACCATGAAGCTGAGCAATATCTTTACCGCCAAGCACAATTGGAAACATATGCAAATGAGACAAAACAGTTGGAGAGGGAGACTGATCATGGTTTGCCGACAAAGGAACACAAAGGACTTAGAACGAGCAGCCACATATATGCACTTTCACCATACTTGGACAGCAGTAAGATCCTTCGCATTCATGGTCGCATAGATGCAGCAGTAGAAGCATCCACGGACATGAAGCGACCAATACTACTTGAGAAGGACCATTATATCACGGGTCTCATTACCCAATATTATCACGAGCAGTTTCACCACCTTAATAATGAAACAGTGGTAAATGAACTACGCCAAAAGTATTGGATTCCGAAGATTCGTATTGCTGTGAAGGTTGCAGTAAAAAACTGTCAGATGTGTAAAGTGAAGAAAGCAGTTCCACGAGCACCAATGATGGGTGACCTTCCAGCTGCAAGACTATCAGCATTTTCTCGACCATTCTCTTACTCTGAAATTGATTACTTTGGCCCGATGACCGTTGCAGTGGGAAGACGAACCGAAAAACGCTGGGGAGTACTAATAACGTGTTTAACGACACGAGCCGTCCATATAGAGTTAGCCAACAGTCTCTCATCCGACTCCTGCATATTAGCCATCAAACGATTCATCGCTCGTCGTGGGATACCAACAGAGTGCTACAGCGACAATGGCACAAACTTCCATGGAGCCGATCGTGAACTTCAACGAGCTGCAGATATTCAGAAGAGCCTCGCTATGGAATTCTCTTCTTCAGCCACCAGATGGATCTTCAATAAACCCTCATCGCCTCATATGGGTGGCAGTTGGGAAAGGATGGTACGAGCAACTAAAAGAGTGCTTAAAGAATTAATGCCAATGCGAAATCCATCAGAAAAACTGTTACACAGCATGATGGTGGAGGTAGAAAGAATTATAAACTGCCACACACTTACTTACGTGCCATTAGATAGTGAAACTGATGAAGCGTTGACCCCAAATCATTTCCTCCTTGGTTGATCTGATGGAAGCAAAGTCGATAGTATTCCCTCTGACGATGGAACACTCCTGAGAAAAAATTGGATGAAAGCGCAACAATATGCCAACATGTTCTGGAGGCGATGGATCAAGGAATACCTTCCTACTCTCACACGAAGGACAAAGTGGTACAAACTCACAAAACCTATCGAAGTAGGGGACATCGTCATAGTAGTAGATGATTCCAATCCAAGAAATTTTTTGCCAAAAGGACGAATTCTAGATACTGTCATGAGCAAAAATGGACAAGTCCGTAAAGTGAAGGTACAGACAAACTCTGGAATCTACGTTCGTCCAGCAGTCAAAATAGCCGTTCTTGACGTTTGTAAGCCTGGTAAGCTGACGAAGGAAGTCGCCGTACCGGGGGGAAGTGTTGGCAATGCTGCCAATAACATCAACAACGTCATCTAGCAGTGAAATTGTAGAAGTCTAAGCATTGTTAAAAAAGGAAAACGACACCATCAGAAAGAGATGTCAAATTCAAAAGATTTCTTACGAGATTCTCGAGCTTGGCTTCCCTTGGTTAAGTCATTCTTACTTGTGATTCGAAGAAGCCAACATCGGGTAAAAAACGAAATTTTAAGTCTTTGCCTTTTTACATAAATTTTCATAAATAATAATTAAATAACAAACTTAAAAGCGAATTCTGTTATTTTTGAGACACCCCCACAGTTGATTTTCAACACATATCGTTGCAAAAAGCCTTGTGCAACAAGTCGCGCTTTGAATTTGCAAGTTTCCCCTCTTTCGCCATACTTCTTCTTAAAAATCCATCTGCAGCCGATAGGTTTTCGTCCTTCAGGTAAGTCAATCAGTTTCCAGGTTTGGTTCTCATCTAACGATCTCATTTCATCCAACATTGCATCTTGCCAGTCAGTTCTGTTGCTACTAATCATCGCTTCTTCGTAACTTTGTGGATCCATTTGCACTTTTATAACAGCATTTACTTCTTCCCATAACCTCCGAGGAGGTATTCCCTTATTTTGTCTTGATGATCGTATTAATTCCAAAGGATCAATTAATACTGAATGACTGATCTCTGAGGAATCTTCTTCGAATGATGAATAAACATCTGAATCACTTTCTGGTACGTCTTCATTTGGTGACTGCACTTCTACATTTGGAAGGTTGTTATGTTTTTCTTCTGAAATAACTTGGTCAGTAGGAGAATTAAAAGTTATAAATTTGTCTGTATCATCTGTCGAATCAATCTTTGGAACCAGGTTTTTAACTAATTGTTGTCTTCCTAAATCTGAACTATGGGTAACATTGGATTTTAGAAAAGTAACATCTCGGCTCACAACAATGGTATTATTTTTTCTTAACATTCGATATCCCTTTGAATTTTCGTCATATCCTACAAAAACCAACTCTTCAGAACGATTGTCCCACTTTCGCCTTTTTTCTTTAGGGATGTGAACGAAACCCTTTTCACCAAATGTTTTTAAATGCCCCATGTCTGGCTTGCTACCCTTCCAAAAATGAGTTTTTAAATAATACAGCTTTAGAAAATATTATGCTTGTTGGGGACTTAAATGCGCGGATAGGAGATATGCAAATAAAAACTCATTTTATCAGTCCAAATAACTCCGAAATCCTTATGAAAAGAAATTCAAAAGATAAAGTAATCAACAGGAATGGGCGGCAAATAATAGAAATGTGTCAAGAACATGATCTGTTTATACTCAATGGGACTTGCAAGCATGATGCTGAAGGAAGTTTTACTTTTATAGGTGGTCCAGGGAAATCTGTTATTGACATATGTGCTGTATGTCAAAATTGGTCGCAAAAAATTTGCGCCTTCAATATTGAGACACACATTTATTCTGAGCATATGCCACTGGTTATCGAATTCTTCTACAATAACACTGCTGAACATTCTTCCATCCCACTCCCAACAAAATTATTCTGGAATGAAAAAAATAAAGACCTTTATCAAGTAAAAGTACGGAACGAAATCCAAAAAAGTTTAGTAGTTCTTACAGACCCAACATCCCTAACTAAAAAGACAGATGTGTTAACTGGTATAGTCCAGAAAGCATCTTATAAAAGACCAATACAAAAAAACAATAGCTACAGGCAAAAATGGTTTGACTACGAATGTCTGGCAGCGAAAAATTTGTCTTTTTCCCTGCTTAAGAAAATAAGAAACTCTAAAAATACTAACGAAGCAGTATTAAAGGAGTATGTAAATGCAAACAGCGCGTACAAACAACTTTGTAGAAGGAAGAGTGTAGACATTTTTAAAAATATGGCACTTGAACTAGCATCGACAACAGATAGCAAGGGTTTTTGGGGCAAATTAAAACAAGTAAAAGGTACCGGCTTCATTTGTGGATCACACTTGAATGCGTCAATTCTAGCGAAGTATTTTATGATTTTATTAAACCCTTCCTCCACAGTGCTTAGCATTCAATATGCGGAGCCATTTATTGAAAACGAATTGCTAGACCCTGCAATAACCCTGTTGGAGCTTGAACAAGCTCTCTCAAATTCAAAAAACAATAAAGCTCCCGGTCCAGACCGTATTTCAAACGAGTTCTATAAATACACACCGCCAGAATTCAAAGACCAGCTGCTTCTATTATTTAATAATATTTTTGAAACCGGAAATGTGCCGCAAACATTCAAAGATGTAATTATTTACCCAGTTTTTAAAAAGGGTGATGTGAATATTACAAGCAATTATAGAGGGATTTCCTTTATGAATTCAATCGCGAAAATATTCTCCAACATACTATTGCTCCGTATAAATGCATGGGTTGCAAGATATAACATTTTGAGTGAGTTTCAAGCAGGCTTTCGAAAGGGCTATTCTACCGTTGACAACATTTTCAGCCTAACTACGATAGCCAACTACTTCATGAGAAATGAAAAAAAGCTTTACCTATTTTTCGTAGATTTCAAGGCTGCATTTGATTCAATTGATCGTAATGCACTGTTTTACAAACTCTCGCAGAATGGATTGTCTACAAAAATGTTAAGGACATTAAAAAATATGTACTCAAATACAAGGCAGGTTGTGTGGGATGGAGCAGGTTTGTCTGACTGGTTTGAGACATTTTCAGGGGTAAGGCAAGGTTGTGTCCTCAGTACCATACTCTTCGCAATTTTCCTTGATGATATAACAGATTACCTCCCAGCAGGGATAGAAATCGCAGGAATAGCTATAAGAGTGCTTCTCTTTGCAGATGACATAGTGTTGTTAGCTCAGTCCCCTCAAAGCTTGCAACTGATGATAAATAAATTAAGCTCATTTTGTAAAACGTGGAATCTTACTATCAACTTGGAAAAATCAAAAATCATGATTGTGCAAAAGAGACAGCTGAAGCGGAGTATTAACGAGAAATGGTTCCTTGATCAGCAGGAGGTCGAAATTGTATCGGAGTATAGGTACCTAGGGGTTACTTTGCAATCAAACATGAAGCTAGAGTCACACTTAGAAAATAAACTAAAAGCGGCAAAAGGTTTAATAAATGCTTCTTGGCAAGAGATTATAAATAATAAAGATATACCATCATCGGCTAAGTACAGAGTCTATGAGGCAGTGATGCGCTCAGTAATGTGCTATAGTTGCCAAATATGGGGGTTTAAGTCATATGAAGAAGTAGAGAAGCTCCAACGTTTTTTCATTAAAAAACTTTTTAAATTACCTGCCAACACTCCTAACTATGTCTTGCTTCTAGAAACCGGTCTACCAACCCTTTTTGTGCATACACTGAAGCTGCATTTTGATTACATTTTAAAAGTACTCAACTATCCGCCTAACAGAATCCCATCAGTGCTCGCAAAGTATGTTTTTGCCAAAAAGGTGGATTGGATTATAGACTGGTCAAATTTAGCTGCAAAAAATGGGGTTGCACTAACAATACAATGTGCTGACATTATACGTATTAAAAAAGCAACTATACGGTCTTATAGAAGCAGTGGACATTAGCCAGCGAAATGAGAGCACCCAACAAGCGATATCTTCTATAAATAGAGTTATCTATCCAGAGTTGAATTACAATCTCCTTGACAATAATTACTTTAGAGATGAATACAGTGTCGAAGCGATTTCCTTAATTTGTAGGGCAAGAGGCGATTTGCTTGATCTAAACGGAACACCATACAGAAATGCTGTCACTAACCTTTGCACGGTTTGAAACCTAAAGGTAAAAGAAGATTGCTTCCATTTTGTAGCTGTTTGTCCAGCATATAAAGAATTCAGGTTTTTGCATTTTGGTACCTTAACTTTGACCATGGAAGAAACAAAAAATATACTGAACGGATCGAATTGGGGAACTCTTTTCAAGTACTTAAAAACAGCAAAAAACTATCGTTTAAATATTTTGAATGGGTTCCAATAATGTTTATAAAATGTATCATGCTCTTTTTAACTTTGAGATTATAAAAAAAAAAATAAAAAAAAAAAAAAAAAAAATACTGTAATCAATTATCCCAATTGTATAAAAATAAATGAATCTGGCTATATCTATCTATTGTTTAAGCTAAGCAAAAAGCGAATTTATGTAAGTTAAGTAATAAACTTTGCTTTGTTTTTTTTCTCTTAAGATTAACTTTATAAACTAAACATATTTTAAATTTATTTTAAACACAACTCTGTATAGTTTTTTTTTTGTATGCTAAAAAAAATTGTTGTTAAGCAGCAGACGGCTCATAAGCCATGCTTGAATTTCTTTATTGAAATTGTATTTATGTATGTATATTAATGTAATTTCTATAAACTGTCAATAAAGATCTGTTCTATCTATCTATCTATCCCTTCCAAATTTCAAATGGTGTCTTTCCGGTGGACCTTGTAAGCAAACGATTTTGAATGAAGTTGGAGGTCGAGATAGCTTCTCCCCACAATGCAATAGAAAGACCTGAATCTATGAGCATGCAACGCGACATTTCAACTAGAGAACAATTCTTTCTCTCCGCAACCCCGTTTTGTTGTGGTGAATACGCACAAGTATACTGTATTTGGATGTCTTTATCTTTGAGAAATTTTGTACCTTCTTTGCCTGTATACTCCTCACCTTTTTGAGATCTAATAACTTTAGGGAATTTTCCATACTGGTTGTGAACCATGGCAACATACTCGACTAATTTATTAAGAACTTCATACTTATTTTTGATCAAGTAAATTGTTGTAAAGCGACTTAAATCATCAATAAATGTAAGCACATACCGATTTCCACTAGGTGTACTGGTCTCCATTGGTCCACAAACGTCTGTGTGTATTAGATCCATGACTGCGTCTGAATGTGATTGCAATTGCTTTTGAAACGACTGGCGCGTTGACTTCCCTTTCAAACAGACTTCACACGTTTCATTTAAAGAACAATTTTTGATATTCATACTGGTTGCCATTTCTTGAGAGCACATTGTCTTAACTGCATCTTCGCTCCGGTGCCCAAGAATCCGATGCCAATGATGAATACAATATTGCCCCCAACATGCTGCATTATTCACCTTTTCCTTGTCCCGAAGCACATATAGATTTGATCGCAGGTCAGCAACGCCTATCTGAATACCATCCTGCTTTATGGTACAGCCAGAGTCTCCGAAAACTACCTCACAACCCTTTTGGATCATGCAACGAACTGAGAGGAGATTTGTTTCAATTTCAGGAATGTAAAGTGCATCCAACAACCTCACCGAAAATGTTTCACCCTTTTCATTGATCATTTTGATACTCACAATGCCTTTACCCTTAGCAATTAGTTCAACACCATTTGCAATTACGACTACATTATGTACCTTAGTATTGATTTCGACAAAATAATCCAAATTGTTTGTAATATGGCATGAAGCGCCACTATCAATAAGCCAATCATTATGACAAACATTTGATACAGACATGCAAACTTCGTTCTCGCTAATGTCTGTTGCTATACGTGCATTTTGCTGCGAACCCTTTCTTTTCCATTCTAAATATTGAGTGCAGTTCTTTTTAAAATGTCCCTTTTTGTGACAGAAGAAACATTCAGCACCACCAACAGCCTCATTTTTTGGTACACCACTAACCCCACAACGATTCTTTATTAAGGTTCAAATTACATCTAAGTTCATGTAGTTAAAATATGTGGTTGAGTTCAGTTGATTAATAGTTGAAGTGTTAGGCTGGATGCACACTTGAGATTAAGCAGGAATGCATTATGTTTCAACAGTCACTTTCCGTTGGGAAATATTGAAATATTTCTAAAGTGAGTGCTGTGTTGGTCAAAAAGTGGTGTTCAGAAGTTTTGATCGAAATGGATCATCCATCGTGCCTGCTGTATGCAATTAAGTGCACAAGGTTTGTGAGACTGGTATGCTTGTAGGCAACACTCATTGTCATCGTCGTCGTCGTCGTAAGGAGCGCACATACGAGGATGTGGCTGTTGTAGCCTAGACCCTAGAGTGTGGGACTCAATTTTTGACCATCAACTCTCCACCGATCTAAACAGCTTTACATTTCACGCACTAGCCGGAAGAGAATTCTGCACACACTCGCTAACAAGGCCGAATTGACTTAGCAATTGATGATCCACTTCGTTACCATTTCAGAATTTGTAGCTTAGAACAGCCTGAATTGGACAAAGATTTTGGGCGAAAATCATTTTTTTCTGACGAAAGCTTTTTCACCTCGGCGGCTACGTTAACAAAAAAATTACTCGAGAAACCAGCACATTGTTTTCGAAAAGCCAATGCATCCACTAAGAGTTACAGTTGGGTGCGGATTGTAGAGTGGTGGCATTTTCTTCGAATATGGGACAGGGAACAGCGTTTCGGTCAACGGTGGCCGTTTCAGAGTCGTAAACATGGCTTTTTTCTACTGTGGCACGCCATGCTACACAGTCAATTCCACAATCGATCTTTTGCTCGCCAAATTCCCAAATCGTGTTATCAGCCATCTTTGGCGATGTCAATTGGCTGCCTCGGAGCTGCGATTTGTCCCCTTTGGACTTCTTTGTGGGAGACCGTGAAGGACAGATGTTATGCCAACAATCCTGAAACGATTCAAGCACTTAAGGCCAATATCAGCAATCCTCGAGCTACAACCCAAAACCACCACCAAGGCCATACAAAATTGGAGTGGAGAATGCGCTATACGGTTTAATTTTGTCCATTTTATTGCATTAAATAAAATTCGACTTAGTCAACCCTTTATTTTTATTTATATTTTTAATTTTTTTAATCCTAACTACAATTCAATCTAACAAAACTAAAATTCTTTCAGACTTCATGTTTACATATATATATGTTTACATGTTTGTTTCAATATAAATATATTGTTTCATAACACTTTTTAATTTAGTTTAACAAAAAAAAAAAAAAACATAGGTACTGTTAAAAATTATGCAGAGTGGCAACACTTTTTATGTAACTATTTAAATGCTATTTATTATCATAATAGGTGTATTCACGATCTGGTGCAAACAAGTATTGTAAAAGTGCGAAATTTGTTGTATTTCTTGTAGATCGTGAACTCACTTCTTCCAATCCGTAGCAAATCCCACACAAATGTCAAAATCAGGTTGACACAAATGTCAAAATCAAAAGTAAAAATTTTGCACCGTTGTATTTTTTTGTTGCAATGGGGTTGAGGTATAGATAAAGTGCAAAAGTGTAACAAAATGACAGCCAGTATATTTGTTGTTGTATTGCAAGAAAGTGTAGCACTTCTCCACTTTTACAATGATGCAAGACAAGTTACACCAGATCGTGAATACCCCTAATGTTCTATTGTGTTGGTTCCTCCAATACCAAGTACATAGTAACATTTACATTTTCCATAAACTAATACATTTATAATTGAAGTTTGCATTATATACATTTGAACTATAAAAGGAATTGTAACATTTTCACCAAAGCATTCTGTACTATTCTTGTAAATAACGTTGTGCTAATTAAAGAATTATATTTTGCTCAAGTCTCGGTCTTTTGATTTTAAAAGGAATTGTCTATTTATTCGGGTTTTTAATATTTGTTGCCGAAACCAGGGAGTCAAAAGAGGTATTGAGATTTCTTAATATAATTAAAGTCCAAGGTTAGTATGGAACTCTCTGCGCGATGTGCCTATAGGGGGCAAGTCACTAAAATCGTCAAGGCGGCTAGCGAATACCTTAGCAAAGAGGAGTCAAGGCTCACAAACGAAGGCATGCTGAACGACATTGAGGAAGAACTTGCGGCATTTATCCAGCGCTTAACGGCTGCCCACGAAAGTCTCGTGACTATAAATCAGGAGATAAGAACTAAAGGTTTAATCAAGACAGAAGACTATGAGAAGGATATCGAGAAGACCGCAGAGTACGAGGATTCAGCTATTGGAATGTTGGCGCGACTGAATTCAAGGCTACGAAAACTTCAAATTAAACAGAATCCGATCAACCTAAGAATAAATGATGCAACTGTCCAAAACACACCTATGACGTCTGTTGCGATGAACAAAATGTGTTACGATGCTGCCATCGCACTTTTACAAGAACAATTTGGTGACACAGAACAGCTAGTCGACAAGCATATGCAACAGCTGATCTAGCTAAGACCAGTTATTTCAAGAACCGATGTTAACGGCTTACGCAATTTATATAATTCTGTTTCTTCATGCAGTCGTACGCTCACAGCTTTGCAAATACCATCTTACCAAAACTGTGTCATGTTAAAGTCAATTCTATTGCGCTGCTTTCCAGTGGAACTCCGTGTTGATTACTACCGCAATACAGAAAAAGATAACAACCATGGGGAAACGAGTAACACAAATACATCGTATTTAACGGTAGAAAGAGATCACGATGCTGATTCAATGTCAGATATTTCTTCCGTTTCACAAAAAGGAGACAACCAGGTAAAAAGCATAATGACGTTTCTAAAACATGTAGTTGAATCGCTGGAGAGGAGTCGAGTCATATCTACCACATCACATGCGAAAGCTGTCAGTGAAGCCACAACAGTGACGAGTTTGGTATCATTAAACGAGAAGGAAAGCAAATGTTTTTTTTGCGAAACGGACCGGCATGCAACGAAAGACGACGCTGTTTTCGTTGTGCAAAGTTCGGCCATTCTGCAAAAAAGTGTCGCAGCGCTCAGTGGATATCTTGTAATAAATGTAAAGAAAAACATTTATCAACAATGTGCGACCCAACCTTCACAAAAAAAACACTTGAAGCAACTCAATCAGATGACAAAATTGGAGAAAACGCATTAAACCTATGCGCCTACGATTCACGTCAAGAAAACACAAATGTCTTTTTAAAGACAGCTCGGGGCATTGCCGTAGCTCCGAGCAAAAACAAAAATCTACTAGTTCGGCTGATTATAGACGGCGGCAGTCAATATGCTTAGAATTGCGAGAGTCTGGTGGAAAAGCTTGGGTTACCATCATTAGGATCTGTAAATATCTCCATCCTCCCATTTGGAAGCAAACGTCCATCACTCTGCCAAAAATTGAAAAAAGTTAAGGTAAATATCAAAAGCCAATTTGATGAAAAATGTGTCGCCATCGAAGCTGTTGTTGTGCCAAACATTTGTGTGGATGTTTTACCAGCACCAGACAGCCATTGCAGAGTTGAAAGAATTGAGTTTGGCTGACTGTCAATACGTCCCTCTTGAGTCGGAAGACGGCTTAAGTATCCTGATTGGCTCAGACCATTATTGGAGTGTGGTAACCGGTAAGCAGCGTCAAGTTTCAGCAACACTCAGGGCAGTTGATACAATTCTAGGGTGGACTTTGCAAGGCATAGGCCTATCAAACGGTAAGAACTGTAGGGAAAACTTTCTCGCCAATCATTTGCATAAAATAAAGTAATTGTCACTGGTGCCATCTATGTGCGAAACCCCAATTTTACTCGCACCTTGCTGAACGCATCCGATGGGTTCCACCAGAGAAAGGTTCCACAAAGAGGAAGCAATTTTGGAAGATAGATTCCACTTCGAATTATAATCTACAATGTTTCCCCTACAAAACAACTTCCAGTATGGTCTGGTTTCCATGACGTCAATGGAAGCGAAATTGGACCTCATGAGACAACTACTCGTTGTTTTAGTTTAGGTAGTGTATACACTGAATTAACAGACGTAGTGGTTACACTAAGTAATTTTGCAGAAAGTAGTGACAATCACGTCACAACGCATAATGGAAGCACAAAATTGACAGGTAGCTGTCAGAGAGCCATTTTACAGAAAATAATCGATGCGGCCGATTATCTATGCAAATTGACAATCTGAACCTACACCTGAGCTGTCAGGGTTGCTACTTGAATTTTTTTGATAGTGTCATTTCTGGTCTGTCCAAGAAAGTATGACATAAGTGGTTTGTCAGAGCACAGGACAGATCGGGGTTCATAGAACAACAGATTAAATCCAAACCCGTATTCCGTGCTGCTACTTATTACAAGATCTGTAAATCCATTACTCACCCTTTTTTGTTTTTCTGCAAAACTGTCATACCCTCAAGTCAAGAAATAAAGCAAAGACAGATACTTACCCGACGACACCAATCAGACATCATTGCATGACGATCTAAGTCCATTCCATGTGAGGTTCCAAGTATCTGAAGATATCCATTGGTTTTTTTAAACAAATATTGCTGGAACTGTCAAAAAAATGCAATTTCGTGGAACTGACAGTAATACTAGTTAAATAACTGCTCCAAAATGTCACCATAGTACATTATTTATACCACCAAAAGTCCTAGCCACCAAATAAGATTACAATCTTTTAGTGTAATCAGAGCCTCAGTTGACACCAGTACGTTCAAATACTTACCTTAACACGATTCTATTACGTGTGATTCATGTCTAGGCAAAAGTAACGTAGTGTAAACGTACGCTAACATTCGTTACTTCAGCCCATCTATCTCGCTATGTCAACTGGAACGGCATTCTGGAAAAGAGGAAATATGACTGGAAAACTGAGCGGTGCCCAATACGAATCGACTATTGTGGAACTTGTTGTCGTCTGCATACTTCATTTTGAAGACAGACGCCATACAAGAATCAACTCCTCATCAGAACCGAAACTTTATTTTTACGCAGCTGAACCGCGCCTACCCTCACTTTTTTTTATTTTATTACGGTGGATTATACTAATTGCCTTAGCAATTAGATAATCCCACTTTATTTAATATTATACGACGGATATAAGGTAAGAAAATATAATCAGAAATTGAGTTTAGATCAAAAGAGTTTGCTCCAACAGAACTCAATTTCAGTGGCGACACATGGCGAAGCATTTCTAACCATGACTTTCCTCATCGCCTATAGGAATACCCGTTCTGAAGAGAAGACCGAAGCATTCATCGTCCCTAAATGGACAGGGCGGGCGAGGCTGCGCCAATTTTCGAGGCATCCAACAACCTTTTTCCTACATGTGGGTGGATTCAACCACGTTTTCCTAACCTGGAATTATTTTACTTGCTCCATGCAGTGTCCACGTGCGTAGAGCCACACCCTGGCATACATATATGTACCAAATACATTGTGCTATGCACTATTTGTGCAACATATCATAAAGCTATCGCTGTTTTCTTTTTGGTCATTATCGTTCGACCACACTTGAACCGCTGCTACGCGCACGTTTCTGCGTCGCGGTAAGGTTCCGCCCGAACTCAAGGCGAGCTATCCACGTGCGTCCGGTCAGTGGCGATCCGATTGCCGGCCCATTGACGGCCATGTTCTTATCCAACACCCACTTTCATCAATGGCTTCTAGGCCCAACGTTTTACTTATCCATGTTTAAGAAGGAGGATTCTTCCTCAAATCACCAGGACGTTTCGGCGCGTACATGAGTACGGATGCCAGTCCATAGCAGTTCATCAACTCCAAGGATAAATTTTTGGAGCAACGAGGGATGAACTAACATCATTCCATCTCTACTTACCATCGAGAACATCAGATCCAGCGATTTATCTAAGTATTTAAGGCTTTAAAAGTTTATGAAAGCCAGAATAGAAACCAGGTAACAAAAATCATTTTTTTTATTTTGTATCTTGTGCATTTTTGAGTGGGAGCAGTGAAGCTCTTACCACTCCACCCATAACGTCCTTGGGATTGATATTTTGATCCACTCTGCGACTCGACGCGGTGGTTAACGCCTACGTCCAGCACCAAGCAACTACGGACGGTGGTTTTATAGTATTCTACTATCATACGTGCACTATACGGTGCGAGGACCTAACGCCTCCTCCGCCCCCAGTGCGATTTTTGGATACATTGTGCAAAATTTTTCTTTTTTGGATTATTATATGTATTGACAATTGATTATATAGTGCATTGGTATCTACATTGTGCGTATGGAATGTGAAATTTTCGGTTTTTACTTTTTTTTTGTTTTCTGAACTAAGGAGATTATCAATCCGCGTCTTCGAAACTTGTTGTTTATTAATATTCGGGTGGAAATCATAAACGAACTCGAAAGATGAAGATTGAGGGTACTATCATAAAGTGAGTCGACATTAATTCGTGGTTTTTGTCGCGTTTTAAAGTCAATTTGGTTATCGAACCAACCAGAACACCGTTTGTGACCAAAAGTCAATGTTGGACCCTATCGATACGGTCCAACAGTGATTGGTAGATCCCTATTACAACCGGCATCCGTAGCTGTAACTGCGGGCATTATACTCACTTCGTCGTCAGCACAGATCTTTATTTTATTGCTTCGGTAGCGACCAAAACGTGAAAGTGTTTTAAGGCCGCGTCAAATTAAGAATCATCTTTGATTTTTTTTTTTTACTTTCGAACAATTACTCACTTGCAATTACTCACTTTCAAATGCACACTTTCGATTATTTACTTCTCTGTTATTATTATTATTGTTTCGTCATTGCGAAGTTTCATCATTCGGGTAACATATTATTAACATATTATCTGTTGCGCAGTCGATCAATCTGTTTAGATATGTAGGTACTTATAACTTGGTAATCTGTGAAATGCCTTACCAACCACGGAGGTTTATTTATAGAGTTGTCCGTTTGTTCCTTTTCCCTTACCACTACACCATGGTCTTGAAGTTGGTACCTACCTGAAAGGAAAAAAAAATGATTAAAAATGATTAAAAAAAAAAAAAAGGATTGTCATCAGAGTCTGTCTTATGAGCCACCCTTCAAAGAAGTAGTTTCAAAGGCATTCCCTGATGACAAAAAAATCACTTATCTGTAGAATTATTATAGATGTGGTGATAGTCTGGGTTCACTACGACAGGATATCGGTCTAAAACAACAAAGATATAAAGTAAGATAAATGAGATAAAATTAGCACAAGGAAGGAAATATACAACTTACCTACTTTCGAACAATGCATTGCCGATTGCATTCAACAATTAGGGGGTTGCTGACTAGATATGTAACGATTAAATATAATGATAAACACGTATATGAGTATACACATATCTTTTCCACAACTATTTCAATAAATATAACACCGAAAAACAATAATTTCACTCGAACAAATTAAAAACCCGCCACGAGTTAAATTACAATATTTACATTTTGATTTTTATGACAGGAGAAATGTCAAATTCCCTTCGAATGGTGACAGTCTACAGACTCGCCGTGAATGAAGTGCGAAAAAGAAAAATAAAGAAGAATGATGGCGTCCACCTAAATTCACCCCGGAAAAGATAGGGTTTTGTTGTCCGTTGGATTTAAATGTAGCAAAAATATATTTTAAAAATGTGGGATTTGTGCAATTATATTAGTTTTAGACATTTTTGTTAGTATTTATTCAATTTTAAGGTGTTTTGTTGAGTTATTAAGTAGTAATTTTAACTTTTTTACTACCTTAATTTGAATTCGCTCGCAACATTCGGAGTAAGCTCAGGCCCGAACCTTCACACATAGGTACATGAACAGACCAATTCATTTTTAACGACACAAGTGTGAGTGACTGGGGAAGTTGAACTTGAAATTTTAGATCTGCACACTGCAAAGAAAAACTGAAAAAGGAATGATAAACTAGGCCAAAAGATCAATGACCGCCTAAGAATTGCATTTGGTAATTAAAACCAAAAAGTGCAATTCACTTAACCATATAGTGGCACAGTAGCTAGATTATTCGAGACAAAGAAATTCAAAAAAAAAAAAAAAAAAAAAAATCTTGAACCGTAGTGTGCGGGAATTTTCTATTGTTGAACAAAAAGTGTTAGATGATTGAAAATCAAACTAATATTGACGAATCAATATTTAATTAACTATAAACTAAATAGGTGAGAAATAAGACTGTTTAAAAATTAGAAAAGAAAATTAAATATAAATTAAATCCTAGGTTACTCTATAAAAGGGTTTTAATAGAAGATACTGGGAATACAGTGTACTCAAGGTGGGAGGAAGTTTTGAACATTTGTTCTTCAATTTCATCAAAAGGCAGAGGTATGTGGCAATTAAACATTTTATTCCAAGAAACAAAAAAACAAAAAAACCAATCCTTTAAATGCTTCAGGTGAAGATCAAGTGTAAAGCATCTCATCTCTTTATCGGTAATAATTTACGACAAAGCAATTAAGAGGCCTTTCGACTCAAGAAGATTGATCTGAGCCTCTGCCTGATTTTTCTTCCTGAATAAAGGACGAATCCTTAAAGAAAGGACACAAAAGTGGGTGAACGACCGTAACATACCGGTGGTACCGTAAGGGTGTCGTTCTTAACCCTGTTGAAGGCCACCTCAAGGGCACCGATATAAAGTGCGGCAGGGTGCTCCATCAAAACAGTTTTTTTTTGTGGTCCCTTAAGGACGAAGAGAATTTGATAAAAAAAATTATTTTTTTTTTGAATTTTTTTATTATTTTTGAATTTTAGTAGCTTTTGAATTTTTTTTGTGTCGAAAGGAAAGAAAATTAGTGATTAAACAATTTTTTTTAGTAGATCTAAAGTAAATATAAAATAAGAGAAAAGTGCGAAAGTGAATACAAGTTTCAGACTTTTTCAACCAATATACATATATATATATATATATATATATATAAAAGCATATAATCATAATCAATCCGAAACACCTGGATAAAGCCAGTCACAAATGTATCCTGGAACGTGCTGCCGGCAGGACCTCGAGGGACATATACATACAAAGTAAGTGATTTTAACGTTCATTTAAATATATACTTGTACATATATATATACATTCCCACTGATATTTGGTTGAAGAAAAGAAGATAAGACACTCTAGACACTACTACCTTTTTTCACTTGTTTATATGGTCTACCTTTCTCCTTTAAAACCTGGTGTTTGAATTTGAACCGGTTGAAAAAAAAATAAAAAAAAAAACAAGAAAAGACAGTTTTTTTTTTTATAAATTTTTACTGATTTTCCTTCTTTTTTTTAAATACTAAATAATATATTGAATTATAATTTTCTTAGTTTTAAGCTATGTTAATAAAAAGGATCTTAGCCAAGAAAAATTTGCTTGAATATCTTGTAATTTGATAGAAAAATGGAGTGCTAAGTTATCATCAATGGTGTGTGAGGCGGGATCGGCTGGGCCAGCGATGAACGAGGCATGATTTCGGCGTAATGTATAGAACACCTTACGAAGACTTCGACAATGACGTACTTACATAGATACTTACCTTACCAACTTACTTACCTACAAATTAAGATACTTACTTACCTACATACATACTTCATTACAATTACGTACTTACATATCTACATACTCACATAACAATACATGCATTCATAACAATTTTTACTTTACTTTACGTACCTACTACTACTTACCTACATAAACGATTGTAGTTGGGGGAAGTTTACATCAGGGGTCATCTCCAAACTTCTGGCGATGACAATGGTTGTATCTTTGATACAAGGGTGGGGTAGGCCAATCTTCTGCCAACAACATCTGGCAGGGCTTTTGGCGGCTCGGCGAACCATTGTGTTGGTGAGACAGTGGGGGTCGATGATGGATTTTGGTGGAAAATATAAAATAAAATTACTTATTCTTAGGCTTAGTATAGGATTAGATAGGTTTAGATTATATCTCCAATGATATAAAAAAATTATAATATTAAGGGTTTAGCGTTTAGATTAGATTTAGAACTTCGATTTTTTTTATATTTTAACCACCAGGAATCCTTACATTGACGCCATCCTTTTACCAATGCAGTGGCATAGGTAACTAAGTCTGTGCAATTCCTTCACTTCCTTTTCCAGATCCTTATTCCAACTCCTATTTTCACTTTTCCTTTCCCATCCTTATTCGGTACAAGATTAATTTTGTTTGCTGAGTAGGTGGCGTTTGGAGAAGGGCACATCCACACCCAATCCTTCGAGCTTAGCCGAGCAAGAGCAAGCATACCGCAGCTCTTCTCCAACACCAAAAGATGCCCCTGTGGCCAAACCTAGACTCGCAACAATGGCGCCCAACGAAAAGAACGGCTTTCAGATCCATTGGGACTCCAAGGAGATGATTTTTGTTTGAAGGTCATCCCCTTGGACTCACAATAATCTGCTCTTAATTTTTTTCACATTTTTTTTTATAATTCCTGATCCTTTAAGCACAAACTTGGAGACCGTAAAAGCTCTTCGGGAAGTGGAAGATTGAGTTTGCTATCCGTGCTAACTGGTCTAGAACCAGTAGATTTAGTGAGGTAGAACGAAGTCATCCATCAAACAAAGAGCGGGGTAGAGTTTCGATTCAGAACACTTACAGTTTACCGTGTTGTAAGGCACAGTCAAACTCATAGTGTGGCGTAAGTGGGAAGTTTCGTATTCTGCTCGTGTGTAGGATTTGCTCTATTTCCTAGCCAACCACCTTTTAGGTTTCAAAATCAGAAAGTTCGATGTGGTGGGAATTCAAGAGCTAATCCGAAGCACTCGTCGGGTCACAAAAGCACCAACTACAGTCTTGACAGCCTTATTTACTACATTACTACAACACTTTACAATTCACAAAACGTAACAGAAAAAGACAAAACTATTAACATTACGCATGATTTTTCGTTCATCGTTTGGATACTCAGTCGGAAAACCTCACACACCTTGATTATTCAATTATTTTTCTTAAACCTGAGGACAGACATTTTTTTTACAATTTAAATTGAGTTTTGGTTCTACGAATTTTTTTTTTTATTATTATTTCTGCTTTATTCAATCAAGTTTGTTTTGAATTTTTTTTTAAATTTTTAATCAATTTTCTCTTATTTTTGAATTAATTTTTTTACTATATCTTTGATTTCAGTATTTCATTTTCTATTTTTAATCTTTTTTTTAATCATCAATTTTATTTCGAAATTAATTTTATTCATCTTTCATTACTTTATCTCCTATCTTTTTAATTTTTTTAATTTTTGAATTATAATTTTTTTTTTACTTTTGAATTATCCTTTTTATCTTAGAATTATACATTAAATACATTTTTACCAATTTTTTTTTATTTCCTGGATTTTTTTTATTAACTACTTATTGAAATTTTATTTTTTTATCCTTATTTGAATTAATTTTTTTTAACGAGTTTTCTCTGATAAGTTTTGTGTGAACTCAATATTTTGTATTTTTTTAAAAAGCAAATCCGTGAATTTTAATTTTCTTCTATTGAATTTATAAAATTTTTTGATTTTGTCAGAATTTATTTCCTTTGAAATTAAAAAAAAAAAAAAAAATGAAATCTTCGAGAGGTGCAGGCAAGAAAACCACATTGTCCACCCGAGGTAGAGGCACTGTGCGAAGGCGATTCACTCGACTTGCCCTTGCCACCGGTACTGCTACAAGTCCACCACCATCGGATTCAAAAATGAATCATAGCCAAATGCTAAACCCTTTTGATGATCTGCTAGAGCAAAGTCTAGAGGGCCTTAGGAATCCTAGTGGGGGAGTAGAAGCAGAAGGGATAGCGGCATCGTTACCAGGGCCAAGTAATCAACCTGGGGTTGCTGAGAGGGTGGTTAGAGAAGAGGTGATTCCAGTAGGAAGGGATGAAGGGGAGACTAGGGATTCAGTCAATAGGGTAACTCAAGCTTTACGACGGGAGAGTTTACTAATTGAAGAAGAAAAACTGGAAAGTGATAAAGAGAAGGAAGAATATGAGATAACTATGGGAGGGGAAAACTTAGAAAAGGTTATTAACAGTGCGATTTCCCGGTCTATTAACGTAACGCATAATAAGATAATACTTCTTCTTGCCGAGCAGACTAAAAATATGACAAAAATGCACTCAATGGTAGCAACTGTGACGGAAAATATGTCTACCATGAATGAACGGTTACGAACAGTAGAGAAGTCAACTCTCGCTCTACACGAAAATCAAATGCGGAGAGAGGAGGTAATTTTGGTCGATCCTGAAATAAGTCCACCTCGCGTTATTCCTCCATCCATAAACCAATCTCATGGCTATTCACAGAGATCATCAAGTGAATATGGGAAACGCGTGGACATCCATAAATGGGGGGTGAAATTTGATGGGACTTCAAAGAGTATGACTGTCGAGAGTTTCATTTTTCGGGTTGAAACTCTTCAAAAGAAAAGTGGTGCCACAAATGATCAAGTTTTCGCTAACTTTCACCATTTAGTGTCAGGAACTGCCGAAAAGTGGTACTGGCAGTTCATGGAAGAGAACCAGGGCGATGATTACTTGAATCTGTACGATTTGAAATCCGAACTGGTAAGACAGTTCAGAAATTCGAAAAGAGACCATGAGATTATTCGGGAGATACTAGACAGGCGTCAGCTACCAAATGAGTCTTTTGATGAATTTTATGAAGAGGTAAGAGGTCTCACACTACAAATGAAGAATCGACCAAGTGAGAAAGATTTGGTATCTATGGTGAGACAAAATCTCAAAGATAAAGTTGCGACGCTGATCTTCGGATGCCAAATTAAGGATATCCGAGATCTAAGAGATGAATGCAGACGAGCTGAAAAACATTTATTAACGAAAGAATTCAAATTCAAAAAACACGTGGATGAAATTGAAGATCACGAGTTGTCACTAAAGAGACTACAACTGACTGATTCAGAAGATGAGCATGAAGCACATATTGCTGCAGTACAATATAACCGAACAGAAAAACTTACAACTAATACAAAAACTGATAGACGAAACCCTACTAACAAAAACAATGAACGAGATAAAAAGACAGAACTTACAAATGACAAAAACTTGAACTCAGCAAAATGTGCATCAACTTTCCATGCGCTGACTTGTTTCAGTTGTGGACAAGGGAACCTTTCCTTCAAATGCGCGTCATGCCAGGGAAACCTGAAGGTCGGCAGTGTTCCCGGGTCCACTCCACCGGCGAAAATGACATTCCCGGACACCCAGAGCCTGGAAAAATAAAAATTTTAATAAGAGAAACAAGAGTAGAAGATACTTACCCAAAAACACCAGTGCAATATAAAAGTCTTCATCAACGAATGTTAGACTATGAAGAAGCAAGAAGAAGAATCTTCAATGAAGAAATCGTCTGCGAAAAGATTCAGAATAGTAGAAATTTTAGAAAAATAGCTAAACTAAGAGAAAAGTGTGCAATATTTAGAAGTAGGAAAAACAAAATAGAAGCTTCAATTCTGACCATAAATGATGATAATAGGCCTTACGCAAAGGTAACAGTAAATGGAGAAGAGATGGTAGGCCTATTAGATAGTGGAGCTTCAGTTAGCTGTATGGGGAAAGATGCAATAGTTTTCTTACAGAAACATAACATTCCAATCATAAAAAACAGCAGATGGGCAAAGCCAACAAATAAGCGGGAGAATTAAGACTGACATCTCATGGGGCGGCAATTCCAAAGAGATGGAACTATATATCGTTCCAAGCCTTCAACAACAACTCTATTTGGGAGTTGACTTTTGGAGGACGTTTAAAGTTGCTCCAAACATAATCAGTGCTCTTGACAATCTATCACCGGCGGAAGGGCAGGAGTCTGATCCTTTGCGAAAGCTTTCTCAAGAACAAACGGATGAGTTGGAGCGAGTCAAGCAGACATTCCCATCGTGCGCAGTGCTAGGATTGGGTAAGACCTCGGTCGAAGAGCATGTCATTGAGATGGACGACGACACCATTCCCATCAAACAACGGCATTACCCGATTTCACCTGTTGTACAAAAGCTAATGTATGCTGAGCTTGACAGGATGCTCGAGCTGGGAGTCATAGAGGAAAGCAATAGCGCATACAGCTCTCCCGTGGTTCTGGTGCGGAAGCCAGGCAAAAACAGACTTTGCTTGGATTCGAGAAAAATAAACGCTGCGACAAAGAAATTTGCGTATCCACTTCCTCACATTGAAGGTATTTTGAGTCGGCTACACGATACACACTTCATATCAAGTATCGATTTAAAGGACGCTTTTTGGCAGATACCTCTGGAGATCGAATCTAGAGAGAAGACCGCTTTCACAGTCCCTGGGAGGCCATTGTATCAGTTCATGGTTATGCCATTCGGACTGTGCAATGCAGCCCAGAGAATGTGTAAGCTGATGGACAAAGTCATTCCCGCTCGTTTGAGAGAGAGTGTCTTTGTTTACCTGGATGATCTCTTGATTTGTTCTCCAGACTTTGAAACCCACATGAGCGTTCTCAAAGAGGTTGCCAGATGTTTGCGTGAAGCTGGACTTACGATTAACGTTGAGAAAAGCAAATTCTGTTTTAAAGAGATCAGGTACTTGGGCTATTTCGTCGGTGATGGTTGTCTGAGGACTGACCCAGAAAAGGTTTCAGCGGTAAAGGACTTCCCTGTGCCAAAAACCCCTAAACAACTTCGTCGGTTCTTAGGTATGACAGGATGGTATAGGCGCTTTATTCCAAATTTTGCGTCTATATCAGCCCCAATGACTGACTGCCTGAAGAAAGGAAAAGATTTCGAAATGTCCACAGAAGCTTTAACGGCTTTTGAAGAACTGAAAAATATGCTGGTAACAGCACCCATCTTGTCCAATCCTGACTTTACTCGACATTTTTACCTACAGTGCGACGCATCAACTACTGGTGTAGGGAGCGTTCTTTTTCAAATGGACGACGAGAAAAACGAACGACCGATAGCATTTATGTCCCAGAAGCTTAATCCCGCACAACGGAATTACAGTGTGACGGAACTTGAATGCTATGCGGCCGTTTTGTCAGTAAAGAAGTTCCGAGCCTACATCGAGGGTTTACCTTTCACTATAATAACTGACCACGCAAGTCTTAAATGGCTAATGAGCCAAAAAGACTTGAGTAGTAGGTTAGCTCGTTGGAGTTTTAAACTCCAAGGGTTTGATTTCAACATCGAGCATAGGAAAGGCACCCTCACCTCAATGTAGTCCCGGATACTCTCTCACGAGTACATATGGACGAGATCGATACCGGAACACAGGAAGTTGACTTCAATTCACCACATTTTTTATCTGAAGAGTATGTTGAATTGAAGAAGACAATAGAAGAGAACAAAGACATACTTCCCGACACATGCGTCTCGGACGGATTTGTGTACAAAAGAACTGACAGACGAACTGGGGACCCTATTCAAGAGGATAGGGCCTGGAAACTTTGGGTACCGAAGGAGTTGTGTAGGGGTCTTTTGGCAACAGCACACGATTCTTTTACAGCCGGTCATGGAGGAATGCATAAAACTTTGGCAAAACTTCGCCAAAGATATTTCTGGCCAAATATGACCATCCAAGTTAAGGATTATGTACAAAACTGTGATATTTGCAAATGTAATAAACCAATGAACTCGATTTCAAGGCCACCCATAGGACAACAGACAATAACAGAAAGACCTTTTCAACGACTATACATCGACTTCTTAGGACCCTACCCACCAACGAAGACCGGACATACACACATTTTCATCGCCTTAGACCACTTTAGCAAATATGTTTTCTTAAAGCCAATAAAACGAGCAACAGCAGCTGAGGTAGTTAAATATCTTGAAGAAAGTGTATTTCACATGTTCGGTGTACCGGAGTACATCCATTCCGACAACGGAAAACAATTTGTTTCAGAATTGCTTTCCAGCTTTTTAAACAAATATGGTGTTAAACACATACGCACGGCCTTTTACTCACCTCAAGCCAATGCATCAGAGCGTGTAAACAGGTCGGTGTTAGCGAAAATTCGGTCCTATATCGATAGTGACCAGCGTAATTGGGAAATGCATGTAAGCAACACAGCTTTCTCTATTCGAAGCGTGTTACATGATGCCATCAAGTTAGAACCATACTATGCCGTTTTCGGAACACAAATGGTTCAACACGGAAAAACTTATGAGCTTTTAAGAAAATTAGATATGCTCAAAGATACAGATATTGAAATCGTAGATAAATCGGACAAACAAGCTTTGTTAAGAAAGCAAATATTTGAAAATTTAAACTTAGCTCATCAACGATCTACAAAGATATATAATACAAGAAGCAAGAACGTTTCTTACAAAGTAGGTCAAATCGTATATCGAAGAAACTTTAAACAGAGTAACCTATCGGACAAATACAATGCCAAACTAGGACCTAAGTTCCTGAAAGCAATTGTCTTGAGAACAAGGGGAAATTGCACTTATGAATTGGGAAATTTAAAGGGTGAAAGGGTGGGAGTTTACCATGCAAAAGATATCCACACTTAATGACGCACTCAAGCTGCTGTTGCTCAATTATTAGTAAACTGTGATATATATGTAGTCTCATGTTCGATTATCATAGATTTATTTATTATTTATTTAGGTATTATTCTGTGATATAGTTAAAGATTTTATTTTTTTTGAGATTTATTTATTTTTATTTTTATTTATTTTATACTGTGATATAGTTTAGATACCTACCCATAGAGATTTATTTATTATTTATTTATAAATAAGCTTTACTGTGATATAGTTTAAGGATATAGATATATTTACTTATTTACGTGTCCGTTCGTTATATAGAGAATTATTTATTTATAATTATTTATTTACATAGCCTTATTTATTAGTAATTTATTTATTTCATCTATTTATTTCCCACATGTTAAGGTACAATATTTGTCTGTCACAATTTTTTTTTAATTATTTATTTTAACTTTTTATCTTTATGTATAGGTATTTATTTTATCCATGAGACTGATAGACCGGTTAGAGAGATAAAGACTTAGTAGGCCAATTATCTGAATTTAAGGAAAGCTAGGTGATAAATAATATAAAAATTAGAACAGAGCCTCAAAATTTATATTTAGCAGATACCTAGATCCTCTAATTGGTATATTTCCTTAAAACCCTTATAAGCTAATCATTTCCTTGACTACTACCTCTAAAAATGACCGACTATAAATCCTAAAGACGACTCAGGGCATGGGACGTACCACACGTTGAGAACGGCTAGTAAATTGTTCTATTAGTATATGAAAACCCATAAATAATGAAACTGACGATTGACCAACTACATTTTTACGAGGTCGGTTTACTCACGACCACTCATAAACCGTCGTCGAGCTTGTTGCGCAGTCGATCAATCTGTTTAGATATGTAGGTACTTATAACTTGGTAATCTGTGAAATGCCTTACCAACCACGGAGGTTTATTTATAGAGATGTCCGTTTGTTCCTTTTCCCTTACCACTACACCATGGTCTTGAAGTTGGTACCTACCTGAAAGGAAAAAAAATGATTAAAAATGATTTAAAAAAAAAAAAAAGGATTGTCATCAGAGTCTGTCTTATGAGCCACCCTTCAAAGAAGTAGTTTCAAAGGCATTCCCTGATGACAAAAAAATCACTTATCTGTAGAATTATTATAGATGTGGTGATGGTCTGGGTTCACTACGACAGGATATCGGTCTAAAACAACAAAGATATAAAGTTAGATAAATGAGATAAAATTAGTTACAAGGAAGGAAATATACAACTTACCTACTTTCGAACAATGCATTGCCGATTGCATTCAACAATTTGGGGGTTGCTGACTAGATATGTAACGATTAAATATAATGATAAACACGTATATGAGTATACAGATATCTTTTCCACAACTATTTCAATAAATATAACACCGAAAAACAATAATTTCACTCGAACAAATTAAAAACCCGCCACGAGTTAAATTACAATATTTACATTTTGATTTTTATGACAGGAGAAATGTCAAATTCCCTTCGAATGGTGACAGTCTACAGACTCGCCGTGAATGAAGTGCGAAAAAGAAAAATAAAGAAGAATGATGGCGTCCACCTAAATTCGCCCCGGAAAAGATAGGGTTTTGTTGTCCGTTGGATTTAAATGTAGCAAAAATATATTTTAAAAATGTGGGATTTGTGCAATTATATTAGTTTTAGACATTTTTGTTAGTATTTATTCAATTTTAAGGTGTTTTGTTGAGTTATTAAGTAGTAATTTTAACTTTTTTAATAACCTTAATTTGAATTCGCTCGCAACATTCGGAGTAAGCTCAGGCCCGAACCTTCACACATAGGTACATGAACAGACCAATTCATTTTTAACGACACAAGTGTGAGTGACTGGGGAAGTTGAACTTGAAATTTTAGATCTGCACACTGCAAAGAAAAACTGAAAAAGGAATGATAAACTAGACCAAAAGATCAATGACCGCCTAAGAATTGCATTTGGTAATTAAAACCAAAAAGTGCAATTCACTTAACCATATAGTGGCACAGTAGCTAGATTATTCGAGACAAAGAAATTCAAAAAAAAAAAAAAAATCTTGAACCGTAGTGTGCGGGAATTTTCTATTGTTGAACAAAAAGTGTTAGATGATTGAAAATCAAACTAATATTGACGAATCAATATTTAATTAACTATAAACTAAATAGGTGAGAAATAAGACTGTTTAAAAATTAGAAAAGAAAATTAAATATAAATTAAATCCTAGGTTACTCTATAAAAGGGTTTTAATAGAAGATACTGGGTATACAGTGTACTCAAGGTGGGAGGAAGTTTTGAAGATTTGTTCTTCAATTTCATCAAAAGGCAGAGGTATGTGGCAATTAAACATTTTATTCCAAGAAACAAAAAAAAAAAAAACCAATCCTTTAAATGCTTCAGGTGAAGATCAAGTGTAAAGCATCTCATCTCTTTATCGGTAATAATTTACGACAAAGCAATTAAGAGGCCTTTCGACTCAAGAAGATTGATCTGAGCCTCTGCCTAATTTTTCTTCCTGAATAAAGGACGAATCCTTAAAGAAAGGACACAAAAGTGGGTGAACGACCGTAACATACCGGTGGCACCGTAAGGGTGTCGTTCTTAACCCTGTTGAAGGCCACCTCAAGGGCACCGGTATAAAGTGCGGCAGGGTGCTCCATCAAAACAGTTTTTTTTTGTGGTCCCTTAAGGACGAAGAGAATTTGATAAACAAAATTATTTTTTTTTTTGAATTTTTTTATTATTTTTGAATTTTAGTAGCTTTTGAATTTTTTTTGTGTCAAAAGGAAAGAAAATTAGTGATTAAACAATTTTTCTTAGTAGATCTAAAGTAAATATAAAATAAGAGAAAAGTGCGAAAGTGAATACAAGTTTCAGACTTTTTCAACCAATATACATATATATATATATAAAAGCATATAATCATATTCAATCCGAAACACCTGGATAAAGCCAGTCACAAATGTATCCTGGAACGTGCTGCCGGCAGTACCTCGAGGGACATATACATACAAAGTAAGTGATTTTAACGTTCATTTAAATATATACTTGTACATATATATACATTCCCACTGATATTTGGTTGAAGAAAAGAAGATAAGACACTCTAGACACTACTACCTTTTTTCACTTGTTTATATGGTCTACCTTTCTCCTTTAAAACCTGGTGTTTGAATTTGAACCGGTTGAAAAAAAATAAAAAAAAAAACAAGAAAAGACAGTTTTTTTTTATAAATTTTTACTGATTTTCCTTCTTTTTTTTAAATACTAAATAATATATTGAATTATAATTTTCTTAGTTTTAAGCTATGTTAATAAAAAGGATCTTAGCCAAGAAAAATTTGCTTGAATATCTTGTAATTTGATAGAAAAATGGAGTGCTAAGTTATCATCAATGGTGTGTGAGGCGGGATCGGCTGGGCCAGCGATGAACGAGGCATGATTTCGGCGTAATGTATAGAACACCTTACGAAGACTTCGACAATGACGTACTTACATAGATACTTACCTTACCAACTTACTTACCTACAAATTAAGATACTTACTTACCTACAATTACGTACTTACATATCTACATACTCACATAACAATACATGCATTCATAACAATTTTTACTTTACTTTACGTACCTACTACTACTTACCTACATATACGATTGTAGTTGGGGGAAGTTTACATCAGGGGTCATCTCCAAACTTCTGGCCACGGAGATGACAATGGTTGTATCTTTGATACAAGGGTGGGGTAGGCCAATCTTCTGCCAACAACATCTGGCAGGGCTTTTGGCGGCTCGGCGAACCATTGTGTTGGTGAGACAGTGGGGGTCGGTGATGGATTTTGGTGGAAAATATAAAATAAAATTACTTATTCTTAGGCTTAGTATAGGATTAGATAGGTTTAGATTATATCTCCAATGATATAAAAAAATTATAATATTAAGGGTTTAGCGTTTAGATTAGATTTAGAACTTCGATTTTTTTTATATTTTAACCACCAGGAAGCCTTACATTGACGCCATCCTTTTACCAATGCAGTGGCATAGGTAACTAAGTCTGTGCAATTCCTTCACTTCCTTTTCCAGATCCTTATTCCAACTCCTATTTTCACTTTTCCTTTCCCATCCTTATTCGGTACGAGATTAATTTTGTTTGCTGAGTAGGTGGCGTTTGGAGAAGGGCACATCCACACCCAATCCTTCGAGCTTAGCCGAGCAAGAGCAAGCGTACCGCAGCTCTTCTCCAACACCAAAAGATGCCCCTGTGGCCAAACCTAGACTCGCAACATATCCTGCGATTTCGCTTGCGTGAATTCATTGAGATACTATATCGTGAACACTATCGTACGGATACGTCAGTCCCAAACCCAGTTTTATCTCGTGGACATTCATATACACAGCTAAGTGTCAACGCCAATTGTATTCATCCGCTCAAAAGCTCAGAGTAGCCAAAAGTAGAAGAGCGAATGTATGTTGATATGGTGCTTATAATAGCTAAGCAAATATTTGTATATTTAATAAAATTTCACAGGACTTTCAGGAGTGCACTTCCGGAACGACGTTGATTGAATTATCGAGATATAATCTACCCCATTTGTAGGAATCTCGTTATCTTAAACTATGTTTTTATATTGAATATATTACACTATATTGACATATTACTATATTGACATACATTTTTAGAATCGATTATATGTACGGAGCCGAGTTGGACCCATACATATATGGTATTTTTTTTGATATTGGTTTACCCATAGTTTTGGTAGGGAATATTTGACCATGACTCGTTTGTTTGTCCTATTTCTGTTTATGTTTCGGTATTTTGCTGTCGCGAACAAGATAGAATTTAAATAATCTCGCGGAAAAAGGATTCATCTTATCCTTGTTACATACCAATCGTCGGAATTGGTATGCTTTAAAGACGAATTTTCTGTTTGATGCCGCGATAAGGAAATTGATAATTCGGATATCTAGTACGTTGGTTTTTTTTTTTTTTTGAATAAAAGTTTACCTACCGAATTTTCCTTGAATGAGAAAGAATTTGTATAAAAGTTAGAATATATTAACGCATTAACCAAATTTTACCTTTCACATTTATTATTTTTTATTGTTTAAGATTCGAGTTAATGCATAAATAAGGAAGTTTAACATTTAGTTAACTTTGATCAGCGCCTCATACATATAAAAAAAAATATATATAGAGCGCAAATAGATAAATTTCTTTAATCTATTGTAGTAATCTGTTTACGAAATAACATCATACGAATATAAGATAAGATCATTTGAGATCTGTTCTTCCTGTATTAAGGATTTTAGTTTAATTTTAGATAAGTTTATAAAATAGTGACTTTACTTTGTTCTATTAGTATATGAAAACCCATAAATAATGAAACTGACGATTGACCAACTACATTTTTACGAGGTCGGTTTACTCACGACCACTCATAAACCGTCGTCGAGCTTGTTGCGCAGTCGATCAATCTGTTTAGATATGTAGGTACTTATAACTTGGTAATCTGTGAAATGCCTTACCAACCACGGAGGTTTATTTATAGAGATGTCCGTTTGTTCCTTTTCCCTTACCACTACACCATGGTCTTGAAGTTGGTACCTACCTGAAAGGAAAAAAAATGATTAAAAATGATTTAAAAAAAAAAAAAGGATTGTCATCAGAGTCTGTCTTATGAGCCACCCTTCAAAGAAGTAGTTTCAAAGGCATTCCCTGATGACAAAAAAATCACTTATCTGTAGAATTATTATAGATGTGGTGATGGTCTGGGTTCACTACGACAGGATATCGGTCTAAAACAACAAAGATATAAAGTTAGATAAATGAGATAAAATTAGTTACAAGGAAGGAAATATACAACTTACCTACTTTCGAACAATGCATTGCCGATTGCATTCAACAATTTGGGGGTTGCTGACTAGATATGTAACGATTAAATATAATGATAAACACGTATATGAGTATACAGATATCTTTTCCACAACTATTTCAATAAATATAACACCGAAAAACAATAATTTCACTCGAACAAATTAAAAACCCGCCACGAGTTAAATTACAATATTTACATTTTGATTTTTATGACAGGAGAAATGTCAAATTCCCTTCGAATGGTGACAGTCTACAGACTCGCCGTGAATGAAGTGCGAAAAAGAAAAATAAAGAAGAATGATGGCGTCCACCTAAATTCGCCCCGGAAAAGATAGGGTTTTGTTGTCCGTTGGATTTAAATGTAGCAAAAATATATTTTAAAAATGTGGGATTTGTGCAATTATATTAGTTTTAGACATTTTTGTTAGTATTTATTCAATTTTAAGGTGTTTTGTTGAGTTATTAAGTAGTAATTTTAACTTTTTTAATAACCTTAATTTGAATTCGCTCGCAACATTCGGAGTAAGCTCAGGCCCGAACCTTCACACATAGGTACATGAACAGACCAATTCATTTTTAACGACACAAGTGTGAGTGACTGGGGAAGTTGAACTTGAAATTTTAGATCTGCACACTGCAAAGAAAAACTGAAAAAGGAATAATAAACTAGACCAAAAGATCAATGACCGCCTAAGAATTGCATTTGGTAATTAAAACCAAAAAGTGCAATTCACTTAACCATATAGTGGCACAGTAGCTAGATTATTCGAGACAAAGAAATTCAAAAAAAAAAAAAAAAAAATCTTGAACCGTAGTGTGCGGGAATTGTCTATTGTTGAACAAAAAGTGTTAGATGATTGAAAATCAAACTAATATTGACGAATCAATATTTAATTAACTATAAACTAAATAGGTGAGAAATAAGACTGTTTAAAAATTAGAAAAGAAAATTAAATATAAATTAAATCCTAGGTTACTCTATAAAAGGGTTTTAATAGAAGATACTGGGTATACAGTGTACTCAAGGTGGGAGGAAGTTTTGAAGATTTGTTCTTCAATTTCATCAAAAGGCAGAGGTATGTGGCAATTAAACATTTTATTCCAAGAAACAAAAAAAAAAAAAACCAATCCTTTAAATGCTTCAGGTGAAGATCAAGTGTAAAGCATCTCATCTCTTTATCGGTAATAATTTACGACAAAGCAATTAAGAGGCCTTTCGACTCAAGAAGATTGATCTGAGCCTCTGCCTAATTTTTCTTCCTGAATAAAGGACGAATCCTTAAAGAAAGGACACAAAAGTGGGTGAACGACCGTAACATACCGGTGGTACCGTAAGGGTGTCGTTCTTAACCCTGTTGAAGGCCACCTCAAGGGCACCGGTATAAAGTGCGGCAGGGTGCTCCATCAAAACAGTTTTTTTTTGTGGTCCCTTAAGGACGAAGAGAATTTGATAAACAAAATTATTTTTTTTTTTTGAATTTTTTTATTATTTTTGAATTTTAGTAGCTTTTGAATTTTTTTTGTGTCGAAAGGAAAGAAAATTAGTGATTAAACAATTTTTCTTAGTAGATCTAAAGTAAATATAAAATAAGAGAAAAGTGCGAAAGTGAATACAAGTTTCAGACTTTTTCAACCAATATACATATATATATATATAAAAGCATATAATCATATTCAATCCGAAACACCTGGATAAAGCCAGTCACAAATGTATCCTGGAACGTGCTGCCGGCAGGACCTCGAGGGACATATACATACAAAGTAAGTGATTTTAACGTTCATTTAAATATATACTTGTACATATATATATACATTCCCACTGATATTTGGTTGAAGAAAAGAAGATAAGACACTCTAGACACTACTACCTTTTTTCACTTGTTTATATGGTCTACCTTTCTCCTTTAAAACCTGGTGTTTGAATTTGAACCGGTTGAAAAAAAATAAAAAAAAAACAAGAAAAGACAGTTTTTTTTTATAAATTTTTACTGATTTTCCTTCTTTTTTTTAAATACTAAATAATATATTGAATTATAATTTTCTTAGTTTTAAGCTATGTTAATAAAAAGGATCTTAGCCAAGAAAAATTTGCTTGAATATCTTGTAATTTGATAGAAAAATGGAGTGCTAAGTTATCATCAATGGTGTGTGAGGCGGGATCGGCTGGGCCAGCGATGAACGAGGCATGATTTTGGCGTAATGTATAGAACACCTTACGAAGACTTCGACAATGACGTACTTACATAGATACTTACCTTACCAACTTACTTACCTACAAATTAAGATACTTACTTACCTACAATTACGTACTTACATATCTACATACTCACATAACAATACATGCATTCATAACAATTTTTACTTTACTTTACGTACCTACTACTACTTACCTACATATACGATTGTAGTTGGGGGAAGTTTACATCAGGGGTCATCTCCAAACTTCTGGCCACGGAGATGACAATGGTTGTATCTTTGATACAAGGGTGGGGTAGGCCAATCTTCTGCCAACAACATCTGGCAGGGCTTTTGGCGGCTCGGCGAACCATTGTGTTGGTGAGACAGTGGGGGTCGGTGATGGATTTTGGTGGAAAATATAAAATAAAATTACTTATTCTTAGGCTTAGTATAGGATTAGATAGGTTTAGATTATATCTCCAATGATATAAAAAAATTATAATATTAAGGGTTTAGCGTTTAGATTAGATTTAGAACTTCGATTTTTTTTATATTTTAACCACCAGGAAGCCTTACATTGACGCCATCCTTTTACCAATGCAGTGGCATAGGTAACTAAGTCTGTGCAATTCCTTCACTTCCTTTTCCAGATCCTTATTCCAACTCCTATTTTCACTTTTCCTTTCCCATCCTTATTCGGTACGAGATTAATTTTGTTTGCTGAATAGGTGGCGTTTGGAGAAGGGCACATCCACACCCAATCCTTCGAGCTTAGCCGAGCAAGAGCAAGCGTACCGCAGCTCTTCTCCAACACCAAAAGATGCCCCTGTGGCCAAACCTAGACTCGCAACATATCCTGCGATTTCGCTTGCGTGAATTCATTGAGATACTATATCGTGAACACTATCGTACGGATACGTCAGTCCCAAACCCAGTTTTATCTCGTGGACATTCATATACACAGCTAAGTGTCAACGCCAATTGTATTCATCCGCTCAAAAGCTCAGAGTAGCCAAAAGTAGAAGAGCGAATGTATGTTGATATGGTGCTTATAATAGCTAAGCAAATATTTGTATATTTAATAAAATTTCACAGGACTTTCAGGAGTGCACTTCCGGAACGACGTTGATTGAATTATCGAGATATAATCTACCCCATTTGTAGGAATCTCGTTATCTTAAACTTTGTTTTTATATTGAATATATTACACTATATTGACATATTACTATATTGACATACATTTTTAGAATCGATTATATGTACGGAGCCGAGTTGGACCCATACATATATGGTATTTTTTTTTATATTGGTTTACCCATAGTTTTGGTAGGGAATATTTGACCATGACTCGTTTGTTTGTCCTATTTCTGTTTATGTTTCGGTATTTTGTTGTCGCGAACAAGATAGAATTTAAATAATCTCGCGGAAAAAGGATTCATCTTATCCTTGTTACATACCAATCGTCGGAATTGGTATGCTTTAAAGACGAATTTTCTGTTTGATGCCGCGATAAGGAAATTGATAATTCGGATATCTAGTACGTTGGTTTTTTTTTTTTTTTGAATAAAAGTTTACCTACCGAATTTTCCTTGAATGAGAAAGAATTTGTATAAAAGTTAGAATATATTAACGCATTAACCAAATTTTACCTTTCACATTTATTATTTTTTATTGTTTAAGATTCGAGTTAATGCATAAATAAGGAAGTTTAACATTTAGTTAACTTTGATCAGCGCCTCATACATATAAAAAAAAGTATATATAGAGCGCAAATAGATAAATTTCTTTAATCTATTGTAGTAATCTGTTTACGAAATAACATCATACGAATATAAGATAAGATCATTTGAGATCTGTTCTTCCTGTATTAAGGATTTTAGTTTAATTTTAGATAAGTTTATAAAATAGTGACTTTAAGATTTACTTGAATAATTTTAATAAATAAGATACCAGTTATAACGTTTCAAAAAAAAAAAAAAATTACTTAGTTGTCTTTATTTTGTTGAAAGTTTCTTGAAGAGTTACAGAATTTTCAGAATGGCAGTTTAAGTTAATCCTAGGGAGGGTGGTAACCCTCGAGAACCTTCGGATGGAGTAAGTCAGTGTGTGTGTATTTTCTCTTGAGGTTGTAGTTTGGTATACTTCCAAAACTTAGTTAGTTTTCGACGATAGATACCATGTTATAGGTAGAGTAGAGTTTTAGGCAAGCAGTTTTCTCGCTTCCTTATTATGTCAGGGGCTGCCCACAATCGTTTCAGAGTAATGGGGACTCAAGGGGTCCAGGGTCAGCCAAAGGATGAGAACAGAAGAGATGATTTCTGTGATCGTTTTGGGCGGGTTGTGAGACCAGGAGGATCTGATTACCACCTTAGATCCTCCCTCCCCACGTAGTTAGACACCTATTCTTCCACCTTTTTGCACATCATCGTGGCAGCAAAAGGGGTGGAAGTTAATATTATACCACAGCAATCACGAACTTCTATGACTTGCTTGCATTGAAGTTCTTACGTGTCGCGTTTACTGGGTTAGTGAGATAATTACAACCGTGAGATCCTTTACTTCCGATTTACGATTTCACTCTTTGTTATGAGGAGGTGCGATCTAGGGTCAACTTTATCTTTCAATCAATTCTTACATGTCTTTGCTTCAACGGTTATGAGGGCCAATAAGCATATTAACATTAATTATTCGAACTTGCACATCATAAGTTCAACGGTCGGCAGTGAAAAATAAGAGGTAACACCGGTCAGGTAGATCCCGGAGCAAGTGCCTACGGCCTGGCTGAGCTAGCTATGGCTATGGTACTGCCGGCCACCGCGACGGTCGATCTCGACCTTGACCTTACGTTGTCGCATGCCGTTCCCACCAAATACTCACAACGGGTAGCTGGTGAGAAAGGGGGCGTTGCCGGTGAGGGGTTGCTTCCATCCCATTCACGCGAATTCAGATGACGCCAACAAAGCACAAGGGTGCAGACTGGAGTAGAGTATCCGGGAAATCGAAGCAATGGATATTGAATTAGCATCACAAGCTTAGGTACGTCTGTGGGGATAAAAGTAGGGTCCTTGGTTTATAGGTCTAGGCTACTGTGTGAACCAGAACACCTAGCACTCGCGGCGGATAGGCGTGAATATGCTATCAGGTACCCTCTAGGCTGTTCTACGGGACTTTGTAGTCAGTACCTATGGTAGGCTGGTAGATGGTTCTCGCTTCTGTGATGGGGATGGATATGAAATTAGAAGGAAGGGAAGAGGAGCGGGGAGAGCGAGATGCCATGTTAGCGAAGTGTAAGTATGTCAATTCAGGGATACTAAATACACCGATACGTGGGAGGTTGATGATGGAGACATTGGTCCTTGGTATAGGAGTCAAGGAGGTTCCGGTGGTTCTTGTCTCTTCTGGCTTCCTCTTCGGTTTGTGTTGACGATAGGCATTGGGTTTGGAACTCGGGTATCCATAGGATGTTTGAGTGAATAGGTCTGGTGTCTGTTGGCGATGCGAATTATCTTTCCATTAATAATTTTTTAATCAAAATTTTCATTTCTTAATTTCATATTAATTATTATTTACGTTACAGATGGCACCCGGCTAGCTCAGTCGGTAGAGCACGAGACTCTTAATCTCGGGGTCGTGGGGCCCGAATTAGCCAGAGAAGTTTAGATTAGATTTAGAAAGTTAGGTCGATTCAGAGTGACGTAGAAAGAAGTTAAGATTTTTGAGAATTTTTCGAAATTTTTCAGTTTTTGGAGTTAAAGTTACTTTTTTGTTGTTCAGATTTCTTAGATAGAGGAACACCATCGAGACTAGCAGTGTAGGCATTATTTTGTCCAGTGATTTGTTGACATTTATCCTGAGTCAGCTGTTGCATTAGGTCTACCTGCTTTTCCTCTACCTCTATTCACTTAGATATGTCTTCGATCTCTGTCCGGGTTGAGCTGTAGTTTTGCTTGATCGTCAGTAGCTGAGGTGTAGATACTATCCACAATGTGATGTCTGAGAACCCGGTCGAACGAGAGTAGAATGAGCAGGTCTTCTGACCGGTGGTTGGTGCTTTTTACCCGATGCACGTCAGCTGCAGAAGCTGGTCACTCGCTCGAGGTCAACCCAATTCGTTTCAACTACAAATGAACTTGTTTCTTTTTATGATTAGTCCGCCCAGATTGTTGTTAAAGAAGTTTTTAGTCGATTTTGGATAGATGTTAGGAAGTGATGGTATATGAAGAGACATGAAGCGCTAACCGGTAGTTGGAGTTTTATACCCGATGTACGTCTGCAGTAGCGTAATGTCGTCTTCACATACTTGATCAACTGACCGTTTAGAAGAATTTGTCTTTTCTCATACATTGGAACGCCGTAGGGTTTTATTAAGTCTAAATACACTAAAAGTTTTTTTTGATAATTTTTTTTTGAGTCGGTGTATTTTAAAAACCGAAACACACACACACACCTTATCCTGATGAAGGGAGGGTTACCATCTCCCGAATTCTTTTTATGAAATACAATTTATATAGACATTTAGATATTTTGAGATTATATAGTTACTGTTAATTATTGATTTTTTTTGAGTTTCCGTCAATCAAGTTGGGACGTAACTTCTTGATTGTCGTGTAAGTTTGGGATAGTGCCCGCCATTTAGTCTTTTGGGATAGAGCCCGCTTTTAGCTTACAGTTACAGTTTTGGGATAGAGCTCGCATACAATTTACAGTTTACAGTTTGGGATAGTGCCCACATTTAGCTATAGTTTTGGGATAGAGCCCACCATTTTTTGAATACCGTTTAGAATTTTAGATCTTACAGTATAAAGTTAGTTTTTTAAATACAGTTTAAGTATTGATTTCTGAAATTGAATTTCTTTTTCTGATATAAGTAAACATATATTATATTTCTTTTTAAGATTACATTTAAGTATCCAGTTGAATATAGGATTTCTGAAAACATTTTTGAAGTATTCTTTTTGATAGGCGAATAGACTATATATTTACACTTATCTTTATTATTAAGCACTTTTATATTGATAAAATTTTTTTTTTACTTCTTTGAATTATTTGATCGACAAATATCCGTTCGAGGTTTTGCTCACGGTATATTTGAAATTTTTTTTTTCACACATTTACTCGGACTTTCCTTTCTTTTTATTGTTATATTACTTGAGTAGTATCCGTTCTAGGAATTTCTCACGGGCTACCATATAATTAACATTTTTTATTATCCTTGATTTACACCTTTGACGCGGTATATCCGATTTCCTTTTTGTTGCGACTGAATGAACGGCTCAAGACGTAAACGAGCAGTTAGAAGTACTTATCTTACAAAGTACAAAGAGTTTGTCACAATGGCTCCTGGGAGATCGAAACCGAAACCCGGCCGCGGTCAAAACGATGTCGTGGAGAATCACTCCGAGGACGAGGGCAGTCAAGCCGAGAATCAAGCGGAGAACAATACAATAGATAGAAGCGTCGTAGTAGACGACGATGAAGTAGCAAGAGCTGAAGAGCAATTGCGAAAAGATGCTGCTGATCACTCAGCATATATTTAGCAGGTAGTTTCCGCTACTATTGACCTACACAGAGTCAATGACAGACAATTTATGGCAGAAGAGCTAGAGAGGAGTCATGCACGATTGCTTGATCAAGTCGCTCAACTACTGCAAAAACGTACTGTCAAAACTACTAAGCCAGTTGCTCCCGCTTCAAGGCCACTTGCTCCACCAGACACTACTTCTACACAAAAAGCTATGCGACAAGCTAACTTAGCTAATCCAGACACTACACGTGTCGTAAATCTTAACGTCCCTTCTGGACCAACCACTTCCAGACATTTTCAGTCCGTTTATAGACCGATCAATGAAGATGAGGCAAACAGGATTACACCTCATTACGAGCCAACTAGAGTGCCACCTTTGCCGGATGTCAAGCCAGCCCAAATGCCTCTAGGCTCGAATTTAGATGAATTCATGACGCGTTTAAACGCGTTTAATTTCGACGACGAGTCCGCTGCGTCGCCACCTAGGCCACCTCCCTCGAACGCGACTTCTATGAACCGTGTTCATCAATTCCACAAATATGAATTGAAATTCGATGGTAGGAACATGTCAGTCGACGATTTCCTGTTCCGCCTCGACTGCGTTCGATGTAGTAATGGTGTGCCGTGGTATGATATTACCACAAATTTCTACCACTTCGTGTCAGGTTCCGTGGAATCATGGTACTGGGTGTACCTTAAAGGCAACAAACACACTACGTGGGATGAGTTGAAAACTGCTTTGGTAGAGCAATACCGCAGTTTGGAGACCGACACCGAGTTATTCCGTAAATTGTCTGATCGTAAGATGTTGAATGGCGAGTCTTGCAATGACTTTTATGATGCCATACTACACCTGAACTCCAGGATGCGAGTTCCAAGACCTGAAAATGAGCTGATAGAAATAATTAAAACAAATGTCCGTAGGCGTATGAGTGAACTACTCATTACCTACAGTCCGTCCAGTTTAAGGCAATTGGCCTATTACTGTCGAGCTATAGAGAAAGCTCAATCTCAATATGATAATCCACGTCCGAATTTCGCGCTGAATGCACAACGTTCACCTGTCAGGAGCTAGTTGTGGCAGTACCCGCCACTAGTATTGAAGCGATCCAGAGGGATCGCAACTTACAAAAATGTTGGAATTGCCAAGTTCTTGGCCATAGTTTTCGCGATTGCCCAAAGCCAATCGATAAAGTTTTTTGTTTCCGCTGCGGACTGGCAGATGAATACAGCCCGACTTGTCCGAAGTGTCTAGCGGGAAACGAGAGGAGGAGGAACCCATCAACCGGGGGGGTTCGCTCCGATTAGACGTACCCGGAGTTCAAGTGTCCAAGCCAAAAACGCCTCTTGAACCTCCAAAAATTACCATACTGAAACCGAACAAAATTGATAACGAATTTCCAAATAGTAGTAAAAATGATTGTAGAACAATCCCTACTTTAGATAAAGAACCCAATCCAGATTTGAATTTGAATTGTAAGAATAATTATACAGAACCATTATATCGTAAACCATTCCATGAAAGGTTACGCAATTATAATGAGGTACGTAGAAAGATTGTCACTTTTCCAGAGTTGTCCAAACGGATACGACGGACAAGGGAACGCTTCCATCGGAAGCGGACTACTTACCGTAGCATAGCGTCAGCAACCATAGGCCGAGAATCTAATGACCCACGTCCTTATGTGATGGTCAGTTTACTCGGCGATAACTTTTTAGGTCTCCTCGATTCAGGGGCAAGTATTAGTTGCTTAGGCACCGACATACTTCCCTACCTGAGACAAAAACGCTACGGTAAGGAAGGTAGAGACTACCGTGTCCACGGTCGATGGACACAAGCAATCCATAGTGGGAGTGATTACTACCCCAATCCAACATAAGGGAGTGACGAAAGATATTGATCTTTACATTGTGCCATCGTTGAGCCAACGTCTATATTTAGGCGTCGACTTTTGGCAGAAGTTTCAGATCGCACCTCATGTAATTGCGGGTCTTTCAGGAATTAGGACCGGTGGGCCAGACGAGAAACCCACCAACCAAATAAAGTTGAATGATGAAGAGTCTAAACGATTAGAAGCAGTTGTTCGTAGATTTCCCTCTTTTGCAGTCAATGGACTCGGGAAGACAAATCTAGTGCAACATTATATAGACACGGGTGATGCCGTACCGATAAGGCAAAGGTACTATCCAGTATCTCCGGCGATACAAACTCTTATGTATGCGGAGTTAGACCGCATGCTTTCGTTGGGAGTCATTGAGGAAAGTTCCAGCGCATGGAGTTCCCCAGTGGTGCTTGTTCGCAAGCCTGGTATGAACCGATTGTGTCTGGACTTTCGGAAGGTGAACTCCGTAACAAAGAAAGATGCTCGTCCGATTGCGCATATAGAGGGGCTGCTGGCACGTCTGACAGAAACACGTTATATTTCTAGCGTGGACCTGAAGGATGCGTTTTGGCAGATACCGCTGGAGCAAAGTTCGAGGGAAAAGACCGCTTTTACGGTACCTGGCCGACCACTGTACCAATTTAAGGTCATGCCATTCTGTCTATGTAATGCGGCACAAAGTTTGATGAGTCGTGTAATCCCATCAGGATTACGAGATCAAGTATTTGTATACTTAGATGATCTATTGGTTGTGTCGAAGGACTTCGACGAACACCTGGAGACTCTGGAGATTGTCGGAAAGTGTTTGACGAATGCAGGACTGACGATAAACGTCGAGAAGTCGAAGTTTTGTTTTGATGAGCTTCACTATCTCGGTTATAAGGTCGGTCAGGGTTGCTTGAAAGCTGATCCAGATCAGATCGCAGCTATTACTAGCTTTCCTTTACCAACCACAACTCGCCAAGTCCGCCGATTTCTCGGTATGGCAGGTTGGTATCGGCGATTTGTAAAGGATTTCAGCACCCTAGCCGCACCCTTGACCGAAACATTGAAAAAGGGCAAAGTCTTCAAGCTCAGTCCAGAAGCTATTGAAGCCTTCCTGCAAATCAAACAAGCTTTGACTTCAGCGCCTGTACTAGTCAATCCGGACTTCTCCAAAGAATTCATCATTCTCTGCGACGCATTAGCGACTGTCATCGGATGTGTACTCTGTCAACGGGACGAATCCGGGGCGGAGCAGCCTATATACTACTTCTCCCGGAAACTGAACGCTGCTCAGAGAAACTATTCGGTGACAGAGCGCGAGTGCTTAGCAGCTTTTGAAGGTATCCAGAAGTTTAGGTCTTATGTTGAGGGATACCATTTTTGTGTCATTACGGACCATTCCAGCTTGAAATGGCTGATGACTTTGAAGGATCCAACCGGAAGATTAGCGAGGTGGAGTATGCGTCTCCAAGGTTTCGATTTTGTGGTGGAGCATAGAAGGAGAACATTGAATGTCGTGCCAGATGCTCTGTCTAGAGCATATGAAGACGATGAGTTGACAGTGTCAGCTTTCCTTTCGTGTCTACCACAGATCGGTACATCGGAGGTACTCCACATCGATCTTGAGGATCCGTCCTTTAAATCTGAAGGTAATCTCGATATCATCAGTCATAGCTGTTAAACTTATAAATGGTAAATCAAATGCCATTAGCATAGGTTTACCAGCACCGTTCCTAAAAGAGCACTTCCACAGTCTCCTCAATACAGCAATTAATGCGCCTTTAGTGCAATACGCTGCTCCACAAATTCTGGATGAATTTTTGGATACCCCATTTTCATTAGAAGAAGTAAGAGAAGTCATCGCAAGCTGTAAAGCGAACAAGGCCCCTGGAGATGATCGCATTGCCGCTGAATTATACAAGCATGCCACTGAGGATTTTATTTCCACACTCACCTTAGAATTCAATCGAATATTTGACAGCGCATTAGTTCCCGAAGGTTTAAAAAAAGCAATAATTTTTCCACTCCATAAAAAAGGGAACTACGAGGATCCATCTAATTATAGAGGAATATCATTTCTCAACTCCTTTGTCAAACTATTCGCTGGCCTCATTTGCAACAGGCTGTCACAATGGGTTAGAGAAAGAGACATCTTAACGGAGTTTCAAGCCGGTTTCGGAAGAAACTATTCAACAGTTGACCATATTTTTTCACTCCTTAATATTGCCGATACTTACAAAAAGAAAAAGAAGAAACTACTCGTATATGCGTTCTTTGTAGATTTTCGGGCAGCTTTCGATTCAATTGTGCGTGAATCCCTTTTTTACAAGCTATATACGATGGGTCTTTCAACTAAAATTATTTGTGCGCTGAAAGCAATGTACGACGATAACAAGGCATACGTATGGGATGGCGAAGGTATATCCGACGAGTTTACAACTTCAATGGGACTCAAACAAGGATGTGTCCTGAGTGCGCTGCTTTTCATAATGTTTATAAATGACATAACAGATGCAGTAAGAGGTGGAATTGAGTTTGGAGGGATAACAATACCTGCTCTTATGTACGCAGACGACGTAGTTTTCTTAGCTGACACAGTGGATAATATGCAGCTTATGATGAATCGACTTGGGGTATATTGCAAGCGCTGGAATCTGGAGGTAAACCTGCAAAAATCCAAACTTATGGTGTTCAGGTGTGGGGGTGGAAGATATGCGCGAAGCGAGAAGTGGAAGTTTAATAATGAAGCAGTAGAAATAGTGCGTGAATATAAATACCTAGGAGTTCTGATAACGCCAAATTTAAGCATGAACAAACATCTGAAGGCAAAGTTAGCAGAGGCTAAGCGAGCAATATCGTCGATATGGGAGCGCTGCATTAAGAATAAATATATTGAGCACAGCGCAAAACAAAAGATATTCCGCTCCACAGCAGTGTCGATTCTTCTGTATGGAGCCCAGGTTTGGGGCCATCGAACGTACGAAGAAGTAGAAAAATTCTTCCGTTATTCTATTAAAAGAATTTTTCGTTTACCAAGGAATACGCCAAACTATATGCTGTATCTGGAAACAGGGACTCCTCCTTTGATTATGGATACTCTTGCGACGCACTTTAACTACATTGTCAAGGTTATGGAAATGGAGGATGTAAGGATTCCAAAAATCGTACTGAAGAGAGTCATACAATTAAAAGGAACTATGTCAGTGGAGTGGGAAAGCATAACATCGTTATGCGGTTCGAGCCTGGAAATAGCAGTGAACGAGGAACCGGCCACCTTGAGGATTAAGTTCAACTCTTTATTGGAAAAATTTGGCAATGTGCTGTATGACAGATATGCGTCTGAAGCCAGCTCTTCGCTGTTAAGAAGCTATTATAGTCGCCTCAACTACAACTTAGAAGGCAATGCGTACATGCTAAATGCCGCATCGGCTGATAAAATAAACATTATTTTCAAGACGAGAGGGGAATTACTAAAACTTAACTTTATGCCACATCGATCGGATTTACGAATAATATGCAGTCTTTGCAATATGGAAGCAAGGGAAGATATTTATCACTTTATTGCGATATGTCCAGTTTTGAGAGAATTTCGTGAAAGGTGCTTCAATAAACGTAGTCTAGATGAAATCGAACATCTCAACATACTCAACGGAGAGGAAGGATGGGATAGTATCTATAATTATGTTGTAACAGCAGTGAGATATAGACAATGCATAATTGATGAAAATTTTTAAATCATATTGAAATGCTAACTAAATTTTCCTTACTAGTCTATTTATTATTTTTTTTATTTTTTTGCTATTATCATGTATTTATAATTAAAATGTCAGTCTAGTAGACGGCCAACGGCCAAACCAACAAGACTTAAGATATAACTATTATATATAGTACCATGTTATCATTTACTTTGAAAATAAAGAGTCATTTAAACTCATCAGTCATATCAGGAAGGAACAGGAGCGGTTACCTGACCTCAAAGTGTCGGAGGGGTACATATACAAACGCACTAAACATGCGGTAGGTAATCCCTTGGCCGACGACCTAACTTGGAAGTTGTGGGTTCCGTCAGAAATGACGGATTCTCTGATCTCACTGGCTCACAATCCACCGCGTGCTTCGCATGGTGGGGTGGTGGAGAGGATTTACAGATTGAAAGATAGATTTCACTGGCCAGGAATGTTCACTCAGGTCAAACTGTACGTAGACCGGTGTAAAACGTGCAAGACCAGTAAAGCAGCTAACATGACGTTGAGGTAGATAGGCCATTCCAGCATTTATATGTTGATTTTCTCGGGCCGTACCCTAGATCGACAGCTGGTAATGTTTATATCGTCATCGTGTTAGATCAACTGACTAAATTTGTATTCATCAAACCACTACGCAAGGCAACAGCCGCGAGCGTGGTCAAATTCATGAAGGACGAAATTTTCTTGGTTTATGGAGTACCAGAGAGCATACTCTCTGATAATGGTACGCAATTTGTTGGGAAGGAGTTCCAAAAACTCATTGAGGTTTTCGGGGTCAAACACTACCGAACGGCAGTGTATGCTCCCCAGTCGAATGCTAGTGAACGAGTCAATCGTTCCATCTTGGCAGCTATACGGTCGTATATCAATCCTCGATAGACGGATTGGGATACGCATCTGTCTTCGATCAGTAGTGCTTTACGCACGACGGTACATTCAACTCTTACTATGTCCCCATACGAAGCCCTATACGGACAACGTATGATAGAACACGGGGCAGATTATCGACTTCTAAGAGAGTTGGGTGGACTGAACTGTTCGGAGATAGATTGGCTTCCCAAAGTCGCCAAGATGAACATTATTCATTCATATCTAAAACAAGCTTTAATGAAAACTCATGAAGCATATGAGAAAACGTATAATCTCAGGAGTAGGAACATTTCATTCAAGGTAGGTGACGAAATCTACAAACGCAATCATGTCTTAAGCGGTGCAACCAATCATTTAAGTGCAAAGTTGTGTCCCAAATTTATCAAGGTTCGTGTAAGTAAAGTCGAAGGTAACAACTTGTATGAGGTAGAAGATAGGCGAGGATACAAATCAACTTTCCACACCAAGGACCTGAAGAGGTAAAACACGACATTCACAAATATATCCCGGACTTACTTTTAAATAACCTGACTTTCCCTAAAAATGTTATTCGATGAGAGTTTAAACCATATTTTTTTTTATTTCTTTTAATCTTATGCCCGGCTCTCAGCTGCGCATGAGACTCTTGGTTTAACGCCAGATCACTTTCTAGTTCTTTCATATTTTCAGAAAATCTATAGAGCGCTCAATCGTAGTCAAATTTACATACGTTGTAAAAATTTTTTTTGTCTTCGACCGACTAGACTTAAAAGAGTCGCAGTGTCATCTCGATACGACAGTGAGAAAACTCACGATCAGAGTTCTTTTTTTTTGCGAGAAATATTCCTTTTTCTTGGAAATTAGACCAAGTAGACTCGGTCGAAATTCCAAGTTTTGTAGGGAAAACTTTCTCGCCAATCATTTGCATAAAATAAAGTAATTGTCACTGGTGCCATCTATGTGCGAAACCCCAATTTTACTCGCACCTTGCTGAACGCATCCGATGGGTTCCACCAGAGAAAGGATCCACAAAGAGGAAGCCATTTTTGAAGATAGATTCCACTTCGAATTATAATCCACAATATTTCCCCTACAAAACAACTTCCAGTATGGTCTGGTTTCCATGACGTCAATGGAAGCGAAATTGGACCTCATGAGACAACTACTCGTTGTTTTAGTTTAGGTAGTGTATACACTGAATTAACAGACGTAGTGGTTACACTAAGTAATTTTGCAGAAAGTAGTGACAATCACATCACAACGCATAATGGAAGCACAAAATTGACAGGTAGCTGTCAGAGAGCCATTTTACAGAAAATAATCGATGCGGCGGATTATCTATGCAAATTGACAATTTGAACCTACACCTGAGCTGTCAGGTTGCTACTTGAATTTATTTGATAGTGTCATTTCTGGTCTGTCCAAGAAAGTATGACATAAGTGGTTTGTCAGAGCACAGGACAAAACTGTCAATACGCTCAAGTCAAGAAATAAAGCAAAGACAGATACTTACCCGACGACACCAATCAGACATCATGGCATGACGATCTAAGTCCATTCTATGTGAGGTTCCTAGTATCTGAAGATATCCATTGGTTTCGTAAACAAATATTGCTGGAACTGTCAAAAAAATGCAATTTCGTGGAACTGACAGTAATACTAGTTAACTAACTGCTCCAAAATGTCACCATAGTACATTATTTATACCACCAAAAGTCCTAGCCACCAAATAAGATTACAATCTTTTAGTGTAATCAGAGCCTCAGTTGACACCAGTACGTTCAAATACTTACCTTAACACGATTCTAATACGTGTGATTCATGTCTAGGCAAAAGTAACGTAGTGTAAACGAACGCTAACATTCGTTACTTCAGCCCATCTATCTCGCTATGTCAACTGGAACGGCATTCTGGAAAAGAGGAAATATGACTGGAAAACTGAGCGGTGCCCAATAGGAATCGACTATTGTGGAACTTGTTGTCGTCTGCATACTTCATTTTGAAGACAGACGCCATACAAGAATCAACTCCTCATAAGAACCGAAACTTTATTTTTACGCAGCTGAACCGCGCCTACCCTCACTTTTTTTATTATATTGTGATGCTTTTTATACTAAGGCTGAGGTGAGCTCGCTGGTGTCCAAGGTGTTCCCAATGAAAAGCAATAAAAACTTGGGTAGGAAGTTCAGAACTCCGTTTAAAATCTTTTTATTTGTATTGCTGGTATTTTTATTTTACAATTTATTACAATTTCCTTACTTTTTATTTTTTTTTATTTAAATTTTATTACAATTTCCTTTTTTTTATTTTATACATTCACTTATTTCGAAAAAAAGGAATCTCTTTTAAATTTATATAATTTAAATTCTTGTTCTTAAAAAATCAAAATAACATGGTATTTCATATGCGGTTTTGTTTCGTAAAGCAAATGTTCTTGTAACAAAAATTAACACGGTATTTCATATATACAGCTCTGGTTTTACTCTTGACTTAAAAATATACTAATAATAAAATAACAAGGTATTTCATATATGGCCCTGGCAATGCAAACGAAGGAAAAATCGTTTTGATCGGCTGGCAATAGCTTCTCGGCCCAAACCATACTTACTAAAGTAGAGCAAGGGAAAAATCGGTTGGAGAGAGGCTCCGGCCCTGGCAATTCAAACCAAGGAAAAATCGGTTGATCGGCTGGCAATAGCTTCTCATCCCAAACTATACTTACTAAAGTAGAGCAAGGGAAAAATCGGTTGGAGAGAGGCTCCGGCCCTGGCAATTCAAACCAAGGAAAAATCGGTTGATCGGCTGGCAATAGCTTCTCGGCCCAAACTATACTTACTAAAGTAGAGCAAGAGAAAAATCGGTTGGAGAGAGGATCCGGCCCTGGCAATTCAAACCAAGGAAAAATCGTTTTGATCGGCTGGCAATAGCTTCTCGGCCCAAGCTATACTTACTTAAGTAGAGCAAGGAAAGAATCGGTTGGAGAGAGGCTCCAGCCCTGGCAATTCATACCAAGGAAAAAATCGTTTTAGTGACAGCTTCTCGGCCCAAAGTATACTTACTAAAGTAGAGCAAGGGAAAAATCGGTTGGAGATAGGCTCCGGCGCTGGTGATGCGAACCAGGGAAAAATCGGTTGATCAGCTGGTGACAGCTTCCCGGCCCAAGCTATACTTATTAAAGTAGAGCAAGGGAAAAATCGGTTGGAGTGGGGCTCCGGCCCTGGCAATGCAAACCAGGGAAAAATCGGTTGATCGGCTGGCGACAGCTTCTCGGCCCAAGCTATACTTATTAAAGTAGAGCAAGGGAAAAATCGGTTGGAGTGAGGCTCCTTTCACGGTGATACACCAAAAAGTTTCTATGACTAACTATGTACCCCTTAAGTTAAAAAGGTACTCTGTTAGTTTCCTGGTTTTCTTCCTTCAGTACTCTGAATTGGTACTTTTATTACAACTGGAAGGTAGAAGACAATTTTGGCTACTAAATTGCCTTCCCTAAGTCATATTGTCCTACAGCTACTAAGTGTGAGTTGTAAGAATGCAATATAAACTCACATGTCTCGTATGGCTGACAAGTAAACTATGCTGATTGCATTATACACACATAATGACTCAAACTGGTTCAGCCTAATAGCAGCTATGGGTAGGTTGGTGGCTGATTGTTGAAAATAGAACGGTGGGTAGCAGAAGCAGTATGCATTGTACTGCTTAGCTTGATATACTTATGATGACACAAACTGGTTCGTCATATTAACTATAGGTAGGTCAGTGGCTGATGGTTAAAAATAGAACGGTGGGTAGCAGGGGCGGTAGGCATTGAGTGGCTTAACAGGCAAATACTGTGTGTCGTATATCCACTGTAGGTAGTCAGGCGGTTGATGGCTTTGATTGAATTCGCGGGTAGCAGGGGTGCGATCTGGTGTGCCAATGAATCGGTGGCACTGGGTCGGTGGGTAAATGTTGAGTCGATCTTTATTTTTAGGCGGCTATACTGGTCGGCTGGTGTGGATTAATATTATAATAAAATAATCTGGTGTGCCAATGAATCGGTGGCACTGGGTCGGTGCGTGAATGTTGAGTCGATCTTTATTTTTAGGCGGCTATACTGGTCGGCTGGTGTGGATTAATATTATAATAATATAATATTAATATATTAATATCCATAAGCGTGTAACACTTCGTTACAATATTACGGTGGATTATACTAATTGCTTTAGCAATTAGATAATCCCACTTTATTTGGAATATTATACGACGGATATAAGATAAGAAAATATAATCAGAAATTGAGTTCAGAGCAAAAGAGTTTGCTCCAACAGAACTCAATTTCAGTGGCGACACATGGCGAAGCATTTCTAACCATGACTTTCCTCATCGCCTATAGGAATACCCGTTCTAAAGAGAAGACCGAAACATTCATCGTCCCTAATTGGACAGGGCGGGCGAGGCTGCGCCAATTTTCGAGGCATCGAACCACCTTTTTCCTACATCTGGGCGGATTCGACCACGTTTTCCTAACCTGGAATTATTTTACTTGCTGCATGCAGTGTCCACGTGTGTAGAGCCACACCCTGGCATACATATATGTACCAAATACATTGTGCTATGCACTATTTGTGCAACATATCATAAAGCTATCGTTGTTTTCTTTTTGGTCATTATCGTTCGACCACACTCGAACCGCTGCTACGCGCACGTTTCTGCGTCGCGGTAAGGTTCCGCCCGAATTCAAGGCGAGCTATCCACGTGCGTCCGGTCAGTGGCGATCCGATTGCCGGCCTATTGACGGCCACGTTCTTATCCAACACCCACTTTCATCAATGGCTTCTAGGCCCAACGTTTTACTTATCCATGTTTAAGAAGGAGGATTCTTCCTCAAATCACCAGGACGTTTCGGCGCGTACATGAGTACGGATGCCAGTCCGTAGCAGTTCATCAACTCCAAGGATAAACTTTAAGAGCAACGAGGGATGAACTAACATCATTCCATCTCTACTTACCATCGAGAACATCAGATCCAGCGATTTATCTAAGTATTTAAGGCTCTATAAGTTTATGAAAGCCAGAATAGAAACCAGGTAACAAAAATCATTTTTTTTATTTTGTATCTTGTGCATTTTTGAGTGGGAGCAGTGAAGCTCTTACCACTCCACCCATAACGTCCTTGGGATTGATATTTTGATCCACTCTGCGACTCGACGCGGCGGTTAACGCCTACGTCCAGCACCAAGCAACTACGGACGGTGGTTTAATAGTATTCTACTATCATACGTGCACTATACGGTGCGAGGACCTAACGCCTCCTCCGCCCCCAGTGCGATTTTTGGATACATTGTGCAAAATTTTTTCTTTTTTGGATTATTATATGTATTGACAATTGATTATATAGTGCATTGGTATCTACATTGTGCATATGGAATGTGAAATTTTCGGTTTTTACTTTTTGTTTGTTTTCTGAACTAAGGAGATTATCAATCCGCGTCTTCGAAACTTGTTGTTTATTAATATTCGGGTGGAAATCATAAATGAACTCGAAAGATGAAGATTGAGGGTACTGTCATATAGTGAGTCGACATTAATTCGTGGTTTTTGTCGCGTTTTAAAGTCAATTTGATTATCGAACCAACCAGAACACCGTTTGTGACCAAGGGTCAATGTTGGACCCTATCGATACGGTCCTACAGTGATTGGTAGATCCCTATTACAACCGGCATCCGTAGCTGTAACTGCGGGCATTATACTCACTTAGTCGTCAGGACAGATCTTTATTTTATTGCGTCGGTAGCGACCAAAACGTGAACGTGTTTTAACGCCGCGTCAAATTAAGAATCATCGTTGATTTATTTTTTTTTTTACTTTCGAACAATTACTCACTTGCAATTACTCACTTTCAAATACTAATAATAGCTAAGCAAATATTTGTATATTTAATAAAATTTCACAGGACTTTCAGGAGTGCACTTCCGGAACGACGTTGATTGAATTATCGAGATATAATCTACCCCATTGGTAGTAATCTCGTTATCTTAAACTTTGTTTTTATATTGAATATATTACACTATATTGACATATTACTATATTGACATACATTTTTAGAATCGAATATATGTACGGAGCCGAGTTGGACCCATACATATATGGTACTTTTTTATATTGGCTTACTCATAGTTTTGGTAGGGAACATTTGACCCTGACTCGTTTGTTTGTCCTATTTCTGTTTATGTTTCGGTATTTTGTTGTCGCGAACAAGATAGAATTTAAATAATCTCGCGGAAAAAGGATTCATCTTATCCTTGTTACATACCAATCGTCGGAATTGGTATGTTTTAGAGACGAATTTTCTGTTTGATGCCGCGATAAGGAAATTGATAATTCGGATATCTAGTACGTTGGTTTTTTTTTTTTTTTTGAATAAAAGTTTACCTACCGAATTTTCCTTGAATGAGAAAGAATTAGAATAAAAGTTAGAATATATTAACGCATTAACCAAATTTCACCTTTCACATTTATTATTTTTTATTGTTTAAGATTCGAGTTAATGCATAAATAAGGAAGTTTAACATTTAGTTAACTTTGATCAGCGCCTCATACATATAAAAAAAAATATATATAGAGCGCAAGTAGATAAATTTCTTTAATCTATTGTAGTAATCTGTTTGCGAAATAACATCATACGAATATAAGATAAGATCATTTGAGATCTGTTCTCCTAGATTTAGATTAGATTTTTATTGTTTGTTTTCTTGTTTATAATACAAATTTGTTTTACAAAAATCATTTAGCATGGCTTTGCCGTCTGCCTGATTGACATGAAATTAAACATTTAATAAAAAGTTTGTTTTAATGTACATAATGTAATCTTATTTCTTATAAAAAAGGTATAAGGATATGTAAAAATGCAAAAAGTAAAAAATTGTGTACTAATTTGGATTTTTTTTTTTTTTTTTTTTTTTTTTTTTTGGTTAAAAATTCTCAGAAATAATTTTACTACGATAATTAATTGCTGCTTTATAGAAGTAATAAATTTGCTTAACATCACCTTCGCAGTTTAGATAGGCTATAACTTCTTCCTCAGATTTTGTGTCGTTGCCTAGAAAGTATCGTCTTATTTCTTTAAGTATGGGACATCTTACGATGAAATGCATAACGTCTTGTCTTTCAGATAAGTTGCAAAGACTACAGTAAATCGGTAAATCTGGACGATGTGGGATATAGTTAAGGCGTATAAGTTCGCCTCTCATCTTAAAAACAGCCGAAATTAGTTCTTTGCTGTTGTCGTTGTGGAAATAATTTTTGTCGGACAGATTGTGTCTTAAAATGCTGTATGTTGCTCGGTAAACGGACGATGAAGCCATACTTACACAATCAGCTCTGTATTGTTCATCTACTTTGGCAATAAGATTGCAAAGCATATCCTTATGGTATCTTTCGTTTCCATCAGCTAAATTACATTCGAATCTGCAGTACGTTGGTAGCTCTTCGAGTTTTTTTTATACCAAAGCGTATTCCTTGCGACTACTTTCTTCGCAATAATCTTTGGAAGTCTATGGTACGGCAATTCTAAAACCTTCAAAACATAATCTACATGCAATTTTAATGATTTAATGAAAAGCGGTGACAGTCCTGTTTCGATATTGATCATATAGTTTGGTGTAGTACTTGGTAAGCCAAAGCATCGTTTTATGTAGTATCTAAGGAGTTTTTCTACTGTTTCATATTGGCAATATCCCCAAGATTGCGCTGCGTACATCATAATGGATTCTGATACAGCTTTAAAAACCTTGTACTTTACGCTGTGGTCAATCAGTTGATTTGAAAAACATCTTTTCCATGTAGCCGATATGGCACTTTTTGCTTTAACCAGTCTTTCCTTTAAATGAGGTTCCATACTGAGATTACTAGATATAGTCACACCAAGATATCTGTACGTTTTCACGATTTCAATGGGTTGTCCGTTAAGATTCCATTTTTCATTTCTGCACTCTCTACCAGCTCCCTTCTTAAAAATCATAATTTTTGATTTTGTAAGGTTAACCGTAAGATTCCATAATTGGCAGTACAAATCAAGACGGTTAATCATTAATTGTAAGGACTCTGGTGAATATGCAAATAAAACCACATCGTCTGCAAATAAAAGGGCTTTTATTAAATTTCCTGCAATCTCTATTCCGCCAGGTAAAAAGTCGGTGAGGTCGTCGATGTATAAAGCAAAGAGGTATGGGCTTAGTGTACATCCCTGTCTTACTCCCATTGTTGTTTCAAACCATTCTGATGTTTTGGTCCCGCTCCACACACTCGACTGGTTGTCTTCGTATATGTTTTCAATAACCTTTCCAAACTTTTGGCTCATTCCAGCGTTATAAAGTTTGAATATTAGGGACCTTCGATCGATATTATCGAAGGCTGCCTTGAAGTCAACGAAGAAGGCGAATAATTTCTTTTTTTGTTCGAGGAATATTCCAGCAATGTTTTGCAGTACAAAAATGTTGTCTGCGGTCGAATAACCGTTCCGAAATCCTGCTTGGAATTCTTTGATCAAACGGTTGCGTTCGATCCAAATTGACATACGCTCGTTTTGAAGTTTTGTGAAGACCTTATAGGATGAGTTAAGGGAAGATATTCCACGATAATTTGTTGGTTCAGCTATATTGCCTTTTTTGTGAATCGGATATATTATGGCTTGTTTGAACTGTGGCGGTAAGTTACCTGTTTCCAGCATCTCATTGAAAATTTCCGTTATTTTTCCGATAAAATTGCTTGTCGCATACTTAAAAAATTCAATCGGTATACGATCCGCTCCAGGTGCCTTTCCGTCTTTAAGTTTTCTCAAAACGTTGTATAATTCTCCCTGTGTGATAGGTGCATCTAATATATCGTTTTCAATTAATGGCTTTGCGTAGTGAAACGGCCGTAAGCTACTTTGTGCGTTCAACAGCGTTTGAAAGTGGTTCATTAGTGTCCTAGCGTCTAGCTGAGTACCAATTTGGGGTGCTTTACAGTTGAATTTTTTAAAAGCACACCAGAACTCCTTTGTGTCTTTACAATTAACTAATTTAAGGGCTTCGTTTTTAAAATATCTTTCCTTTTTGTTCATACTTACTTACTTACTTAAGGTGGCGCAGACAGTCCATTGTGGACCACGGCCTCAACCAACAATCCTCGCCAGCTAGGCCGGTCCCTAGCCAGTGGCCTCCAGTTGCGCACACCAAGTTGGTTGAGGTCGTTTACCACTTCATCGCGCAACCTTAGATGGGGTCTTCCAGAACTGCGTCGGCCCTCCGGGTTGGAATTGAAGACTCGTCGGGCAGGAGCGTTTTCGTCCATACGCTCCACATGGCCCAGCCATCTAAGCCGCTGAATTTTCAGCTTCTTAACCAAGTCAATGTCGCTGTATAGCCCGTACAGTTCGCCATTGAATCTTCTCCTCCATACTCCATTGATACATACAGGCCCGAATATCACCCGAAGAATCTTTCTCTCAAAGCACCCCAGCCTGTATTCATCCGATTGTGTCAGTGTCCACGCTTCTGCCCCATACAGCAGGACTGGGATGATAAGGGTCTTGTATAGTGTCTCCTTGGTCCTTTGAGAGAGGGCTTTACTACTAAGATGCCTTCTTAGCCCGAAGAAACAGCGATTGGCAAGAGTGATTCTTCGACTGATCTCTTCACTGATGTTGTTCTGAGAGGTTATAGTGGAACCCAAATAGACAAAGTCCTTGACAACCTCAAAGTTATATCTGTCCATTGTGACGTTTTGTCCGAGCCTACGGTGATGATCTACTTCACCCGAGGACAGCATATACTTTGTTTTATCTTCATTTACAGCCAGACCCATTCGAGCCGCTTCCACTTCAATACTTGCGAATGCTCCACTGACAGCGCGCTTCGTTCTTCCAATAATGTCAATATCATCAGCATAGCCAAGTAATTGAACGGATCTAAAAAAAATCGTACCGCTGGTGTTGACATGCGAGTTGCGTACGATTGCCTCAAGAATGATGTTGAAGAGGTTACATGACAGCGCGTCACCCTGTCGTAAGCCTTTCTCGACATTAAATGAGTCGGTGGTGTTCTTACCGACCTTGACGGAGCAGCGCGAGTTCTCCATAGTCATCCTGCACAATCGAACGAGTTTTGCAGGGATGCCAAGAAGCGACATGGCTCTGTATAGCTCGTTCCTGTTTACGCTGTCATAGGCGACTTTAAAATCGATAAAGAGGTGGTGAGTATCGATCTGGAATTCTTGGGTCTTTTCCAAAATCTGCCGAAGTGTGAAAATTTGGTCGACGGTTGACTTACCGGGCCTGAATACACACTGATAGGGGCCAATCAGTTCACGTGCGAAAGGGTTCAGACGTTCACACAGAATGGCCGACAAGATTTTATAGGCGACATTTAGGAGACTTATACCTCTGTAGTTTGCGCAGCTTAGAGTATCTCCTTTCTTGTGGATAGGGCACACAATGCTGAGGTTCCATTCGTCAGGCATATTTTCATCCGACCAGATTATACAGATGAGTTGGTGTATGCTCCTCACCAAGTCATCTCCCGCTGCTTTGAAGAGTTCAGCCGTAAGGCCATCAGCTCCAGCAGCCTTGTTGGACTTTAGTTTAGATATTGCTATCCGAACTTCTTCTTGGTCGGGAGGACGGAAATTTTGTTCATCATCATCCAAATCGAATGGATCATTCTGCCTGACAGCGATTAGTTGGTTGTCTTCGCCGTTTAACAGTCTGCAGAAGTGTTCTTTCCAAATTTTCAGCACCGACTGTGTATCTACAACGACATTCCCACCCTCGTCTCTACAAGCTTCCGCTCGGGCTTTGTAACCCTTGGACGAATGCTTTACCCTTTGGTAGAACTTTCGAACATTGCTTCTGCCGTAGCACCCCTCAATTAATTCAACCATTCGTTTTTCCAGTTCTCTTTTTTTTCTTCTGAAAAGCCGATGTTCCTCTTTTGCTGGTACACCGCACGGAAAGCGCTCTTGGCAGCTCTAGTTCTGGCATTCAGAACTGCATGATAGGCTTCGTCTTTGGCCAAGTGTGCGAGCCTGCACTCATCATCAAACCAGGTGTTTCGTTGTGGTCGCCTAATGAAACCCAAAACATCCGTGGCAGCGGTTTTGATGGCCATTTTGCAATGTTGCCACTGGGCCTCTGGGTTTGGCGCAGGCGCCGGGCTTGTCAAGAGATAAGAGGAGACATGATTGGCAAAGGTTGTGGCGGTCTCTTGCGATTGTAACTTCGCAACATCAAACTTTCTCACAGTGGATGTTCGACTCTGCGGACTGGTGGAGATCCGCATTCTCACTTTAGCTACAACAAGGTAGTGGTCCGAGTCTATGTTGGCCCCTCGGAAAGTGCGGACATCCATGACACTGGACGCATGTCTGCTATCAATCGCAATGTGATCAATTTGGTTGACGGTATTTTGATCAGGAGACCGCTAGGTCCCCTTGTGAATATTGAGGTGTGGGAAGTATGTGCTAGCTAAGATGACACTTCGCCCCGCAGCAAAGTCGATTAGCCTGTGTCCGTTACCGGAAGTGTTGTCGTGCAGGCTATGCTTTCCGACTGTCGAGCCAAAGTTACCCTCCTTTCCGATTTTGGCGTTCAAGTCACCAAGAATAAACTTAGTGTCGTACTTCGGGCATTCATCATACGTCTTCTCGAGAAGATCGTAGAATTCTTCTTTGGTCGTGTCATCTTTTTCCTCCGTGGGGGCGTGAACGCAGATCAGCGAGATGTTGCTGAATTTGGATTTAATGCGGATTGTGACAATGCGTGCGCTTATGCCACGAAACCCCAAGACTTCTTGCCTAAGCCTTCCTCTTATCATTATTTGTTCATACACATAAGCTTAAAGGCTGTATTTGTTTGGCAGTACATTCTTTTAAAGAACTGATCTCCAAATTTTCGAAAAACTTTTAGCCATCCAAAAGATATTCTTCTCGCTGCTTCACACTCAGTATCAAACCATTTTTCTTTAAAAATGTATCTTTTTTGATAAGCTTGTGTATGTGGTGGATAAGAAATTTTGATTAAATTGTCGATATCCATTATATTTAATTGAACGCCAGTCTGCAAGTTGAGGTCGAGTTTTCGTCTATACTCCGATGCATTTGATTGTTTCCACACCAGCTTTTGGGGAAGTTGTATCGTTCTTGTATCATCTATCTCTTTCGGTGACGTACCAAACTGGGCAACGAGAGGCATATGGTCTGAGTACTGTTGCGTCAAAATTTCAAGGTCATTAACTAAAGATATCCATAATCCTCGTACCAAGCAGTAATCTATGACTGAACATCCTTGTTGTCCTACGAACGTATACTTTCCATTGGAGTCTGAACTGCTTGTACCATTTAGTATACGAAATCCTTGAGAATCACATAATTCTAACAATTTTACTCCCTTTGCATTTGTTTTTCCATCTTCTGACTTTCTCACTTTACCTGCGAATCTATTTTCTCTTCCCTCTTGTTTTCCTATTCTGGCATTTAGATCACCTATTATCATCATATCATCGTATTTACAGTGTTCGATTGCTTCAACTAGCGCACCAAAATCTCTCTCCCAGTTGTTACAATTGATATAAATTGGTAGTATATATAGCTTGTTTGCTTCTATTAATATTTTCAAAAGTTTTAGTTCATTAAAAGATTCAAATTTAAAGGATATGTTGCTTTTAAATTGTTTTTTGTATCCAAAGAAGCATCCTCCACTTGCTCTTCCTCGTGCATTTTGTTTTAAAGCGGAAATCCAAACGAATTCGAAGTTTTTAAAATGGTTTAAATATAATTTATGTTCTTCTTCTACTAAAAATGTTTCATACAGAAAAATAACATCAAATTTATTTATAAATTCATAAAATCCTACTTGAATTGACTTATTAATAAGGCCTTTGGTATTATAGCTTAATATTTTTATTTTATTTATTTCTGCTAATTTAACTTTATTTTGGCAGACGGCAGTTATACCCTATGGCAACATAGATGAAGAATTGGATTGTGTCCGTGCTAAGTTAGAGTTTTGAAATGTAGGTGTCACTACTGGCTCAGCTCTGTTGTTGTCATCTTCTGTCATCTGCGATTCCACGTTGAGAACCAGTTGGTCGCTGACATATGTTTGGTAAATTTGATTTAGCACCAAAACCCTATGTTGTTGTTTTGTAAAAGTCCCAGCGAAGAACTCCAACGAAAAACTTTTTTTTCTATATACATCCTATCATCACGAACTAATACTTTAATGTTTGCATTAATTTCAACAAGGCTGCTTCTTATCTTTAGAAGTTTATTTCGCTTTTGTCGAATTGAGAAGGGAAGATCTTTGGATAAAGTGACACCTGTACCTCGTAGTGATTTGGATTGTTTGAGCGCAGCAATCACTTGTTGCCTTGAAGCAAGCTTTACAATAAAGTTCTTCGTGTCCGCGTTGTTTGTTCTTAGCTTGCGGATATTTTGGTTTTCAATGATCGGAGTTGGCTGGATGATCCTCGACAGTGTATTTTTGATGAGATCTTTTTCATCCATACCATCTTGTCGCGATTCTTAACATCAGATTATTTTCTGTATTTTTCTTTTGTATTTCATCTATTTGGTTCTCTAGGATCTCGTATTTTGTTTCCAAAACTAGAATTTTGTTTGCCAATTGATGGTTTAGCTCTATAATTTTTTGGTGTGCAACAATTATTGCTTCAATGTCACTTTTCTTGGCTGTATCTTTCATCTTCGAGTCGAGAAGATCACAAAGCAAGTTACTAAGTTACTGACTTGCTCATATTTCCCACTAGTTCACCAGGCATATTATCGTAGTATTGTGGTCTTTTTTCTGAATTAAAGGTTTCAGGAGAAGTTTCAGAAAGATTTCGCTTTTTTATTGTTGACATATATGTATGTAGTTAGGTGTGAGTATAGTTAAGAGTGTGGTTATGTTGATGTTGTTAGCACTCAGTTTCAAAGATTATATTTAAATAATCTTATAGGTCTAAAACTCACATGAGATAATAAAGATTACTTCTTTTATCTATATACCACACTTTTAACACACTTTAAGGGCTTTTTGATGTTAATACAATTGCAAGTTAATTCTTTTTTACAGGAGCGACTTTAAAACGAACCTTTCCGTATTTTGTTCTTCCTGTATTTAGGATTTTAGTTTGATTTTAGATAAGTTTATAAAATAGTGACTTTAAGATTTACTTGAATAATTTTAATAAATAAGATACTAGTTATAACGTTTCAAAAAAAAATAAAATGCACGACTGGGTCGCACGAACTTGCTCTTATGATAAGCAATTGCGTAGTGGCTGCAATGGATATTAAAAAAAATTAAATAATTTCGAAAATTCTTTTATTTTTTAAATTAGTTTAAGAGTTTTCTCGGAAAAACTAAGTATGCAATACAATTTCAAAGCAATACGTCAATCTAAAAAAAAAAATATTGAAAATCGTTGGAGCAGTTTTTTTTTAAGGTTATTTTTGAAAAACTTTTTCAAAAAATATTTTGAAATTTATTTGAGTATGCAAATATATGGCAATCTGTAGATTACATTTGAAAAATAATTTTAAAAAAAATCAATGTACCCGTTTTCAACATATTTCAAAAACCAAAATTTTTTTTGAAAAAATTATAAAAAATCAAAAAAAAAAGTTTTTGAAAATTTTGAAATGCCATATTAATAAAATTAGGAATGACTTTCTGTTGCCAAAATTTTATTGAAATCGAATGTATAGTTTACGAGAAAATTTGATTTGAAAATATGGGTTCTATGAGAGGTACCGTTATTAGACAAATTTTGAAAAAAAAATTTCGAATCAAAAGATAGATTTTCTTGCAAAAATAGCATTCTGAAAGTTTTATCAAAATCGTTAGAGCCGTTTTTGAGAAAATCAATTTTTGTCTTCAAGATTGTATGGCAGGTGCCGTTATTTTTGGACCTAGAGCAAAAATAAAAAATACGTTCCGAGGGACGGCCAAATAAATCCTAAATACCAAATTTGAAGCAAATCGGCCCACCCGTTCAGCCTCCAGAGGCGCGAACAGACATACAGACAGACAGACAGACAGACAGACAGACAGACAGACAGACAGACGGACGGAATTCCCAGACCCACTTTTTTCGACTTCTCCATCATCGTAATGTCATGTGTGATTGTTGTCTCAAATTTTTTTTTCTGCACGAATCCATAACTTGCCTTATAGTACCTATAATCGCAAGTAAAATAAAATGCACGACTGGGTCGCACGAACTTGCTCTTATGATAAGCAATTGCGTAGTGGCTGCATATATGGATATTAAAAAAAATTAAATAATTTCGAAAATTCTTTTATTTTTTAAATTAGTTTAAGAGTTTTCTCGGAAAAACTAAGTATGAAAAAAATTTCAAAGCTATACGTCAATCTAGGAAAAAAAAATATTGAAAATCGTTGGACTAGTTTTTTTTTTAAAAGGTTATTTTTGAAAAACTTTTTCAAAAAATATTTTGAAATTTATTTGAGTATGCAAATATATGGCAATCTGTAGTTTACATTTGAAAAATAATTTAAAAAAAAATCAATGTACCCGTTTCCAACATATTTCGAAAACCAAAATTTGTTTTGAAAAAATTATAAAAAATCAAAAAAAAAAAGTTTTTGAAAATTTTGAAATGCCATATTAATAAAATTATGAATGACCTGTGGCCAAAATTTTATTGAAATCGAATGTATAGTTTACGAGAAAATTTGATTTGAAAATACTGGTTCTATGAGAGGTACCGTTATTAGACAAATTTTGAAAAAAAATTTCAAACCAAAAACCAAAAGATAGATTGTCTTGCAAAAATAGCATTCTGAAAGTTTTATCAAAATCGTTAGAGCCGTTTTTGAGAAAATCAGTTTTTGTCTTCAAGATCGTATGGCAGGTGCCGTTATTTTTGGACCTAGAGCAAAAATAAAAAATATGTTCCGAGGGACGGCCAAATAAATCCTAAATACCAAATTTGAAGCAAATCGGCCCACCCGTTCAGCCTCCAGAGGCGCGAACAGACAGACAGACAGACAGACAGACAGACAGACGGACGGAATTTCCAGACCCACTTTTTTCGACTTCTCCATCATCGTTATGTCATGTGTGATTGTTATCTCAAATTTTTTTTTCTGCACGAATCCATAACTTGCCTTATAGTACCTATAATCGCAAGTAAAAATTGCTTAGTTGTCTTTATTTTGTTGAAAGTTTCTTGAAGAGTTACAGAATTTTCAGAACGGCAGTTTAAGTTAATCCTAGGGAGGGTGGTAACCCTCGAGAACCTTCGGATGGAGTAAGTCAGTGTGCGTGTATTTTCTCTTGAGGTTGTAGTTTGGTATACTTCCAAAACTTAGTTAGTGTTCGACGATAGATACCATGTTATAGGTAGAGTAAAGTTTTAGGCAAGCAGTTTTCTCGCTTGCTTATTATGTCAGGGGCTGCCCACAATCGTTTCAGAGTAATGGGGACTCAAGGGGTCCAGGGTCAGCCAAAGGATGAGAACAGAAGAGATGATTTCTGTGATCGTTTTGGGCGGGTTGTGAGACCAGGAGGATCTGATTACCACCTTAGATCCTCCCTCCCCACGTAGTTAGACACCTCTTCTACCACCTTTTTGCGCATCATCGTGGCAGCAAAAGGGGTGGAAGTTAATATTATACCACAGCAATCACGAACTTCTATGACTTGCTTGCATTGAAATTCTTACGTGTCGCGTTTACTGGGTTAGTGAGATAATTACAACCGTGAGATCCTTTACTTCCGATTTACGATTTCACTCTTTGTTATGAAGAGGTGCGATCTAGGGTCAACTTTATCTTTCAATCAATTCTTAAATGTCTTTGCTTTAACGGTTATGAGGGCCAATAAGCATATTAACATTAATTATTCGAACTTGCACACCATAAGTTCAACGGTCGGCAGTGAAAAATAAGAGGTAACAACGGTCAGGTAGATCCCGGAGCAAGTGCCTACGGCCTGGCTGAGCTAGCTATGGCTATGGTACTGCCGGCCACCGCGACGGTCGATCTCGACCTCGACCCTACGTTGTTGCATGCCGTTCCCACCAACTACTCACAACGGGTAGCTGGTGAGAAAGAGGGCGTTGCCGGTGAGGGGTTGCTTCCATCCCATTCACGCGAATTCAGATGACGTCAACTAAGCACAAGGGTGCAGACTAGAGTAGAGTCTCCGGGAAATCGAAGCAACGGATATTGAACTAGCATCACAAGCTTAGGTTCGTCTGTGGGGATAAAAGTAGGGTCCTTAGTTTATAGGTGTAGGCTACTGTGTGAACCAGCTGCGAGCAGAACACCTAGCACTCGCGGCGGATAGGCGTGAACATGCGATCAGGTACCCTCTAGGCTGTTCTACGGGACTTTGTAGTCAGTACCTATGGTAGGCTGGTAGATGGTTCTCGCTTCGGTGATGGGGATGGATATGAAATTAGAAGGAAGGGAAGAGGAGCGGGGAGAGCGAGATTCCATGTTAGCGAAGTGTAAGTATGTCGATTCAGGGATACTAGATACACCGATACGTGGGAGGTTGATGATGGAGACATTGGTCCTTGGTATAGGAGTCAAGGAGGTTTCGGTGGTTCTTGTCTCTTCTGGCTTCCTCTTCGGTTTGTGTTGACGATATGCATTAGGTTTGGAACTCGGGTATTCAAAGGATGTTTGAGTGAAGAGGTCTGGTGTCTGTTGGCGATGCGAATTATCTTTCCATTAATAATTTTTTAATGGAAATTTTCATTTTTTTATTTCATATTAATTATTGTTTACGTTACAGAACATTATACATAATGCCTATCTTTGTTCTTCATTTCAAATCACTGCGCTGATGGACGATGAAATTTCAAAGTTCTGGTCCCTAGAAGCCATAAGGATTCAAAGCGAAGAAGCGGAGAAGGAAAATCAGAAGCGGAACATCTAGCCTCCATATGCATTACAAAAAAAGGTGCACGTTACGAAACCTGTTTGCTATGGAAAAATAACAACACTACAGTGGGAAACAATAAGCAATCTGTCATCAAAGGGTCTGGTTCAAAATCCCGAAAACCAAAATCCCGAAAGTTCAAAATCCCGAAAAATCAAAATCCCGAAAAATCAAATTCCCGAAAAATCAAAATCCCGAAAAATCAAAATCCCGAAAAATCAAAATCCCGTAAAATCAAAATCCCGAAAAAATCCCGAAAAAATCCCGAATAGCAATCAATACTGAAAAATTGGATTAGTGATGCAGGCAGGCGCCTGTGTCAAAAGTTTTCATAATCAGCAGTAGTTGGGTAGCCCGCCTAGCGGGTTCTTCGGATTTTAGCTCCCTTTTTCGGGGACACACCCGCTCACGCAGCTTCGCTGCTCCGCTAAGGGTATGTCAATTTGTCAGGCAGGCGCCTGTGTCTGTAATACTTGTAATTAATTTGACCTGGGTGGCCCGCTTCGCGGGATCTTTTGATTTTCTCCTCCTTTTTCGGGGGCACACCGCGCTCACGCAGCTTCGCTGCTCCGCTAAGGGTATGTAAATTTGTCAGGCAGGCGCCTGTGCCTGTAAAATTTGTAATTAATTTGACCTGGGTGGCCCGCTTCGCGGGATCTTTTGATTTTCTCCTCCTTTTTCGGGGGCACACCGCGCTCACGCAGCTTCGCTGCTCCGCTAAGGGTATGTAAATTTGTCAGGCAGGCGCCTGTGTCTGTAACATTTTTAATTAATTTGACCTGGGTGGCCCGCTTCGCGGGATCTTTTGATTTTCTCCTCCTTTTTCGGGGGCACACCGCGCTCACGCAGCTTCGCTGCTCCGCTAAGGGTATGTAAATTTGTCAGGCAGGCGCCTGTGTCTGTAACATTTGTAATTAATTAGCTTTTTATCATTCGGGATTTTGAACATTCGGGATTCTGATTTTTCGGGATTTTGATTTTTCGGGATTTTGATTTTTCGAGATTTTGATTTTTCGGTATTTTGATTTTTCGGGATTTTGATTTTTCAGGATTTTGAACTTTCGGGAATTTGATTTTCGGGATTTTGAATGGATCCCGTCATCAAATGGCTTCGATCGCTCGTAAAGCGGCTATCAAGAAATCCAAGTCAATTTGACGAATACGATGCTGCCATTAAACAGATGATAGTGGATGGAATAGCGGAGCCTGTTATTTAAGGAAAATGGACTGGATCCTGAAAAAATTCGAGTGTTTTATCTTCCACATCGCCCTGTATACAGAGAAGAAAGGGGGACTACGAAAATGCGCATTGTGTTCAATGCATCGTTTCGTACGGAGGAGGTACCTTCGTTCAATGAACAGCTACACGTTGGAGCAAACCTGATCCCAGATGTCTTAACAGTGCTCATTAACTTTCGTCTAGGGAGATACGGAATTGTGGCTGATGTAGAAAAGGCTTTTCTACAAATTATTCTTAATGAAAAAGAGTGTGACTCTCACCGTTTCTTGTGGATCTCAAAGGATGAACCCGCGGACAATACACCGAATTACCAAGAGTATCGAATGACCCGACTCACATTTGGAGTAAATTGCAGTCCATTCATTTTAATGGCAACGATACAAGAGCATCTATCGTTAGAAGAAGGCCATTTTCCGACTACATGTGGGGCACTACGTAAGGGGTTTCATGTGGACGACTTTGTTACGAGTGTTAACACTCCAGAGGAAGGGAAGCAGATTTATAATGAAGCTGTATCGATTATGTCCCGAGCTGGTGGGTATGAACCTTCGAAAATGGAACTCCAACAATCCTGCGTTGAGAAACGATTTTGATGTGGATTGTTCAACAAAGCAAAAGATTTTGGGACTTGATTGGTTTGTTCATACGGATGAGATAGCGGTGTCTATGCAGCAAGTTGAGAATTTTGTTTCGTCAAATTTATCAAGAGGAACTAAGCGAGTGGTACTTCAAGCGATTGCCAGGATTTACGATCCCTTGGGAATATTTGGACCAGTCATCGTTAAACTGAAGATTTTATTCCAGTCCATCTGGAGAAGTAAGCTGTCCTGGGATCAGACTCTACCCAACGAGCTTATGAGCGAATGGAATAATTGTGTCGAAAGCCTACTTCAGTTGAAAGAAAACACAATTCCAAGAGCAGCCTTGACGTCTTCAACTCACAAAATCACCATTCACATTTTTGCTGATGCAAGCATGAAGGCTTACGGCACAGTCGCCTACATTAAATACAGCCACGCTTCAGGTGAAGTCGAAACATCCTTTGTTTCGAAAGAGTTGACACTGCCGAAACTGGAGCTTAAGACGGCGCGCGTTGATAGCGGCACGTCTATGCTCATACTTAAAACACTCTCTCAAGATCTCTGTTTACAAGTTTTACCTATGGACGGACTTAAAACTAACATTAAACTGGATACAAGGAGAGGTCCACAATTGGAAGCCGTACGTACAGAGTCGAGTTACCGAAATACGAAGCCTCACAGCAATATTGGACTGGAATCATTGCTCAGGAAAGGATAATCCGGCAGAACTGCTTACAAAAGGGATCACTGCAGAGGTTTTAAAGACATCTTTCTTGTGGACTCAAGGACCAATTTGGCTCAAAAGTAAGAACTATAACGACGACCAGCTGTATGAACCTGAAACCGTTACTTCCTTAATGTTGCCAACGGAAGTATCTAATCTGACCGGTGAAACTATAGAGCCCGGTCTCTGTTTTCAACACTTTGGTACTTGGGAACGCTTGCTTAGAGTTACGGCCAGCATTAAGCGTTTCATAAATCTTGCAAGACAAAAGCGAGGCCTGTGTCTAACTGTCTATCGGCTGCAGAACTCAATGCCGCTGAGACATATTGGCTAAGGTACATTCAACTTAATAAATTTAATAACGAAATTTTTCTTTTACAGAAAGAAAAGCTTAAAGCCAAAACCTCAAAGATTTGGCAGCTCTCCCCGTTCTTAGACCAATATGGTTTGTTAAGGTTAAATTGACGCTTCCAAGCGTTAAATGAATCGGAGGACTTCAGGCACCCCATCATACTGCCTCATAATTCGTATATCACATTTCTCATAGCAAAGGATTATCATCAAAGAACGTTACATGGTGGAGTCAATCTAGTTCTGTCCAAGCTTCGAGAAAAGTTCTGGATACTACAAGGGCGTCCAATGATCAAGCAAATCGTCAAACAATGCGTGGTATGTCGCTTTGGGGCAAACCAGCATCGCAGCCTTTTGGACCTGTTTTTATTGAGAGACTATCGTCAACCAGACCCTTTGATAGTGTAGGCGTGGATTTCGCAGGTCCTCTATACTGCTTCGATCACTCCAAAGGAGAAATGAGTAAAGTATACCTCATTATTGTGCCGCCATTCGAGCTGTCCATTTAGAGTTGGTTACAAACATGACAACCGAAAGCTGTTTGATGGGCCTTTGACGTTTTATGGCTCGCAGGGGCATACCGTCAGTTATCTTTTCGGACAATGCAAAGAGCTTCCGAAGAGCAGCTTTGGAGCTACAAGGGATAACATTTGAAGAAGAAGGTCTACAAGACTTCCTAGCCAATCGCCGCATACGATGGAAGTTTATTATTGAAAGAGCCCCGTGGTGGGGTGGATTTTGGGAGCGCTTAATTCGCTCAATTAAAAACGTACTAAAAGTAGTTATTGGTAGAGCAAAGCTAACACGCGAACAACTTGGGACAATCCTGGTAGTAGCTGAAGCTATGGTCAATGCGCGCTAAGGTATATAAGCAGCGATCCAGGAGACATTGATCCTTTAACACTAGCGAAACTTTTATTGGGTCAGACCGGCAGCTCCAACAATTGTGGGATACTCAAACTCTTCCGAAATTCAACATCTTTGGAAGCAGCGAATGCGTTACACAACCATGCTTTGGAACTGTTGGAGATTGGAATACATGCAACTACTGAGATCCTTTCATCTCAGCAAAGGTGTTTCTTCTGGACAGCTGAAACCAAATGATGTCGTCCTCGTCTTCGACTCCGGGAAGCCTAGAATCAACTAGCTCAAATCGAGGTAATCCATATTGGTCGAGATGGTAAAGTAAGAGCTTGTGAGATTCGCTTTGCAGATGGTACACGAAGCAGCTGCTGTATCCATTAGAACTGCCTCAAACTTTCCCGGCCGGAGGATGTTAAAAATTATGCAGAGTGGCAACACTTTTTATGTAACTATTAAAATGCTATTTTTTATCAAAATGTTCTATTGTGTTGGTTCCTCCAATACCAAGTACATAATAACATTTACATTTTTCATAAACTAATACATTTATAATTGAAGTTTACATTATATACATTTGAACTATAAAAGGAATTGTAACATTTTCACCAAAGCATTCAGTACTATTCTTGTAAATAACGTTGTGCTAATTAAAGAATTATATTTTGCTCAAGTCTCGGTCTTTTGATTTTAAAAGGAAAAGTCTATTTATTCGGGGTTTTAATAGGTACATTTCTATATTGTATGCGAGTGAAATAGAAAAGGCAGTAGATTTTTAATTTTTTTCTAAAATTGAAGTAGGTTGAAACAGAGATTTTTAAAATGAAGCAGATTTTAGTATTTTGGTGATGGTGCGAAGTAGGAAGCAGATTTAAATTTTTTTGACAAAAGGAAGCAGATCTACTTCAATTGAAGTAAAGTGGTATTGCTGCACTAGATAGTGTATTCCATAGAAAGTATAACACTTTTTGTGTAACAAATTGAAGATGACACTTCTCTATAGTTGAAGGTGTTACAGTAATTTGACAGCTGCTTTCCAACAAGAAAAAAAAAGTTATTATTTGTGGCGTTTAGAAACAAAGAGGTGGGATTTTATGTATTTTAAAATTATTATTAAATAAAAACGATAGTGAAAACAGTTGTTTAAACCTAGTACTCAGATCGCGCTAAACTAAATTTTATCTCTACAATTCTTATCTCTACACACCCTTGCTAAAAAAGCGCGCTAAATTTTGAAGTTGGAGAGAAAACAGCTGTTTTACAAATCTGTGAACTGTGATAGTTTGTAAAATATACTTTATTAATAATTCTGATTTGTTATTGTTAAAGCATAGTACGCAGCTCGAGCTAAAATTTATCTCCCATACAAAATTCTCTCCAAAATTTAGCCAAACTAAAATTAAGCAAAGCATTTTAGCCGAGTGGTACGCTAAATTTCAAACTTTTGTTTCCCAGTGTACTGTCAGAATTTAGCTGGCTAATTAATTGCTCGGCACATTTCCTGCGAGCTAAATTTTGACAGATCTTTTCGGGTCGTAGCTAAAAAGGGGTAACGTAGGGGTTAAATCTTAACCGAAAATAGAGAATGCAAATCAAAATAACAAATGTTCTGCTAAAACAAAAGAACGAATTTTTAAATAGAGTTTTTTACAAAAATAGTCCATAAATGATGATATTTTAAGGCCTTCTTTAACTTTTCTCTGGGTACGCTTATGAATAAGAGAACAGCTGTATTTTTATTTGCATTTCTTTAAAGCTTCTGTCATCGAGTAGATACATGTGAGTTAAAAAAAATATTTCATGAAGATGTTTAACTTTAAAGACTTCTTGGGCCAAGTTCCCGTATTCGAGACTACTCTTTCCATAGAAATCAAAGATGAACAGTACATCTTTCAGACTAACAAAGTAAAAAGGTAAGGTTCTAAAATACAATTCAAAAGCCCTTAAAAAGATGCCTATTTTTTTATTTAGATTTCAACGGCTTTGCTGCCATTCCACATTGCAATGGTTTGTTCCTTAGGAATTGGGAGCAGTGCCAATAAAGTTGGAGTTGGAATTATACGGGATGGATAGGTCTTGGCTCATGTTCGTAAGACCTACATATCACCACCGGTCGAAGGTTCCTATACACAGACAAATCCTGAGTCGAATTCTTGTAAATTTACTCCCTTCATTTATAGGTTTTCAACCCCGTAAAACTGCTACCCACCACCGTCAAAATATCACCGGCTTGGTCAAGGCGGCTCCGACCAAAGCCTCGCAAATCGATGTGATTTGTTATACAAAAGGTCCCGGCATGGGAGCGTGTTTGCATGTTGGTGCACTTACGGTACGTACATTGTCACTTCTCTGAAAGAAGCCAATCCTTGGAGTTAATCACTGCATCGGACACATAGAAATGGGAAGATTGATAACCAAAACCCAGAATCCAATTGTTTTGTATGTAAGTGGCGGGGAATACTCAAGTCATTGCTTATTCCAACAAGAAATATAGAATCTTTGGTGAAAACATTGATATCGCTGTTGGAAATTGCTTAGATAAGTTTGCCCGCATAATCAAGTTATCAAATGACCCAAGTCCGGGATATAACATAGAGCAGTTAGCGAAGAAGGGAAAGAAGTTCATCAAGCTACCTTATGTGGTTAAACGTATATCATATAATCTAGGGATTAACAAAAATGTTTTGTCTCATTCTTCTATATGAAATGTCTAAGGTTTCCTTACCGATCCCGCTGAAATGTCCAGTGAAGGCATGGTTCTTCCGGAAGTAGTTGCCCCGCCTGCCCTACTTCCACGAGCAGCTCCTCTGCCTCTTCCTCTACCACGAGTTGTTGTTGTTGTGTTGGTTGGAGCTGTGACTGAATCATCACCATTTGGTATCAGTTGCGGCCATAGAAACTTACCTTAACGAGAAGGTAAACGTCCAAAACATTAAAAAAAAATAAATAAAAGAATATTTTTGTGTTTATTCCTTACGGCACTTGGAATTTGTCAAACAAAATTTGTTTTGACATTTTTTACACAAAGTCGCCATTTTAATTACAAATTCTCCACAACTCTCCTATGTCAAAATTTAGCTAGGGGTTTAGCTAAGGATTGGAGAGAAAAACGTGAACTAAAATTTAGCTCGAGCTGCGTACTACCCTTAAAGCTTAAGGATTTTTCAATAAATATTAAATGTAGCCCATAGAAAAGTTAAAAATGTTTTTTTTTGGTGTTGCACAGAAATGGACGCCGAAAATCCACCCCGACTATTTCGGCATTCTTAAATGAACACAACACTCTTCCAGAAGAGCCAGGAGAAAAAGGAAAAAGTCGAACGCCCAGAGTTATTGCTTTCGCCTATTGTATTGAACACTGCCGACTTATGCTGTCGCCAATTAACAAAATAGAACCCAGCTACGAACGAATATCAACCATTCGAAATGAAATAAAGACGTCCTCCACAAAGACAAATCATGAAGGCAACAGTCCATAATCCGCTTTCAGACTGCCTAACCAAACGGCAATCTGATGCCTTCGAAACAAAGATTAATGACGAACGCATTTTTTGACTAACAAGGGGAAGAGTTGGAGGAGGGTGACGTCTCAGAGGCGAGCAGAATTCCGATCAAATAAATTATGTTTTTTGTTTAGGATTTCCTGTTTTTGACTCAGAAAAATAAAAGAATTTATTTAACACTATATACATAAAAGAATAATTCACTTAAAAAACCTAGGGAGAATACTTTAGAACAAATAATCACAAAATTCTAAGGCTTTTACTCTTTTATAACATAGTCTGTGTCGAAATCATATTTATCATCGCACGTTCTACTCAGTGTAAAATTCTCTAGGACATCGGCAACCTTTGACACTTTCTTTTTATTCCTTATTCCTTGTTTTTTTTCTCTTAAGCAGTTCCATGAGGTTCTTATTGTGTGTTTGATTTCCTTCCAATTCCATTGCAGGATCACCTTTATGTTTGCGCTTATTTCCTGCCTCCAACTTTCGCTTCTTGCCTCTTGGAACTCTTTCCAACATTTGGTATACCCACTACTCCAAGTCGAATTGATGTTTAAATGCCTTTGTTGTGACAGTAGTTTGCCAGCAGGGACATGAGGAGTTCTGCTGCTACACACACAGATTCATTTGACATGTTACCCTCTGGTTTATCTGGTCCACATTTCCGTTTTTGGCCTCATCTTTCTTTTTCGAAACTGTTTTGTTAGTGCTTCCTTGTCGTAGTCAGATACGAATTTCTCTTTGTTGTAAGATGGTTTCGTTTAATGATAAACGAAGGTGCTTTGTACTCCTTGGTTACGAGAACCTCCTTTTCAATTGTATAATCTGGATCCGGCAAGGATCTGAGAACAAAATAAAGGTTTTAGAGAGAAGAAAGATTCAAAATTTAGGAAAGTGACCTCTTAGTTTTGCATAATTAGCTGTTCCCGTTCGAAATGCATCTTACGCCATTTCATCTCTTCCTCATCGTCTGCACTATCAATTTTGTCATGGTTATCAGCACCACCGCCAGTGGGGTCATCTAAACTGAAACCTTTCTCAATATTCTTTCGATCACGGCCCACGCCATCGGCTTCTTCGTCGTCGAAGAGCATATCTTGGATTTTTTTAAACAGTCATTATTTTACAATGTCCAACAGAAGACCCAAAAAAACAACCTAAACATGTGAATCTTTTCCAGTTCTGAATGGAGTTGCTGTTGATCGAACTCATCTTCATCTCCCTCGTCTTCATCAAAGAAGGTATTGGATTGTTTTACACAATCTTTTTCATCTCATGGCTCCTCCAATAATTGGGACAGCTGAGGAAATAAGAGAATATTAACACACGAATTTATTAGCTTAGTTTCACTGAATTCAATTAGATGGTACATTACCATTGGAGTCGTCATTAATTCTAATAGTCCGGGAGCCAGCGACCTTTAAAGGGTAGTCATTCCACAAAAGATGAAAATGTTTTCCAAAGCTTAATTTGGTGTCACTAGTAAGGGAATGGACCTCCAGCTGGCACACTTCCGGGGGGTGTGCCAGCGGCAGCCTCCGAAACACGTAAAATATTAATAAAAAAAAACTAATACCACAAAAGCTCAAACTTTGTAAAGATGGTAATTATGGTATATTTTAACATAAAAACGTATCCAGCTGCACTTCGAGTGGGGGATTATGCTCCAGCTTTTCACCTAAATATGTAAAAAATATGGTCTGAGTGAACTCATACCACAAAAGCTGAAATTTGGTACACTTGTACTTAATATAATAACTTAAACGAAAAAAACATCCAGCTTCACATTAGTGGGGGGGGAAGTGTCCAGCTGGCGCAAAGAAGGACGCTGCGCATGGGTATGCAACCGAAAAAAGCGTATTTTTGACTTTATCAGCTGGATACTTTTCCCTCACTAAATATGAAGCTGGATACTTTTTTTTGTTAAATTATTTAATTAACTATTATATTACAAAATTTCAGCTTTTGTGGTATCAGTAATCTATACTTTTTTCATTAAACAAAGGGCGCCATCCATGCGCCCCTTTTTATGATAGATACGTAAGTATAACTTTTCTTCTCTTAAGTTTTAATTCCACCAAACTGAAACCACAAAAGCTGAAATTTGGTACACTTGTACCTAATATAATAACTTAAACGAAAAAAACATCCAGCTTCACATTAGTGGGGGGGGGGAAGTGTCCAGCTGGCGCAAAGAAGGACGCTGCGAATGGGTATGCAATCAAAAAAAGCCTATTTTTGACTTTATCAGCTGGATACTTTTCCCTCACTAAATATGAAGTTGGATACTTTTTTTTGTTAAATTATTTAATTAACTATTATATTACAAAATTTCAGCTTTTGTGGTATCAGTAATCTATACTTTTTTCATTAAACAAAGGGCGCCATCCATGCGCCCCTTTTTATGATAGATACGTAAGTATAACTTTTCTTCTCTTAAGTTTTAATTCCACCAAACTGAAACCACAAAAGCTGAAATTTGGTACACTTGTACCTAATATAATAACTTAAACGAAAAAAACATCCAGCTTCACATTAGTGGGAGGGGGGGGAAGTGTCCAGCTGGCGCCAAGAAGGACGCTGCGCATGGGTATGCAACCGAAAAAATCGTATTTTTGACTTTATCAGCTGGATACTTTTCCCTCACTAAATATGAAGCTGGATACTTTTTTTTGTTAAATTATTTAATTAACTATTATATTGCAAAATTTCAGCTTTTGTGGTATCAGTAATCTATACTTTTTTCATTAAACAAGTGTACAAGTACAAGTGTACAAGTACAAGTGTACCAAATTTCAGCTTTTGTGGTTTCAGTTTGGTGGAATTAAAACTTAAGAGAAGAAAAGTTATACTTACGTATCTATCATAAAAAGGGGCGCATGGATGGCGCCCTTTGTTTAATGAAAAAAGTATAGATTACTGATACCACAAAAGCTGAAATTTTGTAATATAATAGTTAATTAAATAATTTAACAAAAAAAAGTATCCAGCTTCATATTTAGTGAGGGAAAAGTATCCAGCTGATAAAGTCAAAAATACGCTTTTTTCGGTTGCATACCCATGCGCAGCGTCCTTCTTTGCGCCAGCTGGACACTTCCCCCCCCCACTAATGTGAAGCTGGATGTTTTTTTCGTTTAAGTTATTATATTAGGTACAAGTGTACCAAATTTCAGCTTTTGTGGTATGAGTTCACTCAGACCATATTTTTTACATATTTAGGTGAAAAGCTGGAGCATAATCCCCCACTCGAAGTGCAGCTGGATACGTTTTTATGTTAAAATATACCATAATTACCATCTTTACAAAGTTTGAACTTTTGTGGTATTAGTTTTTTTTATTAATATTTTACGTGTTCCGGAGGCTGCCGCTGGCACACCCCCCGGAAGTGCGCCAGCTGGAGGTCCATTCCACATAGTATGGAATCAAAGTAAGGCTTAAAACACATTTTCAGTTTTTGTGCTTTTGGTCATCAAAAAAGGTCGCTGGCTCCCGGACTATAAGCACCAATCTGGCAAAGCAGGTGCTGGGGGTTCGGCTTTTTCATCGTCATATCTTCTTATTGATGTAGTCCTGTTTAAATAGTTGAGACACAGTAAATGCCGACAAGGCAGCCTGGATTAAACAATCCCGTCGTTCCACCACGTAGGAGACAATGAGGAAGCACGTAGTATTTTTCCTATTGGCATTGGCACACGTTATTCTCGCAGGGAAGTTTATCTTCTGAAATAAAATAAGTTTTTGAATAATAATATTTAATATTAGTAATTTATTATCATGTAGGTACTTACTTTTAAACCTTTTGGCATTTTTTTGCATTTTGCCGTGTTTGCGGACGTTTGCAAATGTTTTGGATCAATTTGTTGCTGTATAATCGATAAACGTCAAAATGTATCTTGTGAAATGATGTATTTTACATTCTTTCGCAAGATAAATTTTGTGGAGACTTTTTTTCTTAGCTGTTAGCCTGATAGCTGGAATTAAGCTTGAAGTGAGTACTCCTCACTAAAAACCCAAGCTAAAATTTATCTTGGGTGGAAATTTGTATGGAAGATAAATTTTAGCGCGATGTGAGTACTAGGCATTATAGTGCAATAGCTTTAACATTTGGTGTTATTTTCATGCGGTGAAATACAATCTTTGTATACCGATAGGAACAATCTTCCTTAAGGCCACACGATCCGATGAGATCGGTTGGGTGCTCTATTAAGCAAAAGATTTCTAATTGAAAAGGCTGAAAGTTGATTTAATGAATTATTTTTTATCACATCGTGTAATAAGTTCAAAATAAAACATCGAAACATTAAAAATCCATCCTATTCCTTTTAATAATCAGTGATGCTGAGTCACCAATAAGCTCATCTAATAGCCTATTCACACCGCACTCGTTTTGGCTATTCGTTTACCAAAACGAGTAGAGCGTTCACACCGAACATTTACTCGTTTTTGTTTGACATTTCAATTGTTTGAAATTGAAAATAAAAAAAAATTCTAATTAAATTAAATCGAAATCTGAGCCTTTGGTACGTGGTACAAAGATAGTTTTGTATTTTGTATATAAGGAGGACCAGGGGTAATATTTGAAGGAGAGCAAGACCAAGGATATCTTCAACAAGCACTCAGTTCAGTTCATTAGCTACCCAATAAAGTTCCTCGTCGAGAAAGAGTCTGATTAGGAAGTCAAGTGACGAAGAATGAAATGGAGACCGACGCACGAGCCTAAAATTGAAGATGCCAGCTAGGATGATGACACCGATAAGAAAAATATTGTTAAAATAAAATTATATTTATTTGTTTCTACATATGAAATGATTTTGAACTTTGCTTTGCCTTCTTCGCGTTTTTTTTCTCCCCCTCGTCTTGAGGCAAATCCAATCCGTCCTGTGTCACAAATACCAGCCTTTACATTTCTTGAGGTGCTATCACTAGCTGGCATATATTCATGCGGTTAATACAATCTGCCAATTAGTAGAACTTTGTTCTGTTGGAGCATTTCATAGGAGACGTTCAATTGGACATCTTCGGAATCAACAACACCCTTTGTAAGGAATATGTAGATACTCTGAATAAAGACATTTTCATTCGCAGTGCATGTCCATGATAAACACACACGATGCACTCACAACTTGATGGTTTGATGCTGTTATGCTTTCTCTGGTTCTCAAAGAGATCGATCTAAAGGTACTTGAACCTTCGACAGAAAAGTGCTTCTTCCAAATGGTCCTTCCATTCGTTGGTATCTTATTATTATAAAAAAAAAACAATGATATACAAGTATTTCTTAAAAATATTAGGTACTTACCGCTGCCAAGAATGTTTTCAAATCGTCGAAATATTAGATTTGTTTTGACAGCAGCCGTCAGCTGTTCTTTTTTTTTTTAGTCTATTCACAATAACATCACAAAAAGATCTGTTCGTCTAGTTCATCTTCAAATCGCAACTCGTTTTCAAGTCGTTTTAACAAAAACGAGTTGGGTATGAAAAATGTATGGGAAAACGAGTCGTTTTGGGTAGTCGCTTTGCGGAAAACGAGTAAATGCTCGTTTTTGGTTTGGTGTGAATAGGCTATAAGATGTAACTTACTTCATCACCACAATTTTTATTAAGTTTTTGGAAAAAAAGCTACCCCGAAAATAAGATATTAAAGATTTTGGTATTGCCCAGTTCTGCTGGATCCCCTGATACTTTGTGCATCCCCGTTTCCACATAATCAATGTATTTAAAAAAAAGTCATATAAGGGCTGTTTCTTTGGCCATCAAGAGTACAAAAAAGGCTAGATCTCATTAGTTACTTATCAGATCGTTTTGATTTTGGTCATTCTGAGTCACTTATGAGCTCATCTAACTAACTTCATCACCACAATTTTTATATACTGACTATTATGTTTTTGGAAGAAAAAAAAACTACCCCGAAAATGACCTATTATATGGCCAGAAACACAAAAATCTTATTTTCTCAGCATCTATCAATGCAATATTAAAGATTTTGGGCCCTACGTCCTAGTTCCCAAATCGACTAACTCCCAATGAACCAATTCCCACCGAATATGGGACTTGGTTCATGTGAACTAACTCCCATATTTTTAAGGAACTATGTCCCAAATGTAGAATGATCTTAGTCCCATAAATATGAATTAAATAACAAGAGTTAAGTATTGTTGGTTTTTCCCAAATGAACTAACTCCCAATCGTTAGAAAATAAAACAAAAATTATTGCTTTGGAATAAAAAAAGTATAAAATTTTTAATGGAATTTTTAACAAAGTAAAAAATTGAAACTTAAGTAACCTAACAGAGTGACGAATAAAATAAAATTCGTGCAGTGTTTGGAAAATTACTTTGGTAAAAAATCGCATACCAAACAATTTAAAGGGAACAAAAATTAAAAAAAAAAAACACGGCCGGCCGTGTGGACGCGGGTGCGGCGTGGGTGTGGGTGCGGCGTGACCGGGCCCCCCTGCGCCACGCGTCAAGCACCCTTGCTCATTTTTTTTCATATAATTTTTGTTCCCTTTAAATTGTTTGGTATGCGATTTTTTACCAAAATAATTTTCCAAACACTGCACGAATTTTGTTTTATTCGTCACTCTGTTAGGTTACTTAAGTTTCAATTCTTTTTTAACAATTAAATTTCTTACAGGTTTATCCTATTTTGCCTACAAACATTCAGCACGAAAACAGCGCCACTTCTTCTTTGTGCACAATATGAACTAACTCCCACTGGTTGATGGGTTGGGCCTAGTTCATTGGGAATAAGTTCGTAATGAACTATGTCCCAACTGAATTTTCTCCTAATATTCTGAACTAAATCCCACTACAAAATTTGGTAGGAGATAGTTCATTTTGCCTCGTGGTAGTTAGTCGATTTGGGAGCTAGGACGTAGGGCCAAGATTTTGGTGTTTCCCAGTTCTGCTGGATCCCCTGATACTTTATGCATCTCCCGTTTCCACTTAATTTCAGGTCGGAGTGGAGGAGCAATTACACTGCTTCTAGTGGGGTGCAACTTCCCCCATACTCGAGGATACAAGTACAAAAAAAAAAAAAATATATTATACAACACACATGCTTTAGTTTAGTTTTTTTTTTTAATTTTTTAAGAATTTTTGCGAACGAAAAGATCGAGTTTTGCTTGTTTGGAATATTCATTGAGGTAATCCACCCCAACAGAGCTTTGTAGAGACATCGAGGATTTTTTTTATAGGTAATCTTCTTGTTGGAATCATGCACACGTTAGTGTCAATACATGTGACATATTTTTGAGTCCAAAACTTATGAAATAGGCGCCGAACCCGAGTAAGGAAATTTCGTAAATGGTTCTGAATACTAATAAGCAGTTTGCAGTTATTATAATCCTTTTATAACAAGAACTAGGCTGTAAATGCCCGTTTGGTCGTTGGGATTTTCACAGGGTCCAATTTAAACAAATTAATTAAAAATGTTGACTTCAAGAAAAGAAACCAATTACAAAAAAAAAATTTGTATTATGTTATCAACAAATTATTTTTTTTTGAGTAACAATGAATTAAATATTATACTGGTCTTTTTTATATTCTTACAGTTTCTTACATAACTTTTTTAGAAGCCAATACGCGATTATGTTCGCCGTGGTGTCCGTCTAGGAGATACGATCTCCTGCTTGGGAATAAGCGCCTCCTTTCGTTGGGCAGCTTGTATTTTTTGTTCTTCCATTTGTTCTTGAGCCATTTGCATTTGTGTTTCCATTTCTTTAAGATGTTCAGCAGCTTGCCTCTTTTTCTCCCGCCCACTACGCCCAGTTTCTTGGACTGAAAAGAACATAGGACCTAGTTCAGCCAGCTAATAGCCATCAACAGCTGTAGCACATTGCATGTATTCTATGGCAGTCATTACGAGCTCATGGTAGACAACATAGTCGGGTGTTGTACTAAGTCCGTAAAGTGCTGACGTTGGGTGAAAATGACATGGCATTCCGGTCCGTAAATTGACGTATTCACCTATACCTTCAAGTCGGGCGTCTTGATAGAAATAATCTAAGTAAAAGTTTCATTAGAAGGTGTAGTTTGTTTTTGGAAGAGACAAACTTACCGGAGCAAATACACTTCCTGACAATATCCCAGTCAGAACCACATGATTTGACATTGAGCTTTTGCTGGATGAGAATGTCCTTAAGCTGTAAGCGTTGCACCAGTTTGCATTGTAACTGAAAAAAATATCAATTAGTATCCTTAATAAAAAAAAAACTTCTTGATATTTGTACTAACTTATTTTTCTTCCATTGTAAATAGACATTTAGATAAGTGGTCAGATTCGGGAACCTGAAACTTTTCTCCCTCACGACCCTTGGGACGGTTTAAGATCCATGGAACTGACAACATCGACACTAAACAAAATAAATCAAAATGATCAGTTCCTTTTGTCTTCAGGATCAAAAGTAGTTTTAAAAGAGCATCAACTTACATATGATCAAAACTTCAGAAGCATTCCATTTGACAGGATACAAACACTGATCTCTATATTACACTGGATAGCGTATTCATACAAAAAAGTTTTGACAATTTGAAGATTGTTGTATTATTGTAAGACCTTCAACAGTATAACAGTATAACAATGTCCTAGTTTTCAAAATGGCTTCTTGTTTACTTTTTATTTACAGTCGAATGTGAAGAAGTTGATATTCGATTTTTGTCTTTAAGATATAAAATAAAATGCACGACTGGGTCGCACGTACTTGCTCTGTTGGTGCAATAATACGATGAAAACAAACTTTTCGATCAATAAGAACAATTCATTTTTGAAAAATTTGGTAAAAACCAAAAAAATTTGGCTAAAACTTTAAAAGTCGATATACGGGAGCTAACGTTAAGAAACCTTTAATATTTAAAATAAGACGTTATCTTTTGGGTGTTATAGATGATACAAATGTTCACTTATGGCCAAATTAATAATACTGTTAATAGCAATTTCCGCTATTATCATGTATAGCCAAAAACTCAAAATTCAGTTTTGTTTGAAGTATTCTATGTATGTTACATAAAAAGTTTTATAAAAATCGGGGGAGCCTTTTTTGAGTAAATTAGAAAAAATGAAAAAATTGGCCAAAATCTAGTGGCTCTTTGTATTGGAGACACCATTTAAAAAAGAGAAAATGAAAAAAAAATCAATGCCATCTGATAGGAAGCTGTAAGGAACTATACCAAACAAAGTTTGAGTGAATTCGATGCAACCGTTGACAACTTATGGCCATTTGAAAAAAAGCCGTTAAGAGCAGATCTCCGTTATTTGCATTTTTAGCCAAAAACTAAAAACGCAGTTCTCTTCAAAACACTAAAAGAATATAACACACAAAGTTTAATCAAAATCGTTAGAGCCATTTTCGAGAAAATTAGAAAAAACCAAAAAAAGTTGGCTAAAACTCAACGGCTCGTTGTATGAAAGCCACCGTTTAGAAAGGCTTGAGTGAAAAATTTACTAATCCATCCTATAGAACAATATGAAAAACTATGTCAAACAAAGTTTGAGTTGATTCAATCAAGCCGTTGAGAACTTATGGCTATTTGAAAAAAAGCCGTTAAAACCTGATTTTCGTTACGACCATTTGAGGCAAAAACAAAAAACGCAGTTTTGTTAGAAATGCTTAAAGTTAGCTTAATTTTAAATTTAATCAAAATCGTTAGAGCCGTTTTCGAGAAAATACAAATTGAAAAAAACCGTTACTTGAAAGATACCAGTTTGAGCCGGGCTAAAACAAAATAAAAAAAACCTCGACAACGGTTTTTCTTCAAACTGCTATATACCAAGTTTGAAGAAAATCCGTCAAGCCGTTTAGGCTGTAGCATGACGTGAAAAAGCGCACATCCGCACATCCGCACATTCGCACAGACGCACAGACAGACCGACGGACGGTATGGAGAAAACCACTTTTTTGGGCTTCTCTATCATCGTAATGTCATGTTTGATTAAAACCTCGATTTTTTTTTCTGCACGAAACCAATACTTGTCCTATAAAGCAAGTAAAAATTGTATTATACCTACATATGTGCAAATATTAAATTTTCGGGAATATATTTTGTACCGTGTCTATTGTTTAATTGTATACTAATCTCCCAACTTTTTTCTTCGCCAATTCGTGTCTAAGAAAATTCATCATAATTTTAATTGTCTCTAAGAAAAACTTTGTGAGCTGTAATTTAATTTTATGTAAATACTGTTTATCATTAAATCATACATTAATAAAAAAAAAAATAACTCAAGATTAATTCGGTTTTTCGCTGCTTACTAATAACTATTCTTTTATTTAATTTTTCAGTTGGATGTGATGATGAAGGGCGAATTGAAGAACTCTCAGAAGAGGAATATGACGCCTAACATTTGGGTCAGCCGTCAATGGTAACTGGGTTCTGGTTCGTTTAGATAATGTGCCCAAAAACAACAACCACAACAATAGCAAATCATCTTTCAAATTCATTTTGCAACAACTACAAGAAGTGCAGCAACAAATCCAATCAATCCTCTACAATTCGAAAGCAATCAACCATACACAAGGCCATCATTTGTTCCAGTAAATACTCCATTCGGTTTTCCAGTTCTCTCTTTTTCTTTCTGAAAAACCGATGTTCCTCCTTTCTCTTTTGCTCTTGGCAGCTCTGGTTCTGGCCTGCAGAACTGCATGATAAGCTTTGCCTATGGCTAACTTATCAAGCTAACTTATAACGCTACGCGTTATGTTCATTCATCCTGTTACCTCTAGTCTTACGGCACAGTTCAATATTGCAATATTGGACATAATATGCTCTTAACGGATGCCTAGAAAAAATTACATCCACTGTTCTAAGAAACTTGTAACCCTACTCGAGATGATGCCAAGTAATTTTTCACAGGCCGAAAAGATCACGGATTACACTTTGGTTAGTTTAGGATGCCTTAGCCCACACAATTGTATGATCTACTGTTCCTTAAAGTAAGCGATATATAACTTAATTCCTGTGTCGGAATTTTTGACGATTCGGAATACTATGATTATTGATTTGTCGACCTTTGGTTTCAATATTATTTCAACATCTATTTTAGGAAGCAGCACCTACAATGTGTATTTGTGCGGAAGCTATGCACTCTCAGCAATGCGAAAACCTTAAGGCCTCGGCAAACTTTATGAACTCCTTGAGAATATACTGATTACATTTCCTACCATTGCGGACCATACTAAAAAGGGTAACTATCGTAACAAACTTTATTTGCAAACATATTACTGTGTTCACCTAGCCCTCAGAAAGCCAGTCATCATGTGACATCCTTTTCGTTGTCCTCCGATACAGTTCTCTTAATGCAGTTGCGTACATAGAATCAATATTCTCGGTCATTCAAGAGGAATGCGCTTAAGCTCATCAGGCAGACAATGTAACGTCATATTTGAAGGTGTTTCATGTCTTCTTTTCAAATGTTCGAAAATGGAAAAGTCATGTCGACCAAATAGGAAAAATACCAGACGAAGACGTCACCGAAATGCATAAAGAAGATCCAGATCCTTAAACAAGGTGGATGAATATTCTAAACAAAGCCAAAGACGAACCAATAACTATGGATGACTTTGTAGAAACAAGTGAAACAAATGAAAATGAACAAATGAACGAAGGCGAAACAAATCAGAAACCAAAAGAAGAACAAAATCCCGAACTACCTCGCTATATTAAGCTAACAGTTGAGATAATTGGGCAAATTATAAAATTCATATCCTCTCATAATAAAATGCAACAAATTGTTGCTTTGGGGTGTCTCATAAGTGGAATGCCGATTTTGAAAGACTACGAAAATGAACTGCTTCCTTTAGTTCATCGAATATTACAACCATTTGTCGAAAGGGTGAAAAATAAAGATCCTGTAATGAAGAACTCCCTGATTATGAAATGAAATGAACTATTATGGGAAAGATGAATTTATCCCATCTCGTTACAATAACCTCCACGTTGAACTAATCGAAACCGGCTTCACGTTGGGTGGCATTTTGTAACGAAGTATTCCTCGTTACTTACTTACTTACTTACTTACTTACTTACTTAAGGTGGCGCAGACAGTCCATTGTGGACCACGGCCTCAACCAACAATCCTCGCCAGCTAGGCCGGTCCCTAGCCAGTGGCGTCCAGTTGTGCACACCAAGTTGGTTGAGGTCGTTTACCACTTGATCGCGCCACCTTAGATCGGGTCTTCCAGAACTGCGTCGGCCCTCCGGGTTGGAATTGAAGACTCGTCGGGCAGTAGCGTTTTCGGCCATACGCTCCACATGACCCAGCCATCTAAGCCGCTGAATTTTCAGCTTCCTAACCAAGTCAATGTCGCTGTATAGCCCGTACAGTTCGTCATTGAATCTTCTCCTCCATACTCCATTGGTACATACAGGCCCAAATATCACCCGAAGAATCTTTCTCTCAAAGCACCCCAGCCGGTATTCATCCGATTGTGTCAGTGTCCACGATTCTGCCCCATACAGCAGGACTGGGATGATAAGGGTCTTGTATAGTGTCTCCTTGCTCCTTTGAGAGAGGGCTTTACTACTAAGATGCCTTCTTAGCCCGAAGAAACAGCGATTAGCAAGAGTGATTCTTCGACTGTTCTCTTCACTGATGTTGTTCTGAGAGGTTATAGTGGAACCCAAATAGACAAAGTCCTTGACAACCTCAAAGTTATATCTGTCCATTGTGATGTTTTGTCCGAGCCTACGGTGATGATCTACTTCACCCGAGGACAGCATATACTTTGTTTTATCTTCATTTACAGCCAGATCCATTCGAGCCGCTTCCACTTCAATACTTGCAAATGCTCCACTGACAGCGCGCTTCGTTCTTCCAATAATGTCAATATCATCAGCATAGCCAAGTAATTGAACGGATCTAAAAAAAATCGCACCGCATGTGTTGACATGCGAGTTGCGTACGATTGCCTCAAGAATGATGTTGAAGAGGTTACATGACAGCGCGTCACCCTGTCGTTAGCCTTTCTCGACATTAAATGAGTCGGTGGTGTTCTTACCAACCTTGACGGAGCAGCGAGAATTCTCCATAGTCATCCTGCACAATCGAACGAGTTTGGCAGGGATGCCAAGAAGCGACATGGCTCTGTATAGCTCGTTCCTGTTTACGCTGTCATAGGCGACTTTAAAATCGATAAAGAGGTGGTGAGTATCGATCTGGAATTCTTGGGTCTTTTCCAAAATCTGCCGGTGTGAAAATTTGGTCGACGGTTGACTTACCTGGTCTGAAACCACACAGATAGGGGCCAATCAGTTCACGTGCGAAAGGGTTCAGACGTTCACACAGAATGGCCGACAAGATTTTATAGGCGACATTTAGGAGACTTATACCTCTGTAGTTGGCGCAGCTTAGAGTATCTCCTTTCTTGTGGATAGGGCACACAATGCTGAGGTTTCATTCGTCAGGCATACTTTCATCCGACCAGATTGTACAGATGAGTTGGTGTATGCTCCTCACCAAGTCATCTCCCGCTGCTTTGAAGATTTCAGCCGTAAGGCCATCAGCTCCAGCAGCCTTGTTGGACTTTAGTTTAGATATTGCTATCCGAAATTCTTCTTGGTCGGGAGGACGGAAATTTTGTTCATCATCATCCAAATCGAATGGATCATTCTGCCTGACAGCGTTTAGTTGGTTGTCTTCGCCGTTTAACAGTCTGCAGAAGTGTTCTTTCCAAATTCTCAGCACCGACTGTGTATCTACAACGACATTTCCACCCTCGTCTCTACATGCTTCCGCTCGGGCTTTGTAACCCTTGGACGAATGCTTTACCCTTTGGTAGAACTTTCGAACATTGCTTCTGCCGTAGCACCCCTCAATAGATTCAACCATTCGTTTTTCCAGTTCTCTTTTTTTTTCTTCTGAAAAGCCGATGTTCCTCTTTCCTCTTTTGCTGGTACACCGCACGGAAAGCGCTCTTGGCAGCTCTAGTTCTGGCATTCAGAACTGCATGATAGGCTTCGTCTTTGGCCAAGTGTGCGAGCCTGCACTCATCATCAAACCAGGTGTTTCGTTGTGGTCGCCTAATGAAACCCACAACATCCGTGGCAGCGGTTTTGATGGCCATTTTTCAATGTTGCCACTGGGCCTCTGGGCTTGGCGCAGGCGCCGGGCTTGTCAAGAGATAAGAGGAGACATGATTGGCAAAGGTTGTGGCGGTCTCTTGCGATTGTAACTTAGCAACATCAAACTTTCTCACAGTGGATGTTCGGTTCTGCGGTCTGGACGCATGTCTGCTATCAATCGCAATGTGATAAATTTGGTTGACGGTATTTTGATCAGGAGACCGCCAGGTCCCCTTGTGAATATTGAGGTGTGGGAAGTATGTGCTAGCTAAGATGACACTTCGCCCCGCAGCAAAGTCGATTAGCCTGTGTCCGTTACCGGAAGTGCTGTCGTGCAGGCTGTGCTTTCCGACTGTCGAGCCAAAGTTACCCTCCTTTCCGATTTTGGCGTTGAAGTCACCAAGAATAAACTTAGTGTCGTACTTCGGGCACTCATCATACGTCTTCTCGAGAAGATCGTAGAATTCTTCTTTGGCCGTGTCATCTTTTTCCTCCGTGGGGGCGTGGACGCAGATCAGCGAGATGTTGCTGAATTTGGATTTAATGCGGATTGTGACAATGCGTTCGCTTATGCCACGAAACCCCAAGACTTCTTGCCTAAGCCTTCCTCTTATTACAAATCCGCATCCAAATAGCCGCTGTTTCCTTGTCCTGTAGCACTTGCTGTAGTAGATGTCACAGTTTTTCATCCTCCTTGTGCCTTCACCATCCCATCGCACTTCTTGGATGGCTGTGATGTCGGCTTTGACACCATCTAGGGCTTCCACTAATTGTTCGGCTGCACGTGGTCTGTTAAGGGTCCGGACATTCCACGTGCAGAACCGAAATTCGTTGTCCTTGTTTCGTTTGCTAGGGTCGTCATCAGTAGGGTCATCCATATCCGAGGCAGTTGGTTCTTTCGGAACAAGATGTTTTTTACGTGGTAGGGAAGTTACCCCGACGCACAACCCCCAACCTGGGGGACCAGGCCCTATGCTGCTCTCCTTGGACAAAAAGAGCTGGACAAATCCCGAGTCAGTAACCCACTACGGGGATGTGAGATCTACCGTTGGTCCTATATGGGCTCATCCGCCACCTTCTCTACTTCACTACCCTGACTAATAGTAGTGAAAGGACCCAAAGACCTGAGCTCCGAATATGTCGAAGTAGCTCAATGGGGTGCCTACCATATTGTCTGTAAGCGTCGCCGTTGGTTCACTTAATTGGAATTCCTCGTTACTACTACTATATAAGGTTCCTCCGCACAAATGGGTCCGTGAGATCTACAGTGTAAGCTCTAAGTTGAACGCCATCTTGAAACGTAGAATGAATAGTATTCATCTTCTCAAACAAGACACCCAAACACTTGTGTTCCAAGTTGTATGCCATATTGTAACTTAGAAACCCCGAGTTATAAAAATAGTAATATCAAATACACTATAACGTCACTTCATAACGGGAATTCTGCATCACAAAGAAAAAGTGGAGATACCTTTATGTTCGCTATCCGTACTTAGCTAAATCAAACCACTTAAAGCACTACAACTTCTAGCCCCCTTAAAATTGGTACAAATTTTTGGCAAGCTTTGATGACCTACTCGCCTTTTCCATCAGCACTGATGCCATCCAACCCGTGTATCCCATGAGGTCCTTCCTAAAAACCATCACATCCTACTCTATATATGACACTGCTAATACCAACAACATTGTCCTATACATCTCCTCACTCAGATAATCTCATGGCTTCACGATGGGTAGCTAACACTAAGCTGGGATGATTCGGACTTGCAATTGAATCCGCTCATAGAAAACACTCGATCTTACCTTCTTTCAATAGGGATGTTAAGCCCTATACGTGTTAGTCCAACATAAAGCCTCAGGAATGTTCCTACAAAGAATCAAAATCTATCCTACCACCTTTTACTATAGTGTTTAATCCCTAACCAACTAATTATCTGAATTCAACAAAGAAAGGTGGCTTTCCTCTTTGTAACGAATCAGCTATGGTTAATTAGGGTTGCTGCTTCCCAGTACCACGTCGATATGCAGCATCTGGCTCCGTATCACTCAGGAGCATATGGGGGTGAGTTCTTGCCATACTGCGACAGCTGTGCTACAAGTTTTTTCATCTATCTGCATATCTTCGAGCTTGGATCTAAGTCACTCGTAATATTGGGATTAATTTTGGGGGCTCACAATAATATAGCTCGATGGGCATAACGCTGACCATAACGCAGCGTGTTACGGCCTATAGGACCTTCTTCACCTACTGGATATTTATGCACCGATACCACTGTTAAACATGAATTGTTCTTTCTAGAAATTACCTAAAAACCTCTGTAACCTCATAGTGTAAAAAGTGGGCATAAGTAGATGTTCACTCATGCCATGAACAAACTAGATCTTCCGTTGTCTACTGTGTTCCAATGGTATTCGTAGACGTGCGTCGGTGACTCACTTAAATGGGAGGGTATTTTTAGATGTGGATAGATACCGGTACTCTTAACCCGCCCTATTCCAGTTTGCCAATCGCAAACCGGACCTTGGCTTCAACTTGTACCTAAAAGAATATTAATGAAGTCCCTGAACATGATAAAGCTCTAAGCCTAAATCATTCTATATCCTATAACTTAAACTCAAGACTAACCTCTAAACTATATACGACCTATACCGCTAAGCGTGTTACTACTACTGAACTTGATGTTGATCCATTCCAAACGTGTTGTGAGAGTAGGGTCGATTTCAATAACCTACGAACCTAAACTTACTCAACCATACTTAAATATATATATATATAAATTACCTCTTTGTAAATGTCAGAAGAAATCTCTGACATTCTTTCAACAAAAGTAAATAGACACGAAAATTTAGTAAAACGTTATAAAATCTGGTTTTATTGATATATAATAGGAAATCTTATATTTATTCTAAATCTTAATCTGATTACTCAAGAATTATTCATTACTCTTTCTTTTGTTCAAAATCTCATAGAAAAATGTAATAGCCATAAATTTTTCTATATAATATCTATAATCAACCCATACATACAAAACTTTAACATATCTCGAAAATGTTTTCTCAAAATCAAATAATATTTTTAATAATATTATAAAAAGGACAGGGACGTTAGATTATTACTCAAAGTTTCAAATGCAAATTCACGCACTTTGCAAAAATGTGCATGTTTTAATATCAAATAGGAATCGTATGTTTTCCAAAACTCTATGTTTCGATTTTCAAAATATAATTTCAGTTTCTTCAATTATTGCAAAATTAATATGGTATGCAAATTTCAAATACCGTTTAGTTTCTTCAATTTAATCAAAATGTATATCATCGTTTCTCTATATATTCCAAAATCAATATAGTTTAATTTAAAATAAAGAACGGACTCACCAAATCTCTCGTCAGTTTCAGCGCACTTGTGCCTTCGATGATGGACGACACTCTGTGTCTCAAGATTATGCTGTTGATGTTGGGTATTAAACTTTTATGATTATAGATATATATATGTATATGTGGATGATTGGTGTTGATTCGATGGTCAGGTTACGTTTTAAATTATTGTTGCAAAAACTTTTCTTTACACAAAAAGGTTACAAAGATTGACGAATTGCACGCCAATACAAAAAAAAACTTTACTTTACTTGTGCTTGTTAAATGTTACTTCCAATTTTCTTATATTGTTTCACTATTTGTAACGTAAAATATAGGAAATATAAAAAAGAGAATAATGAGATATTAATGAATGATAGATGAATATCAAAATCAAAATAGAACATCGATTAGTCTACTGAAGAAGAAGAAGCGAGAAGAGACAGACACCCAAATATCCATCAGACATCCTCGATACCCATATCAAAGCACAGCGTCTTCATCGTCAATCAACCGCGTATCTGTGTTTCCAGCACCTCCGAAAAAGACATACTTACACTTAGCAAACACGGCTCCCTGCTCTTCTTACTCCTCTTCCACCTTCCATATTTCCTATCCATCCCCATCACAGAAGCACGAACCATCCAACAGCTTACCATAGGTACTGACTACAAAACACCGTAAAACAGCCTAGAGGGTACCTGCTGACATGCTCGCGCCTATCCACCACAGGTATTCGATGTTCTCCCTGTAGTTATAATATAACGTAGCCTACACCGAAAACCATGGACCCTACTTAAATCCCACCATCATAACTAGAACTGAAATGCCAAAATTAAATTCGATACACTCACTTCCGGAGGCTCCACTCCAGATTGCATCCATTAATCTAGCTATAGCTACCTAATCCTGTTTTTAAGGGACGGAAGCGATCCTAAGCCGGCAACACCCCTTCGCGTCAACTGCTTGTCAAGAGCAGCCGACAAGAATGGTATGCGACAACGTAGAACCGTGGTTGAGATCGACCGTTGCGGTGGCTGGCAGTACCTTAGCCATGACTAGCTCAGCCAGGCCGTGGGTACTTGCTTCGGGATCTACTTAACCGGTGTTACCTCTTTTTTTTTTCTGCCGACAGTTAAACCCAAGATGTGCGAGTTCGAATATGAAATGTTTAAATGCTTAAGGGCCCTCATAGTTACCGAAGAAAAGACTTAAAAGAATCGAGGGTAAAGAAAAGTTGGTTCAAGTTCGCACCTCCTAATAATTAGTGAGTGAATCCGTAGATCGAAAGAGAAGTTTTAAGGTTGAATTATTCTACTGACCCATACAACGCGACACGTAAGTATTTGAGCAAAAGCAAACCATAGATGTTCGGTGTTGCACTGGCGTATCATTAACATTCTTCCATTCTGCTGCCGCGATGTCATGCAGAAAGGGAAGAAGAGGTGTCAATTCGTATTCAGGAATCAACTCTCCTGTCTACGACCTTGGCAGTCCTCGGACCTATGAGTCCCCACGACCCAACAATATTTAAGACAGCCCCTAAGTTTATAAAGCAAGCAAAAAGTTGCTTGCCTACATCCTTATCCTAACAAAAACCTAGTACCTAAACCTGACACTAAATTCCTAAAACTCCAACATTACTTCAAAAACCACCCTCCCTATAAATAAATCACTCTAGCATCTTGAAAACCTTTAGGTCCTCAATGAAATTCAAAAGAATAAAAGCAAATACAAGATTTTCTAAAACGTTATAAAAAGGTGTCTTATTTATTTAAATATATCTTATAAACTAACACGATGTCATCTTAATTAAAAATGTTTACTTATCTAAAAAAAAACCTAAGCGAGAGCTACAGTACGTTTGCAACGAACTGTTGGATACCCTATTCCCTATTTTTGTGTATGTGTATGCGTTCGCCTCCCGCAGCCAGCCGATGATCCAGTTTCATAAACAAAATTCTTCTTTACCAGACAGAAAAAGATTCAATAACATTAATTTTGTATGGTGTGATGTTCAATTAGTGCTGGCACAATAAAAAAGGCGTGTGCCACGCCCAAAGTTAAGACTTTTTATTGCCAAAGCAATTGGTATGAGCTCAGTGACATTCAATTTTATTCTTGCAGATCGATTTGAACAAAACAAGACAAAACTAAAATTTTAAAAAATTAGATTTTGAATGGAAATAGCGATTATGGGTGTTTTTAACAATTCTTGGACCCCACTCTGCCACGTAACCAAGGAATATAAATCAAAATGTTCATCTTTTTACTTCAAAACTGCGACCGAAAGTTAAAAAACGTTAAAAAATTAAAGCATTATACGACTTTTGACGAAAACGCCCCTTAAAAGTGGGCGTGTCTTAAAAATTTGAAGCAGTAACTAAGCTTTGATCATTAGTCAGTATTTAGGCATATGTGTAAAACTACAGCTGAATCGAGCAGTTTTTAAGCGATCTTACCTGAACAAAGGTATTTTATCAAAATCACGCCTTTAAAAGTGGGCGTATTGAAAAAATTGACACAAGAAAATGTAGAAATAACAAACTGAAGGAAAAACTTTTAAATTTAATATTGGTAGTACCTTAAATTTTTAAAACAACGTTTTTCGTTCTTTCATGATAAGTGGGCGTAAGACACGCCCAAAATTCAAAAATTTCTTTTCATACACAAATTTTTTAGTTTCTACTAAGACACGCAAAATTTTGGCTTACAGATTCATTATAAATACCGTTTATCTACAAAAACAATTTTTTTCTAAATTCTATTGAAAAGTGGGTGTCAGCCAAGCCCAAAATGAATTTTTTTGATTTCATACACAAGACGTGTATGTGCAAATAATACCCACAAAATTTAATGTTTTTCGCTTTAATATAACAATTGTTATTTTATTAAAACCATAATGATGGTTTTGTATGAAAAATGGGCGTCAGCCACGCCCAAACTAATTTTTTTTCTTTAGTTGGAAGAAGGTTAACCTAAAGCTTACGTGTGCAAAATTTAAGCGTTATGCTTTTATCGTAACTTTACAAAAAACATAATTTAATTTTACCAAATTGAGGTTGTTCAACAAAAGTGGCTATTGTGGGCGTGTTTGTAAGCGGATTTTGCTGGTTCAAAAACTTAGCCTTACTCTTGAACCAAAGATTATATATACCAAATTTCAACTTTCTAGCTCAAAAATTGCGATCTCTAGAGAGTATACATACGGACGGACGGACGGACGGACGGACGGACGGACGGACATGGCTAAATCGACTAGGCTTTTGTTGTTGCATTTAATTTCCCAGTACATTTGTGCACTGAAAATTATATATAAGTGTCGATTTTATCGAACATATGCGTCTTAGAAGAGTATGAACGGCATCTAACTGATGAGCCCACCGTTCATGCTTGGGCGAAACGCACACAAGGCCAAAGGAACTACTTTTTATTATACCCTATTCCATAGAATGGGTATATTGTATTTGGTGTGGAGTTTGTAACATAGAGAAATAATACCGTTAGGTATAGAAAAGTATATATATTCTGACTCAGAATCAAAAGCCTAGTCGATTTAGCCATGTCCGTCCCTATGTATACTCTGTAGAGGTCGCAATTTTTGAGCTAGAAAGCTGAAATTTGATGTATATAATCTTTGGTTCAAGAGTAAGGCTAAGTTCTTGAACCAGTAAAATCCGCCCACAAACACGCCCACAATCGCCATTTTTGTTGAACAACCTCAATTTAATAAAATTAAATTATGTTTTTTTGTACAGTTACGATAAAAGCATAACGCTAAAATTTTGCACACGTAAGCTTTAGGTAAACTTTCTTCCAATCAAATAAAAATATTTCAGTTTGGGCGTGGCTTACGCCTATTTTGCATACAAAACCATCAATGTTGTTTTTATAAAATAACAATTGTTATATTAAAGCGAAAAACATTAAATTTTGTGGGTCTTACTGGCACATAAACATCTTGGGTATGAAATCAAAAAAATTGATTTTGCGTCTCTTAATAGAAACAAAAAGGCTTGTGTATGAAAAGAAATTTTTGAATTTTGGGCGTGGCTTACGCCTACTTTTCATGAAAGAACGAAAAACGTAGCCTTAAGAATTTAAGGCATTTTCAATGTTTAGTTTAAACCTTTTTCCTTCCGTTCGTTATTTGAGAAATATATCTCTACATTTTCTTTTGTAATTTTTTTCAATACGCCCACTTTTAAAGGCGTGATTTTGGTAAAATACATTTGTTCAGGTAAGATTGTTTAAAAACTACTCGATTCAGCTGTAGTCTTACACATATGCCTAAATACTGAAAAAAGTGCAGTTAGTGCTTCACTTTTAAGGGGCGTTTCCGTCAAAAGTCGTATAATGCATTAATTTTTTTTAAAGTTTTTTAACTATCGGTCGCAGTTTTGAAGTAAACAGATGAACACTTGGATTTATATTCCTTGGTTACGCAGCAGAGTGTGGTCCAATAATTGTTAAAAACACCCATAATCGCTCTTTCCATTCCAAATCTAATTTAAAAAAAATTTAAGTTTTGTCTTGTTTTGTTCAAATCAAATAAAATTGAATGTCACTAAGCTCATAACAATTGCCTTGACAATAAAACGTTTTAACTTTGGGCGTGGCGCACGCCTTTTTTAATTGCGCCAGCATTAATTGAACATCACACCGCACAAAATTAATGTTATTAAATTTGTTTCTGTCTGCTAAAGAAGAATTTTGTTTCTGAAACATCGGCTGCTTGCGGGAGGCAGACGCATGCACATACAAAAATATGGGGAATAGGGTATCCAACAGTTCGTTGCAAACGTACTGTAGCTCTCGCTTATGTTTTTTTATTTCAAATTAGTTAATGCTCGAATTGAAATTAAATGCAACAACTTTTGTTGTTGTGTTTTTTCAATTTTTTTCAATTTGTCTTTTCATTTTGAAAAATTTAATCTTCAATTGACAACTGGCCACGAGCATGCATAATTTTAGGGTTTTTGCTGGTAACAAGGCTCCCTAAAATATATATAATTCCCAGTACACTTGTGCACTGAAAATTATATATAAGTGTCGATTTTATCGAACATGTGCGTCTTAGAAGAGTATGAACGGCATCTAACTGATGAGCCCACCGTTCATGCTTGGGCGAAACGCACACAAGGCCAAAGGAACTACTTTTTATTTTTAATTTCAAATTAGTTTATGCTCGAATTGAAATTAAATGCAACAACTTTTGTTGTTGATTCATGAATTCATGAGGTCAATAATATAGTAATACTCGATAGAAACGTCCCCGAACCATTTAAAGGAAAACTCGAATCCCTTTGTACCAAATTTGAAGACCTTTTCGGCGCAGTAGATAATGATAGAGTAAAAACTAATGTAAGGGCTGAGATACGTACCAGTATAGACGAACCTATCTATTCAAAAAGTTATCCATATCCGGCTTGTATCCGGGAGGAAGTTGAGCGACAGGTAAATGAGCTTTTGGCGGAAAATATCATCCGACCGTCGAAAAGTCCATATAATTCACCCATTTGGATTGTGCCTAAAAGGATAAGCCTAATGGTGAGAAACAGTACAGAATGGTGATAAATTTTAAAAGACTTAACTCTTTTACAATCTCTGACACGTATCCCATCCAAGCCTTGGCGATGCAAAACTTTTCACTATATTAGACCTCACTTCAAGCTTTCACCAAATAGCCATACACTAAAGGAACTGAAAAGTTTCCTTGGTCTCACTTCTTATTACAGAAGGTTTATTACAGATTATGCAAAAATTGCAAAACCTTTAACAAACATGACTCGGGGAGAATTGTCGCAGATCAGAGCGAATCAATCCAAAAAAGTTGCCATTGAACTTAATGATGAAGGATTAAGAGCTTTCGAAACCTTAAAACAACTTCTCACTTCAGCAGAAGTTCTAGCCTTTCCTGACTTTAACAAACCCTTCAATTTGACAACGGATGCCATTGGCGCGGTATTATCTCAAGGCGAACCTGGTAAAGACAGACCGATTTCATTTATTTCTCGTTCGCTAAATAAAACGGAACAGATCTATGCAACTAATGAGAAAGAACTTCGTGCCATCGATTGGGCACTAGACAACTTGAGGAATTATCTGTACGGAGCCAAAAAGATCCGGATATTCACTGATCACCAACCCTTGACTTTCACTCTTAGTAATAGAAATAACAATGCAAAGCTCAAGCGTTGGAAGGCCAGAATAGAGGAGTTTAACTGCGAGTTGGTTTACACACCTGGTAAATCAAACTTTGTGGCAGACGCTCTCTCAAGGCTCCGAACAGAAGTTAACCACCTCTCTGGTTCAAGTTCCTCTTCTTCGCAGATAGAATCAGCAAACACACAAAATAATATCTCAAATACAGGATCGACAAAGGAAGGCCGGAATGACATGACAGATAATATACAGACTACTGCTGACGAAGGGCTGCGTGAACTATCCCGTAGTGAGGACTCCGGTACCATGCACAGTGCTAACCAGGACGGAAGCAACCTCATACCACATGTGGAAGCTCCTCTTAATGTCTTTAGGAATCAATTGGTCTTCAGGGTTGGGAAAAAAGAATTGGATGATGCCCACATGGAACCTCATCCTGGTTTTTTCCGCCACTGTATTTCCACAGAAAACCTTGATCGAACCAGGCTTAGAAAAGCTCTATTAGAAAATATAAACCCAAACCTAATTAACGGAATTAAGATTCCAGAGGAGTATCTTTGGATGCTTCAGAACGTATACTTAGAAAACTTCAGTAAATATAAAATAAGGGTTACGCAGTAACACGCGCTCAAGGGGTTTGTTATAGCCCTTTTAATGATAAGTCACAGCGCGAGCGATAGGAAGTTAGGAAGGAAGGGAAAGGAGGTGTCGATGAACATTGATCTTGAATGTTTGATGATCAAAATGGCAAGGAAAAATTGTGCCAGGCAATCCATTCCACATTCGTGTTGTACGGCTAAAGAAAGAATCTCTATATTTCACGGTACGTCCGAAATTGGGCTCAAGTGTAAACTGATGAGCGTTCCTAGCAAGACGAGTATTACGGGGGAAATGTTTAAGGGGTGGAACGCAGCTGGCTACCCCGAGTGAGCATTTTTTGTAAAAGAATCTGTAAAATTAGGAAAGACATGAGACATTTCGACGATGTTCGAGTGACGGAAATGTTTCCATAATGCTTCTCTCTCCTATCAATTTTAACGCTTATTTCTGAACTCTGTAGAGCAGGTGAAGAAAAGTTTGAGAAGCACCTGCCCAGAGATGGGAGTTATACTCGAGTTTAGGGCGTATAAACGCTTTGTAAATTGTAGCCAGATCAGAAGGGGTGAAAAACTCCTTGCATCTATTAAGAAAGCCTAAGCATCTTGCAGCATTCTTGGCAATCTCAAGTATATGATCATTCCAACGAAGATTGTCACTGATACACATACCGAGTACTGATAGCTTTTCGGCCTCCTCGATGCAAGTACCATTCATGGATAATGGCATAGGGGGTATGTTTAGCTTCAACGACAAAAGACAGCATTGAGTTTTCGACGCATTAAACTCCACACGATTTCTAGTACCCCAATTCACAATGCTGTTTAAATCGGAGTTTAACGAGCTTATCATACGATTTCGTTGTAATAACACGTCCGAATTCGAAGGCCGTGAATTATCAAACGTATACGAAAAGCTGAGGGTTGAGTCGTCAGCAAAACAATTTAATGGATTAGAAGTCACAGACAAGAGATCATTTATAAAAATGAGAAAGAGAGTCGGAGACAGAACGGAGCCCTGGGGCACACCAGCATTTATTTTGTGGAGATGAGACTTGAAACCGTCTAATACAACTTGTATTGATCGGTCCAGAAGATAGCTTCTAATCCAACGAATAAGAGTATCATCGATACCAAATGCACGCATTTTCGATAAAAGAGCTTCATGCCAAACTCTATCAAATGCCTTTGAAATATCAAGCGCAATAATCTTGCTTTCGCCAAAGCGATGCTCAGATTTAATCCACTGTTCGGTGAGATATGCCATCAGATCACCAGTGGAACGATTGCTCCGAAAGCCGTATTGACGGTCATTTAAAAGCTCCCGATCTTCGAGATATTTCTTGAGCTGACGATTTATCAGCGTTTCCATGACCTCCTTGGAAAGAAGGGACGTAAGTGCAATTGGGCTGGACAAATGCTGATTTCCATCTACTAGGAAATATTTCTGAACGATAGGAGCGATGAAAAAGCTTACGCAGTGGTTTTGCCAGCGATGAAGAACACTTCTTCAGAAGAATAGGGGTATACCATCCGGGCCAGCGGATTTGTGTTTATCAAGATCTTGAAGTACTCTTGCTACTGTACGAGTGCGGAAAAATATCTGTCCCATAGAAACATTAACGTTCTCAAGTACAGGAGGGGCAACGTAGAACTTGCAGCAAAATGAGCTGCGAGCATATTCGCCTTCTCTGAAGAGCTGACAATAGGTTTATCGTCGACGATGAGCGTTGGAACTGATGATGACGTTGAGTTCTTGACGTTTTTTACAAATGACCAGAAGTTCTTACTGCCTTTGGGACATTGCAGAATTTTTTGCCGTAACTTCTGATCATGTAAAAATTTCGTTTTGTGTATAACGGAGTTGCACGAGTTCCTAACTTGTTTGTGTTTCTTCCGATTTTCCTCAGTTGGGTTGGCTTTGTAGGATCGGAAGCTTTCTTCTTTCAACCTGATAGCTTCTTTACACTCTTCGGAAAACCAAGACTTTTCTTTTGGTTTGATACATTTTGTTCTGTGAGGGACAAAAGTTCTCATTCCAAGAAAAACCACTTCTGTAATCATTTCAGCACTAGCATCAATGTCATTATAGAGGAAGCATAATGACCAGTTAAAGTTGCGAAAGAAATTATTCAGACCGTCCCAGTTGGCTTTCTCGTATTGCCAAACGGTCCTAGTGGGAATTTTTTCTTTAACTGGATGGTTGGAGATCGAGAAATTAGCTGAAATGACACAATGGTCCGAGGTGCCAAATGGAGAAGTTACTTTAATAGTATATTTATCAGGATGGGAAGTGAGGAACAAGTCAAGAGTATGGGCAGAATGCCCATCAACATCCGGCTCATCGACAAGCTGGTTAAGATGGTTATACTCAGCAAAGATCTCGGTATACCTTCCTTCGAGTGTTGTCTGGCCAGAATAGCGGAGCCAACTTGAATTGTGTACATTGAACTCGCCCGTAATCACGACTTCAGTGTGAGGACAATGGGAAACAATTCGGGAAATTGAATCTGACAAAACATCTTACTCATCACAAGTAGACATGCTGTCAAGATTTGGACTCCTGTAATGAAAACAGTAATGAATGATATGCTTGCGGACAGTGAATTTAAGCCACAGGAAATTAAAGTTCGTATTAGAACAATGCCCATATTGGGGAAGGCTCTGGCAAGCAATATCATTCCTAACATAAACGACAAGACCATGGTGGGAAAAAAGTAATGGCACTAAGCTATATCCAAACAAACAAAATTCTGATAAATCAGTATTCTGTAAAACCTGGGTTTCACTTAATGCCAAAACAGCTGGCGTGTATTGCACAGTATGGGCGTACACAGAAAAGAAATTCTTTCTTAGCCCACGAACATTTGAATATACAACACAAAAATCACTTAATATTTTGAAAAACTAAACACAAAAGATTCAACTTTGACGAAACTAATTTCAGCCGTGCAGTATAGGCCCATATTAATTCCAATTATAAACAAACTGTCCTAGGTGTTATGCCCATAAAACAATTTGCAAACGGGAATTAATATAGACAAAAGACACGAAAGAAATATACATCAAATGCTGCTCACCTATCCAATGCAAAACCTCTTGCGATAAGCCTCACAAGAGGCTTGCATTGCATAGAAAGCAACAGTTATGGGTGGCGCGAGTGGAGAGGATGGGTATTGTTGGATGCTGTGCTGCGAATGAGCGAGGTTTGGTGTATTTTTTTTTCTTTTTATTTTTCACTGGTTTATTTCATTTTTTTTTCTAATTTTGGGTAACGTAAAGGGCTGAATTTAATTTCTCATTTTAATTTAATTGCACAATGTATTGTATGTGGTATATGAATTCGGTTTTGGTTTTTTTTTTTTTTGATTATTTTTGGGTGACACACGCGCACAGGAGCAACGCGACCGCACACGACGAGTACTTGATCGACACTCGATTGGTAGAAGATGTAACTATAGAAGACCGGATATTCTCTATCATTGAAAGAGAACACAAAAGGGCTCACAGATCCCCAAAAGAAAATAAGGAGCAGATTATCGAAAAATTCTATTTCCCACAAATGATGGCAAAAATTAGGAAATATACCACCTCCTGCGAAATTTGTCACTCCAATAAATATGATAGAAGTCCACACAATCCAGAATTGCAACCAACACCCGTCCCCAAATATCCATGCGAAATTATCCACATGGATATAATGGAGATCCAAAATGAAAAATTTCTGACTGTGATAGATAAGTTTTCTAAATTCTCTAAATTTTTTCATATTAACGACAGATCAGCTATTGGGTTCAGATCAAAACTGATAAAAATTTTGCATTTCTTCACAGTACCTTTAATGTTAGTCACGAACAATGAGAGGGGTTTCCTCAGTCCGATAGTCCTAAACCTCATTAAGAGTTTAGGAGTGAAACTATACTTAACGCCTTCTCACAGAAGCGAGGTCAATGACCAAATAGAAAGGGTTCGCTCTACGGTTCTCGAAATTTATAGATGCCTTAGAGCAGAATATCCAGACTTAAAAGTCAAAGAGCTCGTCTATGTAGCCGTTGATAGGTACAACAACACGGTACACTCAGTTATTAAGAAAAAACCAAGCGATATATTTTTTAATAGATCGCAAAGAGTCAATTATCAAAATCTTCTGAACATCCGTTCAAAAATCAATAAAGATCTAAGGGGGATAATTGAGAAAAATATGAAAGCTAGGAATCTTCGAAAGAACTTGAAAAGAGCGGTACCAAGGAAATATATGAAAGGCGATGTCGCTTACGTTGCCGTTAAAGGTATACAAAGTCAGAACAAACCCTTGTATAAAAAAGAGGTTGTAGAAAAAGACAACCGAGTAACGATATAAACATCGAGTGGTAAAAAAATCCACAAAGCCCACTTAAAAAATATTAAATGCCCAATGTAAATCGAAACTGATTAAAAAATTAAAAAAAAAAAAGAAGAACTATGGGCACAAGCCTAACAATATACCGTATAAACATGCCTTGGAGCTTAGCCCTCACGAAACAAGGGGCCGGTTCACTTAAAAGATTACTTAACTGTAATTGCGGTGGTGTTGATCCTCGTACCCTAGTAGGTTGCTTGTCATCTTAACCTTGCGGCCGAAGCGGAAGAATACGAACCTTCCGATCTGCAGTGACTGCCCCGAAAATTTAATGGAGGGCTAACTCATCAAGCATCAAAAAGAAAAATTATAAATTATATACTAAAAATAAATAAATGAAAAAATAAGAAAAAAATAAATAAAAAAAAAGAAGGGAAAACAAAATAATAATAATATATAAAATATGGAATTGAAAAACAAAATGAACTATTTTTCCATTAATGGATATACCTAAGAAATATTCTTAACGAAGAATCAAATTTTGGAAAAAAATTGAAATTGCAAGAATATGTACCTATATGTATAAATAAAAAAATGTACCAATTTCAAATCCTATAATTTAGATTATAAGAAACTAGATTCTGTAAACATCATGCTTGATAAACTTTGATTATATTGCAGATTAGTAGTTCTTTTTACTCCCATGCAGGCCTTGCATATATTCGCTTACGATTCTCCAGTCCTAACAATCAAAGAATGTAACGCTTGGGTTACGAATGGTTTCCTTAAACTTATACAATGTTATCAGTTTGGGGAAATATGACGCACTCCTTAAAGACGCCGATCAACTGGTGAACAAGTTTATTAAGGACGATGAAATGAAACTTGTTCTAAACTACCATCTTAAACAATTCAAAGCTCGTCTCGCCGAATTAAGGGACGTTAGGGCGAGAAAAAAAAGGTCAATTAACTGGATAGGAACAGCCTGGAAATGGATAGGTAGTTCTCCTGACGCATCCGACTGGGATAAACTCTTGGAAAAACAAGCGGATATCGAAGACAACAATAACCGGCAATATCTGATTAATGAAAAGTTATTCGACATGACTCAAGAAATCGCAGGGACACTCAATAAAATAATCGAGGGCTACAAGAATTCTATACAAAAGGGGGAGACGGACAGACTTAGACAGGACCTTCTTAATAAAGTTCTCATTCTAAAAGAGGGGGTAAACGAACTGATAAGAGCTTGTCAAATGGCAAAAACGAGTATTGTTAATAGTAACCTTCGGAAGAAATCAACACTATTATTAACAAACTTTAAACCTTGCCTTACCAGAATGTGGTAGAGGCTGTCGAGTTCAGCCAACCTTCAATTTATTGCAACGGGACATTCATGCTCTATGTCCTATCTATACCCAAAATTAACCCGAAAATTTATCACCTAGTAACTGCTCGTGCGGCAGTCAAAAATGCTAGACAAATTGACTTAGAATTCTCAAGACTCCTTATTAGCCATGACGAGACGTACGGACTAAAAGATAAATGTCTTAATATTGGAAACACTTCTGTGTGCCAAGAAAATACACTTAAAAGGTTGGCAGAAGATTCATGTCTACCTAAAATACTTAAGGGTGGCAACGCTTTCTGTGATTACAAGACAAATATTAAGGAAACATTTCCATCACTCGAACATCGTCGAAATGTTTCATGTCTTTCTTTATTTTACAGGTTCTTTTAAAAAAAATGTTCACTTGAGGTAGCCAGCTGCGTTCGACCCCTTAAACATTTCTCCCGTAACACTCGTCTTGCTAGGAACGCTCATCAGTTTACACTTGAGCCCAATTTCGGTCGTACCGTGAAATATAGGGATTCTTTCTTTAGCCGTACAACACGAATGTGGAATGAATTGGCTGGCACAATTTTTCCTTACCATTTTGATCTGCAGACATTCAAGATCAATGTTCATCGATACCTCCTTTCCCTTCCTCCCTAAATTCCTATCGCTCGCGCTGTGACTTATCATTAAAAGGGCTATAACAAACCCCTTGAGCGCGTGTGCATTATAAAAAAAAAAAAAAAAAAAACAATGACGAAATAGTTGAACTGATTGGCGAGAATACGATTTTTGTTTCGAATTTCAACGGAACTGTATTAAATAAAAATTCATCTATTCCTTTAGAAGGTACCTTTCTGATCCAGCTGGATAATGATACGGTTCAAATCAAGGACAGAACGTATCAGAGCAAAGTTGCTATCATCCCCAAGCATTGCCCCCTGTGCTATCAAATGTTACTGGCAAAAGGATCATCCCGAACCTGGAATACGTGCACAACCTTAGTGCAAAAAATATTGAACTCATTAAATCATTACATACACATCTTAACTCTTCCATATTCGCAGAAGTTCTCATCATTATAATAGTTGTAGCTATCGCCTGTCTACTCTGGAACAAGATCTACGGTAGAGCCCACATCCCACAGCTTCGCTTATCATTTCGTCAGAAACCGATACCTGTACCAAAACCTACCCCAGGAGTCAATGACACCAACGGAAGCTCAGGTTGTTGCCCTAGTTCAGCAAGCGATCTGCGGGACGCAGATATTTAAAATGGTGGCAGTTATCACGGTCAGGCATTGACCCAACCAGATAAATGTGTCGACGATGCACACGAGCATCCGCTTCGCACTTTGAATTGTTTCCCACCTGGAAACTTGAGCCGGGCGATTACCTTTGCGCACGGCCTGGATGGGAACTGCTGGTCAGCAATATTAGATTAAGATATATGGTATGAAAACTGCTTGTCAGCAGGAATAAGCTAAGCGATGAAATGTTTTATGATTTAATTTTGAAGCATTGTTATTTGTGACTTAGATCAGTGCAGTTGCACGAAAATAAAGTAAAGATTATAAAAACGAAACTAAAGAGTTTATCTGGGACCGGTGCCAAGGTCCCGAAAAATATATTTTTTTATTATTAAGGATCCGAGATCCGTTACTTGCATGTGATGGATATCGAGTATCAAGTATCGAAGAAGGTTGAATACCCAATTAATTGTTTTTGTGGCAATAAATCAAGTGATCGCTGGTGCGATCCCGTCACAGCGGGCTTGAACTTTTTGTTCGCAGGAATGGAGTTGTTTGCCCACCCATTGATTGGGATTTAAAGAAGTAGGTTCGGTTATTTTTGAATACCTTGGCAACAAAAAATCGTAGAGCCAAACGGTTTTCAGTGTTGGATTAAAGATTAATGGGAGCATTGAATTCTGAGAACAAAAATTATACTTAATTACGTAAAATTTTGAAAAAAATTAGTTTTGAAATTATTTTTCAAATTTTTTTTTTCAAAATTTTGAGTTTGAAAATGTATATTTTTTAAACTATTCGTTAAAAGAATTTTATTTAAAAACAAAATGAAAGAAGAAGTTTTTGGCTTTCCAAAAAGGTATAACACGGTGTTGTAAACGAAGCCGTTGATTTTTAATATTTTTACTTGCGATTATAGGTACTATAAGGCAAGTTATGCATTCGTAAAAAAAAAATTTTTTTTTTTGACAATCAAACATAACATTACGATGATAGAGAAGCCTAAAAAAGTGGGTCCGACAATTCTGTCTGTCTGTCTGTCTGTCTGTCTGTCTGTCTGTCTGTCCGTATGTCTGTCTGTATAGTTACCTACAGCCTAAACGGCTGGACCGATTTGCTTCAAACTTGGTACATAGTATTATTATGACGTCCTACAGAGGGGTTTTTGGAATTAGCATCCTAGCTCCAAAACTAACGGTACCTGCCATACGATTTTTTGTGAAAAATTAAATTTTCTCAAAAACGGCTCCTACGATTTTGATAAAACTTTCTGAATGATGTTTTCTGTGCAAACTTTATATTTTGGTTGGAATAGATTTTTCAGGAAAAGTCTTATAACGGTACCTCCCATAGGACCGGTTTTTTGAAATCCGATTTTCTCGTAAGCCGCTTGACGGATTTCGATGAAATTTTTAATGTATAAGCCCTTTTATAAACTAAATAATATGAATTCTTAATTTTTCCAAAAAATGTTTTTTTGAGTTTTTAAAAAAAGTTTAAATTTTTTTTTTTAACTTTTGTTTTTTCCAAAAACGGTTTAATCTATATTTTTTAATTTTATTTTTCTGATAAAAACTACAAAGTGCTAAAAGTTTGCATACTCAAAAAAATTTGGATTATATTTTCGAAAAGTTTTTCAAAAAAAACTGTTTTTTGAAAAAACTGGTCCAACGATTTTGAAAAAAATTTTCGTACAAATTCAAAAACGTAAAAGAAACATGATGGCTTACTTCATTTTCTCCAAAAAACGTTTTAGGTATTGATTTTTAAGTGATTCATAAAATTTCATAATGATTTTTTCAACGCTTTTTTTCCCAAAATCTCAAGCACCCAAGACCATTTTAACACATTAGAGCAAGTTCGTACGACCCAGTCGTGCACTTTATTTTTTTACAAAATAAGTCAATTTTTCAGAAAATTGCCCCTCCCGGCTAAAGGGGGGGATAGACCCCCCCTCCCATGCGATTATTTTCTCGTCTCAACTCAACCTACATGCTCTAGCTTTTTGGCACAACGCTCGTGAATCACCCTGTATAGGTATACTATTAGTAAATAAAAAGAAGTAAAACCAAACAATGTTAAACCAAAAACTACAAAATATTTGGAAAATAAACACGAACAATTAACATTTATACTACGACCAGCGTTTTGGCTCAAATGTACATACGTTAAATTAATTATTTTTTGTAAAAAAGATGATTAAACATTACATTCATACTAAAACTATTGCGCACGATTTGTTCATATTTTATAAATCTATTTACTTAATTTCTTTTTCTTAGATATCTTTTGTTTATATTATATTTTCACAAACTAAATGATAAACGTCTCCATGGGACTGGCTGCAAAATTTCAATGTCAACTGCAAACTGCGTAACACCCACACACACTTATCTTGTATAACATACATAAATGTGATTTTCCAATAATGTTTTTCTTAAAGCGGGTCCTTGTTATTGTAAGTGTAGTAGAATTTCTCTTAGCAACAATATTGATTAGTGTGACCAGGTTTTGCTTTCATATAAACATAGTTCTATTTGCACCAATTTTTGTGTTAAATTTTCTAGAAGCTGGTCACACTAGTGAAAAGTAACTAAGGCGACGATTTTGTGTATACATTTTTTTGTACGTGTTTTTAAAAGCGTGCCGATGTTGAATCTATCTCTCTTTCACTATTACACTTCTTAGTGTCGTCTTTTTCTTGTATAAATTGTAAACAAATAATAATCACGTGGAGAGTGTCCCTACTCATTAGCACGGACCAATAAGATACAGACCGCCAACTCACTATATGGTCTCTCTTTTTGCCAACAAGCTGAAAATCAGCTGATATGCCATTTATTTTGAGAGTGTGACGCTCTCCCTTGCTTTTTAAAACCATTTAGCAAACACACCAAAAAAATAAATGGCATACGCAGGGATGGTTGCCACCACTAAATGCACAGTAAGAGATGTACACGTATTCACGGACAGGAAAAAATATTTCGAGGGTGTTTCAGGCAAGAGGATTACGAGTTGGCGGTCTGTATTGGTCTGTGCTCATTAGTAGATATAGATATACTCTGACTGAGTCTGCAGCTGAGAGAGCGCATCGTCATCAAGCGAAGCAAGAGAGGAAAGACTCTTAAGCCGAAAACAGATGTGCAGAGGGTTTGCACGCAGCGCTGCATGCAGAGCCGAACCTAAAACAGATGTGCATACTTTTTTGTATTTTGTATTTTATTGAGTCTTTAAGAAAATTTTACAGTGTAGATATACTTATACAAATTTGTCAATTATATTTAGAAAACGGCGGCTATAATGTATTGCCTGCACTGGAATTATAATGTTTTCCTCATGGATGTCAATTAATATTGTTTGTCTGCTCTTGCTCATGGAGCTATATGCTGTTGCGCGTGACGTGTTGTCACTTTTGAATATTTACATATATATACAAATAAATACTTGATCTAGCCTACGATAAACCTATAATAAACCTACAATAAACAACCAGAAAATATAAACTATATAGAATATATAGATTTGTTTCGTTTAAGTGGAAATTTTTAGAGCGAGTACGCTCTATATCTTGATGTATGGAAAATGGAATCACATTGAAAATACATGAAATAAAAGAATTATTAAATGAACAAAAAGTATTATTTAGAGCAGGAACACTCTATTGAGTTACGAAAATTGAATAAATTACATTTGTAACATGAAATCACGAATTACGTTCACATAAAAATTTTCCTTTTAGACGATTACTTTACTTTATAAATTAACAATTACTGGTTAGAGAGTATAAAGAAAATGAGCAAACGTTTTCTATGTGAATAGAATATTTTATAAACCAAGTTGCTGCATTATGACGTTGCTGCTGTTTGCGGTTTTGGTGCTTGTTGCTCTCACACCAATGCTAAATGTAGTGCCCTTTTTTTTCATTTGGTGGGCTTTGGTTAAAACTCCAGACAATGTTCCTTGTGGAATTCTGTAGCCGATTAAAGATGAATTTAAAGTTGCTGCTACAGGATCCGTTGTTTGAATTCGCCGCTAGTTTGCGGTGGATGAAAATTCCGAAAGTTTACCGCTCAGCCTGTTGCTTTAACTGTACACTCTCCCCAAAGTTACAGTTAATAACCGTGAAGAAACTTCTAGCGGTGCTGAAGGAAAAGGGACTTTCGGAAGACGAGTTGCTGGGCACTATTTGTGCCCTGGTTGTTACTTTTTTATTCACGATAAGAAATGAAAATATTTGCCAATAAAACTTTTACTTTTTTTTTGCTTTAGATTAATGGACGGCAGTGCTTGGCACAGCACAACCGTCCTCTATCACGACCTCGACATCTCTCAATGTGCATACTTTAAAAATTGTAAAATGCCTAGTTCTGTGAAATCGAAGGAAGAATGTAGCAAGGTACATAAAGACAAGGTAATATATTCCCGCTCATTTTTTTTTGACATCTGTCAAAACTTTTCAAAATGGCTGGTGCATGTGACCCTCATACATTTATTGTATCCTGATTCTTAATAATTGTGTGCGGATTATTTTCTTCCTAATCCATTAAAACTTTTATAAAAATTATAAATATGCGGTGTGCTATGTTCGGGTGTTGCGTAAATAATAAAAAAAATAATAATGCTGACATTTCTTTCCACGCGTTCCCAAAAAAAACAGAAAATGTGCAAACAGTGAGTGTTCTTGTGCCATAGAAAGGATAAATTAAATACTAATACGGCTAGAATTTGCTCTAAGCATTTTAAGGAAAGTGATTTTGAAGTGATGAACAGCCCGTAGATGATTTGGAATCTCTACAATACGATGGACTCGAATATTTGGCGGGGTATATTTGTCATAGGATTAAAAAGCCGGATCTTGTTGTGCAAAGCAATCAGCAGGAATCTTCGTTTTCTTGGACGAATCAACTCACTGAAGGATTTCTTCAAAAACCAACAGACAAAATGATGGCAGAAATGATAAAGTTGGAGTCAATCTTTAAGGAATTAAACAAGGATGCTATCGTTTATTCACGCCATTATATAAAAAATTTCATTAGTGTATCTAATCATATTCTTTTGGACATAAAAGTTAAACAAATCTTTTTTCGATCCAGGATGTATTTCCGTATCAATTATCTTAACACTGTTCAACAAGAAAATTCCAGAAAAAGAAAGAGAAAAATCAATAAAACGATTTTATAAAATTATATGATGATTTTTTTATTCAATTTGGGAAAAAATATATTAAACCTTAATTTCTTCTTAGATATTGTCGACTAGCAATAAAAGTATGTCTTTTAAAAATAGTCCATACGAAACCTTAGGCACTTTCATACAAAATATTTGATATGGTCCCTACCTTTATAATAAATAAAAGGAAGAACTCCTTGACGACTACCGCATCGAATCACCTTTCACATAATGCTGTGTGATGGTACCTTTATTTGCCCATTTGAGCATCATTACCGATTTCACTGTGTCACTGTGAGATTGTTGTAAGTATCGATGAAGTGCTCTTGAATTAGATCATCGTATTGGTCTGCTTCTTGTTTGAGACGAACTTTGCTTTCGTTGCCTAAATGTTGTTCGAACTCACTGCGTCCGATAAGGAAGACCACTCGCACGGGATATCCATAATTGGAAGTGTCCTATGTGTAATGAATTTTGAATTAATCTTACAAATTGTAATTGGTGAACAACAAAGCTCTTACATTGAAATACTCTTTGTAACGATTAAAACTATCTGTTCTCTTGTCTAGGTAATGGCCATCCATTTCAGCATGCATCGCTCCAACCATGTTATAGTTGAATTTCGATTCATTTCCAAATGTTTCTCGTATGTTTTGCCTAGAAATAGAACGATGTTTAACTCTTAAAAATTTAGTTTTTGTGTTCTTTAACGGAAAAACAGTGGTCCCTCGGTCATTTCTGCTGGATTCATGGAAAAACTTACGTCCACAAGGATCCATCGGTAAGATTTAACCAGAAGTTATTCGTAACATCACATTTTCACACTTCTAGCCAGTGGGCGAAATTTTTATATCATTATTATATTGCCTGCTTCTCTATCTTTGCTATGCGTATGGTTGACTCGGCCGCAAGAACACCATCCACCGGCTGTTGAACAATTAATGGTTATTCAATACTTGAATAATAAAAGATTTCAGCTACCTTTGGCACCACAATAACATGGTATATGTCCTTGTTGGAACTATGCAGGCTTTTATTGTCAACGCCACCTTTGACACCGATAGCCAGAAGTGTTATCAGTTTTCAGCTCCTGAAACAAAAAAAACTGAATTGAAAAACTTTATACATACTTTATATACTTACCACTGCATACAACTATGCATAGAAGCATTTATAAGCTCAATTCAGTTCATTATTTTCTTTTAAAACAATTAAATTTGGTAAAATCAATATAATGTGTACTGGCGACAGTGCCTTGGGTCATATGAAGACACCATTTTGATTTTTTTGTTTGTTTACTTTTTTGACAGATGCGGAATATATTTGGTGCGTTCTTTTTCTAACCATAGTCGACATTCGTTACGAATGTCAACAAAAACGTGTTCCTTTAATCTAATTCGTTACGATTTGTTACGAATATGACGTCATAACAGCGTTCCTAAATTCGACAATTAGTTACGATTCGTTACTATTTCCAATTCACCTCCATGATATGAGTTGCGTTTGTTGATCTGTCAAATTGGATGCTTTGTTTAAAAATGAATCTTAAGTGAGTGATCAACAAGAAACAATAAAATGGATTTCACGCCAATTTCGAATGAAGAAGGACAATTTATTTTGCAAGACAACAGAATATTATCTTTAAATAAAGAAAATGGTAGGTATCATGTTATTTTTTTTTATTTTCTTATATTAATGAATTTCGTTGCAGAAAGGATTTGGGTGACTTTAACACCAGAGATATGTTCCCTAATTCATATTCCGGAGAATTATGCAGCCTGCTCCAGTCGCAACTTTATTCATTTTGAGAATTTTAAATAAATTGAAAGTGGTTGTTTGACAGTCTAACAAATTCTAACAAATGTATCGTTCCTAAATGCTTTGTAAAAAACCCAACAAATCTTAACAATGACACTTCAACGAATTTGATTTGACATAACAACAAATGTCGACTATTGTCAGAAAAAGAACGCACCAATTACCTTGTCTTTATGTACCTTGAGAATGTAGTGTCTGTCTGCACGCAAATTCAAAAGACTTTTTTGCTTTACTCGTGTGGTTAACTAGTCCTCGTTCAAAATACACGGGAGCGTTTATAAAAACTTAAATAAAATGTAATTCACATGATTTTAAGCTTTTATACTACGTTTTCATTAGGGCCGAAATAAGGTAATTTGGAAATTTGCTAAAAATGTGTTGGTTGAACACCAAGCTATCTTTTTTTTCTTTCTTTTTTACAACCTTTTCATTCTTTCTTCTTGTTTTGTTATGTTTACGACCGCCGGCTGTTGCCCTGGATTTTATTTAAAAAAAGTTATTTTGTTTCGATTACTTCTTTCATTGCCTTGTATTTTGTTTTGTTTACTTTTGCCGTTGCCTTGGATTTGTTTCCAATTTGACATTTTAGAAAATATCTGTTCAATTGTTTTCAATTAACTTATACAATATGTATGTATACTCATTTATACACTACCTACAAAAGCAATTTAAGCATTTAATTTTAACATTATATTTTTTATTTAATAGAAATTATCAAATCATTAATTTGTACGTGATTTAAGCAACATTGTTTCTCCACTAAGATTGTATTAAGTTTTCTAGCTTGAGCCAAACTCAACTTCTCAGTTCAAAAAATTCAATTGTGTCGACTCTAGCAAAGCTTGTTTATTGTGTGCGAATAAACCCCGCACATCTGTTTTCGGCAAAACTGTCAAAATAAGTAATGCCAGATACTAGTTATTTTAATTTTTTTCGTTTGTTGTTGTGGCTGCAATGAAACTAGGCAGCCTTTTTAGGAATAGAGACATCGTGCAGCGCAAGGCTGCGTGCATACCCTGGAAAGTGACAGCTCCCATAAGAACACGTGTTTGATTTTTTTTCTCTACATGGGAAAAGGCTGCACATCTGTTTTGACCATTACACACTTGAAGCTCATGTAGGCAGTTATAAAGCTCCTTTATTTTCGCAAAGCAATTTACAATGGGAATGTTCCAGAAAACGTTTGCACAATTTTTTAGCAAAGATAAATCTGTTTCCGAAATGCGAACACAATAATTATGGAACTTATTGGCACAAATACCACAAGAAATGAGATTTTCGCCAATTGCGTCATTACATTTATAGTACATTCAGACATATTAGACAAGGATGTACGTAATGTTCGAAAATTGAACATTTCTTTTCTCTTTCTTCTTATTTCTAAAGGCTATTATGGCCAACTGATGTATTTAAAGCGGCATATACACTGGTCAAAATCTCATCAAGCATGTGAGAGTGTGTTCGTCATGATTGATGAAAAATCAAAAATGTTTGATTTGTCTTCAAGCATTCAATGTAGGTACCTATACGTATTGCAGACACTCTCACATGCTTGATGAGATTTTGACCAGTGTATATGACGCTTAACAGATCGGAAAGAAACTTTAAGTTGGGCTTAAGGACTAACCATAACTGAAGAATGGTACGTACGTTGACTTACGAAACAGTAGAAATACATGTGATTTGTATACCCAAACCGAAATGACTTTTTGTTCAGTTTCGGAAAGTTTCGTTCACTGACATTCCTGTTTTTCTAAAGGGTATTCTTCTTCTTTGTTTCTTCTTATTTTTAGAGGCTATTATGGGCAACTGATGTTCTTTACAAATCGGAAGGAACTTTTCGTTCGGTTTTAACACTTGCTTACTTTTTCTTTCGCGTATTATGGTTGAGCCTTTAGACAATCGCTTCCCTTTTCTTTCGCGTATTATGATTGGGTCTGTTTGAAGTCTTCAACAAACTACATTATCTTCACAGGCATGATGCGTCGTTCAATTTGCCACGTTTTTACAATTAATTATTGCTATTGAATTTGTTTTTCATACAAAATAATACAAAACGGTTTGGCCCTCATTTGCGGTTTTGAAGTGTATTTATCATACATTTGTCCTGCTTTTTTTTTTTGTCAATGATAACCCTCATCATTATTGTTTTCTCATAAAAAAACGAAGTTTTTTTTTCACAAAAATAATTTTATTTTTTGCATAAATTTTTTTCCTACGTGTGTACAACTTAATTTTCAATAATAATACAAAAAAAAAAAAAAAAAATAAGGTAGTAAGATGAATAAATGAAAAGTAAATGCATATGTAAATATGAAAAAAAAAATAGAATTACCAACTAACTTATATAACAACAAGTTAAAATGTATGAACATTCAAAAATTACATACTTAATGCATTTAATTGTCATAATTCACAACATATTGTTACATGAATAGTGTTTGTCTCAACTACAGTTTCATTTTAACCGTGGTAGCGAATAAATGGTGAATAATTAGTGGTGCTAAGATAAAGAAATAAATAAACAGTTTGAATTTAGATAAAAGTGAGTTTCATTTATAGAGATAGTAGTGATAAATTAAAAGTAAAAGAAAATAAGTTTTATTTTCGAACCTAAGACTAAAAACATTACAGTGGTGTCAGAAGTGAAATAAAACTTAAGTGCATAATTAGTTTGAACAAATAGAAGTGAAAAGTGATAAAGTGACTATGGGTAAACTGCATCCAGAATCAGATGGAATGGTAGAACGATTTAACAGAACGCTCAAGGAACACCTTTCCAAAGTAGTGGAAGACTGTCAATGAGACTGGGACCGATGCATTCCACTGTTCTCGATGAGCTATCGGAGCGCAGTACATACCACTACAGGACATACTCCATGGGAAATCTTGTTTGGTTCAACAATGCGACTACCAAGTGAAGTGAAATTTGGATGCCCTCCAAATGAGCCACAAAGCCAAGAAGAATATGTGGACGATCTCAAAAAGAGACTCACGTACATTCATGAAAGGACCAGAACAAAGATCAAGGATGCCAGTGATCGCATGAAAACACGTTATGATGCACATGCAACGACGACGGGTTTTCAAGTGGGAGATCTTGTGTGGTTATACAACCCCCATCGGAAAAAGGGACTGTCACCGAAGCTCCAGCAAAATTAAGAAGGCCCTTACAAAGTTGTCACCAGAATCAATGATGTTGTTTACCGCATTTAGAGAGGTGTTAGAGGCAAGATGAAAGTTGTTCACATGGACCGACTATGCCGCTACAATGGCCAGGGAAGTGATAGACTTGGGACGAACAATCTTAAGAAGGGGGCAATGTTACATGAATAGTGTTTGTCTCAACTACAGTTTCATTTTTAACCGTGGGCGTGGTAGCGAATAAATGGTGAATAATTAGTGGTGCTAAGATAAAGAAATAAATAAAGAGTTTGAATTTAGATAAAAGTGAGTTTCATTTATAGAGATAGTAGTGGTAAATTAAAAGTAAAAGAAAATAAGTTTTATTTTCGAACTCAAGACTAAAAACCTTACAATATTGAAGATTAATGGACAAACATTTATATATTATAGTAACAAATTCGTAAGGTATAGGTTATTATAAAAAACAAAACAACAAGAAATATTATAATCTCTGACAAGAAACAATTTATTTTCTAAGTAAGGCACATTTTGAATGCATTGGATTTGTTTTTTTTTGTATTTAAAATCAAAACCTGTATGGTTTTTATCTTAAAATTAATTCTATATGTATTCAAACCACATCATTTTAATGAAGCAAAACTTAAAAAATATACCTAGAAAACAAAAACAGAATGTAAAACAAAGTTTCTCTAAAAACTTAAATTGTGCTTTTTTTTTAGCAAGCTGAGGATTTCGTTGTTCAACATGGGAGAAAGTTTCTCCTTTGGATTGTTGTTTTGGATTTTTTCATATTATTATTCTAGACTTAAATTTTATAAAAAAAGGTATACGTACGTAAAAATAATAAAAAAAAGCTATGTATCTTAACTTAATCCTGTAAATGGGACTGCCACACCGAGAATGAGAAAACCAAAAGACTTGATGCACTCAACTTTAAGTCGAAGCCAAACCACAAAAGAATGAAACGGAAAAGGATTTGCAAATGAACGTAAGGGGATGCAAAAAAAAAATTTAGAAGAAGTGTGCCTTCTTTTTACTTGCGATTATAGGTACTATAAGGCAAGTTATGCATTCGTAAAAAAATTTTTTTTTTTTGACAATCAAGCATAACATTACGATGATAGAGAAGTTGAAAAAAGTGGGTCCGACAATTCTGTCTGTCTGTCTGTCTGTCCGTCGGTCTGTATCGGCACGTACAGCCTAAGCGGCTGGACCGATTTGCTTCGAACTTGGTAGATAGTATTATTATGACGTCCTACAGAGGGGTTTTTGGAATTAGCATTCTAGCTTCAAAACTAACGGTACCTGCCATACGATTTTTAGTGAAAAATTGATTTTTCTCAAAAACGGCTCTTACGATTTTGATAAAACTTTCTGAGTAGTGTTTTTTGTGCAAATTTAATGTTTTAGTTGGAATAGATTTTTCAGGAAAAGTCTTATAACGGTACCTCCCATAGGACCGGTTTTTTGAAATCCGATTTTCTCGTAAGCCACTAGACGGATTTCGATGAAATTTTTAATGTAGAAGCCCTTTTAAAAAAGAAATAATATAAATTCTTAATTTTTTCAAAAACAGTTTTTTTGAGTTTTTTAAAAAAGTTTCAAAATTTTTTTTTTATTTTTGTTTTTTCCAAAAACGGCTTAATCTATATTTTTCTAATTTTATTTTTCTGATAAAAACTACAAAGTACTAGAAGTTGGCATACTCAAAAAAAATTTGGAATATATTTTCGAAAAGTTTTTCAAAAAAACTGGTACAACGATTTTGAAAAAATTTTTCGTAAAAATTCAAAAAAGTAAAAGAAACCTGATGGTTTACTTCATTTTCTCCAAAAAACGTTTTAGGTATTGATTTTTAAGTGATTTATAAAATTTCGTATGATTTTTTCAACGCTGTTTTTCCAAAATCTCAAGCACCCAAGACCATTTTAACACATTAGAGCAAGTTTGTACGACCCAGTCGTGCACTTTATTTTCTTTGCAAACGAAAAAGGAGCGGCAATGCCAACTTTCTAGTAAGCATGACATTGTCAGGAACGTACAACTATGGTCATTAAGGGACCAATACAACTATAAGGCGCAATTTAAAAAGGGTTTTAACGTTGTAAAATCGTCTTTTAAATCGTAATCGTCAGAAAGTTTCCGAAGTTTTAATGAACTGTACAATTTTTTATGGGAAAGCTTTTACAACAAATCACAAGCTTTCACGCAAAAATGTGTGTCCTTAATATCGTAAATGGCTATGTGTGTCGTCAGCTTTTTAATTTTTCGGCGTGAGAAAGTTTACGACTATACGACTGATAATGATTTGTAACATAAATTATTTTTTTAACAAGTGAATACCCGAAAAAAGATGTACCCTATTACTGATAACTGGAAGTCATTCTTCTGTCACATTCCTTCTAGTGATCAGAACAAACAATATAACATGTAAATGGCAGTACAAATGTCTGTGTGAGAAATATGTACAAGCTTAAAGATATAATAACTTCAAAAATGTTTGAATTTCTTTTTTATATCAAATTAAAAAAAAATTACTAGAAGGGAAAGACAGCTGCAGTTTTTTGGACTTTATTTTTAAAGCTAACTTCCCGGACTCAACCGAGAAATCACTGTGGCAAAGAAAGTAGCTGAAATGCAAAATGTCAAAAACGGAGTTGCGAATCTGTCTAGGTACAAAGTAAACAAACAAGAATGGCGGCTCCCTGTGACTTTTCTATTCATGAACTGTAAGTTTTCGCAATACAATATAATCTTTGTCAGTGTTCAATGTATTAAATAGTCACAGTTCACCACCGTTTTGCAGAACTTCAAAAGATGTGCAGAACGCAACCAGAAATCCTCGGGAATATAGCTATAACCTGTGCTACATGCAGGTAAGGTTGAGCTTACATGTATTTCAACTTGTGCTAAAGCAGTCATTTTCCTTGATACTCCTTATTTTGAGTTTCCAAATGTCAAAAAAGTAGTACATGTTTATTATTTATGAAGCAGGACTTGTATGTATGTAGGTACTACAATTAATTTTCATATGACAGCTAAAACTTTTTGTTGCAGCTGTGTTATGATGGAATTTTTTAGGTCTTTGAAAATTGACACTGTTTTTCCAGTAAACCGTCAAAATGAGAGGTATCCAAGTTTTGCGCCTTTTGGTATGAAAATCCTAAGCCCGTCATTGGATTTTTCTGTTAATGACAAAATAAGATACGTACACACTGTTCGAAAACGAGGCAAAAGTATAAAAGTAACAAGTAACAAACCAAGACAGTATAAAGGATCCAAACCAGGAATATGAAAAATAAAAAAATACTTCAAGTTCTTTTTCTGTTGCGTTGGTTTCCAGACTTAAGACTTTACTTTCGTTCGTACTGTAGTACCTATAGGTTTATATATGACAATAACAGTAATGCATGTGAACTGTGGTAAAAAACAAAACAAAAACGGAAGTGGAAACTTTAACGAAACGAGTGCACTTAGAAACCCCTTCTGTCACAACGAAGAAAAAATAAGAACGACAACGGAGTAAGAAGGATCCGGCTTTGCTAGCAATTAGCAGCCAAAACATATGCACCGGGTTAAGTCCTCGTGAATAGAGTTGTTGCCTCTGCTGCCGCATAAAAGGTTTATTATCACCGTGAGCAGGTGAACTTAGAGCCGCCTCCATTTATTTTTTTGCAGGAGAGGATAAAGCGAAATGAGCATCAGTCAACTAAAGAAATAACAACTGTAAGATAATGAATACAAGTTAAAAAGAAGAAAATGGGAAGACGCGTGTATGTCAGCTCTGAATAGTTCCAAAGAGTCCTTAAATCCATGGCACGCACATAATATCATTGTTTTGAAGAGGGGTGGGGGCATTAAAGACACGAGGATTCTCAGTTATTGTAGTTCTTCAGTCATTTACAACGTGGTGGAGAGTAGAGCCACTATATTTGTGTTCGTTGTTCTCTACCTTTCCTTCTTCGCTCGTTGGTCTCAAATAGTTTTCCGGGATTATTGTTATTATTATAGATATTATTATATCTAAGCTTATTAAGATCTTAAGAGGGAATCTCAGCAGGAATAAGGGAAGACTTCAAAAAGTTTTTAGTATGGCTTTGGAAAAATTGAAATATTTTGTTTCGTGAGTAGGTATTTGTAGTACCCCGTGGCGTAGTGGTTAGTGTGTCGGACTGCTACGCCGAAGGTTCAGGGTTCGATCCCTGACGTTGCCACCTTAAGTTTTTTTCCGGGGTACTGCCTCTTGCGAGGAAGTGACAAATCCTCCAAGAGTAATTAATGTCATGGAATGTGCTTCTCTGTTAGCCGTTCGGATTCGGCGGTAAAATGTAGGTCCCTTCCATTCCTGCAGAATATCAACGCACACACAGGAATGGTTGAGAGTGTAAGTCACAGGCCCCGGCCCCGCTTGGAGCTGTTGTGCCAACAATTTATTTTATTTATTTTTGAGTAGGTATTTATGTTCCTTTTTTACTTAATTGTTTGGCTTTAATAATAAACTTTTTCTTCTGTCTCACTGTGTAGAGCTTTGCGGTTTGATATGCTTTTCGTTTATTGTGCGCTGTGTATACTGTAATCTGTGTCATAATTATGAATGACAGGCAAGAAGAGATTCAGCAGGATTGTGCATATTTGAAATGACCAGGTTTGTATTTTTTAAATGTATTCTTGTCTCTTATATGACGTGGCCTACTCTAAATAAAATAATATGTGAATGTGTGTAGTTTGAGGTTCGTAGCCGATTTCAATGCTGCTTTTGGGAAAGCCGATTCTTTGTACACTATATTCAGAATTCAGAAATACAAATCTTTTGAAAAGGTTAGTTTACTTATAATTATTGTTTACATTAAATGTTAAAGGATTACAATAATTTGAAAACAAGATTAAGTTCTGGTGGATGAAAAAAACAACTTAAAGTTTGCAATAAAGACAAAAATACTAAGCTTCAGTAAGGAACGGAATCATGTGGCTGAAGCTTTAGTAAATAGATGAAATTACGTGATACAAGAAACATTACATCGATTTTCAAGTGAAACAAATGTTTCCGTATATCTAATGGTTCTTTCAGCTCAGTTTTAAGGCGGTTTTCTGGATTCTATCCAGGAGACGCAAATGTGTGACATGATCATGTGCCCACATATGAGAATTGTTATCCAGCTTTGAGCGACTGTATGTAGACAAAGACAACATTGAGTATTTGAAGTGTTCAATTCCTCACCATTAATAGTGCAGCATTGGACGACGCTGTCAATATCATAATTTAATGACATTATCATACGCTGCCGTTGAAGAATTACATCCAAAGAAAAGGGGTTTAAATCTGAAAGTGAACATAAAAAGCTGTGGGTACTGCCGTCAACCAAACAAGACAAGGGAAAGAGGCAGAGTATCTGACTGATACACAAATAAAACTCCGCTCCACTAAAATGGAATGGACCCAAAAGTAGGTAATCTATCGTCAAGACCAAATGCACGCTCTTTCGACAAGAGAGAATAGTGTCAGACTCTATCAAAAGCTTTGGAAGTCTCATACCTAGGATTCAGCTAGGTATTTGAAACTCGCAGTATGTTGAAGATTCTTAATTACATGGAATGTCAAGAAGCATTCTTTTAATGTGTGGAGGTACCTACATTAAAAAAAATGCCAACCCATCATACAAATTTCGACAGATTTCGAGAGATATATGTTTAAAATTTGAACCTACTAGACTTTTCAAGTTTGTGATTACATAGGTATAAATGAAAAATAAGTACCAACAACTTTTCTGAGAATAAATAGCCCTTTCTATACATTTGCATTTCCGAGCTCTTAAGACTACCATTTCTACCTTCCTTACCTAACCCATATGAAACTTAAATGCAGCATTGAGGAGGCAGAACAGTATTACTCACATTCGAATCCTGTTATTTGAAGGATTTCCTTGAAATTTCATTAACTTCTCAAGAGACACACTCCCGATTCAGGTTAAGTTTCAGTTGAGAATTCATTCAGTTTCCACGAAATTAATAATTTAAATTTTATCCATAACTGTCTTCCAAGCAAACAATAAAATGTTAACCTCAATTTATATTCATCATACTACGTATCCATTTCCAAATCAGAATTTAATAATAGAAATACTCTCCGCTTACATCTCGCTTTTGCGACAATATTTTTGATATTGCTGATATTATTTCTGTTGTTGTTCTGTATTGGCTGGATGATGTTGATGATGACGATGATCTCCCCAGGCCACCAAGTCTTGTGCTAACACTTCCAGTTAAAGCAACGCCAGCCATCATTTTAGCTTTCTTTCTTCGGCAGAGTAGCTCATTCAATGCATAAAAGGGGGCAGCACATAACTATGGGTGACAGAGCTGGAGTCCTCGCTCTTAATTACTGTGGACATAGCGTCGGTGGGATCACCGTTGGCGGCAGCAATGGCAGAATTGGCCGGATGACATCCCGATGGGGGCACTTGTTGTTGATGCTGCTGGGATGATTGCGATTGTTGTGGTTGATGTGATAGCGGTGGTGCACCAACGAAGTGAGTTTGCTGGTGCTGCTGCTGCTGCTTAAGGTCTTGGTTGTGCTTCTGCTGCTGTTGTTGTTGCGGGTGGTGCTGGTGCTGTGGATCCAAGTGACAACTGCCAGAATATTTAGCTGACTCATCTAAATTGCTAATTGAATGTACGTACTTTGGTTCTTCGAGATACTTTCCATTCTGATGCTGTTGGTGAGATACACTGCAAGTAGAAACATAGATTTATGTAGACATTTGCGAGAAGAGAAAAGAGGGTGATGGTAAATTAGATAAATGTGCTAACAAACTTTGAATAGAAAGCTGTCAAGGGGCGTAAAAGGACACAATGTTGGATTGGAATAATGAAGGCCAATTAGTACCGGGGAAAAGAGATTTAATTACCATTTCATTTACTACACTGTCGCTGTCCCCTGTTTCGAAAGCGGGGATGACATGAACTGCTAGCTTGATTGAAAAAGGTGTACGATCTACAGTTGAGTCAAGCGGCGTAAGTCCATTGTCCTTTGCATAAGGATATAAAGGATTAAGTTGTTAATTAGTTGAAAGCAAAGATAGAGAGATAAGATAATAAAATCATTGCATAATGCTCAGGGAATAAGAAAAGCTGCTTGTTGAAAATAATGTTTATAGTTTCTGTTTTGCAATACGCAGCCATGAAAGATGTTATAATTTCTAAGAGCAGACACTTTAATCAAGTTTTTCTGAAATAGTAAAGCTGTGTACAGAAAGATGGCGAAATGATGATATGCAGATACTTTTAGGATATTTCAACGCCAAAATAGGGAAAGAAACCATCTTTTAGCGAGTTAAACAAACCACTGAAAAACGCTTATTGTCAACTGTTATTAGAATTTTATGTTCGAACCCTTTTTTACCTTCTGCAAGCTTTCCCAACTATCGTAAAATGTATTGGTTTTTCCTGATTTAGTACACACATATTATAAAAATTACCTAAACCCAAAAAAATTCAATGCCAAAGTTAAATGTACGTAAATCGTATTGGACGGCTACAATGTTACAGAGTTGTAAAAGAATGCATTCATTTTCGATTGCATTCATTGAAGTCACAGGAAAAACTTCTTCATATTGACTTCAATCATATGAATTCACATAAAGACTTCAACTTCAAGATTATGAAGTCACGCTTCATTTTGAAGTCATTGATTGGGAATTCATTTTAGTAAATCAAAGGACTGCATTCAAATGAATGCAATCTTCTGTGACTTCTGTGAAGTCATTGAAGTCTTTTTAAAGTTATTGCAGTCGTTTTGAAGTCACAAAACCTTTGAAGTCATTAAGTCATTTTGAAGTCACTGCAGTAATTTTTTGACGATTTTAAGTCCAAATTAGTTGATTTGAAATAAGAAAAGTATATTAAAACTTTAAATAAGTTTACTATAAGTTATTTAAAAAAATATCATCGTATAGTAAAAGAAAACAATTAAAAACCTTGAGGTAGGTATGGGGGAGCATACTAAAAGAAATAAAATAGCTGTCATTATATCCTTTATTTTATTTTTCAAAAAAAAAAATATATTGTATATTAAAAATAACATAAAAATTATTTCATAATAAACAAAATAAAATTGCTTTGCTACATATCATACAAAAAGTAAGTAAGTGTTACATATTAAAATTTTTGTAGGTACTGTAGGTACAGAGGGAACATTGACTCTAAATATTTTGATTTAAGAAAATCAGTGTATAGCTTTTTAGGTATGACCAATCATATGACTGAAAAAAATGTCAAAAAACGGTACTTTCCATAAGACCGTTTTTTTTTTGCTTTCCACTATCTCGAAAACGGCTAAACCGATTCGTTCAAAAATTCACACATATATAGGTGTAGGTAGCTCAATTTATACTGCATACCAAAATTTTCAATAAATATTTGTCTGTGTTTTTAAAAACATTTTTTTAAACTTTTTTTAAAAAATTTAGTGTTTTGAAAACAGCTTGTTAAATTTTTTTTCAAAAATAATTATTACATGTACGTGCTGCATACCAATGAATTGACATACTTTAAATATTTGGGAAAAATGTTTTTTAAAAGTTTTTCAAACAAAAAACTTTTTTTCTTGAAAACCGCTCCACAGACTTTTTTTAATTTTATTCTCATAAATTGAAATTATCTAAGAAACAAACTGGCGTACCTTTTTTTCAGCTGAAATCAGTTTGAGTATTTATTTAAGAATTTTGAAACTTTTTTTTTCAAAACCTCAAGCTCAAGACCACTGTCACACATAAGAACAAGTTCGTGCGACCCAGTCGTGCATTTTATTTTAAATAACGTATAGTAAACTTATTTAAAGTTTTAATATACTTTTCTTATTTCAAATCAACTAATTTGGACTTAAAATCGTCAAAAAATTACTGCAGTGACTTCAAAATGACCTCAATGACTTCAAAGGTTTTGTGACTTCAAAACGACTGCAATAACTTTAAAAAGACTTCAATGACTTCACAGAAGTCACAGAAGATTGCATTCATTTGAATGCAGTCCTTTGATTTAGTAAAATGAATTCCCAATCAATGACTTCAAAAGGAAGCGTGACTTCATAATCTTGAAGTTGAAGTCCTTAAGTGAATTCATGTGTTACACATTTTTGGAGATAAATCAAATGAGTTAAATACTAAAATGAATGCATTCTTTTACAACTCTGCAATGTTAAGTAGCAGCTGGAGCACAGAGAGTAGCTGAAGGTCAAGTCGACTCAACTCCAACAGCAAACCAAAATGGCAGACATGATTTTTGTTTGAGCTCAGTGTTGCACATTGTATTCGTGTATGCTGTTTAGTGTGCTACTTTTTTTGACATAAGGTCTGTTTTATGTCGGTCGACACTATGGCGCCCTGGTGCTCCCTCAACATGTACTGAACACTGCAGCGTTTGATGTGCAACTTTTTTCACCGCAGTGTTTTTGCACTGTGTTCGATGTGAACAGAGCGGATTGCTCCGTTCCGTCAATTTTTCGATCAGTTTTGTTGTTTCCGTCCATTATAGTTAGCCCTTTACATCTCAGGAAATTTGGAATCCTCAGCTGACGGCGTAAGCAGAGAAGAACTCTATGACTAACATTGACATCATTACCATATGAATTTTATTAGAGCGATGTTGGAGTATGCTTGCTGCTCTCTTAAAGACTAGACCGGTGACGCAAGGTGAGGGCGGAACGATTGTCGTGTTTTTGTTTCAAAATCAGGTTTGAAACGATAATGTGTAGCTACCATACAGGGTGTTGTGATCACAACGTTCCACCTACCCATTACCTACGCTGCTTATTCATGCACAATCCATGTCCACATACCTAACGCATGTCACTTCAAGCAAAGTGACAAGATCAAACGACACCATATTCTCACTATGTTCTAAAAACACACAAATCATACCATCGATATTTGATTCCAACCATTTGTCCACTACTCTGTCCAGGCACACGTTCATTCATTACTCATCACCACAACTGAAATACGATCGCGCTAGCATAAATGCACTACCCTCGGAGTTGTTGTGATGATGAGAAAATATTCGATAAATGAAGTTAAAGCTAAAACAAGAAAATTGAAGATATTACCTGCAATCAACAATCACTATTAGACGTTCAAAATGAAGATCATTTAATAACAAATAGTCCTACTACATGTGATACTGTACCAATGAAACGAAAAATTGACGAAATAGATATTGATATATCTGAAACCAGCCTTCTGACAAAGAAACCTGCCACCGATTTAATAGCGACTACATACCAAGAATCCTCTTCAAATATTCCTCGCCAAGAACAACTTGATGCTTCTAAAGAACTTTCTACATCAAAGCAATGTTATTCCACAACATCATCTTGCTTAGCAGCCTCAAACACTACCTCAACAACAGCTCCTCCTTTGATAGTGATTGACCAGCATTCTACAGATGTGATTACTTCTCCTGTCAACACATTTCCTCATACAGCCTCCACAACTGAAAGGAATTTCATATCACCTTTTGAATCAGGTTTAAAAATAGTTGAAGGACATAAAATTCTATTTATCTCGAAGCTTGCTCCATCTACGAACGCTCTTGATGTGAAATGTCATATTAAATCTAAGATTGGAACACTGGATTCTATAGTCGTTGAAAAAATACTCCATCGCAATTATTCTAAATATTCATCGTTCAAAATTAAACTGCCAGACTCAGTCTTCTACCTCCTAAACTCAAGCTCATTCTGGCCTAAGGGAATTGTCATCCATGAGTATCAAAATAGAAAATCAAATTATAATTCTCACCATTTTCAAAAACGATTGACAATGCGCAGCCTCAACCAAAGCAGCTACAAAAACTTCTGATTTACTACCAGAACGTAAACGGCCTCCGGACTAAGACCAACAAGGTCTATAAAAATGTAAATAATATTCCGCATGATGTCCTTATATTGACAGAAACTTGGCTGAACTCATCTTTTGCTGACACAGAGTTATTTGATTCCAATTTTAAAATTTTTCGTCGTGATCGTCATAATGACCCCAATATAGCTACTGTTGGTGGAGGATTATTAGTAGCCGTTCGTAATAGTTTGTTTTGTAATCTCGTCGATGATTTTTTGGACTCCAACCTCGAAATAATATGTGTGAAAATATCAACCCCGTCTGGTCATTTATATGTAGTTGTTTGCTATATCCCGCCTTCTTCTACAAGTGATGTCTACAATAAACTTATCGATTGCTTGGAATCTATAAATGACAAAATTGAACCTTCAGATGAACTTTTTGTTATTGGTGACTTTAATTTGCCAAATCTTGAATGGACTAAATCATCGGAACATGAATCTTATCATGCTGCTAATGCTTTGAGCAATAACGAAGTTCTTTTTATCGATGGAATGATTTCATTTGGTCTTAATCAATTAAGCAATGTCAAAAAACAATTTGGTAAAATCTTAGACCTTGTATACTTTTCTGACCTTAATAATTCTGATGGAACTGTGATACTTTCGGATGCAAAACTCATTGAGGAAGATCGGCATCATCCTGCATTATCTATCTCATTAAACCTAAATATTATTAATGTAACTTATCATTGTAAGAATATGCATGAATTCAATTTAAAAAAATTTAATTTCTCAGAACTCTATCGTTTATTGCAAGATATTAACTGGAATAGTTTATTTTTTAATGTCAGTTTTGATGAAATGGTCTTTCGTTTTTATAAAATTTTATTTGATTGTTTCTTAGAAACCGTTACGTTACGAAAAATAAGACCTTTAAATAACACTCCACCGTGGTTTGATCGACATATTAAAACTCTTAATAATAAAAGAAACAAGGCTTGGGTGAATTTGAATCGATTCTGGAGCGTCGAGGCTCAAAATGATTACTTTAAACTAAGAGATGAGTTTATTAATTACTATAATTTTCTTTATTCGGACTTTATCTCTAAAACTGAAGATGATCTTAAATCTAACCCCAGAAACTTCTGGAAATATGTCAATTGTAAAAGAAAATCTGATGGTTACCCAAATAATATGTGTTATCAAAATTCAGAGAGTCACAACCCAGAGGACATAGCAAATATGTTTGCCGAATATTTTCAGTGTGCTTTTGAAGTATCTACTTGCGATACAAATAATATTCCCGCTGTTGATGAGTTTTTACATCTTAATTCGATTAACTTTACTATAACTGAGGAAACTATCTTAGAGTATATTAAAAAATTAGATAATTGCTTAAGTCCTGGTCCTGATGGTTTTCCTGCTTTTATGTTAAAAAAATGTGGAATATATATGTCATATCTGTTATTTTTACTTTTTAATCAGTCTATAAATAGCTGTAAGTTTCCGACCCTTTGGAAAAACGCATTCCTTATTCCTACTCATAAGAAAGGTAAAAAAAATTTGATTTTAAATTATAGACCAATTGCTAAACTATCTGCTATAACCAAAATGTTTGAATCTATTATTTGTGATATCTTGTCTTTTCACTGTTCCTCCGTTTTATGTGACAACCAACATGGCTTTGTTAAAAAGAGATCCACTATAACCAATTTGTTACAGTTTACTACATTTTGTATTGACGCGTTTGAAAAAAAACAACAAGTTGACTGTATTTTTACTGAAAGCAAAGCATTTGACAAGCTAAGCCACCATATTCTTTTAAGGAAACTGCAATATTTGGGTCTTAAAGATAGGTTTGTTATGTGGATATCTTCATATCTAAAAGATAGATTATGTAGTGTTGTTTTTAAAAGTGAACGTTCTAAATGTTTTACTGTTAACTCCGGTGTACCTCAGGGTAGCCATCCTGGTCCGTTATTATTTGTACTATTTATTAACGATCTTCCGTCCGTCCTATTAAATTCTATGTCTCTTATATATGCTGATGATGTAAAAAAAATTTCGTACAATCAACTCTCTAAAAGACTGTGATCTCTTACAAAAAGACCTTCAAAGTTTCTGGGAATGGTGCAATATTAATGGTTTAGTTTTAAATATTGACAAGTGTAAAGCAATGTGTTTTACACGCAAGAAAAATGTGATTGACTATAATTATGCGATTGATTTGTCACCTCTTAGTAATCTGTCTTGCTTTACTGACCTTGGGATAGTGTTGGACTCAAAATTAACTTTTATTGACCATTTTGACTACATTATTAAAAAAGCTAACATGACACTCGGTTTTATTAAAAGATTTGCTCGAGAATTTCGTGATCCCTATGTTCTAAAAACTCTTTATGTCTCATTCGTAAGATCCATCTTAGAGTATGGTTGTGTTGTATGGGTGCCATATTATGCGGTTCATATAAATAGATTGGAGTCCGTTCAAAGAAGATTTATGAGATTTTGTTTAAGATTTCTACCATGGTCGAATAGAATTATCTTGCCACCTTACGCTCAACGTATTCAAGTAATAAATCTTCCATCTCTAACGAGTCACAGAGCGTATCTACAATTTTCTTTTATTGTTGGGATAATCAATGGATCCATTTCAACTCCATTGATACTTTGTAGATTAAATTTCATAGCTAGTCAGTATAATTTGAGAAGGCAGTTGCCAATTACCAACATTTATAGTAGATCAAACTACGGTGCTAATAGTCCTTTAAATCTCTTAATTAATATTTACAATAAAAATTCAAATTTAATTAATTCCAGCAATGACAATGTAAAATCACTCAACTTAAGAACAATATTTTTTATTCAAAACTAGCTGTCCCGGCAGACGTTGTTCTGCCCTTCCTAGCAGATAGCGATGATAGATATAAACATTTTGAATATTAAATATTATGCGATAAGTTTGACTTCTTAATTACATATATTTATAACGTCAAATTAGTTTGTCTAAAATATGAGAAAATGGATGTTTTTTTTTTAAATTTATTTTATTTCTTCTTCTTTTTATTTTACTATCGCAGAGCCTTTTCGTAAACTATATTTTCTGTTTTGCCCGAAGTTGTGCTATAAATACACAGAACTGATGGCTTTCCTACGCGTGAACATGATACATACAATTGTCCGTGGGAGAAGCATGGATATTCAAGGTCGATTCCGCACAATTCCAAAGATTGTCCTTGTAACTTATTTATTGTCATGGCGAAAGCAAGACGTATTGGAAATTGCAATCGTTTAAAGTTAAAAGGTAAATCTGGCGGAATCATTGGAATACGCGGAATCAATACATCTTCACCTTTAAATTTTCCTTTTAAAATCGTTGCTTCAATAAGATTATTCATGACATTTTTGACTGCTAATCTTGTTCCGTTGCACAATCGAGGTGGATTTATATTCCGAAGAAGAATAATTGGTGCACCAACTTTCAAATTTAAACGATGAGGCGGCAGTCCAGGCAAATCAAAGGAATTCAGAAATTCCGTTGGATAATTGACAGCATCATCTTGATTTGTGACCGTATCTACTGATTGATACGTCACAATCTCACCAGGTATATCACTTAAAATATCTGCATTCAATTGACCGACGTCCTGATTTTTGGCTGCCAGTATTGCTCTTTCACCTAAAAAATTATGATTTCGATAGTTTTGCGCAATGTTTGGAAAAACACTTGAAACCAATTGTTGTTTGGTTTGTACGAAATTACAAAAATTATCTGGCAAAGTGATTAATCCAGTAGTAGCATCAATTGGAATTTGTCCATTTCCTATCGACAGTAGTTGTCTAGAAAATTCGTCAGCCGATGGGTCATTTAATAATTGTACTCTTACATTTGTTGTTAAAGTGAGTGTTTGTACATATCTCCATAAACTGGATGACTTCAAGCATGCCTTTAATTCATCTGCTGGAGTTGAACGGGGAATCACTGGCAGCGTTTGACAGAAATCACCAGCCAACAATATCAGAGCGCCACCGAATATTTCTTGATTAGTACGTAAATCTTTCAAGGTCCTATCTAAAGCTTCCACCGATCTCTTATGTGCCATTGTACATTCATCCCACACTATTAATTGACATTGTTGCAAAACTCTTCCCATTCCTGAATTTTTAGATATGTTACACGTTGGATTTTCATTAATTTGCATATTCAATGGTAATTTAAGTGCACAGTGCGCTGTACGGCCACCATCCAATAATGTGGCAGCTATTCCAGATGATGCAAGTGCTAAGGCTATATTGTTCTGTCATCTCATAGTCGCTAATAGCAAGGAAATCAAAAATGTTTTTCCGGTACCGCCTGGCGCATCTAAAAAAAACATTCCTCCGCTTTCGTTTTGTAGAGCTTGAATTATTGTATCATATGCAATTTTTTGTTCTCGATTCAATTTAGGCAGATTCAAATTTATAAATGTGTTCATTTCATTTATATCATATTGTTGTTCACGTTGCATTTCTTGATTGATTGCGTCATGTATTTGTCGATTAGGAGCAGGCAAGCCTAATTGTGACAATGTTTTATTTGCGATTGCTAAGCACATATCTTCAATTATAACTAATGCCTCATTATACATCTCCAGCGTAGTGACTAATTCCTGATTTCTAGAAATACGACGCATTCTATTCAAGATATCTTCAGTCATATAGTCACGATAACTATGCTACAATTCTACTGGATTTGATGGAAAACATGTTGCGATAATTATTGAAAATAATGTTCTTATTTGATGCGGTAAACCTGTGGATGATGCATCCATAAGTGTGGCATCCCAATGATTATCATTTTCTAATAAATGCAGTTCTTCACATGCTTGACGATAAGTGTGGCAAAGACGCCCATTCACTCTTTTCAAACTCAAAAAAGCTGTAGGTCCAGGAACATTAACCAATAAAAGACGCAAATAAAAACATTCATGTTGGCTGGGATGCCAAAAAAGCTGTAGGTCCAGGAACATTAACCAATAAAAGACGCAAATAAAAACATTCATGTTGGCTGGGATGCACTGTATAAAGTCGTCCTATTGCATCACTTGCAAAAACATCAGGATTACCTTCAACAGGTGTTCCTCTTTTTCGGTTTTCCCATGTCTTTGAACTTGCATTCCACGTGTAATATGTTGGTACTTGGGAATAAAGCAGCGTTTTAGCAAATTGATCTCTTTCATATAATTTAAAAAAAGAAATTAATGTGGTTGATGGCGGTTGATCTGCAATCTGCTGTGCATTATCAACAGTAAAATACACACGCTGTCCATTTTCCAAATGCACTGCTAGATGAATAACAACTGGACTGCGGTCATGAATTGGGAAAGACAAAATTCGCCAAAGTGCTTCGTTACTACTAATGTACCTACCCATTTGATATTGTGCAATTTCGTCATTTTTCTTCTCCGATACTCCAAAAACAGCCATGTCACTCCCTTTATTTACATACTTACAAATGTATTTAATTGACTTGACCGAATTACAATACTCTACATTTATATGAGCTTTGTACGCTTTTGATAGCAATGGCGAATATGGGACTACCCATCTGTTATCTACTTCAATATCCTGATGACATTTTGTTTACTTTTAAAACTTAAAGAAATACCATTTATTTATGTATATGTATGTTTATTTTAAAACCAACATAAAAAAGTGCTCATACGCCATACACCCAAAAATCATGATTTTGATGTTTTTTAGAAACTCTAATGACCCCCTAACTGTAAACGCGCATACAATTGCCATTCCATGAAAAAAATAGAAAAACAACCATTGAAACATTATTGCTTTATTATTAATTGTGCAGGTAACCAAAAGACTCCTTACCACATCGAAACAACATCATCGCTTGAACACAAATCCAATCATGCAACATTTATTGGGCAACCAAAAAAAACTCTTTTAGTTTCCCACAAACCATTACTCAAAATATAGCGACCAGGCTTCACCATGACCCATAAGTGTTTTACATACATATACATATGTACATACATAAGGTCACGATTACATTTTTTTCGAAAATCAAAGGAGTATTGGCAGTTTTTGGCGCTCGCGGCCATTTACGAAATAAGTCTCAAATTCAAGTTTTTATATTCTGTAATGATTTTTTCTATGGACAGAATTCTAATTAAAATTGTATGAAGCATTCAAAAACAATAATGCATTTTAAAAGTATTAGAAGTTTACTGGCACCTGGCAGTTATAAAACTTTTAGAAAGTATAACTAATTCAAATCATTAAATAACAATATCGTTCTTGGCCGCCTACGCCCACGATCCATACAAAATTGCCCATTCTCCTTTCTTGAATACTTCACAATAATGTTTTTGTGTATTTGTATACACCGCGTGAAACCATACAAAAATACAAAAAATAGCAAAAGCAACAACAAATGTTTATGTTTTTGACTTCAAAACTAAAAACAAAAATCCAATGTTATAAAATTCCGACTATGACTGAATTATATTTCAAATAAATGATTTTTGAGTTTTGCTAAGTGAGCTTTAAGTTTATTTTTCACGCACGCACAAAACACACATACCGATTTCAACGAAACTTCACCGAATTCATATATAGACCAATACCAAAGATGTGTGAAAGTTTGGTTGAAATTGGTAAACGGGTTAAGGCGTGAATCGGCGACCAACAAAATATAGTTTACTTTTTATTTATATAGATAATCTATAATGTACATTAGATATAAGTTTTTATTTTTTTTTGTTATAATTAAAAAAAATGTATGTACCGTTAGTATTTAACGAAATGAAATAAACTATAAACCGCTTGACAGATTTTCTTCAAACTTAAAGCGAATTGTGCGACAAGAAATAATGAGTATCAAGGTTGCGACATATGGTTACAATAAATCGATGATTTATTGAATGTGTGTAGATATTGGTTCTTTTGATCTAGGTCAAATGGGCATGCAATTAAACTAGGATGTGCATGCCTTGCAATAGAAGGAAATGGTAATGTTGGAAAGGGGAAGTGTATGGTAGGCAGTATCAGTGGTAATAATTTGTATAAATAGGGATCGATGAGGAAAGAATAGTCGAAGTTGATTTTAGAATATTGTATCGACAAGGTTGCAGCGACGCTAAAGAAGGCGGACCTTTAGATAATAACAATAATATCTAATAAAAGAAAATATAAAGTTAAAGAAAAGCCTCTTTTACTATTAAACTTCCCGCTATTCCGCTCTTCTCTTGAACAAAGAAAGCACGGCGGTATTGGCGTTACAACATTGGTGGCAGCGGTGGGATCCTATAAGTGATCTCCTACCAGAAAAAAAAATTGTTTGCCAATGCAGAAGACCTTTCTTCTGATGCGTACTGGGGCTATACACCAGTAAGTGAAAAAGAAAAAGTGACAAGAAAAAAAAAAAAAGTGTTAGAAGTCCCAAAACTGTAAGTCCTTGCCAGCTATAGAGCTAAGGTATTTGGCAAACATTGGGCAGTGAATAAAACGACCAGGTGGAACCTATCAACTTTAGGGCGTGAAGCTTGCCTGGCAACGAAGAAGCCGCAGTACAACAACAACAACACCATCAAAAAAAAAAAAGAGTATCATAAGGTATTTAGTGCTCTAATAATTTTTTTTTATATATAAACGCACACATTTTTTTATATAAAAAACCACCTCAGTATAGTTTTCTTAAAAAAAAAAAAAAAAATTTCTACCAACGCATATTTTCTCTCGGTATATTTTCGTATAATTTCGTGCTATTTAAATTCTTTTTCGGTTATATTAGTTGAGCTGTTCTGTTAGCGATTGAGCGATTACAAATCACTAGAAAGGCAAATAAGCGTGCACAAGCTATTGCCGATCTATTTAAGGTTTTACCCTTCCAACCTCCTCACGAGGATAAACCCATTGAAATCTGAAAAAAGAAAAAAACAAAAAAAAAACACCTGTCATGGAGGTTAGGATTTCTGATATTTTTAGTATCATTCCCGTCTTTGATGGAAACCCATTAGAGCTGGCAAAGTTCATATCATGTGGCGAGATTTTGTTTAGTTCTGTTAAGGACACTGAACAACCAACGTTTTTACGAATTGTAAAAACAAGGTTACAGGGGCCCGCTTTTGAACTGACCCAATTTAATACGCTCCCAACATGAACATCCCTTAAGGACAAGCTAGAGTCTGAATTTAAGGTAGTCCAGACCCGGTCTTCTGCCAATAACAAATTGATTACAACCAAACAGCGTTTCAAAGATCTAAATTCCGCTACTTTTGTCACAACCGAAGATGAGACGGTCAGGGAGTTCCTGGTAAAAGAAAATAAAAAGTTGGCGCTTCAGGTCTTTGAAGACGGCTTGAAGAACGACCAACTTAGGTTCATAGCTAAGGCTCATGGGGAAGTGATCTAAAGGCTGCCATTGCCCATGCTGAAGGTCATGCCGCGCGCATAGACCACCTTCCTCAAACATCGAATCAAGGGAAATTTCCTCCTCAGCAAAATGGATTGCATTGCCAAACTTGCGGTAAGCCAGGTCACTCAAAGGAAACCTGTTACCAAAACACGCCATTCCCTAACTTCCCAAATAGGACACCCATAAAGAAGGGAGTACAATTCCTCACCTGCAACTATTGTGGAAAACCAAACCACACTGAAAGCCATTGCAGGTTACGGTTATTCAGGAATGAGCCACAGCAAAATTCTCCTCAAAGCGCATCAAGGGTGCGAAATCCATTTAGAGACACGGGTCGCTCCGCCACTGGGCCGCCCGAACTCTCTCAAAGAGAAAATAATAACCACGATGTCCGGTATTCAAATTCTGAGGCACAAGATTCGGGAAACGATGTAATTCGGGGGGAGACTTACGGCAACCCCTCCCGAATGTTGACCAAAGCCGAGGTGCATCAAAAGTACTAGATTTGAAATTTATCGTGTCGTTTTGTCCTGAATTCAATCAGCCAACGATACGCATCAAATTTAGTCCCTCGGATAAAAAATACGCAACCTTCTTAATTGACACAGGAGCCGATATAAGCTTGTTGAAAAATACCCACCCAGAAAGTCTGAATAAAGGGGACGGCCCGTACACCATAACTACCATAGCAGGGGACTCGCTAAAAACCCTCGGTATGGTATATGGAAATTTAGAATTCACGATACCAATGCACACTATGGTTTTAGAACATCCTTTCCATTTGCTTACTGATCGGATAAATCTTCCATACGACGGTATAGTTGGAAACGATTTTCTAGTTAAATTCAAATGTACAATAAATTATAAAAACAAATCCATAAAAATTCCTATGTATAAAAATAATGAAATGGAGAAGAGGGAGCCATTATTTACGGATAATGGGGGTGAGCCATTATCTACGGATAATGGAGGTGAGCATCAAAAAAAGACATGCAGCTCTATGAACGGGGCCTATAGCCATAGCCGCAACGAGTTTTCATGTGAATCACGATCCACTGACCCAGAATCTCTTCAAAATTTCGAAAAGAAAAGCAAGTCTAATAAAAATAAAAAAATAATAAAGGTGTAGCAGAAAGTAAGACTGATCATATAGAAGAGTCAGCAGAAAGTAAGACAACACACACAAAAGGTTTAGGAAATCATAAAACGGACCAAGAAAATATTATTAAAAGCTTAAAAAATAATAATACAATTGAAACAACTTCAATTAAAAATGAAACTTCAGTAACGCCTGAAAGTATTTATGAACAAAATGTTTTTATTTTAAACCACGAAGTCAGCAGATAGTAAAATTTCCTTTTGAAAATAAACAAGAGTCCAAACCTGGGGATATACTCATTAAAAAGAAACAATTTATGCCAGGGTTATATATAGGCGAAACCCTAGCAACACCCAAAGACTCCTATATAAAGATTTTAATGATGAATACGTTAGAAACCGAGCAAAGAATAAATATGAAAGATATTGATCTCGATTGGGATAACTTAGATAATTTTAACTCAGCGTCTAACCAAGTAAATAATAAAGTTAAAGGTAGGTTGAATCTTTTAAAGTCTGTTATTGATCTCAGTCACTGCAATACGGAGGAGCAAGAATCACTTCTCAAAATATGTAGAGAATACAATGATTTATTTTTTTTCGAAGGCGATAGCCTCTCATTTACAGATTAACACATTTAACCATAAAATCCTCACAGACCAAAACAAACCTCCTCTATTTGTCAGACCATACAGACTCCCTGACACACAAAAAAACGAGATCCACAAGCAAGTAAACGAGATGCTGCAAAGCAACATTATCCAGTCCAGCGCTAGTCCGTGGAATTCCCCTTTGCTCCTGGTACCAAAGAAAGCTGATAAGGAAGGCAATAAGCGATGGAGAGTCGTGCTCGATTTTCGTAAACTTAACGAACTAACAGTTGGCGATGCATATCCTTTACCAAACATAACAGATATCCTAGATCAATTAGGCAGAGCAACATACCTTAGCACCCTTGATTTTGCAAATCGATTTCATCAAATCCTTATGGATAGTGAAGACCGGTGTAAAACTGCTTTCAGCACTCCATACGGACACTACGAATATAATCGTATGCCATTTGGTTTAAAAAATGCACCAGCAACTTTCCAGCGTTTAATGAACACTGTACTGATTGGTTTACAGGGATTTGACTGCTTTGTATATGTCGATGACATAGTCCTCTACGGAAACAATCTAACTGACCATAACTCCAAACTTATAAGAATATTTGACCGCTTGCGCCAACACAACTTAAAGCTTCAACCAGACAAGTGTAATTTTTTGAATTAATGTACCTCGGACATATTATCTCTGAAAACGGACTTAAACCGGATCCTGAAAAAATTAAAGCAGCAAAAACATACCCCACACCCAAAAACGTAAAGGGAATAAAATCATTTCTAGGATTCACAGGTTACTACCGGCGGTTTATAGATAATTTTTCAACCATAGCAAAACCATTGACAAAATTATTAAAAAAGAACGTAGTTTTTAAATGGGATGAATTTTGTGATGAAGCTTTTCAAACACTAAAAAGTAAACTGATAGAACCCCCTGTTTTAGCGTACCCAGATTTTAAAAAGGATTTCATAGTTACAACCGACGCTAGCGACATTGGACTTGGCGCTGTATTATCCCAGGGAGAGATTGGCAATGATAAACCAATCTGTTACGCCAGTCGCACCCTAAATGACGCCGAAACTCGGTACAGCACTACAGAGAAAGAATTTCTAGCAATCGCTTACGCTGTCAAACAATTTCGCCCTTATATCTACGGACGAAGATTTAAAATATGTACAGACCATAAGCCATTACAATGGCTTATGAACTTCAAAGACCCAACATCTAGGCTCGCTCGGTGGAGAATATTGCTGGATGAATATGAATATCAAATAATTTATAAACCGGGTAAAATAAACTCAAATGCTGACGTTCTCAGTCGAATACCAATTGAGACAAACGATAAAGTAATGGTGCTCACAAGAAACCAAAAACAATGCTTAGAAAAACAAAACGAACCAATTATATCTCAATCACCCCAACAATCGCAAGACGATTTACAAAAAATTTCTAGTTTTATTTTATCCGAAAAAACTGGTAATATTCACCAAAATAAGGAGCTACCATTTAAAAATATAATTTTACCCTTAATAGATTCCCCAGATGAAAACTTACTCCAAGAATTAATACCAAATTTTATAAAACCCGATATAGGTAAAAGTATCACAACAAACTTTGGTGTCATTGTCACACTACCAATACCCATGAGAAGTACTAACGACGAACAAGTCACAGAAAAATTTTTAACCACTATAAGGAAAGAGATACAAAATTCAAATTTCAAAGTGATTGGTTTCTCACTACCAAATTTAAGTAACACCACCAAGAACACATTCAAAAAAGTATTCGAAAAAGAAGACCTACAAATTTATCTTTATACTAACGAAATAATCATTTTAAACGAACCCGAAATTATATGTCGCGAACACTTAAACGAATAAGGCAAAAATACTACTGGTCCAATATGAGAAAAGACATTACCGAACACATACAAAAATGCGCATCTTGTCAACTAAACAAAAGTAAAAGAAATCCTCCAGTACCTATGAAAATTACAACAACTAGTTCGCGGCCTTTTGAAAGAATAGCTTTAGATATACAGTAAAATCTCGAAAACATGAACGGTTCTAAAACATGAACAATTCGGAAAGATGAACGCTTTTCTCGTGTGACAATCTACTATAGAGCAGTTTAAAAAAAAAAATCTAAATAAGTTTTTACTTCTCATCAACGACTTTTGTATGAATTTATGTTGTTTTAATTTTTTTTTTAAATAAAATGATTTGTCAACAAATAGATGCAATATTTGTATGTATAGCTTTACGTTTTTCCTAAACTAATGCTCGATGCTTGGAAAGATGAACAATTCGAAAAGATGAACGGGGTCTGTTTTATATCTGTTCATCTTTTCGAGATTCTACTGTAGTTGGTCCTCTGCCAGTAAGCTATAACAATCATAAATACCTTTTAACATTTCAAGATGATCTCACTAAATTTTCAGAAGCTTTTACTATCACAAATGCAGAAGCTTCAACAGTAGCACGAGTGTTTTCAGAAAATATAATATGCCGACACGGTTCTCCTTCCACACTATTGACTGACCAAGGTACTCATTTTTTAAGTACTATGTTCAAAGAATTATGCGCTTTGTTAAAAATCAAAAAACTTAACACATCACCCTATCACCCTCAAACCAATGGAGCACTAGAACGTGGTCATAAAACCCTCGCCGAGAATCTTCGACACTACGTCAATCGAGATCAATTAACATGGTATACATGGATTCCATATGCAATGTTCGTGTATAACACTACACCACATAGCAGTCCAGGTTACACGCCTTATGAACTTTTATATGGGTTTCCTGCTAATAGTCCTAGCACATTCTCTCAAACTCCGAAAACTATTTATAATTATGAAAACTACGTCTAACGTCTTTAATAAATCGGAATTAGCTATGGAGAAGCAATTCCTCGTTATTACTTCAAAATTAGAAGCGATTCGGGAGCTTGCAAATCAACTCCTATTGACAACGTACACCCTTCATGATACAGCTACCATAGAAATAATGGAAAATTGCTGCATAAAATCCAAAGATTTGATAATCCACTCATATACCGAAATAGATACAATCTCTCACATACAATCTCTTCGTACATATCGTCATATTTGAAAAACGTTTCACTTCCAGAAATCAGAAAAAAAAACACAGATTGCCTTTGTAAAATTTTCTAGCCAAGACGGACTTAAACTCATATCAAAACAAATAAATAAAATAAAATCAGAAGAAAACATTTCACTTCAACCTATTAGCTCCCACGACATTCACCACTATACAGTAATTTATGCTATACTTTTACTAATATTGGCAGTCTGCTTACGTCGCCTAGTCAAACACCTTAAAAGAAAAAATAATATAGCCAAAACTATCGACCTCCCTAAACCTAAACCTTTAGAACCATCTCAAATAAAAATTAAAAATGAACCACTCCCAATCCCAGAACCTAAATTAGTTTTAACAACAACTGGTGTATAAAAAAAAAAAAAATTTGTTTTAAGAAAATGAAATGTATTTCTGTTCAGATAATATATATATATATACAAAACGTGAAACTAATGAAGTCATATAAATTGCATATTTTTTTACTTGAATATAGATAGATACTTTGATGTAATAAATTTAAGTAATTTAAGAAAAAAAAAAAAAAAAAACTTGTTTAGTCATAAGTAAGCCAATATGAAAAACCTAACTTTGTAAAATTATAAAACAATAATAATTCAAGAAACACCTTAGAAGGAAATGTTATTCCTATTTCATGTATATAAATTATTCTTTTCTCATCGATGTTGCCCTAACGAAAATTCCTTACCTCTTCAAGGCCAGAATTTTCTTTTTCAAAGGAGGTGGGATGTTGTGATCACAACGTTCCACCTACCCATAACCTACGCTGCTTATTCATGCACAATCCAAGTCCACATACCTAACGCATGTCACTTCAAGCAAAGTGACAAGATCAAACGACACCATATTCTCACTATGTTCTAAAAACATACAAATCATACCATCGATATTTGATTCCAACCATTTGTCCACTACTCTGTCCAGGCACACGTTCATTCATTACTCATAACCACAACTGAAATACGATCGCGCTAGCATAAATGCACTGCCCTCGGAGTTGTTGTGATGATGAGACAATATTCGATAAATGAAGTTAAAGCGAATTGTGCGACAAGAAATAATGAGTATGAAGGTTGCGACATATGGTTACAATAAATCGATGATTTATTGAATGTGTGTAGATATTGGTTCTTTTGATCTAGGTCAAATGGGCATGCACTTAAACTAGGATGTGCATGCCTTGCAATAGAAGGAAATGGTAATGTTGGAAAGGGAAAGTGTATGGTAGGCAGTATCAGTGGTAATAATTTGTAGAAATAGGGATCGATGAGGAAAGAAGAGTCGAAGTTGATTTTAGAATATTGTATCGACAAGGTTGCAGCGACGCTAAAGACGGCGGACCTTTAGATAATAACAATAATATCTAATAAAAGAAAATATAAAGTTAAAGAAAAGCCTCTTTTACTATTAAACTTCCCGCTATTCCGCTCTTCTCTTGAACAAAGAAAGCACGGCGGTATTGGCGTTACAACAAGGGGTAGACCTCGTCTTTGTTGTGAATACCATTTTTCAGGGTAAGGAGGTATCAATATCGAGTTCAAAGCACTCAAGTAAAAAGAAGACGGAAGAAAGGTGGTCCTTCGAGGTGCCAACAACATCAAATTTAGCAACCCTCTACTCTACAGACAAGCTGGACATTTAATCATGTCATGGTTCTCTTCTTCTTCTTCTTATTTTGGTGATAGTTAAGCGATTAAGAATGAGAGAGATCTGGCGTGCTTTTAATGCTGCTAAGAGGGAGAAAAAGTTTGCATTATTGACAAACAAAACATTGGCTTTGTTTGTTGAACCATGAAGTCACCCTGGGGTTGCCACAACTCGTTTTTTGAAATACCTCAACTCGCCCTCAAGAAAGAATTCTTTGTTTTTTGAAACCTGGGGTCACCCTGAAGTCGATCTTCGTATTTAGCTGAGGAGAGTTGAGGTAACGAGTCAGCTGTGACTTTTGCTGTCAACCATATCTTGTGTATTTTTCTTCTGTACTTGATTTTTCACATAATTTTTTCGAAAGAAACTAAAAGAAATGCAAGAGCAAGAGAATGCATTTATTTTGATAAAAACATAAAAATCGAACAAATAAAGTTAAATGGAAACTTTTGGTTTTGTGCGTTGTGAAAAATATACCATCCAGCGCCCTAATGCGTTTTTTGAGAACGGGAAAACTCTTGGGGTTGTCAAAACAACCTGGGCCAACAATGGGTAAAGTTCAACAAACAAAGCTATTACTTTTGCATCACACTTTCTAGACAGGATGATTCGTATAAGGTGCATCAAAAAGCGGTTAAGTTAGAACAAGAGTAGGGTCTAATCCCCTCCGTTTAGCCAGGAGGGGCAATTTTCTAAAAAAAAAAAAAAAAAAAACAAAAAAAAATTATTTAAAAACACCGGCAAAACTTAGAATATCATGATAACCTTTTTGGAAAGCCAAAAAACTCTTCTTTCATTATATTTTTAAATAAAGCTATTTTATATTCATGAAACCAAAAAACCACTCTCGATTCGATCTCGAGCACTTTTCACTTTCCATGAAGCCAAAAAAACAATATAGAATTGATCTCAGATTGAATCTAGATCGCTTTTTGCGAATCTCAATTCAGAGCCAGCTTTACACATAGTTTTACACACACACAAATTGACATTCCTTAACGTCATCAGATGGAAATTTGTTTTTCCCATTGTGGTTTTGTGTTTTATTGCAAAATAATATTTTTTATTTGTTAAAAGTGGAGCAGCAATTATTAGTTATATTTCAATATCATCCAATGATGGAGAATTTTTCAAAACTGGAAATTTGTTAAAGAAAACGATAGGTATTCCGTCAAAGATGTTGTTGCATATCAATCGAACGAAGTGGTGTACTTTCATTTCAGCTGTTTATGATACACATAATAACTCAATCCCATTTTATTTTAAATGCAACCAGAAAAATCGTGAAATCTAGATCCAATCTGAGGGCGAATCCGAAAATGTCGTGGAATTCACCATTAGTGAACAGTTTCAGAAAAATAAATTTTCAAACTAAAAATAAATTTTTAAACTAACTGCAATGCTCTTATTAGTCTTTAGTCCAAAACTGTAAACCTTATGGATCCATGACTTTTTGTTGCCAAGCTATTCCAAAATAAGCTACTTCTTCACAAAAACAAGAAAATCTAGCCTTACGATCACGACACGGTGAAGAAGTAGGTTCAGTTATTTTTGAATAGCTTGGCAACAGAAAGTCCTAGAGGCATACTGTATTCAGTTTTAGACTTAAAACTAATAGAACATAGAATTTTGACATCAAAAATAGAACGTAATATTTGAAAAAAATAAATTTGTGTTGTTTTTTAAATTTTATTTGTCAAAATTTTGGGTTTGAAAATTAATTTGTCTAAAACGCCTTACTAAAATAACTTAATTTAAGAATACAATAATAGAGGCGATTTTTGGTTCTACAAAACAGTATAGCATGGCATTGTAGGATTTTCTGTTAATTTGAAAAAAAAAATTGTTTCCAATTTAAGTCATTTTTTAGAAAATTAACCCTCCTGGCTAAACGGTGGGGTATATAAATCTCTCCCATACGATTTGTCCTTGTCTTAGCAAACCCTACTCGATATACAGGGTGATTCACCAGCGTTGTGCCAAAAAGCTAGAGCGCGTAGGTTAAGTTGAGACAAGAAAAAAATCGTATAGGAGGGGGGGGGTCTATTCCCCGCCGTTTAGCCGGGAGGGGCAATTTTCTGGAAAATTGACTTATTTTGTAAAAAAAAAATATTTAAAATCAACGGGTTCTTTTACAACACCGTGTTATACCTTTTTGGAAAGCCAAAAACTTCTCCTTTTATTTTGTTTTTAAATTAAATTGTTTTAACGAATAGTTTAAAAAATATAAATTTTCAAACTCAAAATTTTGAAAAAAAAATTTTAAAAAATAATTTTAAAACTAATTTCTTTCAAAATTTTACGTAATTAAGTATAATTTTTGTTCTCAGAATTCAACGCTTCCATTAATCTTTAATCCAACACTGAAAACCGTATGGCTCTACGACTTTTTGTTGCCAAGGTATTCAAAAATAACCGAACCTACTTCTTCACAAAAACAAGAAAACCTAGCCTTACGGGAGGGCACAAGTGACCATTTAGCCAATTTTTTCGTGTTTTTGTGAAGAAGTAGGTTCGGTTATTTTTGAATACCTTGGCAAAAAAAAGTCGTAGAGCCATACGGTTTTCAGTGTTGGATTAAAGATTAATGGAAGCGTTGAATTCTGAGAACAAAAATTATACTTAATTACGTAAAATTTTGAAAAAAATTAGTTTTAAAATAATTTTTTCAAATTTTTTTTCAAAATTTTGAGTTTGAAAATTCATATTTTTTAAACTATTCGTTAAAACAATTTAATTTAAAAACAAAATAAAAGGAGAAGTTTTTGGCTTTCCAAAAAGGTATAATACGGTGTTGTAAACGAACCCGTTGATTTTAAATATTTTTGTTTACAAAATAAGTCAATTTTTCAGAAAATTGCCCCTCCCGGCTAAACGGAGGGGAATAGACCCCCCATCCCATACGATTTTTTTCTTGTCTCAACTTAACCTACACGCTCTAGCTTTTTGGCACAACGCTGGTGAATCACCCTGTATAACCCAGTAGAAATCGACACAAAAAAAGGCTAAAATCGCAAAGCATGATGTAGTTCTAATTTTTTGGTTCGTTGTATGGACCATTTAGAATAGTGTAAATCCAAATTTGCAGCTTCGAGAAACTTGTTGTCCTTGCGTAGCACGCGAAAAACTGCAAAATGTTGGGACTTTTTTCACTTTTTGCTCTAAAAGTCTTAAACTATGCATTCTTTGACAAAGAAAATAACTACTTTCTGTAAGACCATTAAATTTGCAACAATTTAAAACTAACCGCAGCTCTATAAACTCCATAGAGACCGAGCTATGACTCTTGGAAGATGGTCCACTCTTACAGAAAATTAATAATTTTTAATTTTGCTTCCGTAAGGATCAAACTATTGCCAAAATTGCTCGTCCTATGAGAAAAGTTAAAGTTAGGTGTATAAAGTTGTAGTAAATCTTATTTTCTTTCATTCAAGCTCAAAAGAAAGTCTGTGAAACTAATAGCTCAGTCACAATCTTGAAACATGATAAGAATAAACTTTTGAAGAATTGAGACAAAGCTCTTTAAACACCTATTTGTGTATTGTGTGCTAAGTATAAAAGGAAATGGCATAAAACTATGTAAAAATGTTGAATATTTTTTAATTTACAGGTAAGGTTATTACCTAATTAGTTTTAGTTCTTGGTGCATGTATATTTAGAAACTAATGTTTAAAAACCAATCACTCGTGGTTTTTTTTTTTTTTTTGGCTGAGGTTCAGCTTCACGTTTTTCTGCAGGATTTTCGAGACCTTCCTCAATTTTGGCACGTTCTTTCTTAGGTTGGTCATATTTCTCAGGTTCGCCCAATTCTTCAGATTCTGGTTCTACCTCAGCTTTTCCCTCCCTGGATCTTCCTCGTCTTCTTCTATCAAAATAATATGACGTTATCGCATGATTTCCTTGAGCAGTTCAAGAATACAACCGAGCATTTGAACCCAGCTCCCAGTCAAGTACACGTCCCCCTGCATCCTTTCTTACTTTTGCAGGATATTATTTTGAGAAGGTGTGGTAGGGCTGGCTCGTTTTTTGTTGCTATTGGGATGAAGCCACAGGAGCTTATTTCCCATTCATGGCCACTTTTGCACTCAATGGTCTGTGCGGAACGCATTGAAATTGGAAGCCTGGCTGGTTGGAATATCCCTAACACTGCCGCTGTCTTCACGAACAGGTGGAACCTGAGGTCTTGCAGTCTTTGAATTGCTGTATCACCTCCGTAAGGAATTACCAGACCTTTTTGCCAGCTTCCGCAATACTGTCATGAGTTGCATCTGTTCGTAGGAAGATGGTAGCCATTTCTATTAGGTCCTTCTGCTTCTGAAATTGGCCCCACAATTTCATTTTTCCCTGCCAGAAAAGGGCAGGATGGTCTCGCATCCAAAAAAAGCGTGAAGAAACAGTTCAAACCCACGGGGCACTTCAACTTCCACTCGGTTGAACGCACTTGTGGTGTACTGAATGCACTCTGCCTCACCTCTGCCACGTCCACAAAAGCCACATAGGAGAACAAGGAGGTCCACGTCCTCTCCAACCACAGTCACATGATCGAAATTCTTAATTGTCTACAATGCCATCAGAACGATATGGCGGTCTGCGTCTTCAGTCGCTGTCTTAGTTTCAATACCTTCGAGAGAGAATGCAATGCATAGATGTTGAATGAGGCGTTCTTTGTTTCGGTCATTTGACAGCATCTTCTCATGGGGTACTGTTATGATGGTGGGGGAGTCAAAAACAATTTCACTGGAAGAAGCAGCATATCATCTTAACCGACGTAGCTTTAGTCACAATAGCCCATACAGGCGAGTTTCGATGTCAGATCAAAGTATGTAGTAGGTACGATTTCAGAGGCTGAGGTGAAAGTTCCGTAACACTTTGATGTGGTCCCCTTTCGGATTCCTTCTTCATTAAACAACGCCATAGGGTAAGGAGCCAATTCAAATTTGAAGTGCTCTTTCAATTGCTCGTCTGACTAGGAAATCATGTGATAACGTCGCCTCAAAGCTGAGGTAGAATCAGAATCTGCAGAATTGGATGAACCTGAGAAATATGACCAACCTAAGAAAGAACGTGCCAAAATTAAGGAAGGTTTCAAAAATCCTGCAGAAAAACATGAAGCTTAACCTCACCCAAAAAAATAACGAGTGATTGGTTTTTAAACATTAATTCTAAATATTCATGTACCAACAACTAATTAATTTACCTTACCTGTAATTAAAAAATAATTAACATTTTTACATGTTTTTATGCCTTTTTCTTTTATACTAAGCACACAAATAGGTGTTTAAAGAGCTTTGTCTCAATTCTTCATAAATCCATTTTTAAGTTTTTTCAAAATTGTGACTGAAATATTAGTCTCACAGACTTTTTTTACTACAACTTTATATATCCCAACTTTTCTCATAGGACGAACGATTTTGCCAACATTATGATCCTTACGACAGCAAAACTAAAAATTATTAATTTTCTGTAAAAATGAACCATCTTCAAAGAGTCATAGCTTGGTCTCTATGCGGGGTTTATAGAGCTGCGGCAAGATTTAAATTGTTATAAATTAAATGGACTTATAGAAAATAGTTATTTAATTTGTCAAAAAATGCATAATTTAAGACTTTTAGAGCAAAAAGTCCCAACATTTTGCAGTCTTTCGCGTGCAAACTTGGATCTACACTATTCTAACTGGTCCATACAACATACCAACAAATAAGCACTACATCACGCTTTGTGATTTTAATTTCGATTTCTACTGGGCTGATAGGTTTTTGGTGCACCTTATACCGATATACAAAACGAACGCACTTTTTGTGCAAAATCGAGTGTCCACCACAGTCAATTCATCCAACAACTCTTATGTCAAAGTTTGCATAAACCATTATTGTCGATCAAAACTCTTTAATTTGAATATACGTATGTACTCGTAAAATTAATTTGTAAAACGTCCACGCCACAGTCGTCGTAGAAAGCCCTCTAAGGCTCATAATCTTCCCCAAAGACTTAACATAAACATAGAGTATCGCAAAACATACTATTGTACACATTTTCACTCACCTCTCGCTCAAGTGTCCATTGTCATCCAGCGTGCTATAGCTTTCCACAACCTTATGGTGAACCACACCGCCATCATCGCCGCTCATCTCTATCCGCGGCGGACTACCATACTCAAAATGTTGCCGCGATACTGGAAATAATTGACTCTCATGTACATAAGTTCCATATTGTGCGGTGCTAAATGTTCCATAAGGACTTGCAGCTGGTGATAGCAAATTAAAATGAGGACCCAATTCGTACGGTTGCTGATAACTAGTCCAACTATCAACGCTGCCTGGCGGTGTTACAGTAGTCGTTTGCGGAAATGTCGCAAATGGTGGGCCTAGGGTCGTTGTTCCACCCAACGATCCTGTAGATGGACTGCTGGTATTAATGTAGCCAGTCTTTCGTGGTGGCTCACGCTTTCGCCACTTTGCACGACGATTCTGAAACCAGACCTGCACTCGAGATTCACTTAAATTTAATTTCAACGCTAATTCCTCGCGTGCGAACACATCTGGATATGGGGCACGTTCGAATGCACGTTCCAGCTCTTCTAGCTGATAGGCAGTGAAGGTTGTTCTGCGAATAAAAAAAGAACAAGAAAATGTCACCAATTAAATGGAAATGTCCTCACCAAACTGACAGATATCACTAATTGATGGTGAGCCAACAAGAAATAAAATAAAATGAAATAAAAAATAATTACATACAATCGTGTGGGGCTATCAAAATTTGAACTTCAACTTGTTTTTGTGTTGAACAAGGGAATGCTTTTTTTTTTTAATAAAGGTTTAAATTATATTTTACAAAAACCGTATTTACACATTCGTTCACATTTGGCAGTTTAGTGCTACTACTTCCGGAAAATAAGTCGAAGTAGATTTGAAGAAAAAAGGGAAGTAGATTGAAAAAATTATTTTTTTATATAAAACTACATTAAGTTATTTTGACATTGGCAGTTGTTTCCCGCTCGAAATCTTGAAAAGAGTCGCTTTACGTTAGGAAATATTGAAATATTTCCAAAGTGAAAGCTGTGTAGCTCAAACAGTGTTCAGAAGTTTTGGCTGAAATGAAGCACCCATCGTGCCCGCTGTATGCAATTTAGTGCACAAGGTTCGTGAGACTGGTATGCTAGTGAGCAACACTCATTGTCCCCGTCATCCTAAGGATACGAGGATGTGGCAGCTGTAGCCTAGAATATGAGACTCAATTCTTAAACATCACCTCGCCACTGATCTAAGCAGCTTCACGCACTAGCCCGAGGAGAATTCCGCACAACGGTCTCGGATAATTCGCTTACAAGGTCGAATTGACTTAGCAATTGACGGTGCACGACCATTCGCTTCGTTACCATTTCACAGTTTGGAGCTTAGAGCAGCTTGAATTGGACAACGATTTTGGGCGAAAAATAATTTTTTCTGACTAAAGCGTTTCATCAATGCAAATAAGACCAAAATAATGACTACGGGCCAAAGCACAAAACAAATTATTCTAAGGCAAGGACCCATAGAGGAGGTCACGCAGTTGAATTATCTGGGTAGTTTCATAGCACTAGATGGCGGAACGGACCTTAACAGTAGAATAAACAAAGCCCGTAGTGCATTTATAATTATTTCTCCTATGTGGAACTTCGGCAAAATATCACTACGCACCAAGCTAAAATTCTTCGCATCCAACGTGAAATCTATGATGTTATATGCGTCAAGAGCATGGAAATCCTCTGCAGACATCTCGAGTAAGCTGCAAGCCTTCGTTAACCATTGTCTGCAGTACATTCTGAAGATCCGGTGGCCGCAAACCAGATCTAACGTAGATCTGTGGAATAGGACCGGATAGAAAGAACTGGATGTCGACATCAGGCAACGGAAGTGGCGTTGGATAGGCCATACTCGGAGGAAACCTATAGCGAAACAGTCCTTCGAATGGAATCCTCAGGAAGACCAAGAACAACTTGGAGGTCATCTGTTTTGAAGAAAGCTCGTTCTCAGGGTAGTCAATCGTTGACACAACCAAGACCAGTTGCAGTAAATCGGGACAGATGGAAGAATCTGGTTGCTGCCCTATGCTCCAAGAGTTAAAGAGCTACTTGCAGCCGGGCAACATATATAATGCGTTTTCACATCGGTGGCTTAGTTAGCAAACAAAATGGCTTGAAAAACCAGCACATTGTTGTCGAGGAGCCACTGCATTCACAAAGAGTGTGACAGTTCGGTGCGGATTGTAGAATGGTGGCATTTTCTTCGAAAATGTTGAAGGGAACAATCGGTCAACTGTGGGCGTTACAGAGCCGTAAACATAGCTTTTTTTACTGTAACTGAAGACATGGATTTGGACGAACTCTGGTCATACAGGATGGCATGCCATGCTATCAGTGGCGTATTCAGAAAAAAAAATTGAGGGGAGCTCAGATGTAAAATTTAGGTTTATGCTATGTATGCCTGTATTTTAGGCATACTTTCGCACCTACTTGCAACGCTAGCCCATGATACAAAGTGTAAAGAAGATCGTCAGCAAACCAAAAGTAAATTAAATTGATATACAAAACAGAAAAATACACAAAAATTGCATCAAACGAAAGCGCAAAATCTTAGCTTGCAAAAATAATCAAAAAATTCAGTAAGTCACCCATTAAAATGTATAAAAACTAAATAACAAAAATAGGTAGAAAACATAACCTAATAACGTCAAGTAACTGATGAATGAAAATAAAAGAAAATCGCTCGAAATATCTCCAGCGAAACCTAACCCAAGCAAAATAAAAAGTTTAATTAACGTAATGGAAAGGGAACAGATTTGCATGATAATATTGGAAGCTCTTGATGAAAATCGTAAAGATATAAGAGAATCTCTGAAAGAAGTCGTTAAATTATCGGATTTAAAAAAAAAACCTAGAAATTAAACAGCTTCAATCAAACAAAAAAGTTTTGACGGAAAAAGTCATGACATTGGAGGAAAGATGTGAGTTGCTAGAGGACAAAATGGTGGCAAGTCAAATGCGGAGTACTGAGGGGAATCTTATATTTCACATAAACAATGACAATGTTGTTTTACCCAGGGATCAAATACAAACAATTTGTCGCACCCATGGTAAAATTTCATCGCAACTTGAAGAAAACAACATTATCGCGATCCGATCGAAAAACCCGGATACAATTAACTTTTTGGTTCGTCTCGAAGAAAGAACACCAGCAATAAACATTCTCCGTGCATCAAAGTCTCTAAGGGAAGCAGGTGTATCCATCCATCGGGACTACCCCTTACCGATCCGACAAAAAAGATCAAAACTACTCGAAGTCAGAAAGTCAATAAAGACCAGAAATCCAAGTATTGCAGCTTTTCTTAGAGATGATCGACTTGCGGTGAACGGGAAAAATTTTACTTGGAGCTTTAGTCGAGGATTGAAGTGCGGCAATTTTGATGGAAATTCAATGTTAGAGAACATAATTAATAAAAACAGCACAAATCATCTGGCTGTCAATGAATCAGCTGCTCAACAAAAACCTACAAAGCAACAACAACGACATTTAGGAGTGATGCACAAGCATTATCATATAGCATAACCACAAACCATTCTCATATGATGAAAAATAGTGCTGCATTGCATTATATAAACTTTATTATTCGCACTTGAGGTGCGCCATCTATCGACGAAAAAATAAGCTCTAGAATACCATGGGAAGCAACAACAACAATTTCCACCATTTTAATTGTTGTTGTTGCTTCCCATGGTATTCTAAAGCTTAGTTTTTCGTCGATAGATGGCGCACCTCAAGTGGTAGTAGGGTGGGGCGGGGCTAGTTGGACAGCGGGGCAAGATTGGAATTTCTCAGAACCCGAAAGCACCACAAAAACATTATTATACACGAATACAGCGTGCTCTCATAGCAGCACGTGCCATACCGGTTTTAGTTGCATTGTGTCTTCAGAAGCAAAACCACGAACAGTTTGTTTTTTTCAAGTGCAAAAGTAAAAAATACGCTCTATACAGTTTTTTTATTTTTATTGTGAAAAACCTGAATTTTATATTCAGGTAAAGTTTTTTTATTAGTGATTATATTGTATTTTTATATTTTGTGTGATCAATTGAACAGTTTTCAGTGCTTTTGTATTTATTTATGATGAAATATGTTCATTAAACGGCTGCACGCCTCAATATCCGCGGACAAAATATCCGGGTCAAAATATCCGGGGACAAAATATCCTCGGACAAAATATCCTCGGACAAAATATCCGCGTCAAAATATCCGCGACGCATAATATTACGGTGTATAAGCAATGACCTATGTAAGGGGGGCATGCTGCCCCCTGCAACCCCCCTGCTTGGGCACACTGTAGGACTTGGGGTAGGTGCGGTAGTTGGGTGTATGCGGATATTTTGACGAGGATATTTTGGCCGCGGATATTTTGGCCGCGGATATTTTAGCAGCGGATATTTTGTCCCCGGATATATTGTCGCGGATATTTTGACCCGGATATTTTGTCCGCGGATATTGAGGCGTGTCACCCATTAAACTAGGAGCGAAGCTAATTGGACGGGGTGATCCAGTGTCATACTTGCCGAAAGTGGGCTCATACAAAATGTTCAGTTGCTGGATGTGGGCCCTTCTTTGTTTGTGTTAATTGCAACAGCGATTATGATTCTTAATTTATTTTTGATTTGTTGTCCTTAATAGAACTTGTTTTCCACTTTTCAGGGCTAGGTCCAACTAGCCCCATATGCCGGTCCAACTTGCCCCGCTATACTGGCAAGTTGGACCACCTGGACTTTATCCATTTAAGGCAGCAATATTCTTCTCCGGTAACATATTTCAAATGTTTTAAAACTTTATTTAGAAGCCAGAATCCCATTCTTTTTTCAATACCAGCTCTGTAGTTGTACTAAGAATAGTTTGATATTTATGAGACTTCTAGTAAAAAGTTTCCCAACTAGCCCCGCCCTACCCTACTATAGTTTATATATACAATGAGTGCTGCCACTTCTTCGCAACAATTGTAGGAAATTTCAGTCTGCCCAAATTTAGTTTTAAGTAATAATTTGGTTACAAATGTAAAATACAATATTTTAAGTTATAATGTAAGTGGTTTGCATGGAAAACTTTTATATATGTAAATAAGTTTGAATTGTTCTGTTTATTTGAAACACACCTATTAGAAGTAAAAGAAAAAAATTATGAAAAATATTTCGAAAATTATGTACTATGTTGGATATCGGGGGTCAGAAACAGCAATAGAGGTCGCGCAAGCGGAGGATGCCTTTTTGGATATAGAAAAAGCATAACAGACATTAAGATAGAATTCCAGGATGCATTGGGGTACTATATCTTCCAGTGGCGATTGCTTTCAGTTGGCTAGGTTGGCTGTGCCAACCCAAAAATAAATAAATACAATTCATATGAAAAGTATCATGACATAATATTTTGTGTACAAAATACAAACCTGATTGAGTTTTCTTAAAACCCATGCTTTCTGTTTACGATCTAGAATGGCATTGGAAATAGCGCATTCATATTCTAATTCAAATCGTATGTAAACTCTCCTTACCCCTCGTGTGCTGCTTCATTCAACCTTTAATGCATAAAAACGATGCTCAAATTAATAGCCATACTGCGAACGGCCAGTGAAAGGAAAACTAAATAAAACTTAGCCAGAAATCGCATCAATGGCAACGCACACGCAGGGTGGAAAATGTAAACCTAGAAAAGGAAGCAGAAGCAGATTGCCAGGAAAATCTAAAAAGTATTAAGTAGTAAGTAGGGTCTATATTAAAATGAAATGCACGAATTTGTCGCACATACCTACTTGAGCTGTGGGTGCAATGGATGGTTTTTGAGCAATAAAAACTACTCTTCGTTGTATAAAATATGCAAGGAAGTTCAAAATATTTGTTTAAGAAGTGTTTATGTCCCGCATTTCGAGCATATTGACAGTGTTATAAAATACGTCAATTTTACCGTTATTTTCGCTATACGAACATAAGAACAGTTTAGAAATCAAGAAAATTCTACCAACAAATGCATACAAATGGCTTTCCACGATACCTAAAAAAAAATAAGAGCAAGAAAATCTAGAAAAAAAATACTTAGAATTAAGAAAATCCAGAAAACCGAAAATCTAGAATACTTAATCTCGAAAAGCCAAAATCTAAAAAAAGAAATCTAGAATGGACAAAATCTAGAATTATTAATATTAATACTAGATTTAGAATTCCTCTGAATTTAAAAAAAAATCTAGAATACTTTTTTTCTAGATTCTAGACTCCATCTTTCTAGATTTTTCCATATTCTAGATTTTTTCTACTTCTAGATTTTATCTTCTATATTTTTTTATAGATGTTGTCCTTTATAAATTCTGACACTCTGGATAACGTCGTGATCCCACCCACAAAGTACATAAAAATTGTTTAAACCATTCTTAAGAAATTTGGTAAACATTAAAATTTTTTTTTTCTAAAACTGAAAGGTTCGATATGTGCTAGCATTGAGTTTATATACATAGAGGAACCACCTCGTTGAAAACAGAATAGTGCGTTACTTCGTCACTTAGGTGGCGTTATGATTTAGCATAAGCACGAACCATTTTTGGATTCAATGTGGAATGTGGATATATTATCGACAAGCAGATGTGGACTGCTATCCTGCATCCTCCCTTAACGATCAACATGTGTGTATCTTACCAACACAAAACAACAATAATGGGCTGGAGTTGAAATTCATAGGTACATTTGTTTTTGTGTGAATTCTTGTTTTTTTTTTTTTTTTGGTTCCCTGTTATTTGTGCTGATATTTTTGTCTGGTTGCTATATCCAGAAAGCCTTTAAAGGATTGGGACAAAACTCACACACACAATTAAAAAAAATTGGTATACCTGCGACCTGTGAGCTCACAGTCACGTGAGGCGAGTCTGTCCATGTCCCTTCAGTCCGCACCATGCTTGTCCTTTACTTTGCTTCGAAATTTTGTTATACAAATATGTATGAGGCTGTGTATGCATTTACGTTTTTGCTATCTCAACTAAAAGAAAATACCGCAAGGAATAGGTCTGGGTATTCCATAAAAATATACAATCTCGGTCAAGAAATGGATAAACAAAAATGCAGAAAGTGAAAACTAATTTCACTTTGCAATTAGGTGCATTATGTATATTGATCGTAATTAATTTTATAAAAATTGTTCAAAATAGAGGAAAACTATTTTGAGAAACTTTGCAATGAAAAAAAAATTGCTTTGAAATGAGGATTTTTGTAATAAAATATTTGAAACTTTCGTTGAAATTGGTCCAAACCGAGTGTTTAGCTTGTACCATTGAGTTTATATACATAGAGGAATCACGAAACATTACGTTACTGTGTCACTAGGTGGCGCCAGGTACACCAAATCAAGATTTTATATTTTTGTAGATCTTTTATATTTTTTTGTGGAACCCATTGGACTTGTGAAAAAAGCAAAACAAAAAATGAATGTGATTTCGAGGGGTTGGTATTTTTTTTATTACTTTTGCAAATTGTAGGTACCTAGATACTCGTTCATATTTGGTTTAAGGTCATGATTTTTTGTTGTTTATTTATTTTGCGTAGATTGCGATTCAATGTGTGCTTAAGTCACTATAAGAGCATAAGCTTAAGGGTAGAAATTGAAACTTGAACTTTATACAAATTCGGAAGGATTTAATTTTTTTTTAACATTATGTATAATAACATAAGTAGGTATCCTAGATTCATATTTTCGGGTGAATTAAGCATATAGACAGATAAGGTACATACAATAGTAGGTACCTATATGTGATTATATCGTATAGGAGGGGGGGTCTATTCCCCTCCGTTTAGCCGGGAGGGGCAATTTTCTAAAAACATGACTTAAATTTGAAAAAAAATTATTAAAAAATAACGGTAGCTCTTGCAATGCTATGCTATATCTTTTTGTAAAGCCAAAAACTTGTTTTTTTTATTGTTATTTTAAATGAAGTTTTTTTATTGAACCGTTTTCAAAATATTAATTTTCAAACTCCAAATTTGGAAAAAAAAAATTTTTTAAATAATTTTAAAACTAATTTTTTTCAAAATTTTACGTAATTAGGTATTATTTTTGTTCTCAGAATTCAATACTTCAATGAATTTTAAATTTAACACTGAAAATCGTTTGGTTTTATGACTTTTTGTTGCCAAGATATTGAAAAATAACCGAACCTACTTCTTCACAAAAACAAGAAAATCTAGCCATACTGGATGGCACAAGGTATCATTTAGCCATTTTTTTTTCGTGTTTTTGTGAAGAAGTAGGTTCGGTTACTTTTGAATAGCTTGGCAAAAAAAGTCATAGAGCCATACGGTTTTCAGTGTTGGATTTAAAATTAAAAGGAGAATTGAATTTGGAGTACAAAAATAATACTTAAATACGTAAAATTTTGAAAAAAATTTGTTTTAAAATTATTTTTTTTTTAATTTTTTTTCCAAATTTTGAGTTTGAAAATTAATATTTTGAAAACGGTTCAATAAAAAAACTTCATTTAAAATTACAATAAAAAAAACAAGTTTTTGGCTTTACAAAAAGGTACCTATAGCATGGCATTGTAAGAGCTACCGTTATTTTTTAATAATTTTTTTTTCAAATGTAAGTCATGTTTTTAGAAAATTGCCCCTCCCGTCTAAACGGAGGGGAATAGACCCCCCTCCCATATGATTTTTTTCTTGTCTCAACCCAACCTACACGCTCTAGCTTTTTGGCACAACGCTAGTGAATCACCCTGTATAGAACCCGTCTCTTCATTTGCATGGTACAAGCTAAACACTCGGTTTGGACCAATTTCAACGAAAGTTTCAAATATTTTATTACAAAAATCCTCATTTCAAAGCAATTTTTTTTTTCATTGCAAAGTTTCTCAAAATAGTTTTCCTCTATTTTGAACAATTTTCATAAAATTAATTACGATCAATATACAAAATGTACCTAATTGCAATGTGAAATTAGTTTTCACTTTCTGCATTTTTGTTTATCCATTTCTTGACCGAGATTGTATATTTTAATGGAATACCCATACCTATTCCTTACGGTATTTTCTTTTAGTTGAGATAGCAAAAACGTAAATGCATACACAGACTCATACATATTTGTATAAAAAAATTTCGAAGCAAAGTAAAGGACAAGCATGGTGCGGGCTGAAGGGACATGGACAGACTCGCCTCACGTGACTGTGAGCTCACAGGTCGCAGGTATACCAAATTTTTTTAAGTGTGTGTGTGAGTTTTGTGCCAATCCTTTAATAAAGGCTTTCTGGATATAGCAACCAGACAAAAATATCAGCACAAATAACAGGGAACCAAAAAAAAAAAAACAAGAATTCACACAAAAACAAATGTACCTATCAATTTCAACTCCAGTCCATTATTGTTGTTTTGTGTTGGTAAGATACACACATGTTGATCGTTAAGGGAGGATGCAGGATAGCAGTCCACAATTCCACATCTGCTTGTCGATAGTATATCCACATTCCACATGGAATCCAAAATGGTTCGTGCTTATGCTAAATCATAACGCCACCTAAGTGACGAAGTAACGCACTATTCTGTTTTCAACGAGGTGGTTCCTCTATGTATATAAACTCAATGCTTGTACCATGCAAATGAAGAGACGGGCTCTATACAGGGTGATTTACGAGCGTTGTGCCAAAAAGCTAGAGCGTGTAGGTTGGGTTGAGACAAGAAAAAAATCGTATGGGAGGGGGGTCTATTCCCATCCGTTTAGCCAGGAGTGGCAATTTTCTAAAAACATGACTTAAATTTGAAAAAAAATTATTAAAAAATAACGGTAGCTCTTACAATGCCATGCTTTATCTTTTTGTAAAGCCAAAAACTTGTTTTTTTATTGTAATTTTAAATGAAGTTTTTTTATTGAACCGTTTTCAAAATATTAATTTTCAAACTCAAAATTTGGAAAAAAAATTAAAAAAAAAATAATTTTAAAACAATTTTTTTTCAAAATTTTACGTAATTAAGTATTATTTTTGTACTCCAAATTCAATGCTCCTTTTAATTTTAAATCCAACACTGAAAACCGTATGGCTCTATGACTTTTTTTGCCAAGCTATTCAAAAGTAACCGAACCTACTTCTTCACAAAAACACGAAAAAAAATGGCTAAATGATACCTTGTGCCATCCAGTATGGCTAGATTTTCTTGTTTTTGTGAAGAAGTAGGTTCGGTTATTTTTCAATATCTTGGCAACAAAAAGTCATAAAACCTAAAGATTTTCAGTATTAAATTTAAAATTCATTGAAGTATTGAATTCTGAGAACAAAAATAATACCTAACTACGTAAAATTTTGAAAAAAATTAGTTTTAAAATTATTTTTTTTAATTTTTTTTCCAAATTTTGAGTTTGAAAATTGATATTTTGAAAACGGTTCAATAAAAAAACTTCATTTAAAATTACAATAAAAAAAAACAAGTTTTTGGCTTTACAAAAAGATAAAGCATGGCATTGTAAGAGCTACCGTTATTTTTTAATATTTTTTTTTTCAAATTTAAGTCATGTTTTTAGAAAATTGCCCCTCCCGGCTAAACGGAGGGGAATAGACCCCCCCCTCCTATACGATTTTTTTCTTGCCTCAACCCAACCTATACGCTCTAACTTATTGGCACAACGCTCCTGAATCACCCTGTATATAATCAGATATAGGTACCTACTATTGTATGTACCTTATCTGTCTATATGCTTAATTCACCCGAAAATATGAATCTAGGATACCTACTTATGTTATTATACCTACATACATATGTTAAAAAAAAATTAAATCCTTCCGAATTTGTATGAAGTTCAAGTTTCAATTTCTACCCTTAAGTTTATGCTCTTATAGTGACTTAAGCACACATTGAATCGCAATCCACGCAAAATAAATAAACAACAAAAAATCATGACCTTAAACCAAATATGAACGAGTATCTAGGTACCTACAATTTGCAAAAGTAATAAAAAAAATACCAACCCCTCGAAATCACATTCATTTTTTGTTTTGCTTTTTTCACAAGTCAATGAGTTCCACAAAAAAATATAAAAGATCTACAAAAATATAAAATCTTGATTTGGTGTACCTGGTGCCACCTAGTGACGTAGTAACGTAATGTTTCGTGATTCCTCTATGTATATAAACTCAATGGTGCTAGCTACAATTAAGCAACCGTTACTCCTTAAAACATAGGTGCAATCTTGTTGGTCCTATGAAAGATATATACTTTAGGAAGTGCGAACCATTTCGTTAATGTGGTTGTCCAATTTTGTCCAGTTTTATAAAACCTTTGAAACCTGATTTCCGTAAATATCATTTGTAGCCGAAAACTAACAAAATGAAGTTTTTTTTACCTTCTATGTAACAAAGTTGAATAAAAATTGTTCAAGCCTTTTTTTAGCAAATTAGAAATAAAATGCACGACTGGGTAGCACCAACTTGCTCTATTGTGTGACAGTGGTCTAAGCTCTAGGGGATTGAGATTTTGATAAAAATAAATTTTTCAAAATTCTTAAATAAATATTTTAAGTAATTTGAGCTAAAAAAAATACGCCTTTTTATTTCTTGGATGAATTTGAATTGATGAGAATAAATTTATGAAAATCTATCTGTTTTTGAGAAAAAAAAAGTTTTTTTGAAGAACTTTTTGAAAACATTTTTCAGAAAAAAAATCAAAAAGGCTACATATTCAGCAAATACATTTATTTAAAATTTTTCAACAACATTTAATAAGCAGTTTTCAAAATACATATTAATTTTTTAAATAAAAAAAATGCTTTTTAAAATACCTGTACAATAAAACATCTTTTAAAAATATATGTATGCCTTCTTGCACTACATAAATTAAGCTACCTACAACTTATATATATATATGAAATTTTGAAAGTATTGGTTGAGCCAGTTTTGAGATATCCAAAACAAAAATCGTTCTATGGAAAGTACCGTTTTTAGACATTTTTGAAAAAAAAATTTCAGCCATATGATTGGTCGTACTTAAAAAGCAACAGTGATTTTTTTAAAATTAAAATTGTTAGTGCCGTTTTTGAGAAAAATATGCTTTTACGATCGCGTTCAAATATAGTATAAAAATTTTCATACAAATATATATCATTTATATATATGTACATACATACTGATTGTCAAGAAAAATCAAAAATTTTTATTTTTGTGCCGAACACCTATGTGTACGAATTGGTGTTGCGTGTGTGGCGGAATGCCAGATACAACACCAGCGAAACATTTTCCGCTCTTTCTTATGTTTTTAAGATGAAGACAAGAGTGGTGCGCTATGCTGCGGTGCTATGAAAAGTACTTCCTTCTTTATGTATAGTAGCATTTCATTACTCTCGACAACTTCGTATTTCCGTACTCCTCATTTCACATTCGAACTTCTATTTTTTCAAAGTTCTTGTATCCAAAACATTTTACACAAACAGAAAGTTGGTGTAACGACATCATTAAAAAAAACTTCATTTCGTTTTGAATTTAATGAAGCACTTAACTTTTCTTCTAGTGGTCACACTCGTCTTGGTTCTTTTTCCTATTATTTGGCTTGTCATCTGTCACTTAATTATTTTGTTGATGATTGTCTAGTTTGGTTTTTTATATGGTTACGAACAATGAAAAGATTTTTAAATGTGTATGTTTTGAATATTGATCTTTCTGTTACAATAATTCAAACTAAAATGGAAGATAAATTTAGCGTTTTTACTAAATTCAAATCGAAAGTTGTCAACAATGTAAATTATGATAGATTCACCTGATTCATATCAAGATCTTGCAGGCTTGCAAGGGCGCGGGCCCCCGGGGCCCCCTCCTCAATACGCCACTGCATGCTACACCTTGAAACCGTGAAGGTGCGATGTTATTCCAACAATCCGGAAACGATTCAAGCACTTAAGGCCAACTTTTGTAAAATTGAAGTATAGGTTGAAACAGAGATGTTTAAAATGAAGCTGATTTCAGTATTTTAGTGATGGTGCGAAGTAAGAAGCAGATTTTAATTTTTTTTTATAAAAAGAAACATATCTACTTCAATTTAAGTAAAGTGGTAGCGCCGATCAGCATCAGTAGCAGTAGCAGAATCTGCTTCATTTGAAGAGCGAGACCGACCAAACACGGCAGCAAAGCTCATCACCACCACCGCCACCACTCCCACCGCTACCGCCACGGAACATTGGACAGCCTCCTTTGTGTATATTAATGGTTTTTCGGTTGTGAATATAATGTATTGGTAAGTAATTGGGTTTTAATATTTTAAAACAGTGCCCGAGGCAAGGACACATGCCAATCAATTGACATCCAGCACGAGGTCATAATTAATGAGTGATTTATGCAACCCACAAACAAGCACATGACAATGAGAAAGTTAACGTATTGGTATGATGCCCTGCTGCTACCGAATATGGGTAAAGACAGCGTTGAAATAAAAAGGGATTAAGGCAATTAAGAGACCGTTTTCACTGAAGTTTGCTTAAGCTTGAACAAAAATTTTGTTTAAAGGTTCCAAGTCCTGTTAATTTTTAATGACTAAGAAACATTTTCAAAATATTTATTAATATCATTATCATCATAACTTCACAACAATTGAAAGCTCAGATTTATCCCAAAGGGATTTTTAAAGTTTGAAGGCTACCCAGGAGTTGAATATTCGAAACCATTAACACAAACAAGGTGAAATATGAAAAAAAGCACATGATAAGTTGTTAACAATGTGTTTTTTTTTTGTTTGTTTTCAATGTTTAGTGCGTCCTGCCCTGGTCTACTATTTTAAACATTTTGTTTTGGCAATTAGTAAAGAAGTTATAGTTTTTGGAAGTTATGATTCGGCCTCGAGATTTAAATTTAACATTGCCGATAAACATTAGTTTTAAATGTCAGAATATTACGATGGCAGGACAAAATAGACCCAGTAGAGAATTTCCGCTTCTTCTAGTGCTGCTTAAAAAAGATTATCTGCGCGATTAACAGTCCGACTGAAGTTAGTATCAAAGATAAAGTTGTTGATGAAATTTAAGAAGCACCCTGTATACACAAGTGAAGCGGAACATAATATGGAATGGGAGAAAAAGAAGAAGTTGTATGGGCAGTTTTGAATAAGATACGGAACAAAACAGATGTGTGAATCAGAATCGCGATTTTTATTTTTTATTAGAATTATCTAAAGTTTAAATAAAGAAGAATTGGTTTATTTTACTCAAATATTAAAGACTGTGTTTTAGATTTTCTTCTTTTTATTTTGAGTGTAGAGACAGCCAGACGTGCAAAATACATCTACATTAAATGGTCCTTCTGAGCCAAATGAACAGCTAGTGAAAAATATACAGACAATTAAAATATAAATATAAAAAGCGTTCGAAGTGATCATGAACCCTAGAATAAGCAGTCGGTCGAATAAGGGACGTCCACCCCTCAGGTATGGATATGAGGATGAACCGCCGCAGCCGTCGAATTCGTTCAGATACAGTACTTCAGACATACCCGTTGCAACTGATCGACGAGAATTGAACGTCCCGCCGTACAAAGAGTCGGTTTCATTACATGCTAGTTCTAACACAGGTGCAATTCAAAAGTCTGTGGATGACATGCGTAGACGACAACAGGGAATAGAAAATTCACAGCGCGAAGCATCTACGTTACAGTCGCTAACACATGCTCGTCCGCGTACAGAATTTATTCCTATACAACAGGGCGCCGCAACCGACCTACCATTGCATAGAAATGCGCAAGCCTTGGAATACAATCGAAGCCATACACAATCAACTTCACAGGAACATCGTACTTCTAAAGATAGTTTTTTTTCTACGCATCGTACATCGAAAGATAGTTTTTTTTGTCTGACCATTTCCAACACCATGTTCATTGCGACGATGCTACTATGGTTAAACAGAAACAACAAGCTATTCATCTTAGTCCAAAGCCAACAACTTCTGCGAATGCCATTGCAATGGAACTAGCAATGGAAAACGACAGAAACATGAACACCACATTTAAACGGTCTCTTTCCAACATACCTAACCGAGAAAAGAAATGCTGCGAAGCATGCACTGATATGTATTCAGATAGACACCAGGGTGAATTTGCAGAATTGAATGCATGTAATAATAAGGTAAACAATCAAAGTTATTATCTTAACACATGCGAATTTGTATTTGATGATTGGGAACATAAATCAAACTAAGAAATCAAAAGGTTGAATTAAGAAGTTCAGGGTCTTACATCTAAAGTCCAAAATATGAAGCAACAAGATAGTCCACAAGACACACACCCACATGGATCTTATGACTACGTTCATGGCTAGACAGTCAAAATTGGAGCTGCCAAGATTTGACGGGAAACCCGAAGATTGGCCACTATTTTACAGTGAGTATGCTCGCACATCGGAAATCGGGAGATACAGCCAATCGGAGAATGTAAGTAGACTTAGGCATGCATTAAAGGGTGACGCATATGATTGTGTCAGTTCTCTCCTGATTTCAGATCACAGTGCTGACAGGATAATTAAAATACTTGAATGAAGATTTGGTCGTCCTGAATATATTATGAAGTCTCTTCAGAATAAAATAAAGAATATACCACCCCTAAAGAGGACAAGCCCATGTCTTTCACAGTATTGCTTGAGCTCATGAACAGAGACGATTACTTACATAATCCGCAACTACTCGAAGAATTGGAAGGAAAACTCCCACCGGTGTATAACGTCTTGTGGTCCGAATATATATACGACAAACCCATGTTTAACTTGCGTGATTTTTCCAACTGCATGGAGAGGAAAGCACATGCTGCTAGTCTGCGAACGTCGTTGTTTACTGATTCTTCACAGCAAAAGGAAATAAAGCGTCAAAAAGTTAAAGTCAACGCAGCTGTAGAAGTACAAGAGCGGAAGTCACAAAAATGCATTATATGTAAAGATCAGTGCTCTAATATCTCAAGTTGTTCTACTTTTAGTAAAATTAATGTTGATGACCGTTGGAAGCAAGTTAGGTCCCACAAGTTATGCTTTTCTTGTTTGAAACAAAATCGCAACGCTCGGCAATGTAGAAAAAAGTCAGAGTGCAAGCAAGAAGGATGCATTAAGTTTCACAATAGATTGTTGCATAAAAATATAGTGGTTGTAGATATAAACTCAAACAATAGTGCTGAAATATGTGGATATGGGACCATAAATGACGTTTCCACAAAATTAAGAGTCATACCAGTAATCTTAAAGAATACATCCAAATCCATTCGAACCTTTGCTCTACTTGATCCGGGATCCACAACAACGATGATAAATAAAGAGTTAGACAATCAGCTAGAGTTGACAGGTCCTAAGAAACGGTTTACAGTAGAGTGGGCAAACGGTGACATAACAACAGTCGAAGATTCTTGTATGGTGAACGTCGATATTTGTGGAACGTTCGATGGAGCAAAGACTTATACTATGAAAAATGTGAGATCAATGAATTCAATTTTGTCATACACCCAAACAATTGATAAAGAGAATCTTCTTTTGAAATATCCTTACTTACGTCAGATAGATTTCGATGGATTTAGGGATGTTAGACCATCGATTTTGAATGGAGAAGACAGTGCTTTACTGATTGCATCGAGGCAAGTCATCCATCCGACCAGAAATTGTCCGATAGCCAGTAAGACATGGCTAGGCTGGGTTGTAAGCGGAAACGACGGTTATCGTAGAGGAGCAGACGCTCACAGCCTTGTTAAGACGAGCATAACTAAGGAATTGGAAGAAAACATAGATCTATATGAATTGGTAAAAAAGTCATTCCTTATCGATGACATGATGAGTACAAACCTAGATAAGGAAAGGTCACGAGAAGATGAAAAGGCGCTTAAGATGATGAATGACACTACGAAGAAGGTGGAAAAGAATCAATTGGGGACTAGACTTCTTTGGAAGCACAAAGATATTACTATACCAGTGAGTCGAAATATGGCCTTACACCGACTTCACCATTTAAAGCGAAAACTTGACAAGATTTTAGACCTTAAAACTACTTACCAGAACATCATTGATGAATACATCGAGATGGACTATCTGAGATTGGCAGACAATTCTTACTTAAATACCCCAAGAGCCTGGTATCTCCCACATTTCTGTGTGACAAATCCGATGAAACCAGGTAAGGTAAGAATTGTTTTCGATGCCGCTGCGAAGTCTAATGGGGTATCGCTTAATGATGTTCTATTACAAGGACCTGACTTATTAAAATCACTTCCTGGAGTTCTATCCAAATTCCGTCAAGGAAGGATCGGATTTATAGGTGACATAAAAGAGATGTTTCACCGAATTAAAATTAGGAAAGAAGACGCTAACAGCCAACTTATTCTTTGGCGCGGAAAACGCAGAACTGGAAACCCAGAAGTTTATCAAATGAGAGCGATGACCTTTGGAGCTAAATGCTCTCCTAGCTCGGCGATCTACGTGAAGGATCGGAATGCAGAAGAACACCTAGCAAAATATCCAGCAGCAGTGAAGGCCATCAAGGAGCATCATCATATGGATGATTATCTGGGGTATGCTGATGATGCACTCTCTCCGATACAACTTATCAAAGATGTCATCTACGTTCATCGATGCGGTGGACTCGAAATAAAAAATTGGAGCTGTTCATCGCTAGAAGTTACAGAGCAAATTTCTGAAGATCTGCAAGGACACAGGGGTGAAGTAGACATACAAGTGGGCGATGTTGGTCGGGTTCTTGGCATAAAATGGTTGACAACCGAAGACAGTTTTACGTTCAGCACACATTTTGATAGAATCGATCCCGTTTTGGTGAGAGGAGAAAAATGTCCCGCGAAGAGAGAAGTTCTTAAACTCATCATGTCTGTTTTTGATCCTGTGGGATTCTTGGCGCCATTAATCTCGAATGCTAGAATACTTTTGCAAAAAATCTGGAGGGAGAAAATAAACTGGGACGACGAGATTAGTGATGATTTATATTATTTATGGAAGAAGTGGCTGAACAACCTACATAGGATTGCTTCGATTAAGATTCCACGTTGCTATTCGCCGAACATAAACATAACACAAAAAATTCAACTGCATCTGTTCGTTAATGCGAGCGAAGAAGCTATGGCGGCAGTCGCATATTTTCGCATTGAAAATGAGTGCAAGATAGATGTGACTATGGTTGCAGCCAAGGTAAAAGTGTCGGCTCTAAAACCCACGACAATACCGCGACTGGAATTGCATGCTGCAGTAATTGGAAGTCGACTAGCTACAGTTATAAGATCACAACATAATATATCATTCGACAAGACGTTTTTCAGGAGCGATTCAACCACGGTCCTACATTGGATTGGGTCGGAGCATAGGCGGTTTAAGCAGTTCGTGGCACATCGCTTGGGAGAAATTTCTGAGTCTACGAACATAACTGACTGGAATTGGGTTCCAACTAAGGAAAATGTAGCGGACGATGCCACTCGATTGGACTTTCAGAATTAAGAAACAGAAAGCCGGTGGTTTCGAGGTCCATCATTTTAATATCAAACGGAAAATCTGTGGCCCAAGCGTGTGATTCGATCTGCCTCAGTTGACGTGGAAGAACGCCATGAGATCATTAACTTGGTTCTTACTACAACAAGGCCGATAGTTCCTGACATTTTCAAATATTCTTCCTGGTTAAGATTAATAAGGACTACAGCGTGGTTATATCGGTATTATCATAACTGCAGATATAAAAAAGAGCGTAAAAATGGAGAAATAAGTGTAGGAGAGTTCCAGGATGCAGAGTTGTTATGGATCAAGGAATCACAACACCTTCCTTTTTCCAAGGAAATCGCCAGACTCAGCCAAGGCACGCAGGTTGAAAGAAGCAGTCGATTATATAAATTGTCACCAGCGATGATAGACGGAATAATCCGAATAAAAGGGCGTTTGGATAACCTACCAGATTCTGATTTATGGATAAAGTATCCAGCGATTCTGGATGGACGAGAAAGTTATACGCGTCTCTTAATTAAACATTATTACGAAGTTTCTAACCATATAGGATACGAACGCGTTTTAAATGAATTGAATCAGCGGTACTGAATTTTTAAAGTACGTCCAGTACTTCGTGGAGGAAATTTTGCTTGCAACAAATGCAAAATACGAAGAGCAAAACCACAACCGACTATAATGGGGCAACTACCTGCTGCGAGATTGATATCGTGTTTACCCTTTATGTATACCGGCGTAGATTTTTTCGGACCCATAACAGTGAAGACTGGACGAAGGCGGGAAAAACGTTATGAGATGCTGTTCACGTGCTTAACAATCCGAGCGGTACACGTAGAAATAACACCGTCACTAGAGACCGACACCTGTATCAATGCACGGAAAGAATTTTTAGATCAGATCAAGAAAAATGAGCTGCAAATCACGAAAATCTTATGCAGTTTCTCACCCTAGCTCGGGGTTTTGTAAATTACGACTCCTTGTTCGCAATTTTCAAAATTGAACGAAATGAAGATATTGCCACTCAAAAATAGCAAATTATCACTTTTTTGGGTCAGTAATTCGATACTGAGAAATAAAACATTGCCATCGCGAATCGAAAATTGATCCAAATTTGTATCAATTTTATATTTACTCGATTGTAAATTGCAAAAAGCGAGTCGTAGATTTCCATCTTTTTGTTTTGAATCAAAAACATATTTTTTTAAAAAATGAGTGGTAAAGTCGTAAATTGCAAGCCCATTTTACTCAATTTGTAACCAACTATATTGCTTTGAGAGAGGAGGAACGTTTTCTATTTATTGAAAAGCATTTATTATTATTTATTGAAAAATGTAACTTTTACTTACTTGGCTGATTCTAGGAATCGAACTCGAGACCCTCTGCATACCAACCTAGCACACATCTACTAGGCCATGGTGATGCATCAAAGTCGGATATCAAAATTAATAATAAGAAGCAACCTGAATATGAGTTACATTTTAGGGGTGTTCTGAATTAATATTATGTTTTATTGGCGAGAAAAATAAAGTCGTCTTATTTTGAACGTCTAACCTCTAATGTAAAATTTTTTATGATGATCATTTAAATTAAGGTAAGAAATTGTATATAATGTGTAGTTGAAATTCAACCTTGTACTCCCTATGTACATAATAGAACTACAAAAAAGGCATTATTGGAGACACAAGTGGGGCCAGGGCCTAATTACTTATATTCTGAACGATTCCTGTATGTGCGTTGATATTCTGGTGGAATATAATTTCCCGCTGAATCCGAATGGCTTACAAAAGATCCACTTTTAATATAAACCAGATTTATTTTTCGAGGATTTTTCATTTTCCAAACGAGACAGTACCAAAAAAAAAAAGATAATTATTAGTTAGAGGCAGGGATCGAACTCCGGACCTTCGACGTAGCCGTCATACACACTTGAGTTGATTTTAATACTCAGTGATTGCAAATCACGAAAAAATTTTAGCAAATCCAGATTGGTAAAAAGTATAAATGGAATTATTCCCTTGAAGTAGTAAATTGCGACAAAAAGGTTGTAATTTACTTTGAAGGGCACAAGCTTGAATTATAACTTTTAATTGTAAATCTCAACTAAGGAATTGTTGTAATTTGAGATGAATTGAAAGTTAAATTGCCAATTGTTCTATCAGTTTCGAATCAAAGCGCCGTGATTTACAAAAAAAACATGTTTTGTAAATTGCAACTGAATACTTCGCAATTGGTGATTTTTCAATTCTCTCCGTGTGCTATGCGAAGATTTGTCGCCCGTCGAGGATGTCCTAAGGAGATGTTTTCGGACAATGGGACCAATTTGAAGAGAGCCGAGCGTGAACTACGTGAATGTCTTGCCAAATTAGACCAAGATGAGATACGAGGATCACTAACTTCACACAGAATAAAATGGAACTTTATTCCGCCTGCAAGTCCTCATATGGGAGGGTGCTGGGAGCGCTTGGTGTGGTCGATAAAAACAGCTTTTTATGCGGTATTAGGAGCTGCCTACCCGACGGATGACATATTACTGACACTTATGGCTGAGGTTGAGCAGATGACAAATTCTAGGCCATTAGTTGAAGTGTCACATGATCCTGAAGATCCCGAAGCATTGACGCCGAACCATTTTTTGTTAGGAAGGTCGTCACACAAGTGAAGCGGAACATAATATGGAATGGGAGAAAAAGAAGAAGTTGTTTGGGCAGTTTTGAATAAGACACGGAACAAGACAGATGTGTGAATCAGAATCGCGATTTTTATTTTTTATTAGAATTATCTAAAGTTTAAATAAAGAAGAATTGGTTTATTTTACCAAAATATTAAAGACTGTGTTTCAGATTTTCTTCTTTATATTTTGAGTGTAGAAACAGCCGGACGTGCAAAATACATCTACAAAAGTGTTGAACACTTTTGTCAGAAACAACATTACATTACATACGGATAGGAACTATATCAGCAGTAAAAGCAATATCATGCGACTTATTCAAATTCCTTAGTAGGTGCCTTTGATTTTGTACAAATACAAATTGAGGATTTATTTTGTATATCGAAGAACAGGACCAGGTAGCCGCAAACCACAAAGTCCAACGTGTGTTGTTTTGGATTTTATATGCGGTTTTTTAAGGAATGGAAAGATGAGTTTTCTATTTATTTAATGCGTTAAAGACTAACGTTACTTTGCTTACATATACAGGGTGATTCACGAGCGTTGTGCCAAAAAGCTAAAGCGTGTAGGTTAAGTTTAGACAAGAAAAAAATCGTACGGGAGGGTGGGGTCTATTCCCCCGTTTAGCCAGGAGGGGCAATTTTCTGAAAAATTGACTTCTTTTGTAAAAAAAAATATTAAAAATCAACGGCTTCGTTTACAACACCGTGTTATACTTTTTTGGAAAGCCAAAAACTTCTTCTTTCATTTTGTTTTTAAATTAAATTGTTTTAACGAACAGTTTAAAAAATATAAATTTTCAAACTCAAAATTTAAAAAAAAAAAATTTTAAAAAATAATTTTAAAACTAATTTTTTTCAAAATTTTACGTGATTAAGTATAATTTTTGTTCTCATAATTCAATGCTTCCATCAATCTTTAATCCAACACTGAAAACCGTATGGCTCTACGACTTTTTGCTGCCAAGGTATTCAAAAATAACCGAACCTTCTTCTTCACAAAAACACGGTGGCAGCACTGGTTATATTTGCGGTGGTCGAGTTGAATTTAAGCTCCTTTGAATTAATCTGTTTTTTGCATGATCTAACTATTTTTATATAATAATTTGTCTAGTATTATTATTTTAAAGCATTCGTAATATGTGTGGTGATTTAAATTTGTGATGTTACTAGGTAATTTAATAATTGTCATTGTGTTTTGTTTGCTCTGGTAAGCGTCATTCAAGCATCTTTGTTTTTTCTTACAATTTAGTGCTTTTAAAATTATATAACAAGCTATTTACTTCCCCTTTAACTAAACTTTTTTTCCCCTCTATTTAAAAAAAAAGAGCTTTTAATCCTAGCTTTCATATTTTACTTATAACGTATATCAAATTAATCATTTGGTAGTTTTTTTTTTTGTAAAAAATTAATTATTGTTCTATTGTCGACTTGACGGCCGAGTCTGTCTGAGCGCGTTACTTTAGGATTCTGTAATCTGCGGTTCGAATCCTAGCCGAGTTCGAACATTTAACTTTTTTCTTTTTTTTTTTTTTATATATATATTCCGGTTTCAACTTCAAAATTCTTTAATTTTTTAATTAAGATAAAATTTAGTTTTTTTAGTTTTTTTTTCTTTCCTCATTCATTTCTATATACTAAAATGGTCTGCTCAGCTGAGAAATGTACAGAGCACTCGAATTCAACTCCTCTTTTTGCTTGCTTTGGCCCTTGTGGGAATTTATTCCACGCCAAATGCTTAGGCTCAACTAACAGTTTTATTGATAAAATAAATTCTTCAAGATTTGCTTTTTGGTACTGCAAAACCTGTATCAAAATATCCTTATCGCAAATTTCTTTCAAAATGTCGTCTCTTAAGGATGATATTATAAAAATTGCTAAGAACTTTGATGTTTTACATGAAAATTTTAACTCAGTTGTAGCAAATGTAGTTTCAATTCCTTCCCCAATCAAAACTGTTAGCAAATCAACGTCAACAGAGCCGTTAGATCCTGACTCTATTCATCCTTCATCCCTGCCCCCGAGTAACCCCTCTTCTTCTATACTCACCAAGTCTGCTCTCAAAAAGGGTAAGAAAAGGGGTCGTGAAGGATCATCGTCATCGAAAACTCCTTCCCCAGACCCAAAACGCCCAAATTCAAGGAGAGTCATTCCAATAAGTATACCACTGCCTCCTCCCCTTCAAGAAGTAGATTTAACCACCGTCAACAGCTCTAGGGCCGTTATCGATGCACCGGCGGTGGCGGTTCCCATTGATTTAGCCAGCACTACCCCATCTTGCTCTGAACCGAAAATATTATCAAGTTGTTCTAATACTAATACTAATACTAATACTAATACTAATACTAATACTAATACTAATACTAATAACATCAACGATTCGGAACCTCCCAAAAAAATAGAATCTGTTCCGAAGCCAAAATTAGTATTTGTATCCCGACTTGACCCTGAACTCCAACCCAATGACATAATTTAACATCTTGTTGCTAATAACTGCATTTCGAGTGCGTCAGCTATAAAATGCAATAAAATCAGTAAGCCTGACAGTTTCGTGTCATCGTTCAGGATAACTACTCCTCCATCATTTTTCGGTCCTCTCTGCGACAATAAGTTTTGGCCTCCCGGTACACTTGTCAAAGAATTTGTAGTTCGATCAAAAAATCTCAATAATCGAGTTGCTAAAGTATCGGCTCCAAAAAACTTAATAGGATTACCCTCTTCTACCAAAATGTAAGAGGAATACGCAGCAAAACTGCTGAAGTTTTTAAAAACTCTCAAGCTTTTCCACATGATATCTTTGCTTTCACAGAAACATGGCTCAATAGTTCAGTTTTGGACACAGAAATTTTCGACGATGAGTTTTCTGTTTTCGGAAAGGATGGTCATGTGGATAAGCCGAAGAAAGTGGGCGGTGGTGTATTGATTGCTGTTCGTAATTGCATCTCATCTTCCCTTGTATCTTTACCCTTTAATGTTTCAATTGAACTCATTTGTGTTAAAGTTTCTTTTCAGTCATATGATCTTTTTATTATTAATGTTTATATTCTACCGAAAAGTTCTGCGTCAGTTTTTGCCGAGCTATCGTTAATTCTTGATCATATGATTGATACTGCCAGTTCAAATAGCAACATTTTACTGTTGGGGGACTTCAATTTACCTAACATTACGTGGACCCCTTCTGAAGACGAGTCCTATTTAGAAGCTGCCTTGACTTCTTCGCAACAGGAACTTCTTCTTTTGGACAACATAACCTCTACTGACTTACAGCAAGTAAGTTGTATTAATAATTGTAGAAATCGAATTCTCGATTTAGTCTTTTCTTCTTACGCTGTTAGTATGGTAGTGGTAGAATCTACCTCTGCCATTTCTAACGTAGACTCCTACCATCCCCCGTTGGATATATTTTTTGATATGAGCAGCAATTTACTTAATAATAGTAATGCCGAAGACTCTTCTTATTCACTTGATTTCCGTAAAGCTGACTTTCAATTACTTTACGACAATTTGAGTGCTTCTAATATTTCGAATATTCATGTTTGCTCTAACATTGACGACGCAGTTACTCAATTCTACGAAATTTTCAATAGCTGCTTGATAAATTCAATTCCTCTTAAGATATCTAAAAATATCAACTCCAGCCATCCGTGGTACACGAAAGAGCTTAAATCTCTACGCAACAAACGGAATAAGGCTTGGAAGTCTTACATTAAAAGTCTTTCAATTTCTGATCAAAATGTGTTCCTTGCACTTTTTGAAGAGTTTAATTTACTTTCCAGAAACCTATATGCAGCATATGTGAAGGAAATGGAAATTTCATTGAAGATTGATCCAAAGAAATTTTGGAAGTTTGTAAATTTAAAGAAAAAGTCTGATGGGTATCCAGTGAACTTTGTTTACAAAGATTCCGCTTTGACAAGCTCACCTGAGATATGCAATGCGTTTGCAAAGCATTTCAGTAAGTCCTTTATTGAAAATCCCGTCAATATAGACTTTGATTTCTTTGACTACTCCCGTGATTTCCCCCAAGCCACTTTTAACAACATCCAAATTGATAATGATAAAGTTTTGCATTATCTTTCATTGCTGAAAGATGATTACCCTCCCGGTCCTGATGGCATTCCTCCTATAATATTAAAAAAATGTTCCTCAGTTTTAGCTTCTCCCTTGCAATTCCTTTTCAAGCTATCCCTTAAGTCCGGTAAATTTCCTCAAGTATGGAAAGATTCATTCATTACTCCCGTCTTCAAAAAGGGTAATAAGTCCGATATTACCAACTACAGACCGATTTCTAAACTGTCCTCTATTCCAAAGCTTTTCGAACAAGTAGTTTGTGATAGTATAACGTTTTTCTGCAAACATTTAATCTGCCATCAACAACACGGCTTTATGCAGAAGCGGTCTACTGTCACAAACTTATTAACCTTTATGAACAAGTGCTCAAAGGCATTAGGGAGTGGACATGAGCTGGATTGTATCTACACAGATTTCTCAAAAGCTTTTGACCAACTCTCACATGAAATTATCATTTTCAAATTGAAAGCTCTAGGTTTCCCTGTAGGATTTGTTAATTGGATATATTCATATCTCCGAAACAGATCATACATAGTTAAGTTCAGAAATTCGTTTTCTAGCCCTTTCCCAGCAAAATCAGGAGTCCCACAAGGCAGCCATCTTGGCCCGTTACTGTTTATACTAGCTATCAATGACGTAACTACGTGTATTCATTCTAGTGAGATCCTTGTTTTCGCTGATGATATGAAAATTTTCAAATCTATTAAATCAGCTAATGACCGCGTAGAATTGCAAGCTGACATCGACAGATTTGCTATCTGGTGTAGCAAGAATTGTTTAAGCCTGAATCCAGCGAAATGTCAGACAATGACATTTTCAAGGAAACGGGTACCAAGTACATACGGCTAATACATTTCACAACAAGTTTTGCATCGCGTTTTTAGTTTTAAAGATCTGGGAGTAAACTTTAGCCCAGACTTGAGTTTCACGGAACACATCAACTTTATTGTTAAAAAAGCTAATTCCATGTTGGGATTTGTTAAAAGATGGTCGAAGGAATTTCAAAATCCTTATGTAACCCTAGCTTTATATAACTGTCATGTTCGTCCCCATCTAGAATATGCATCCCAGGTATGGTCTCCTTTCTACGAAGTTCATAAGTCTAGGATAGAGGCAGTTCAGCGTAATTTTATTCGATTTGCTTTAAAAGGTCTCTCCTGGGCAGATCCATACAACCTCCCACCTTACGAACACCGGATTCAACTTCTACAGATTCAAACTTTGTCACAAAGGCGTATTAACAATGATGTTATTTTTATTCACCAACTTTTAACGGGATCCTTGGACTCACCCGATCTTCTATCGTGTGTAGGTTTTAACTATCGCGGAGGGGCTCATCATCTTCGTAGATTAGAGCTATTGCATTGTCCCCAACACCGTACTAATTATGGCATGAATGAACCTCTTACCCGCATGTGCAAACTTTTCAACTCAAATAAAAGTATTGTTGATTTTAATATTAGTAAATCCTCTCTAAAAAAAACATTTAAAACCAGTGCACCACGCTCATAGTTTATGTTTTGTATGTTCTCAATGTTCTTGTATCTATTTTGTACACATACATTTATATGTGTTTATTAATTTTTTATTTCTTGTGCTTGTGTTATGCTATTTGTATATTTTGCTTACTAACAACTAACACCTGCACTTAATGATGTAGCCAGTGAGCACATAATATGTGTTGGCTAATCTCTGATTGTAAGTTAATGCTTGATATAAGCTTCTTACTCTCGAGAACTGATAGTGTAAAAAAAAAAAAAAAAAAAAACAAACCTCTGGAATATCATTGACAAAAAGTAGAAATAACAAAGGACCCAGATGACTTCCTTGGGGGACACCGGAAGTAACCTTTATAGGATCTGAAAGGCTATTGCCAATACGAACGAATTGGGTTCTTTCACTAAGATACGACTCAAACCATTTCAATAGGTTAGAGTTTATAACAGAGGATACTTTTCTAGTTGGGAATTATGAGAACATAAATTTTATTGCCTTGGATTAATGTGCGATGGCTTTCTTCTACTTTTAAGCTATAAGGTGAAATGTTTTATTCCTAATTCAAAACTAATGTATGTACGAGGAAGGTATCAGATATATTTTTAAGTTATCTAATCTTTGACTGATTTTTTTAAGAATAAAGTTTGCCTTATAGTTTTAAGACACTTCTGTCAAAAATATATAAAACTCTTAACCTTATTCTACGGAATGGTTTCTTGCTTACGATTTACATAAATTCTAAGAAATAAAAAACACAGTATAGGATAACCTTTAGATGTTCCTGAAAAAGTAAACTTTTTGGCTATTAGCACAAAATGATTTGAAGATTTTTTTCTCGTTGCAGCTGGAAAACTGTTTTTATTTTTTTAGCAAATATCGAGAATTATGCTCAAAGTAGAGGGACTTATTGCTCTTTGGTATTTTGATTAGTCAATACAAAAATCAAAAAAAAAAAACACGATAAGCCTGATATTCAACGGGCATCGGGCTGGTATAAACAACAATCCAGCTGCTATTTGGTTTCTCGGAAAATAAATTCAGTAAGCCAGTGGAGCTAAGTTTAATCTGACCATTCTTACCTAGTGACGCAAAACCTAAATTTATTTTTAAATGTTGCAGAAGCAGTATATTGTCTTTGAGGGTTAATATGAAAACTTGATTTGATACAATTAAGGGTAAGAGTCGTTTGGATATTCTAAGACCCTGGGAAAAAAGACCTCATTAGCTGCAATAACCGGTGCGGTTTCCGTTTTATACTAAGTTAATGGTAAATATCATTCTCACAATGTCAACTTGATCTCCTTTAATATTGCGACCAAGGCAGTCTTGGTAAAACTGTTGCTATTATAAGACTCTTATAATATCGCAAGGACTTCTCATGATATGAGAAGAGTATTGGCATCTAATGAACGTTATTAGAAAAGCAATCTCGGCTATATGTTAATATAACATATATGGTCTAGAAAAAAGTAATGATGGTTCCCCCTTAACCACATTGTGGCTTCTGCTGCAACAGAAATGGAATCTGTGCTGCAATACTCTTCGAAATGCTTTACTTACATCTAGAGCAGGTTTAAAGATTCTGTTCACCATTTGTCTGTGTCTATGTCACATCCTAAGGAACTTTTAGTCAATGATATCTAATCACAAAGTTTTGCCTAGAACTGAACAATTAAAAGTGGGTGTTGACACTTAATAAGAGGAAAAACGCTGAAGTGACTGACTACATAGTGAGGAAATCAGATGACATGCCAACACAGCGCAAACGAAGCAGCGCTCCGAATGGAATTCTTAAGGTGCTCCTTACATTTGATATCCCAATACCAGATTGAGGGAGTTCGCAGCAAATTTGCAGTAAATGCACCGTGCTTCTATTCTAGTTTAGGTAAAGATAGATGGTTGCCACTTCATGCTTTATCAAGGGGAGTGAAAATATTGGTGTCCGGTGGCCGCAAACCACGAGGTTAATACTGTGTAACAGAAGCAAAACCGGGCAGAAGAAATTACATGCAGACATCCAGAGGCAGCGTAAGTCGTGGGCGGTGTGGGCGAATTTGAAAAAGTATGGCAAATCCACACGCCACAAGGTTTTTCTTTAAATACCTACATTAGAACTAATTATCAACTTAAAGATATTCTTCGGCGCACGAAACGAATGTGAATGAAAAAATCGATATTTATGATAAACTTTACTTATTTCATGTTATAAAACCACAAGGTTTTTCTTTAAATACCTACATAAGAACTAATTATCAACTTAAAGATATTTTTCGGCGCGCGAAATGAATGTGAATGAAATAATCGATATTTGTGATAAGCTTTACTTATTTTATGTTATAAAACTAATCAAATAATAAAAGTCAAATAGAAGTATGCAGAAAAACGCACAGATTTTATGATACATACTTGGAAAAACCTGCAGCAGGTAAAAAGTGTTTTTCTGATTTTGTACCTAAGTTTCTAACACAGTTGACATTAAGAGTGGTCTTAAGTGTAATACATACACATACATAAAGGTAATGAATGAAGTTTACAAACACCCTATGTCTTTACAATATCGCCAACTGCCAAAAACAATTGCATCTTACTAAGCTGTTGGTAGGTATTTGTATCCACATCCACATAATCTATTGAGTTTACTTTTGCTTTTTCATCATATAGCTAGCTACCAGACTATGGCGCAGGGGCATAAGGCCCAGGGACATAAAGCCCACATTTTTTTTTTGGGCGTTATGACCCATTTACGTGGGACATAAGACCGAAAATTAATTTGGGCTTTAAATCCCACCCAAGTGGGTCATAAGGCCCCCAAAAAGAAGTTGGGCTTTATGTCCCACATAATATGACTTGACAAATGATAAAAATAAATGTATTTCAATGCGAGAAAAGTTTTTTTTCTTCCTGAGCCCTTAACTTTAATGCTTCCGCACCTGGTTTAGTTGACATTCAAACCAGTTTTTTAATCTCTCCCAAAATTTGAAGCGCTCATTGGTTTCGAAATTAAGACTACTGTTACATTTAATGTTGAGAAAAAAAAATATGCATATATTCAAACCTTTAAAGTACATTAAGTGTTGATTGAGTGTTGTTCTTATAAGAACTGAAAGTTTAAAAAAAATGGAAAATCGTGGTTTTGAATTTTTGCTATTGACTCTTCCTTTAGGGTTGAAAAGCAACTACTACATATTTTAAAATGATAACAAGGTAAGAGCAATAGATTTCTTGGGTTCTCGAAACATGCATATTGAATTTAAGTTTTAGAAGTTTTATAAAATTAAAGCCCAAAAAATCGCGCGACTTTTTGGGCTTTAATTTTATAAAACCTCTAAAACTTAAATTCAATATGCATGTTTCGAGAACCCAAGAAAACTATTGCTCTTACCTTGTAATCATTTTAAAATATGTAGTAGTTGCTGATTTTTTGGGCTTTAATTTTATAAAACTTCTAAAACTTAAATTCAATATGCATGTTTCGAGAACCCAAGAAATCTATTGCTCTTACCTTGTAATCATTTTAAAATATGTAGTAGTTGCTTTTCAACCCTAAAGGAAGAGTCAATAGCTCGAAAAAATGAATTATTATGTGCATTTTGCAAACAGATAATTCAAAATACTTCTATTATTTATGTATAAAATTAACGTTTTCAAGATTATTGTTGAATTATATTTTTTGTTGTTGTTTATGTTTATGCTTATATAAGCTGTTTAATTTATTTTGTTGAATTGGATTTTTTGATTTTGAAATATTTACCTATAACATGAAAATGAACTAATGAACTAATGAACAATTTTTTTATTCAAACTAATTTTTGGAATTTGGGTTTTATGTCCCATTTTTCAGAAAAAAAATTCGGCCTTAAGACCCACTTGGGTGGGATTTAAAGCCCAAATAAATTTTCGGTCTTATGTCCCACGTAAATGGGTCATAACGCCCAAAAAAAAAATTTGGGGCGCCCCAGACTATTCCTATACCTTCCTTCTAATTATTTTTATTTTATGGGTTGTTGCAGTGCAGTTCAAAAGCTAAAAACAAAAAACAAAAATACTTACATATCCGTATCTGACAAACATAAAAATTTAACCTTCTTGCTCTTCACCTATCTATAGCTATGCTAAACCTACCTATCCAAAACGTTTTTTTTAGAAAAAGCAAAACTACCGTAAGCTTATTTTATCCTGTCTTGGAAATTATGCGTGTATGTGTATGGTAGGTATGTATGTTAATAACAATAGCTTTCAAACGCTTAAGAATTGTATTTGTCTAGTTATTCCTTATATTATTTTAATTTTTCCTTATGATAATTAACATGGAATCGAGTTTTATGTCTTTAAATCAACATTTTGAAAATTTTGGTTTTTCCTATGACTTAAACAAGTTAAAACAAATTCCAAAAGAGCAAATACTAAAAAACTGCCAAGATTTTCACATGATTTGTATGAGGAGTTACAAAATATAATTCCAAATTTACCCAACTCTATTAAAGACGTTAAACATCTGTTCCAATACATCATATGGAACGATTTAAAAGAAATTTACCCAAATGCTTACATACATTCCCATAAGAATTTTGTTAACAATCCTATAATAAAACTATACTCAATGTTCTCTGATCCGCCAACGAGTTCGGGCGTGTCATATTAATATTGTTCTTATACGTAAATCGTTTTCAATTTTATTGTTTTTGTTTTAAGTTTTATTTTCCAATATGGAATGTAATTTCTTAACTGCTAGAAGTGATTTGATTTTTTGCGGGGTATGTTATTCTGGTTTTCATTTCAAATGTACTAAAAAAAGTGATACCTTACGACCGACGCGACGCTTGAATCAAATGAAAATATTTTTTGGAAATGCATTGCATGCAGAAACATTTCGCTCTTTAGTTGCATACCTACAATCAAAGAGCTTTATCGTTTCTTTGTTGACAATAAATCAGAGTTCAATAAACTTCTACATCCTTCACGTATAACACGGTCTCAAGCAAAGCAACCGTCACCGGCTTTAGCTATGGAACCAACTAACAACAATGGACAATTACAACTCTTGAAAGTGCATAACAATAATTCGTCTCCTCGATCTTTATACCCGACATTGCACAAAATCACACCCTCTTCATCTCCTGCGCTTAAAAGAAGTGATAACAAAGTTCCCTTAAACAGAAAAAACCGGTTTCCTCGTCTAAGCACAACTCTAAAACAACAAGCAAGTCTAACTCTTCCACACAGAGCGATGATCTTGTTAAAGCGGCCCACAGACACCACACTTGTGCGTGCGCATGTGCACCGAAAATGGTGCGTGATTTCGCCACACACTGCACACCAAATCGTACACACTTTTGTTGTGAAAGAGATTCCAAGGAAAAAAACATTTTAAATAAATCTTCCGCACTCCTTACTCAATCACAATACGATGCAAATGAGTATAAAATGTGCGCGCGCATCCCCATACACATCACACCGATCGAGGCACTGACACCAAAAATCAAAAAGTTTTGATTTTTACTCGCGCCGAAAATCGGTGTGCGCACCAGCCCACAGACAGCACACATTTCCTTGCACCGACACATGCGCGCGCACAAGTGTGGTGTCTGTGGTCCGCTTAAGGCAAAGGCTGCTTTAAATGTAAATGCTTCGACATCTAATTTGATCGAGGTGCCTGCCGCTGTTGAAATGGCTTTTCTTTCATCTTCTCTGTCCGCTATTTCGGACATAACTGATAATGATGAACGTTTAATTCTCAGCGAAACTGGTTTTGAATTAAATCAACATAATATAGGACAAATAAGATCGACCACTACTCAAACGCAATCGGGGAGTGAGGGCGGTGCCGGTGCCATAGGATTGTTGAATGCTAACGTGAATTAGCATAGTAGGTCAAACACAATAACCCCCTCCCCCCTCAGTGGTAAATACTGATGATGTGGGTGATATCGCGCTCTTTAAAGAGATAAATGATGCTGATGTTGTAAGAGAAAGTAAACTTCCTGAAAATGAAATGGTATATGCTTCTCATTCATGTAAACCTGCATCATCAGTTGCTAATAATAATACAACTGCAACGAGTCAAATTAAATTGATTGATATCAATATAAATAACTCAATGGAAGATGTTGCTGTTACAGGCAACAATTCTGAGGTTGGAGCTCTAAGCAAAAATATTATTAGAAAATTGCGCTGGTTTCATCTTGCCAGTTTTACAACTAAAACTACAACTGATGACATAACTTCTTATATTTCTTCAAAGACTGATGTTAATGCTTCTCTTTTCCTTTGTTATAAGCTGTTAAAACATTCGCCAGAGCTACGGGACGAAAGTGAAGCTAAGCTCAAGGTTATTAATTTTAAAATCGGAGTCCGGCACGAGTACGATAACTGAGGCACCAAGATTTAATAACGGTTTTATGTAGGGGCGTCAAATGCAAGTATTTTTTACTATGGGAGGGGGGGTCTACCTCGCCCCGTTTAGGAGGTAGGGGTGATTTTCGAAAAAAATGTCTTGAATGGAAAAATAAATATTTAAAAACAACGGCAATACTTAAAATACATTACTATAACGGTTTTAAAAGCCAGAAGTCTGTTCTTTAATCCTGCATTTAAATTAAATTACTCGTTACAATAGTTTTCAAAATATTCGCATTCAAACTCGAAATTTTGATAAAAAAACGTAAAAAAATATATTTAAACCAATTTTGTTCAAAATTGTGAAATGGAAAATAAATTTTTTTTTCTGTGATCGATGCTTCAATAAATATTTAATCGAACGCAAAAAACCAAAAGCTTTTATGTCTTCTAGTTCTTGTGAAAATTGAAAATTACTTGAACCACTTTTTTATGAGATTTTTATTTTTGGTATTTACGGTGATCTAACTTTAAGGATTAATCAACAGTACCTGACTGTCACGCTTCGCGGGATCTAGGGATTTTAACTCCCTTTTCGCGCTGCACGCCTCAATATCCGCGGACAAAATATCCGGGTCAAAATATCCGCGACGCATAATATTACGGTGTATAAACAATGACCTATGTAAGGGGAGGCATGCTGCCCCCCTGCAACCCCCCTGCCTGGGCACACTATAGGACTTGGGGTAGGTGCGAGGTCGGGTGTATGCGGTTATTTTGTCCGCGGATATTTTGTCCGCGGATATTGAGGCGTGTCACCCCTTTTTTCGGGGTCACATCCACTCACGCAACTTCGTTGCCTGGCAGGCGCCTGTGTCAATTGTATTTTTAATCAACAGTACCTGGGTGGACCATTTCGCGCGATCTAGGGATTTTAACTCCCTTTTCGGGCTGCACGCTTCAATATCCGCGGACAAAATATCTGGGTCAAAATATCCGCGACAAAATGTCCGCGGACAAAATATCCGCGACGCATAATATTACGGTGTATAAACAATGGCCTATGTATGGGGAGCATGCTGCCCCCCTGCAACCCCCCTGTCTGGGCACACTATAGGACTTGGGGTAGGTGCGAGGTCGGGTGTATGCGGTTATTTTGTCAGCCGATATTAAGGCGTGTCACCCCTTTTCTGGGGGGCACATCCACTCACGCAACTTCGTTGCCTGGCAGGCGCCTGTGTCAATTGTATTTTTAATCAACAGCACCTGGGTGGCCCGCTTCGCGGGATAAAGGGATTTTAACTCCATTTTCGGGGGCACGCAAATTCGTTGCTCCGCTAAGGGTAGTTCCAGCTGCCTGGCAGGCGCCTGTATCAATAGTAGTTTTAATCAACAGTACCTGGGTGGCCCGAGTCGCGGGCATTGGACATACAAAAAAGTATAGTCAAGTCTTGTCTATGGGAGAGAAAGTGTTGGTCTGCAACTTAAAGACTTCGACCATCCAAAGTGGAAACCTAGACCATGACTTCATTGACGAGACTGACATACCCTTTAAATACATCATGTGAGTTGTAAATTGACTTGATTTTTTCAACTGACTCCTTACTCACAAACTGACTGACTAGAAAGTGGAATGCAACGCAATTCTAACTCCTCGTCATGCATTGTGGGTAACGCTAACTGAATTGCTGTACTTTACTTTCAAAGATAAACCTTTCATCAACATTAATCCTCTAATGAAATCACAATAAATGCCAAGAATCTAAAATTTCATAAAAAAGTAGTTTCAGTAATTTTCAATTTTCACAAGAACTAGAAGACATAAAAGCTTTTGGTTTTTTGCGTTCGATTAAATATTTACTGATGCATCGATCACAGAAAAAAAAATTTATTTTCCATTCCACAATTTTAAACAAAATTGGTTTAAAGATATTTTTTTACGTTTTTTTTATCAAAATTTCGAGTTTGAATGCGAATACTTTGAAAACTATTGTAACGAGTAATTTAATTTAAATGTAGGATTAAAGAACAGACTTCTGGCTTTTAAAACCGTTATAGTTATGTATTTTAAGTATTGCCGTTGTTTTTTAATATTTATTTTTCCATTCACGACATTTTTTTCGAAAATCGCCCCTACCTCCTAAACGGGGCGAGGTAGGCCCCCCTCCCATTGTAAAAAATACTTGCATTTGACGCCCCTACACAAAACCGTTATTAAAACTCTCCCCCGGAGTCCCATTTGAATTAACCAACACCATCTACAGATTGGAGTTTTGGCCAAATGGAGTTAAAATTCGCCCATTTAAGTTTTTAATAAAAATCGAAGAACAGGTTTCAAAAAATGACAATCTACAACCGCCGCCAACACCGAGTTTGTAACTGTCATATATTCTTTGAATGGTTATAACATCAATGATTTAAATGCTTTTGAAATTTCGGATGAGTTTGTAAGCAACATTGTTGCTGGTGATCTTTCCGATGATCTTGTTGCTGATGCTATTGTTGCTGTTGATGCTGTTGATGCTGCCGTTGCTGATGCCATACCTGATGCTGCTGATATTGACAATGCGAAAACTACTGGAGTTTTTGTTCACGATTTTAATGTTCCTGCTATGATCAACTACATACCAAAAAAGTGTCATAAGATAGTTATGTACAACTCAATTAACTACCAGAACGCCGGGGGTCGAAGAAAGAAGACGTCAGAATTTTACAATGCTATGATGGACTGTTCATATATGATCATTGCTTTAACGGAGACTTGGTTGTGTGAAGCTATTTTTTCTACCGAGCTCTTTGATTCCTCTTATGCAGTCTACAGAAAAGATCGTTGTTCCATCCAGACTGGTTTGTCAAGAGGAGGTGGTGTCCTGATTGCGGTTAAAACTTCTCTCAAAAGTAGTTTGGTAAATCTCCCCGAATCATCTGGATTAATTGAAAAAATTTGTGTTTCCGTTGATTATATTCGTTCTTCTGATGGCGTCGTTATTAAAATATATTATTTCTTGTCTTATATACCACCAGGCTCAGACATTGGTATTTATTTATCTCATATTTCTTATAAAAATTATTTCAAAAGATCTAGATGTAAATTCTTATGTAGTTGTATTAGGTGATTTCAACTTAAGTAATATCAAATGGCTATACTCTACTGATGATAAATGTTTGTTTCCTTGCAATGCTTTAAGAGATTTTGAAATTGAAACAATAGACTCTTTGCTCGCTATGAACTTTACACAAGTAAATGCAATTCATAATAGTATTGGTAGGATTTTAGATTTAGTATTTGCGTATGAAGACTTAAATGAAACAGTAGATGAAGCAAATTTTGTTTTATCAAACAACAGTGTTCATCATAAAGCCTTGCATATCTCGTTTGATATTTCGTTTTTAAATTGTTTTTCCAATGATTCGTATGAATCGGGTTTTGTTCGTGATTTTCTTAAAGCAGATTATAATTAAATTAATAATTACTTATCTTCGATTGATTGGAATTTAAGTCTTTCGTGCTCTTCAAATTTGGAAGATATGTATATTTTGTTCACGAATGTAATTGAAGACGTTTTCTCCAAATGTATTCCTGTTAAAAAGGTTTTAAGTTCTAATAAGCCAGTCTGGTTCAACAAACGATTATCTAATCTGAAAAAAGAAATGAAACGTGTTTACAGAAAGAGCTTATATGACCCATGCTATCGTGAAACTTTCTGTCGATTGAGAAAAGAGTACGAATTTTTAAAAAGATTTCTTTATCACCAGCATGTGTTATCGACTGAAACAAAGATAAAAACGAACCCTAGAGCTTTTTGGGCTTTTATTAACAATAAAAGGAAATCAATCGGCCTCCCACTATGAAATTTAAAGATAATGTAAGTAGCGACTTAAAAAGTATTTGCAATATGTTTGCAAGTTTTTTCGAATCTAACTTTGTTTATCAGTATGAACCTAGAACTGTTAGTGAGTCAACTTTCGAAAACTCTGCCATTAACATGGGATCTCTCTATATCTCTGAGAGTGATATTTTAAATGAACTTTCCTCTCTCGATAGTTCTCTTACTCTTCCACCTGATGATTTGCCTCCCATATTTGTAAAAAATTGTAGATTCCATTTACTTTATCCACTTCGTAAAATTTTTAATTTATCACTCTCTCAAGGTTTGTTTTTGGATTCATGGAAGTACTCTTTTGTCACTCCAATTCATAAATCTAGGTCTAAGATGGATATTGAAAATTATAGGCCAATTGCTAAATTACAGTTGGTTCCAAAAAAAATTTAAGCTATTGTCAAGCAGAAGCTTTATTCGGCCGTACGTTCTTTTATATCTGAACATCAACATGGTTTTGTAAGTGGTAGATCCACTACAACTAATTTAGCTATTTTCATTAACTTTTCCCTATGTAATTTAGAACAACACTTTCAGGTTGATGCTATCTACACTGATTTTGCAAAAGCTTTTCATCGGGTTCAGTTTGATATTCTAGAGCGTAAGCTTATTAGTTTTGGTTTTCATTCACCCTTACTTAGTTGGTTAATGAGCTATCTAAGAAATCGGATACAATATGTGAAAATAAGTTCGTTTTTATCTCGAGCTATTATAAATCATTCGGGTGTTCCAAAAGGAAGCCATTTAGGTCCTTTATTTTTCCTTTTATTTATTAATGATTTACCAGACTTTATTTTGGACTCAAATTGCTTGCTTTTCGCTGATGATTGCAAGTTATATAAGCAAATTAAATCACCCTCAGATTGTTTGAAACTTCAGCAGGATATTGATAGGCTTACTAACTGGTGTAAAGTCAATAGTTTGCACTTGAATATTCGAAAATGTTCTGTAATGTCCTTAACTCGATCTAAAGACCCAATTATATTTGATTATAAGATTTCTCGATGTGACCTTAATCGAGTTACGATGCAAAAGGACTTGGGAGTTATCTTTGATTTTCAACTTAGTTTTGACTTGCATATGGACTTTCTAGTTTCTAAAGCAAATGCTATGCTTGGCTTTGTGTTTAGAAACTCTAAGGAATTCAGTGATCCCCACACTCTTAAATGTCTATTCATCTCATTGGTTAGGTCAAATCTTGAATATTGTTGCGTTATCTGGTCTCCTTTCTTCAAAAAAGGCTCATTTCGAATTGAACGAATTCAAAAAAGGTTTACTAAAATCGCTTTGCATAAAACTTGTTTTAACTCAAATATGCCGGGTTATGAGGTAAGGTGTCAACTACTAGGATTAAAACCACTGCATAGCAGGCGTGCCTACTATTTTGCTTTTTTTGCGAGGGACATTATTTGTAGTCATATTGACAGCCCTAAGTTACTATCCTTATTAAATATCTATGCAATTGCCCGTTCCCTTCGACCTCGAGCAAACGACTTCTTTTATATTCCTAGACATTATACAAATTACGGTCTTAATAATCCAATATGCAATGCTGCTTCATATTTCAATCAATTCGAAGATTTTTTGGATTTTCATTATAGTAGAAATGAATGTTAGGCTTTACTGTTAAATAATATTTAAATTAGATTTAATTTAGTTTTTAAGATATTCTAAGAAAGTCTATGAACTTGTTAGAGTTAGTAAATAAACAAATAAATAAATAAACAATTCCAGTAATTCGTTCAGTACAGGGAAGATAGGACGTTTGCCTCTCAGTCTGGCTATATTGGCTTGCATACATCGGTCTCAAGTTAAAGCTCTCACAGGGTTTCCGTACTTTGCATAGCAAATTGCCGCAAATCGAGTTAATTGTACATTAGGGCTACCATTTAATGATTTAAAACAAAAAATTCAAAATTATTTATCTTTTTCCACGCCACCAAGCGGTTATTCAGAAAGGATGCAAAAATAAAAACAAAGGGCAAATTTAAAGAAAATCACAACAACAATTCTTGTATGGTTCAGTGGTTTGGGTTTAATCTCAGAGGCAGTTTTTGTTTTAGTTTGTCATTAGGATTACCTGCAGGCATCATTGGTAGATAAAAGGCTCCCTCATAAGGCATAAGTTGAACGAATTACTTGAATAGAGTATAGTTTAAAATTATTTAAGAAATAATATGGGTCAAGAAAGACTTTCAGCTTTGGCAGTTTTATCTATTGCAGCAGATATGGCATCTAAGTTAAATAACGAACCAATTAAAAAGTCGAACATTTCTGTTTAATTGATTTTTCCTTAATTTTTATTTATTTTCGTTTAATGTTACAAAGAAGTATGTAGAAGTAAGAACTTAAGTTTGTTTATGATATATTTTGGCAGCACTGCTCTGACCACTCTTAAAGCTCTGTTTGCTGAAAACCTCACATTGACACCTGCCGTCAACGAACCTGCCACAAAATCATTTTTCCCTAACCTTTTTCCTTTTTGATTTAAGCTAAAGAGACCTGAAGTCATAGCTACTCAATTGAAATATATTTTCTTTGAATTTATAAAGTTTATTTTAGATTATAGTTGATCTTTATTTTTTCTTATTTTGAATTAAGACCTACAGTCCAGTAAATAGAGACAAAATAAGGGGGGTTACCCTACAAAAGGTCGGGTAGTTCTTAATTTTTGATATGTTATATGGTATGGCTGGTAGATGAAAATTCCAAATTTCCCTCCGCCCCCTTCAAAATCCTGGAAAAACCACAAAAAATCGGTACTTTTGTCAGTTTTTTGCCTATAACTTTTTTTTAGTATATTTTATCGAAAAAATAAATATGCAAATTTGTAGTTTATTTCCTATAAATATGATGCAAGAAGTATTTTTGTACAACCACTACGAACGGCGCTATGAAGCCTCCAAAAAAAGGCTAAAATTTCGAATTTTGTGAAATTTTCAGTTTCCTCCCTCTTTAAAGCGCAATAACTCCTTTTTTTGCACTAACAGTTCTCGAGAGTAAGAAGCTTATATCAATAATTAACTTACAATCAGAGATTAGCCAACACATATTATGTGCTCACTGGCTACATCATTTATTGCAGGTGTTAGTTGTTAGTAAGCAAAATATCGTCGTCGTTCTATTAAAACTCCCTAAGTCCATTATTTGTGTTTTGAGATATTTGCATTTAAAGCTAGTAATCAATATAAAAAATCGAAGAATATTTTGGATTTCGGGAGTTTTAATACTATATAGTTTGATAATAGAGGACCGTAGAGCTTAGGGAGTTTTGATAGAACATAGATCTTGTCATTTGAATAAACTTGGCGGATTTATCTCATTTTTACTAAAAATGGACTTAAGGAGTTTTAATAGAACGACGACGATATACAAATAGCATAACACAAGCACTAAGATAAAAAAATAAATAAACAAAAAATACATTTATACAAAATAGATGCAAGAACATTGAGTACATACTAAACATAAACTATGAGCGCGGAGCTCTGGTTTTAAATGTTTTTTTTAGACAAGATTTACTAATATTAAAATCAACAATACTTTTAACCATCGAGTTTAGGGCAATTTTTGTTTCAATCAATCTTGTAGATAATTTTATTGGCTACCGACTGCATGCAAACATTTTTATTTTGTGACCAATACAATCGGGTGAGGATTGAGATAGTGTTTTGTTAAAATATTCTCACTAACTAATTTTTTCTCTGTATGTCTGTTTGGTTGCCGCGATTTTAAACTAACTTTCAGATAAGCCAGAGACCCAAGCGCGTGCATGCCAGTCCCTGCAACCCTTTCTTTAGTCCGTTTCATGCACCCGCGTCAAGACTGTACTCAGTTTCTTTATCAGTTCTTATCCAACAGCCACGATTCCAAAAAAAAAATAAACATACGAGTAGCTATTGAAAAATGTGTTCAGTAAGTACCTGTAGAGCCTGTCTTAGAGCTCTTTACTTGAGTGGAAAATATAAAACGTCATCAACAAAATTAAAATACCCACAGATTTTGAAATTAATAATTTGATTCTTTTCATTTAATTTTTTTTATTGAATAATTAAATAATTTTCTTTATATTTTTTTTTATAAATACCTAAAGAAAAGTTAAAAAAAAAGCTCAAGATAACATAAGTCGTATTGACAACATGTCAGATAATTGAGAAAAAGTTAACTTAAATGAGCTTATCAAATACTAAGAGTAAAATATGTACACTCTTGTGCGCTTAGAAGGAGGTTGAGTAGGAGGGAATATAATAATAGGCTGTTGAGTAGAAGGGTGTGGAATAAGTCCGTCGCTCGAATTTTCAGTATTCTGCATAGAAATAATGGGATCTTCGTCATTGGCATTTTTATTTAAAATGGCATCAGGCCGGTTTTCGCAAGAATGACCACAACAAAATTTGCACAAGCTGGAGCATTTTAAGCCTTTCTGCAGCCAGTCACACATTTACATCATACCGTTTTCAATCATTTGTGGGGAGCAGCATCCTGAGTGGTTTTAATGGGTTGCAAGCCTTTGCACTTCATCCAGCCAAAATCCAGAGGATTTTTTTTACTCCCATCCACGCCATGAGCTGGTGGTAAGCCCTGAAGAAATGAAAATATTCAGCGTTTGTTGTAGGCGGCAGCTTGGATAAATTCATTTTGGTTGAACTGCTTATAAACTTGTAATAGCGTAACAAACTAAGCGATTGACCATGGTCCTCACCATATAAAGAGACCAAAATACGTTCTCCTACCTCTGTAATTTCCTGAACCCTGGCATTTGGATCTCTGAACTTCTCTGCGGCCTCAAGTAAAAGTGGGTTTTTTTTGAAAAATTTGGCAGAGCTTGGTTTTTCTAAAACCAAAGATGTTGGAATTGGTATCACATGAAGGAGAAGAATGTTCTCTGGTGGACTAAAGTCATGAGATGAGGATGCATAGAAGCTATCAGGCAAATTAGCCCTCCCAGGTTTTCGGATGTAGACGTTCTCTACCCTAGGTATTGTTCCGGTCGATGTCTTCCCCAACAATAATCACTGCATCATACTTTGAAACCATGGATTTTGCAGGGTAGCCATCAAATACTACCATCACAGCAGTGTCATAGTGCCGATGAATAAACTTTATGTAATCTGCTAAAATGCCTCCAAAGGTTAAATTGCGATTCCAAACCACTTTGTGGAGAAGATATCCTCCATCAACTACAACCATTCGACAATTGGGAAGTTGAAAGTCAGCTGGAAGTGGAGTGAATGCCGCATCCCATCTTCATTAAACAGGGACATGGGAAATGGAGTTCGTAAGATAGGTAATCTTTAAGATCTTCTTGAGATTATTTAGCTATGCACACTCTTCCACTCAAGTATATAGCTCTAAGACTTGGCTTTTCAGGTACGTACTGAACACATTTTTCAAAAGCTATGTATGTATGTATATCTATTTTTTTATAATTGTGGCTGTTGGATAAAAATTGATAAAGAAACTGGGATAATTGTATACTAATATTAATTTTTGAATGATTTTGGCCCCCCCTCCCCCCTGATTGTCATCCTGAGTACGGTCTTGACGGGGGTGCATGAAACGGACTAAAGAAAGGGTTGCAGGGACTGACATGCACGCGCTTGGCTCTCTGGTTTATCTGAAAGTTAGTTTAAAATCGCGGCAATCAAACAGACATACAGAGAAAAAATGAGTTAGTGAGAATATTTTAACAAAACACTACTCAATCCTCACCCGATTGTATTGGTCACAAAATAAAAATGTTTGCATGCAGTCGGTAACCAATAAAATAAAATTATCTACAAGATTGATTGAAACAAAAATTGCCCTAAACTCGACGGTTAAGGAGTTATTGCGCTTTAAAGAGGGAAGGAAGTGAAAATTTCACAAAATTCGAAATTTTAGCCTTTTTTGGAGGCTTCATAGCGCCGTTCGTAGTGGTTGTACAAAAATACTTCTCGCATCATATTTATAGGAAATTGTAAACTACTAATTTGCATATTTATTTTTTCGATAAAATACACTGAAAAAAAGTTATATTCAAAAAACTGACAAAAGTGCCGATTTTTTGTGGTTTTTCCAGGATTTTGAAGGGGGCGGAGGGGGCGTGTGAAAATTTGGAATTTTGTAGGGTAAAATGTCTCTATTTACGGGACTACTATAACAGTTTCATATTGAATAAAAAACTATTTAACTTCAAGTGATTTTTACTTGCGATTATAGGTACTGGCAAGTAATGTATTTGTAAAAAAAATTCTAACAATCAAACATGACATTACAATGATAGAAGGTGTCGAAAAAAGTGGGTCCGGCAATTCTGTCTGTCTGTCTGTCTGTCTGTATCGGTACATACAGCCTAAGCGGCTGGACCGATTCGCATCAAACTTGGTACATACCTAGTATTATTATGACGTCCTACAGAGGGGTTTTGGAATTAGCATTCTAGATCTAAAACTAACGGTAGCTGCTATACGATTTTTAGGAAAAAATCAATTTTTCTTAAAAACGGCTCCTACGATTTTGACAAAACTTTCTGAATAGTGTTTTCAGTTTGAACGTAATGTTTTGGTTGGAATAGATTTTTCAGGAAAAGTCTTATTATGGTAACCCCCATAGAACCGGTTTTTTTAAATCCAATTTTCTCGTAAGCCACTTGACGAATTTCGATGAAATTTTTAATGTAGAAGCCCTTTTATAAACAAAATTGTAAACAATTTTCAAAAAAAGATTTTTTTTGTTTTTTAAAAAAGTTTTAAATTTTTTTTTTATTTTTTGTTTTTTTTTTCTTAAACTTCTTAATTTTTTTGAAATTTTATTTTTCTGATAAAAACTACAAAGTGCTACAAATTGGCATTCCCAAAAAAAAAAAATTGGAATATATTTTCGAAAAGTTTTTCAAAAAAACAGTTTTCGGAAAAAACTGGTGGAAGGATTTTTAATAAAAAATTTTTTTAAAATTTTTAAACAGTAAACGAAATCACTTAATTTTTTCCAAAAAAAGTTTTAACTAGTGATTTTCAATTGTTTAATAAAATGTATATCATGTTTTCCCAGCTTTTTTTCCAAAATCTCAAACCATAAGTCACACATTGGAGCAAGTTCGTCCGAACCAGTCGTGCACTTTATTTATTTTATATTCGCTTCTTCTTGTACCATCAGAGGGCCTCGCGAAATGTACCTAACCCACACTAAATTTAGGCCTTGCACCGCCACTGCAGACATGATGCTACAGAAGTGGCGTTACACTCAAGAAACCTCAAGACAATAGCGAAACAATTTTTTGAATGGAATCTTCAAGGTAATAGACTTGTTGGAAGATCAAAAACAACTTGGAGGTCGACAGTAGTTAAAGAAGCTCAATTTCAAGGAATAAAATCATGGCCACAGCTAAGGCCATTCGCCGCGAATTGGGACAGGTGGAAAGGTCTTGTTGCTGCCCTATGCTGCAGGGGAACTTGAAGCGCTGTAGTATTTGCAGTCGGACAATGTAGGAATAATAGCTCCCGTAAAATACTAGACGATTCGATATTTGACTAAATCACCAACATCAAGTTCAAATACCAATACGATATTAAAGATAGCACATACACATATGAGAAAACCTTACTTAGTATGAGTTTATTTGTAGCTCATATTTATAGGAAGGTATAATTTAAAAAGCTTTTGGTTTTCCTCTCATGCCTCCATTTAATGCCAAATTGCGTCTAAATTTTATGTTATATTCTCCATAAATCTTTTCACTTTTTCAATTGTATATTAATCCTTTCATTCGCTTTGATGCGTTAAAACCGAATTTATCAAATATTGTTATTTCTTTTCGGGAGACCGAGGACCGGGGACCTATCACTCGATGACTCATTCACAATAAACACTCTCCTCAATACCCACTTGATACTTTTCCGAAAGTAAAGTCAATTTAAATCTGTTTCATTTTTCTGGGTCTTCATTTCCTCAATGTTCGTCGCCATGGTCACTGTCGCTGTATTGCCTTAATTTATAACTTTTTGTTCATTCTTCCTTAGAAATAAGTTATCGACAACTCAATCAAAGAACACCATTGACTTTTTTTTGCCGTCACTAAGGGTACCTACCTACTCAACCCACTTCGTTTTACGATATACATACATAATACCTACCAAAAACAAAAAAAAAAATTAGCTCAAGTCAAGAAAAACGCAAGTAAAAGTTATCGCCCTTATCGGATATTTTTTTTGCATTTGAATCTGACTTTTCATTAATTCGTTTTCGACTCACGTTCCAGCGAGGCAACTACTTCGCAACTAATACAACGCGCGTCCGCATGTAGCCATTATCCTTCGACTATTTTTTCTATTCTTTTTTGTTGTTGTTGCTTTTGATCCTTTTCTTTTTGTTCAACAGCTGTATAGAGTTCTTATAGTGTGTTCGTGTCTAGCGCTTCTTGCTCCTATACACGTTAATGTTTCTCGTACTTCATGTTTTATATGCCATTCCAGAAGCGAACAACAAAAGCTAAAATTATTGTGTTTGCCCGGTCTAAAGGATGACAATGTCCTCTTTTTTACTCCACTTACCCTTTCCCTATCCGCCGCTACCCGACCCGACAACAACTTCTTCAAAACAGAAATTTTTCTCTGTAATTTCTCGAAAATGGCATAATATGGTGGAGGCGGTAATGGTAACTGGTAACAAAAACTCCAACGGTGATTAAGAGTCATGTCTCATGTGAGAATGTGGAGTGAATGTTCTACTACAATAAATAGCAAATCTACAGCAGCTCAGTTTAAAATTAGATGACACGTCTATTTGGTGGATTCATTTTATTCAAAAAAATTTTTAAATGGGCCGTCATGATTTCAATACGAAAATATTACAGGTTGTTTTTTTTTTCTGGGAGGGCAGGCATTTGTTTCGGGGTGTTTTCTAAAGTTTTACACCCACATTTCGAAAAAAAAAACACAAAACAAAGAGAAACAATGTACGAGTAGGCGGAGAATATTATACAATAAAGTGCACGACAAGGTCGTACGAACTTGCTCTAATGTGTTAAAATGGTCTTGGGGCTTGAGATTTTCGGAAAAAGGCATTGAAAAAATCATATGAAATTTTATTAATCACTTAAAAATCAATAGTTAAAACGTTTTCTTAGAGAAAATGAAGTAAGGCATCAAAATTCTTTTGCTTTTTTAAAATTTAAGGAATTTTTTTTTCAAAATCGTACGACCAGTTTACTCAAAAAACGGTTTTTTTTAAAAACTTTTCGAAAACGTATTAAATTTTTTTTTGAGTATGCCAACTTCTAGAACTTTGTAGTTTTTATCAGAAAAATAATATTTAGAAAAAATTGATTAAACCGTTTTTTGGAAAAAAAAAAATTTTAAAAAAATTGAAAAACTTTTTTGAAAAACTCAAAAAACTTTTTTTTTGTAAAATTTAAGAATTTTTATCATTCCATTTATAATAGGGCTTCTACATTATAAATTTCATCGAATTTCGTCGAGTGGCTTACGAGAAAATCGGATTTCAAAAAACCGGTCCTATGGGAGGTACCGTTATAAGACTTTTCCTGAAAAATCGTTTCCAACCAAAACATAATGTTTGCACAGAAAACAAATCGTACGAGCCGTCTTCGAGAAAAATTAATTTTGTACTAAAAATCGTATGGCAGGTACCGTTAGTTTTAGAGGTAGAATGCTAATTCCAAAAACCCCTCTGTAGGACGTCATAATAATACTATCTACCAAGTTTGAAGCAAATCGGTCCAGCCGTTTGGGCTGTAGGTGCCGATACAGACAGACGGACAGACAGACAGACCGAATTGTCGGACCCACTTTTTTCGACTTCTCTATCATCGTAATGTTATGATTGATTGTCCAAATTTTTTTTTACGAATGCATAACTTGCCTTAGAGTACCTATTGTTTAAGAAGTTAATTTCCATAAATTAAATATACCAAAATTTTAGAGTTCAATTTCTTTTAATTTTATTTAAGTAAAAACTATTTCAAAAAAGCAAAGTAAAGGAAAAAACTAAAATTTTCGTTTTTAGGTTGGGTTGGTAGCAAAAAACGTCAGCTTATTTCCGCTGGTAACTCGTGAAGATTTTGACAGTGTATTATTTTGGTGCGGTGATGCTGGCGATATGAAGCTCCATCTTAAGTCCACACCTACGAACTCGTTTATAATTTTCGTGCGATCTATCTCCCCAACAGCATCAATAAAATCTTTGCCTGCAACCCGAAAATTCGTTCCATAAACCTTTTAATCGCCAGTATACAAGAATCAGCCGATAGACTGTGAGCAATCTCAATGTGAATTGCCCGGATTGCCAAACACGTAATAAAGACGCCCCATCTCTTCTCTAAGTGTCTTCCAACCTTCACGTTTATTGGACCGAAGTAGTCTATACCGATGTAAGAAAACGGTCGAGTAAAAGATTTTGGCCTGCTAGGCGGAAGCTCACCCATAAGTGGAGGTATAGGTTTCGATTTGTTGTTTTTGCAGCCCTGGCATTTGTTTATCACCTTTTTTACCATGGTTCTAAGTGATGCAATGTAGTATCGCTGCTTCAATTCGCTTACGATGGTTTCGCCATGTTGGTGATGAAAACGTTGATGAATTTCTTCAATGATTAATTTAGTAATATAATGATCTTTGGGCAAGATCACAGGTCGCTTTGTTTCGTACGGAATATGGCTAGCAGCGTCGATCCGGCCATTCATGCGAAGAACATTATTTGAATCTATATAAGGAGATAACTGGTATAGCGGGCTTGTTATTTCTAGAGTCGAAGATTTTTTTTTATTTTTTAAAGTGGCGACTTCTTCTGGATACGCTTCCAATTGGCACTGTCGATATAAGCAATTCTGTGAACGTTTCAAATCCTCTGTCGACGAAGCTATGGGATTGTCTGCGACCCGTTTTCGAAACTTAATGTCAATGAACTTGAAAACGTAGGCTAGTGATCGTACAAGTCTATTCCATTTAGAGAATCGAATATAATCTATAATGCAGGCTTTGTTTTTCAAATCTTGAATAAAATTAATCCTGACTTCCTCTTCGCGCTCGAAAAGAAATCCAGGTCCTTTATACCATCGAGACTGGAACACAAATTGTACGTGGCGTTTCCATTTTGTTGTCTCGTCAGCGACATTTTCTTTTCTTGGAACCTATCTCCAATCTTTGAGGTCTGATGCTTCAACTATTTCTCCAATTCTAAATGCAACAAAATGTTTAAATCGACGGTGTTCTGATCTGATCCAATATAGAACCGTTTTTGAATCAGTCCATTACCTTATCTATTGATACAGAATGCCCCTCGCGAATAGATTTAGAAAGTCGAACCTAATACTGCAGCTTCCAACTCTAGTCTGGGTATAGATGTATCTTTAAGAGGTGCAACTTTTGCCTTCGCACCGACCAGAACGCACTCAACAAGGTTATTAGACGAGAACCGAAGGTAGGCAACTGCTGCGAATGCGTTCTCACTCGCATCCACGAATACATGTAGTTGCACATTTGGTTCGGTTTTATACTCTATACATTTTAAGTATGAACGATTTATCATGAGCTTTTTTACTATAGGCAGGTGATCCACCCACTCGCACCATTCTATAAAGTGTTTTTGTAGTATTTTCTCATCCCACTGCACTGATTATCGCCAAATTTCACTTAATAGAATTTTAATTCTCACTAAAAAATGTGTAATTAATCCAAGTGGGTCGAATATACTCATTAATGTTCTTAAAACTTCTCTTTTTGTTGGACAGATTTGCCCTGTCAAAATACCCGGTTTAAGCTTAGGCCATTTAAATAAGAAAGAAAAGGTATCAGTTTCGTTCGGCCACCACATTCCCAATATTTTGTCACAATTATTTGGCATATTTCCTCTAGTAATATTTTTTGCAGAGCGTTCATTTATTTCAGCATTGAGAGCCCGTAAGACTTTTTGTGATTTTGAAATGAAGTTATGAATCTCAAAGCCAGCTCTTGAGTGAATACTTTTTACAGCTCTTGCTAAATCAACCGCTTCATCTTCATAGTCCACACTGTCGAGATAGTTGTCGACATAATGGTTCTCAATTATAGCTTTTGCAGTTCTGGGAGAGTCGATAAAAAACTCATTTGCATTTTTATTTTTAACAAACTGAGCACAATAAGGTGAACATGTTGCTCCAAATATCATTACTCTCATAACGTATTCGTCAATTTGCTTTGTCACAGGGTCTCTCCACAAAAACCTTTGAGCGTTTTGGTCCCCCTCTTCTATCAGAATTTGGTGAAACATCTCTCTTATATCGGCACATATCGCAATTTTTCTCTCTCTAAATCGATATAGATATAGAACAGTAGGTAGTGACGGGAGAGTGTCGGGCCCACTCAGTAGGACGGAGTTCAATGAAACAACTGGGAAGATTGGTAAGTACCATGTTCGTGTTGTTTTCTCGTCGCATTCTTTTTTACAGAGTTTTCTTGTATACCCTTTTTCTAGGTATTTATCGATTTCTTGCTGGAGCTTGACGGCTAGTGTAGGCTCTTTGGACATTTTAGACTCCAAGCACTTTAAACGACGTTCGGCCATACGACGACTATCGGGCAGAACATCTGTTTCATTTTGCCACAGCAGTGGGGCTGTAAAACGGTTTCCCTCGCGATAGCATTTCGTTTCCATAATTTGTTTTGCTTTCATGTCATCTGTTGAGAGCAATTTTTTTATAGATTTTGAATCAAAGTTCTCTATCATAAAATGTTTTTTAACGAGTTGATGAAGTTCGTTATCTAAGTGCGTTTGGCATTCACATGTTCGTCGCATATACCATGAACTACCCACCCCAGTCTTGTCTTAGTAATGACCGGTTCGTTTGTCTTACCTTCCCGAGTTCGCAAGGAAACTGCTAGATTCCAGTGATCAAGACCGATTAAAATGCGTGGCTTTGCATCCAGATAGGACGGTATGGGAACACCTTTTAGGTGTCGATAATTTTCCTTCATCTTCTCCGCGTCAATTGATTGTGAGGGTAAGTTTAATGCCTTTACTTTACGCACGTTCGAAAGTTCATACTTGTTTTATATTCCAGATCCAGAGATTTTCATATTAACCTTTAGTGATCCTTCTTCCATGCGATGAGTGCCCGACGTCCATTTTAAACACAATCGTTCAGCTTTACCATCAAGTCCAAGAATCGAGGCTAGTTCTTCATCCATGAGGGTTATAGATGAACCATCATCAAGGAAGGCGAAGGTTTCAATTCGTGCTGTGCTACTATATAGTGTTACTGGAACAATTCTAAATATTGTTAAACGATTTTCTGGTTTGAAAATGTGGCAATTAAATTGGGTTTGGTTTGCGCTATTTTGTTCTATGTTATTGTTGTTGGTGTTGAATGGAACCGTCTGGGTACCATCGAATTTATGCAATAGACTGTGATGCTTGAATACGCATCCGTTTTGTCCGCATCTTTTTGTTGAAGTGCAACGGCTCTTATCGTGAGGCCGTAGACATGTTCGGCAAAGATGTAGTTCATTAACAACAGACCATTTATTTTTTAAAGTCATCGATATAAAACTTGAGCAGTTTTCGATTTGAGTGCAGTTACCCTTACAGATTTTGCATTTTTGGAATGCCTTATTTGGCAATTCTATTTCTTGATGCGTGTTTAAATAGATTTTTGCATTATGAGAACGTTTCTCAGATTTATTTTCTATGTATTGATATGAGGCTGCTCCTGAAACTTCAACTGCTGCGTTGGCTATTGAACTCAACCATTTGCAGAATGTTGAAAGGTTAACAACATCTAAGGTTTGTTTGTGTATACCCCAGTTGAGTCTTATTGCCGCGGGAAGTTTCTCAGTCAATTCTTGTAGTAAGCAAGGGTTCGGAATATGAGACTCCAAATGTTTAGATTCCATGATAGCATGAATATTTTGTACTGCAAAAGAAAACATCACAAGTGTGTCCAGTCTATCAACTCTCGGGCAGGCTCATTACGAATTTTAGCTAGAAGTGAATTAATTATGACATCGGGTCTTCCATACAGCATCCGGAGAGTGGATATTATTGATGGAACGTTTTCGGGATATAAAAGTCTGAAGCGAACTGATTCTAGTGCCTTACCTTTCAAGCTACGTTGAAGCCGCATGAGGTTTTCGTCATTTGTGTAGCCACACGAACGTGTTAAGTTCTCGATAAAAGTGGCCAATCTTCTGGATTGCCACTGAAGCTAGGTAGCTCTTTAGACATTGTATGTCTTGCTGCTAATTGAAGGGAATTTATTTTCGGCACATCGGACGTGTTACCAGGCATATTACCCACTTCATTAGAGCATATGAGCGGTTGAGCTTGTTTAGTTGCGTCTTGTGATGTCTTTTGAATAATAGGGTGCTCAGTTATTTGCTGAAGAGTTTGGGAAGTATTTTTTGGCTGATGAACGCGAGAGTTTTCTGGTTTACCTTTATGTACACCTGGTATTGGTTCCACTGTTTCCACAAATTTCGAGGTTCTTTCATCAACGTCATCATTATCAAGATCATTGTCGTTTTCATCCTCACTGTCCGATGACAACTGATCAAGAATTTCGTATTTCTTTCTCAAATACTCCTGATCTCTTTTTTCTTGGAGCAAGCGTTCTTCTTCTAATTTCTTTAGCTGTAGGTGAACAGACTTCGCAGACGATCGTGATTTTCTTGAAGCTTCGGATTGAGCAGATTTTGATGACAATTTTGATGATTTTGGTGTCTTGTTTTTGGCTAAAGTTTGACAATTTAAAGTTTTTTGTGAAATTGAAGGAGCGGATGGTGCTGGTTTTCAAATTGATGGATCTGCTGATTGGTTAGCTTCGTTGGAGTCCTCGAAGGTTAGGACTTTTGAGCATTTTGGACAGATCCAATCCCTGTGCTCGATATCCTCATCAACGTTCGCGCAGCTAAAATGGTACCAATCATCACATTTGTCACATTGAACCATTTTATCGAAGCCAACTTTTCTACTGCATTTTTTGCAATTGTATTGTTCGGTGTATTCTTGGTTAGGGGAGGAGTGAGCTGTTTCTTTGGATTTATGTAACGCAGAAGAAGATTTTTGAGACATGGTTATGCCGCTTACCTTATGTTCCTTCTTGGGGCAACAGCGATGGGCTGGTGGATGCTTTTACCAACGTCAAAGAAAATTTTAGGATGTTGAAGAAGTTAATTTCCATAAATTAAATGCCAAAATTTTAGAGTTCAATTTTTTTTAATTTTATTTAATTGAAAACTATTTCAAAAAAGCAAAGTAAAGGAAAAAACTAAAATTTTCGCTTATTTCCGCTGGTGCCTCGTGAAGATTTTGACAATGTATTATTTTGGTGCTGCCAAGTTGTCGTCGGGTTTTTTGGGGGTGCTAGCGTTGCCAGGTTTGTCAACACCTATAATCGCAAGTAAAAATACAAAACTTAAGTGGCTGCAAAACGCCGTAATTAAAGTAACTTAAACGAGCAATACTACAAAGTGGGTGTCTTCAAAGCAAATGTCCTTGTAGTGTACAATGCACGTGCTGGCAAAATACTTATGTCAGAAATATTACGTCAATAGCAGCTTTTAATTGTTCAAATTGGACTTTATTTCTTTTGTATACATTTTGGATATTCAGAGAGCATAGTGTAACGAGGCGTTACAAATCTTTCTTTTTTTTCATATACGCTGTATAAATATAACACATAAGGTATGTTTATTATCTGAAACAACAACAACAACATGGTTCTGTTCCCAAGACAAACAGCATCACAAGCTAAGCAATAGCTTAGTCACATGACATAGGCAATGGGCATGCCAATGCCAAATAAAAGCAACAACATCAAACAGCATAACCAACAGCACCGCAAGCTAAGCAATAGCTTAGTCACATGACATAGGCAATGGGCATGCCAATACCAAGGAAAAGCAACAACATCAACAGCATAGTAAAGGGGGGCGATCATCATGAGCGTGAGTAAATTTGCCACCAACGTTTATAACTCACATGATGTTTCTGTCGCCAAACGCAATAAGAAGGCCAGGAAAAGACACCGAAAAGCATGGAGAAATTCATCATATATTTAGAATTTATTTTTTATTTAAGGTTTCGCCGCTTTGACTTCCCCCCACCAGTGGTAAGGGGTCTTAGTGGATTTTAAGGTTATTATTCTATTATTATTAAGTATTAATTGCCACCAGGGGCTAATAGCTGCTGATCCACCAGAGCATTAGCCTGCCGTGTGCAACCTTCATGGTTGCTTTATTTTAAGAGAATTTAAGTATTAATTGCCACCAGGGGCTTTATACCTGCTGATCCACCAGAGCAATAGCCTGCCGTGTGCAACTTTCATGGTTGCTTTATTTTAAGAGAATTTAAGTATTAATTGCCACCAGGGGCTAATACCTGCTGATCCACCAGAGCAATAGCCTGCCGTGTGCAACTTTCATGGTTGCTTTATTTTAAGAAAACTTTAGTATTAATTGCCACCAGGGGCTTTATACCTGTTGATCCACCAGAGCAATAGCCTGCCGTGTGCAACTTTCATGGTTGCTTTATTTTAAGAGAATATAAGTATTAATTGCCACCAGGGGCCGTTATACCTGCTGATCCACCAGAGCAATAGCCTGCCGTGTGCAACTTTTATGGTTGCTTTATTGTAAGAGATTTTAAGTATTAATTGCCACCAGGGGCCGTTATACCTGCTGATCCACCAGAGCGAAAGCCTGCAGTTTTTGCAAACTCGAGGTTTGCGTTTCTAGCCATAAGGTTTCTTTGAACTAATCCATTGTCCACAGGAATTGAAAACTAGAGACGAACTCGGAATCCTACTCGGAGTCCTGCAGAAAACGACAGAAGAAACCCAGGAGGAAACCAGCGAATTTTATCCACGCCACAGGCGGTCTTAACGATTGGATAGCAATACATACTATAGAATATAACCATGTGTGAAATGAACTAAATTTGAAAACCATTATATACTTTTAATAATAAGGATTGTGTTAAATAAAATTATTAGTGAATTTTACAAAAGGAATCTTAATCAAAGTTTAGTGTTTTTCTTTGAGAACGGACCTGGACAATCCGGCGAGTAAAACCCCGGCTGGAAAACAAAAAGCACCCATCACAATTTGGCGCCCGAACAGGGACTTTCAAAAGATTCAACTATAATCCTACCGTAAACACAGTTCCGGAGTCTTCCAATAGGCACACCGTACCGCCGTTACCAGAACTTACCCAAGTCCTAGAAGAAGATTCACCACCCGATCACCGACCGATAATGAAGAAAACACCGTCCACGACATAAACCCGTACAAAAACCTAGGGTTCATAAATTTCCTAAGGAAACATGACCTTATCGAAGTATTGAAGGCCCGGGGTTTAGAAAGCGAAGGCAAGGTTGTAGAACTACGGCAACGCCTAAGCCAACACCTTAAGGAGCTTCGTACGCACAAATCAACGCAGAATTTGTGCGAGGAACTGGAGGGAATCGTCGAGGAAAGGAATAACATCGACGACGAAAGCGAACTCCCACTTCTTTTCGATAACGCGAAAACGTCTTCTGCTTTACCACCGGAGAACGCTAACGTAGAGACGTTAGTAAAGGGTTTAAAATTCCCCCTTTACGTACCAACCAAGTCACAAACCACCAATTTCTCAGCTCCTTCGGAGGGACAGTTAACTTTACAAGTTCCAGTATGGCGTAAACAGGAACAAACCCCCTTTATGCCTGGGCAACAAGAAACGGGCCCCGTCCTCCGTAGCAATCAATTCGATCAGCTACCGTCGCATCTCCACCATACTCAAATATTAAGGGAAGACACTGTGCCGGCAGCAGCACCGCAGCAATCACCCCACTATAGTCGACTTACGTTAAACCACGAAGCCGAAACTATGAACACGGTGAGAAAATGGGGGCTACGGTTCGACTCTACTGGCAATGCGCTTGAGTTTATGGAAAGACTGGAGGAACTGACAAGTTGCTACCGAATACAAGCCGACGAGATGCTAAGAACCCTCCCAGAAATCCTAAGAGGCACCGCTTTGGAGTGGTACAGAATCAATAGAGAAAATTGGCAGACGTGGAGTCTTTTCCGCAAGGCGTTCCTACAACGCTTTCTACCAGCCCGCTACGTACATAAGCTCGAGGACGAAATAATGCACTGGAAGCAAGGTCCCAAGGAAGGGGCTAAAGATTTCATCCAGTCTTTGCAATACCTGATCCGCCAACATCCCAGGATCAGTGCTGCCATATTCTTCGAAGTGAATTATCTTACAATGCGCTCATTTCTATCATACCGGAGGGAAAATTATCATAAACAAAAAAATTTGTTTTGTTTCAGGAAAACAAGCGGAAATTTGCTTGCCGCCATCATTGTTTTCCCTCAAAGAGATTGACACTGACGTTTTCGTGGACTGCCCTATTCACCGGCGGCTGTGCATTCGTGTAGGTGTAAGTCCATCAATACTTTAAGTTCAGATTTCTGAGCAAGTATTTAAACTGAAAATAAAGGCTTTTGCAAACAAACACGAAATATTTTTGCGCGATAACAAAACTTTCATCTGTGTTTCGTTCCAAATGTCACCCGTTTGCTCTAAAAATGCTTTTCCGGAGCAGTTAAGGTAAAATCGCCTTAGGTGAGACGGCACTTCAACGACACTGCACTGCAATTAAACTGCACGTTTTCTTTGTATGAAATTGTATGAACTAAACTACATTTAGCGTCTGCGGAACTGCTCTTCAGTGGCACAAATCGCAAAAGTTGGTAATAGTATATCCAACCATGGCACGTCATTGTGCTGAAGTGCAGTTCTACTGGCGCGTGGTGCGTTTTAGAATAGATTCGACGAAGCATATTTAGTTTATGTATTGTTTGCTTTATTTTTGTTATATAAATAACTGAATTTGATCAAAGCAAGCAAATTCTGAATTAATTGTAACAGATAGATGATAGATAGATAGATAGATGCTGATTTATTAATTCTTTTCTCATGTTTAACAATAATTTTTTTTTTACATAAATCATAATTGCATGGCTTTGCCGTCTGCCTGATTGACATAACATTGACTTGAAAAGGTTTATATTATATACATATATATATTTTTTTTTTTTTTTTAATTACATTTGCAAATAAAACAATTGTAGTTACACAATTTGAAATAGCTAAATTATGTACATATATAGATATTTTCATGCTTTAGAAATCTTCGCTTATAATTTTCATTCTATAAAACATTGCTGCTTCGTAGTAATTTAAGAGTAGATTTACATCTTGCTCACAATTTAAAAGTGACAGAACTTCTGCTTCTGATTTTGCATCATTCCCTAAACAATTTCTTCGGATTTCCTTGAGAACTGGACATCTTCCAATAAAGTGCACCACGTCTTCCCTCTCCTGCAGGTTACAAAGACTGCAATAAATCGACAGATCGGATCGATGGGGTATATAATTGATGCTTATTAGCTCTCCTCTCATCTTAAAGATGGCAGATATCAATCGCTGGCTGTTGTTGTTGCTAAAATAATTTTTCTCACATAGATTATGGTTAAGAGTACTGTATATGGATCGATGAGTAGATGATGTAGCCCTATTAATGGCATCGATTCTATATTGCTCATCAACTTTTGAAATAAGTCCATAGAGCATATCTTTTGTAGGTCTTCCATTTATTCCAATACAATCGGAATCAAATCCACAGTAACTTGCGAGCTCCTCCAGTTTCTTGTACCACAGAATTCGTTTTCCCATTGTACTGGTAGCAACGATTTTAGGAAGTGCCTTTATACAATTTCCTGCAAACTCGATACCTCCTGGAAGAATGTCTATGAGATCATTGATATAAATAGAGAAAAGGTATGGACTTAAGATACATCCTTGTCTAACTCCCATTTTTGTTTCAAACCACTCCGAGGCATCCGTTCCACTAAAAACCGACGATTTGTTTCCCTCATATATATTTTCGAGAATCTTTCCAAATTTATAACTCATTCCCGCATTATAAATTTTGTAAAACAGAGCTCTACGATCGATGGTATCAAAGGCTGCCTTGAAATCTACGAAAAAAGCGAATAATTTCCGATTTTGCTCAATGAACGTGCCAGCTATGTTTTGTAATACAAAGATATTGTCTATTGTTGAATAACCGCTGCGGAATCCCGCTTGATGCTCCTTGATTAGTTTTTCGTTTTCAATCCACTTCACCATTCGATTATTCATAAGCTTTGTAAACACCTTGTACGAAGTATTAAGAAAGGATATACCTCTGTAGTTTGCTGCATCAGATATGTTTCCTTTTTTGTGGATGGGGAAAATTATTGCTTCCTTGAACTGCTCCGGTATAACACCCGTGTCCAACACCTCGTTATACGCAGTCGTTAATTTGTCTTTAATATTATCTGTAGCATACTTAAAGAGTTCTAATGGTATTCCATCTGGGCCAGGTGCTTTTCGATCCTTGAGACCTTCGAGAACTGAATATACTTCCGAGTTTGTAAAAGGCGTGTCTAAAATCTCATTGTATCTACAAGGTACTGCATAGTGTATTGGAAGCATACTAACCATAGGATTCAGTAAGGTCTGGAAATGTTCCATTAAAGTACTAGCACTTAATTGAATACTTATTTGAAGTTTTTTGCCATTGAATTTGTTTATTGCCTTCCAGAATTCTTTAGCATCCTTGCAGCAAGTAAGCTTCAGAGCTTCCGTCTCGTAGAAACTTCTCTTTTTTTGGTTACAAATTTTTTTGAAGGCAATGTTTGCTTGAATGTATAGGCTTTTGAAATAGATATTTCCAAGCTTACGAAAAGCTTTGAGCCAACCGAATGATTTTTTTCTTGCCACTTCGCATTCTTCATCGAACCATTCTTTTTTATAAGCGCATTTTTTGCGGACATGTCTTTCAGCGGGGTAAGATGTTTTAATAATAGTTGCGATATTACTTAAATCATGGTACTCTTCAATGCATAAATTACGATCTAGGTTGTTACGGTACTCCATCGCCTTTGAATATTTCCACGATATCTTAGGAACTACTTGTAAGTCTATTGTTTCTTCCCGTTCTGTTGGAACTGTCGAAAACTCCGCTACGATGGGCATATGGTCAGAATACTGTTCGTACACTACTTCGAAGTCTGCTAATGTAGAGATCCAATCACCTCTTACTAAACAGTAGTCCACGACTGATGAGCCTTGCTGTCCAACAAATGTATATTCTCCATGTATGTCCGAGGAGCTTACGCCATTCATTATATGGAATCCAAATTCATCACACATCTCCAGCAGTTTGATTCCTCTTGTGTTTTTTACAATGTCTTTTGACTGTCTCTTTTTTCCTGCGAATCGATTCTCCCTTCCCTCTTCTTTTGCTATTCTCGCATTGAGATCACCAATAATCATGATATTATCGTAGTTGCTGTTCTCAATTAAATTATATAAAATTGTAAAATCTCTTTCCCAGTGGTTGCAATTAATGTACGTTGGCAAAATTAAATACTTGGTTGAGACGAGGACGATTTTCAAAACTTTTACTTCATCTAAAGTTTCAAATGTACACTTAATACCTTTTAAATTTGTCTTGTATCCAAAGAAGCAACCTCCACTTGCTCTTCCTCTCGCACTTTGTTTCACGGCAGGAATCCAAATAAATTTAAAATTTTCAAATCTTGAAATGTATAATTTTTGATCTTCCTCTACTAAAAATGTTTCATACAAAAATATAATATCGTGCTTATTTATAAAATCATAAAATTTCATGTATATAGACTTATTTTTAAGACCTGCGATATTGTAGCTTAATATTTTAAATTTCTTGCTTAATTCTACTGATTTATTTAAGTGACAGACGGCAGATATACCCTATGCTATATTAGAATTATTGGGTGTTGTCCCTACTAAATTATTATTGAAACGAAATGCAGATGGCGCTCCTCGATGCGTTCCACTGATGTCATCTGTCATCCTGTCAGCTTCCAAATCAAAACACAGCTGGGTGGTCAGATCAGTCTTGTAAATGTTACTTAGCTCTGGAATCGCGTTGTTGTTGTTATATAAGAGTCCATGTGATAAACTCCAAAGGAAAAGTTTTTTCTCCACAAACATTCTGTCATCTCGAACTAAAACTTTAATTTGTGGGTTAATTGCAATAAGACTGCTTCGAATCTTTAACAGCTTGTTTCGTTTTTGTCGTATTGTCGCGGGGAGATCTTTCGCGATGGAGATACCTGTGTTGCGCAGCGATCTTGATGCTTTTAATGCTGTGATCACTTGTTGTTTTGAGTCAAGTTTCACTATGAAGTTCTTTACATTCGAATTATACGATCGGATTTCACGAATTTGAAGGTTATTAATGCACGGTGTTGGTTGAATCAAGTTGGAGCATATGTTTTTAATAACATCTCTTTCCTCTTTGTCTTCTTGGGGTGTAATTCGTACCATCAGATTGTTTTCCGTGTTTTTTCTTTGAATACCTTCCATTTCTCTCTCTAGCATTTCATATTTTTTTTCTAAAGCATCAACTTTTTTAGTTAAGTGATCGTTCAGCTCCAGAATTTGTTTGTTTACGTTTGTTGCGATGGCTTCAACGTCAGCTTTCGTAGCAGCACCTTTCATTTTTTCATCAAATAGATGGCAGAACAGTTTACAAAGTTCAGATTTGGTCATAGAACCAACCAATTCGTCTGCCATCGTTTGATAATATTGAGGTTTTTTATGGGTATTGAAAGTTTCGGGGGATGTTTCTGAAACTTTTCTTTTATTTTCTTAGGACATATATAAAGTTTGAGGTTAGATTTTTTTGTTTGGTCTGTTTCCTCTTCGATTTATGCCAATTAAAATTCTTAAAGCGCTAAAACTCACTTGAATTCAATGTTAGATGTTCTTATCTACAGCCCAAATTCACTTTTTATGATTAAAATTAGCTTTTTTATTATAATTTCGCACTTTTTCCTGGAGTAACTTATAAACCAACTTTTCTCAACTTTGACAGAAATGTCAAAATGTAACAAAATAATGGTAAATTGATTTAATAAAAATTCAAAAATCATGTCGCAATCAATTCCGTGCTTCTTTTGATTTCCATTATGTAAAATTAACAATCCATTGTAAAATTGATTTGTTTTACTTGAACAAATGCACAATTGTTTTCGTTTCGTTTAACGAATATTTACTGAAGTCAAATTTTTCATATAATTCCATAAAAATGACACAAAAAATTTAACGAACTTTGGAATAATTTTCATTAACTTCTCTCGAATGGCACACACATGATGACCCACGAATTTTCAAATTCCCTTCAAAAAAAAAAAAAAAATAGTTTCTGTCTTTTTCATTGTTCAAGTACACGCAACATAAACCGATAATTAAACATTGATGAGAAATTTCAATTTAATGCATATTTTCCGTTTCTTTTATATTTTAGTAGCGTAATTTTTTATTTCAGTCTAAAGGCCCCGACCCATAGAATCCGTTGCGTCCGTGCGTCCGGCAAATCAACTGACAGCTCGATTAAATACACGCGTTCTTACGAGAAGTGGTCCATAGACAACGCATGCGGCAACGTAACGGACAGAAGTAGCCGAACTTTGAACTTTTTCTTCTCCGGCAATCCGTTGACAGCTGGTTGACAGCAATTTTTTTTCGATTTGAAGTGATTTCGTTTTGGCATTGAAGAAGAGAAATAAATTTCTTCTTCTAAGGGTTTTGGTTACAGTTGTAATTATGTAAAGCATAATTTTTTGCAGCATGTTCGACGAAAAAAAGAGAAAAAAATGGAACGTCAACGCATTCATTGGGTCATCCCCAATCCGGCGATCCGGCAAACGTCAACGGATGCGTTGCCGCAACGGACCAACGGATTCTATGGGTCGGGGCCTTAATACGAAAATTATCATACATTTCGCGTAAGGTAATGGTTTCCAATCATACATCATACGGGAGCACAAATTATGGTACATGTAGCATAATTATCATACGGTTGGCAGCACTGCCCAGGATGTCGGTAGTAGAAAGCGTAGACAGGATCTACGATAACGTGCGACCCGTCTACCGGTTATATATACGACAAAGGGATTTCCAGACTTTGGACGAGCTTATGGAGCAAGCGGGAGAACTCGAATACGTCCAGAGTGAGGATATGCACAGTCGGCAACCCATTGCACGTACATCACCAGCACCACCAAGAGTAAACCAAGCACCGAGGTTCGCACCTGTCAACCGTCAGCCACCCGCCCAAGCTTTCACGAATGCCGCAACGCCCAGCCCATATGACCGTAACACCCACTGCTGGAATTGTAAGCAGCGCGGACATAACAAAGCAAACTGTCGGCGTCCCTTTCGCATGTTTTGCTCTTACTGCGGAGAGGAGGGGCGACTAACGAAAGACTGTACCTGTCACCCGCACAGGGCGGCCGTACTCCGCGATCAACTCAAGAGCCACTTCAGACAGACCCACACGGTTCCAGTAGAGGAATGGGCAGTGCCCGAGTTATCACTCCCCACCGAGAGGTTAGCCGGAGCAGTCGAGGAAGAGGACGAAAATAACCAAGAACCGCGAGTTATGGTTACTCCTACTTACATTGACGAACAAGAGTCGGACCACAAGCCGCCACGGCAGGTGGGCAGGGAGGCCCACTACGACCCTCGTTGTTTTCTCTCTGTCAGGTTATGTGCTCGAGATTTCAAGGCTCTCCTCGACACGGGAGCTACGAAGTCATTCGTCGGTTTCGAAGGACGACAGTGGCTGAGGAGATGCAAAGTGCCGGTGCGTTACCAACGACACGCCATTTACCTAGCCAACGACACCCCAGTAATAAGCCGGTAACACTTTGCGGCCACCATATATTGCGGGGACCAGACCGTACAGGGCGAGCTAACATATTTAAGGCAGCTATCCGAGGAGATAGTCATCGGCCTGGATATCCTATCACGAGCGGGTCTCGTGATGACATTGTTTGGTAAGGATATTCCGACGGGTATTTACGACCGATCTGGGGGCGATCAGCTGTGTATTATAGGGGGTGACCCACTCCCAGAACAACAACAAGAGCAGTTGCGCAGATTATTGGAAGAGGAACTACCGAAGTTCGAAAGATTACCAAGCACCACTAACGCAGCGATACACAGAATCCGTCTGAAGCATGATCAACCTTTCAAGCAAAGGTATTATCCTAGAAACCCTGCCATGCAGAAAATTATCGACGAAGAGGTAAACGATTTGCTTAAAGACGGGAAGATAGAACCCTCGAACAGCCCATACAGTTCACCCAAAGTGTTGGTCAAGAAAAAAACCGGGTCGTGGAGAGTTTGCGTGGACTACCGCCAGCTAAATGCAATTACTGTCATGGATGCATACCCGTTACCGCAAATTTTTGCTATCCTTGACAAGCTAAGACAAGCCAGGTTCATTTCGACAATTGATCTTAAGCAAGGCTACTGGCAGATACCACTAGACCCTGTTTCCCGACCGGCAACAGCATTTACAGTACCCGGGCATGGCCTATACCAATGGACGGTCATGCCCTGTGGCCTTAGCTCTGCAGCAGCGACTTTCCAACGCATGCTGGACACTATCATCGGGCCCGATTTGGATAAGTACGCGTTCGCATATTTAGATGATATTATTGTCATCAGCGAAACATTCGAAGATCATCTGGACCACCTAAGAGAAGTGTTTCAACGTCTGCAAGCAGCTAACCTAAGGATCAATAAAGATAAATGCGAGTTCTGCAAAAGCAAGATGAAGTACCTTGGGCACGTGGTGAGTGACCAAGGCATAAGTACCGACCCGGATAAGATTGCAGCAGTGCAAGAGTTAAAAGCCCCTCGCAACGTCAAAGAGTTGCGCCGCATTCTAGGAATTACCTCCTGGTACCGCCGTTTCATAAAAGATTTCTCCGTTGTGGCGACTCCTTTGACCAAATTGTTAAAGAAGAACCAATTGTGGGAGTGGGGTCCTCCCCAAGAAATCGCGTTCATCGATTTGAAGAAGCGTTTGACCGAGGCGCCCGTGCTTATGTGCCCGGATTACAATCTCCCTTTCACGCTGCAGACTGATGCCAGCCAGTACGGATTGGGAGTAGTCTTATCTCAGAACACAAAGGATCGGGAAAGGGTGGTAGCATACGCTAGCAGAACGCTAACGGACTTGGAGAAAAAGTATTCGGTCACGGAGAAGGAGTAACTGGCTATCTTATGGGTAATATGGAAAATGCGACCCTATTTGGAAGGCTACCGTTTCACGCTGATCACGGACCACCACTCATTGAAGTGGCTACATTCATTGGATAACCCTTCGGGAAGATTAGCACGTTGGGCAATCGAACTACAACAATTCAGTTTTGATATACAATATCGAAAGGGGGCAATGAATGTGGTGGCCGACGCACTATCTAGGGACCCGCTGCCATTGTCCCAAAGCAACCTAGCCGCAGTGCCCATGGAAGAGGATGAATGGACTCAAAGGCGTTTCAACCAAGTACTCAGTGACCCAGAAAAATTTCCCGACTACCGCATAGAAGATGCACGTTTATACCGGAAGTTCTACGCCCACCCTTTTTCAAGTAAAAATATCGACTGGAAGTGGTGCGTGCCCACCAAAGACCGAGACCGGATTCTATTTGAAAATCATGACGTAGTTACGGCTGGACATCTAGGGATAGCCAAGACGGCAGCCCGGGTAATGCAACGTTACTATTGGCCGGGGATGTACCGAGACATTGCTAAGTATGTAGGCAAATGCCAAATTTGCAACCAGTATAAGACTTCCCAACAAAAACCGAGCGGGCTGATGCATACCCGTGTAGCCGACGGCCCTTGGGACACAGTATGTTTGGACTTCGTAGGGCCACTACCCCGGTCGATGAAGGGGAACACTACGTTGTTAATGTTGGTGGACAAGTTCACTAAATGGGTAGAAGCAGTGCCGCTTAGAGCAGCTACGACGCAGGGGGTGATAAAGGCATTGCGAGAAAGGGTCATCACACGTTTTGCTGCACCACGGGTTTTGGTTTCAGACAATGGGAGCCAATTTACCAGTCGTTCCTTAACAGGTTTCTTGCAACACCTGACGGCCCCTTACACTCCACAAGAGAACCCAACCGAGCGTGTCAATAGGGTCATCAAAACCATGATCGCCCAGTATGTAAACGAAAACCACCGTACATGGGATCAATATTTGCCCGAGCTCTCTTTTGCCATAAATACTAGCAAACACGAGTCTACCGGTTTTACCCCCGCTTTCCTCAACTTTGGCAGGGAGATAAGAGCCCCGCAACAAGGCGATTCACCTAGCAACGAAGCTAGCAACCAGAATATTTCCCTAACGCACGAGCGAATGCAGGCTCTTTACCAACTCGTAAACACAAACTTGCAGAAAGCTGCACAGACTCAGGCTGCTTATTACAGCTTACGGATAAGGGCATGGAAATCAAGTATAGGAGAGCGAGTGTATAGGAGGGTAAGGGTACTCTCATCTGCTACAAAGCATTTTACAGAAAAATTAGCACCCAAATATGATGGACCGTATGAGGTTATGAGATTCGACTCACCGGTAATAGTAGTACTGCGAAAAATAGACAGAGAGAGGAAAAGAAAACCGGTTTTGGTGCGCGCTCACCTTAAAGAGTTAAAGGGTTTACTAGACACAGAAGAAGCGGAAGGTAAGATCGTGGAAAATTGTAATTTGTTAACCAGTTCTAGTGCAACCGCGGAACCTAACGCATCAACTTTCGTCAGCAAGAACCAGAAGGCAGAGCAGAGCAAAATGTTTCAACCAAATGTTTCAATTCCAGCCTTACCCCTAATCAAAATGGACAAGACCAGCCTAGGGACTAAGAAGGAAAGGACCGCAACAACAAGTAGGAGGGCTGAGGACGTAAGCAAGGTACCAAGACAAAAAGTCCAGCTCATTCCAGCTCGACCACTCACCAGCATTGTCAGGACCAGCCGAGTGGTCAAGAAAAAGTCGGCCGACACAACAACCAAGCACGACAAGGCAGCCAAAGCAGGAAACCAGGAGGTGGGCGTCAAGAAGGCCCGAAAACTACCGCCGAAACCAGAAGACAGCGAGCCGCTTCCAACCCCACTCCTCGATGTCTCAATGCCCAACTTGGAAACAGAAGAGCAGTTGTATGCGTCAATTACGGAACACGCCATATCGCCGCAGAGTGAGACAAGGAAGCAGCCACCATTAGGAGCGGTAGCCATCACCCCCCCATCAACACCAGCAGCCAAAGACAACGCCAAACTATCCCAGATAACCAGCATCCTAAACACTCAACAATTGACCTTCCCGTTGGCAGTGCTGGCTAGAACCACATGCTCATTGATGAGAGATAACGGATCATCACATGGACGGCAAGAGGAAGGTGCGAACATAGCAACAGCAAAAATACAAGCGGATCTTTTCGAGGGGATTAATATCACTCAGCACCCCTTGTACAATCCCAAATTCCGTCGCCAACGATTGTTTTTCCAACGGCGTAAGGGAAAGGTGGAGGCTAGAATAGTCAAACCAGGCGTGGCAGTCCTAAGGTGTAAAAACCAACGCAAGAGGATACTGTTTGACCCGAAAAGAGGAGCAATGGCGCTGACAAGGGAATTACCGGATTAAGGTGTCGAATTTTGTTTTTTTTTTGTAACAAAGGAGTTGTTTATTTTTTGTTTATTCATTTTTTTTGAAGGTGACTTTAATTAAAAAAAAAAAAAAAAACTGTAAATATGATCGATGTATAACCACAGTAATATTTTTTTCTCTTTTTGCTCCATAGTTAAATAAGTTTTTTATATTGAATTATTTATATAAGTAAGTTTTTTTTCATATTGAATTATTTGAATTATTTATATAATTAAGTTTTTTTTTCATATTGAATTATTTGAATTATTTATATAATTAAGTTTTTTTTGAATTATTTATACATGTTTTTTTATGCTAAAAAGAAAAAAAAAAGAAAAGAAAAAAAAATAATAAATATATAAAAAAAATATATATATGCATATATACGTTTTGTTTCTTTCCACCATTGTTATTTCCTTTTTTTAGACGAGAAAGTTCTCATCTCCGACGAAAGAGGGGAAAGTAACGAGGCGTTACAAATCTTTCTTTTTTTTCATATACGCTGTATAAATATAACACATAAGGTATGTTTATTATCTGAAACAACAACAACAACATGGTTCTGTTCCCAAGACAAACAGCATCACAAGCTAAGCAATAGCTTAGTCACATGACATAGGCAATGGGCATGCCAATGCCAAAGAAAAGCAACAACATCAAACAGCATAACCAACAGCACCGCAAGCTAAGCAATAGCTTAGTCACATGACATAGGCAATGGGCATGCCAATACCAAAGAAAAGCAACAACATCAACAGCATAGTAAAGGGGGGCGATCATCATGAGCGTGAGTAAATTTGCCACCAACGTTTATAACTCACATGATGTTTCTGTCGCCAAACGCAATAAGAAGGCCAGGAAAAGACACCGAAAAGCATGGAGAAATTCATCATATATTTAGAATTTATTTCTTATTTAAGGTTTCGCCGCTTTGACTTCCCCCCACCAGTGGTAAGGGGTCTTAGTGGATTTTAAGGTTATTATTCTATTATTATTAAGTATTAATTGACACCAGGGGCTAATACCTGCTGATCCACCAGAGCAATAGCCTGCCGTGTGCAACCTTCATGGTTGCTTTATTTTAAGAGAATTTAAGTATTAATTGCCACCAGGGGCTTTATACCTGCTGATCCACCAGAGCAATAGCCTGCCGTGTGCAACTTTCATGGTTGCTTTATTTTAAGAGAATTTAAGTATTAATTGCCACCAGGGGCTAATACCTGCTGATCCACCAGAGCAATAGCCTGCCGTGTGCAACTTTCATGGTTGTTTTATTTTAAGAGAATTTAAGTATTAATTGCCACCAGGGGCTAATACCTGCTGATCCACCAGAGCAATAGCCTGCCGTGTGCAACTTTCATGGTTGCTTTATTTTAAGAAAATTTAAGTATTAATTGCCACCAGGGGCTTTATACCTGCTGATCCACCAGAGCAATAGCCTGCCGTGTGCAACTTTCATGGTTGCTTTATTGTAAGAGATTTTAAGTATTAATTGCCACCAGGGGCCGTTATACCTGCTGATCCACCAGAGCGAAAGCCTGCAGTTTTTGCAAACTCGAGGTTTGCGTTTCTAGCCATAAGGTTTCTTTGAACTAATCCATTGTCCACAGGAATTGAAAACTAGAGACGAACTCGGAATCCTACTCGGAGTCCCGCAGAAAACGACAGAAGAAACCCAGGAGGAAACCAGCGAATTTCATCCACGCCACAGGCGATCTTAACGATTGGATAGCAATACATACTATAGAATATAACCATGTGTGAAATGAACTAAATTTGAAAACCATTATATACTTTTAATAATAAGGATTGTGTTAAATAAAATTATTAGTGAATTTTACAAAAAGGAATCTTAATCAAAGTTTAGTGTTTTTCTTTGAGAACGGACCTGGACAATCCGGCGAGTAAAACCCCGGCTGGAAAACAAAAAGCACCCATCACAATAGATACTCGTTATTTATAAAATGTAGGTATACATCCAAGCTTTGAAAAAATTATGCAGGACAAATTGTGTGAAGTAGTAAAGTACTAGCTCCCACGACAATTCAATAAATTCGATTGTTAATACATAATTCATAGAATGCTATAGGAAAGTTTTAAATAGGAAAGAATATACTTAATGACCTTACTTAACCCATAAATACATAAATATTTGTGTTATCAAAATCGGGCAAGCCGTTTTGGAGGAGAAGAGCTATTAACACACATAGATAAAAGAAGAGAAAGATGAGAAAAAGATAAAATGCTGTTTGTTCAACATAAAAATGGGGAACTAATTTATTGAACCCGACCCTGAAATTCTTCGCATGTTCAACTTTTATACGTTTCATCCGGTGTGTGAGACAATGCAATCGTGAATCTCAGATTTATCAGAACTTATAAAATGTTGTCATTAAAACTTCAATGATATACAATGTCCTTGTGAATGCACTAGGTCGTTTTCGACATTTTATCGTAGTTTGAAACATGTTTGAATATCAACTACAATAAATGGTATGAGTATAGCTTACGACAACTTAAGTACATAATAGTTTAGACCGCAAAGATTCTAAGACAGATGAAAAAAAACGACTTTGAGTAGGATATCAACAAAATAAATGATGTTTTTCACAAGCTTTCACGCTGTCTTCTACCCAGCCGGTCTTAACAGCATTAACCACAACCTTACCCCCATTTCAAATTCCACGTGTGGCGTCGCCGTCGGGAAAACAGTTTTGTTTTTCGTTCTGTTTACGTGTATCACAATTAATGACCCACGTTCCGTGGAACGGGGACACATTTGACTTCGCCAACGAAATGCTTAGGTTTCATAAGTTGATATAGAATAATTTATTCCACTTAGCACTGGCTTTAATCTAAAAGGCGTACTTTCTCCCAAAATTTGAGTATAATTCCTATATCTGAACATTGTCTTAATGTTGCCTTCATCTCTTTTCTCCATCGCTACTTCAACAATCATTGTTCCCTGGGTGCGCACAATAGTGTAGTAGCAGCAGCAGCACTTATCAATGTCAAAGTAAATGTCAAAAAAAGGAGCTCACAAAGCAGCATACACGAATACCACGTGTAGCACTGAACTCAAACAAAAATCATGTCTGCCATTTTGGTTTGTTGTTGTTTTGGAGCGCAGCACGTTCGTGGAGTTCAAGTCGAGTCGACTTTTACTTCAGCTGCTCTCTATGCTGCTGCTGCTACACCATTGTGCGCAGCCAGTCCAGCGCAATGCCAGAATCCTCGACTTAAAAAATTTTCACATTTCAACCGCATCGCTGGAAATGCCTATCGATTTACTCTCCAGCCTAATTGCGGTTGTACAGTTAAGTATTGAGACTCATTTTTTACCAATACTACACGTATGTGGAATGCTTTGCATATACCAATTTTCGATTTTCAAATATCAAACATCGAAAGTTAAATGAAATTTTTCACTTGAAGATAAGTGTAAACTTATAACAAATTCCATAAAAAGACATTATTATAAGCTGAATTCTCCATACCATCATACTTATAACGCACGAAAATTCCTTCAAGGAAAATTATGCAAATATTCAAAAACAAACAGACACTGAAAAATAAAAAAAACTATGTAAAACTGGATCCTCGAATACCTCCCAAATATATGTAACATTGATGGTTGTTTGTTTGTTCCCATTTTCATTGCAAGATGAAAGATGAATATCAAAGATTTTACGATGATGAATAAACACCCGAGGATATCACTTCCCAGGATAAGAAAGGATAGGAGAGAAAAAATATAATCACGTGTGAGGTGTTTTGGTTGGATTGTACATTTTATGATAATAGATATTGGTGCAATATCAGGCGAATTTGAAACTTTTCCGATCTACTAACGCTCAGATTTTTAAAAATATGTATTTGAATGTTAACAAGGAATACAAAAAACTATGTGCACAAAAAAAATTGAATATCTCAATAATATCGCAAACAAGTTAACAAGCTGCACCTTTTGGAGTAATGTGAAGGAACTGGGTATACGTGGCACTAATATGTCAAACACTCTCGAAGCTGAGACACTTGCGGCTCATTTTAAAACCCTTTTGTCGGCGGACGAGAGTCATTATAGGTTCTCATACGCAATGCCAGATAATACTGTGGAAACTCTGGATGACCCAATATCTCTGTTTGAATTAAACTCAACCTTGCAGAAAATGAAAAATAATAAAGCACCAGGGATAGATGGCATTCCAGTGGAATTTTTCAAAAACAGCACTGAGCAATTCAAGAACCAGCTTTTACTTTATTTCAACAGGCTATACGATGATGCATATGTTCCAAATAGTTTTAACAAAGCAGTTATTTTTGCTCTTTTCAAGAAAGGGGACGCAAGACTATCAGAAAACTATAGGGGAATTTCTATTCTTAACTCGTTAAGAAAGATTTTGGCTACAATCCTCTACGAGAGACTTACCAAATGGATTGAGGATGGTAATCTGTTAAGCATTTTTCAAGCAGGATTTAGGGCAGGATTTTCAACGATGGACCATATTTTTGCTTTGTATAGTATTGCAAAAAAAAATATGGAGAGCAAAAAAAAACTATACGCTTGCTTTGTGGATTTTAAAGCGGCTTTTGACAAAGTCAATAGACAAGCTTTGATTTACAAACTGTCATCATTGGGAGTTTCTCGAAAGTTTTTGACGATGTATTTCAACTTTCTCTTTTCTTCAACTGCAAGCGTTTGGGATGGTTCAAATTTTTCAAGCTGGTTTTCTACTACTGCCGGTGTTCCTCAGGGATGCATATTAATTCCAATACTATTTGCACTGTATATAGATGACTTGTGTGATATACTACCCGGAGGATTACTATATGCAAATACGCTAATAAAAGTCTTACTCTACGCTGACGATCTAGTATTGTAGGCCGATAATCCTTTCACTTTACAACTGCAAATCAACAAGTTGAACACGTTTTGTAAGATTTGGGGCTTGCAGGTTAATGTCAGCAAGACTAAAATAATGATTTTTGAACCACGGCAAAGAAGAAGGCAGCCAGAAGAAAATTGGCAATTTAATAACGAACATATTGAGGTTGTTCAAGAATTTAAGTACCTTGGCGTTTTGATAACTCATAACCTTAACTTCGCAAAGCATTCAAAGCAAAAAAGTACTGAGGCTAAGCTTGCTTTAAGCCAATATGTGGCCAAAATTTTTTGTCAACCAAAACATTGACCTTGTGTCTAAATACCGTGTTTTCAATGCTACTGTTAACACATGTTTAGTTTATGGTGTCCAGGTTTTTGGTCATATTTATTTTGAAGCATTCGAAGCAATCCAGAGGTACTTCTTCAAGCGTTGAGGCTGCCAAATTCTACACCAAACTATGCCATTTACGTTGAGTCTGGGATAACCCCTATTTACACGCAAAGCCTTAAAATCAACTCAGATTACATTATTAAAGTAATGAGAAGAAGTGAAGATAATCTCCACAGGAAAATATTGGTAAGACTTCTGCAAACGACCTCCTCTCCATTCAAAGAATGGAAACAACTAGCATTAGCCCATGGAGTAAATCTATCTCTGCAAGAATCTAATTTGGAAGAATGGCAGCAAATATTTTCAGATAAAATTGCAAAAGTAGACGAAAGTACGTATACCCAGCATTTATTGAGAGCATCTACATCAACATCGACCGGAACCTAAACCACAGATTGACAACAGAAGCTTCTTACTTCAGTACTGAATTATCGTCTGAAGCTATAGGTACCATTTTTAGAGCGAGAATTGAAATGATTAACTTAAATTACATGCGACATCGATCTGATCTAACTCAGCTATATATAATTTGTGTAACAGAAGGGAAATTGAAGATGTTTACCACTTCATTGCAATCTGTCCAATGCTTCAAGAAATTCGTCGATTATATTTCCAGGAAAGTTACCTTTCTTTAGCTCGACTATTCGAGGTATTAAACGGAACACTAGGTTGGCCAATTCTTTATAAGTATTGCGAACATGCGATTCACTACCGTAATAGTTTCTTAACTTAAATATAAATTTTGCTCAGTCGTTGCAGTTTAAAAACTTGTTTAAAATCATGTTTAAATCGAAAACTTTTATGTTTCAAATCATGTTAAAATTGGAAAACTTTTTTTGTGTTTCAAATCATTATAAAATTGATAAAATTATATACATTATATTGCTTCTTCAATTCTTTTATGTTTCAAATCATGTTAAAATTGGAAAACTTTTTGTGTTTCCAATCATTATAAAATTGATATCATTATATAAATTATACTCAACACACAAAATATTGTTATAAAAGATTTATTTTAATTATATTATGTAACGTATTTAATAATTTTCTTTTATTTTTTACTTTCTTTTTATTATAATTTAAAATGAAATGTTAACTCAGGCAGACGGCAGAATTGCCATGTCCTTATTCTGAAGAAAACAAATGCAATTGTAATAATTTAAAAAAAAAATAAAGAATTATCTATCTATCTATCTATCTACATTTTATGAAAACAGATCGACAAACCTTATTATATTGATCCAAATTCGAATATCGCACAAAACGCACCCAACACTATACGACTATAAATGCATTTAGTTAGATACGCAGATACAGAAAGTGTTCCTGAGAACTTGACAGTTCGCTGTTGGAACACAAAACAAACATTATACTCGAAGGCACAAAAAAAGTCATACAAGTTTCAGGAGAACAAATGCCGTTTTTTCGGAACATCGCCACAAAATGATTTGACCTACAATATTCCTATACCTTATGGGCTGCCAATAAATAACGCCGAGCAAAATAACGCCAAATTTTGGAGTTCGGCGTTTTTTTACTTTGTTTAAGTGAAATAAAGCCGATTCGGCCTTATTTCGCTTTTAATTTATAAAAACATTCAGATAAAAATCGAAAGAATAGCTTCATGAGAGGGATAATGGCGGTGTGCAGAGCGTTAGGGGGGATAGCGATCGGTCGATGACAATCGAAAAATCCCGCAATTTTTTTATTGTTTGCATAGTTTCACCCGCCATTCTCTGTTCAAGTATAGGAAGGACCCAGAAAATATCGTGCTATAAAGCTTTGCATAGAAAATAATTCAAAGCTCTCGTGAATTGTGGTGGGTAAAATCGTATCGTCACCTCCAAGTGGTGCCTGACGCATATGCACGTGGAATATACGTAAGCTAAACAGGCCGCGAAAAGCCGAGCAGCTAGCCGAGACCCTCGCCAGTCTAAACGCTGATATAACAGCCCTGCAGGAGATGCGATGGGATGGACCGGGCCTGAGAATTACAGAGGACTGTAATTTCTACTATCGGAAATGCCACCTTGATGGGAGATCGCGCTTGTTTGGGTGCGGATCCGCTGTCAGAGGAAGACTTAGGCAAAAGGTCTTGAGCTTTCGCGAAGTCAGCGAGAGAGTGACAACGATCCGCATTAAGGCCAAATTCCACCACATAAGCCTAATTAGCGCTCATGCCCCTATAGAAGAGAAAGACGACGCTACCAAATAATGTTTCTACGAGCTCCTCGCCAAAATATATGAGCAGTGCCCAAAACATGACATTAAAATTCTCTTGGGAGATTCAATGCCAAAATTGGGAAGGAGGACATCTTTGGTATGACGATCGGAAAACACAGCCTGCACGACACCACCTCCGACAACGGACTCAGGCTCATCGATTTTGCAGCGGGAAAAAACATGGTGCTGAGCAGCACGCGATTCCCACGTCCCGACATCCACAAGGGCACATGGCGATCCCCAGATGGTCGAACCTGCAACCAAATCGACCATGTTGTGATTGATGGAAGACACTCCTCCAGCATTATGAATGTCCGTACATTCCGAGGAGCAAACATCGATTCGGACCACTACCTAGTCGGTGCAAAACTTAGGGTACGGATCTCCATGGAAGTTCTTAGGCGAACACCGACTACACCTAGGAAATTCAATGTTGGACGTCTTCAATCGATAGAGACCGCCGCTGCCTATGCTGACCGCGTATCCCTTGAGCTTGCGAGAAATCCTTCGACTGATGACATGAACCCGGAAGACCAATGGCAGCTATGTCAATAAGCCATAAGAAGTGCTGCGTCAGAGGTATTAGGCTTCTCACATTCACCCCCCAGAAACCCCTGGTTCGACTCCGAATGTGCTCAGGCAAACAAAGCCAAAACGGAGGCATACAAGTCGTGGCTCCAGAGAGATACTAGAGCATCCAGAAATCTCTATGTTGAGCGAAGGAAAGATGAGAAACGTCTACTCAGGAGGAAGAAAAAAGAACACCAGCAACGCGAAGTCGAGGAGATGCAGAGATGTTTTTGCAGAAAAGAGGTACGAAACTTCTATAAAAGGGTGAAACAGTTTCACAAGCCGCCCTGGGCCCTGCAAAGATCAGGATGGAAATACCACAGTAGAAACGCAGGCGATGTTAGCCATCTGGAGAGACTACTTTAACCGGTTGCTAAATGGCGATGATAGCCAAGATCCCGCCCAAGATCAACTTGTTCCAGTTAATCTAGATGATGACCACGAACTACACCCGCCCGCCCAAAATGAAATCAAAGTAGCCATCTCCAGAGTAAAGTTGAATAAAGCAGCTGGATGTGATGGCCTTCAAGAGGAGCTTTTTAAACACGCTGGAGATGACCTGGTCAGGAGCATACACCAACTCATCTGCAAAATATGGTCGGAGGAAAGTATGGCCGATGTACCATCTGCCCGATTCACGAAAAAGGAGACCGCCTACTCTGCGCCAACTATAGAGGCATAAGCCTTTTAAACATCGCCTATAAGATCCTGTCCAGCGTTTTATGTGAACGTCTCAAGCCGTTTGCTGACGACCTGATAGGTCCTTACCAATGCGTCTTCAGACCTGGAAAATCTACCACCGACCAAATATTCACATTACGCCAGATCCTGGAGAAAACCCAAGAATATAACATCGACACCCACCACCTATTCGTCGGTTTTAAAGCCGCCTACGACAGTGTTAATAGAGTTGAACTGTATCGTGTCATGTCTAACTTTAGAATCCCTACTAAACTGATACGCCTTATCAGGATGACGTTGGAGAATGCTCGCTGCTCCGTCCAAGTTGGTAGAGACTCTACTGAAACCTTCGAAACCACCAGAGGGCTAGGGCAAGGTGACGCACTGTCATGCAGCTGTTTTAATATTGTGCTTGAAAATGTAATACGGAGCACCCATGCCAGTACATCAGGCACCATTTTCAATAAATCGACACAATTACTTGGGTTTGCTGACGACATTGACGTGATAGGAAGAACAAAGCGAGCAGTAACCGGTGCTTTCACTACTATGGAGTCAGCAGCAAGCAGAATGGGGCTGAAAGTAAACGAGGACAAGACGAAGTATATGCTTTCATCAAAAAAAGTCCAATCCCACCACCGACTTGGTCAGAACGTAACCATTGATAGGTATAACTTCGAGGTAGTCAGTGAATTTGTCTACCTGGGCAGTGCTGTAAGCACAGGCAACAACATCAGCGCTGAAATCAAACGCAGACTAACTCTTGCTAATCGCTGTTTCCTTGGGCTGAGTAAGCAATTGAGGAGTAAAGCCCTATCGAGAAGAACCAAGGTGACACTGTATAAAACACTCATCATCCCGGTCCTGCTATATGGTGCGGAAGCATGGACCCTATCCCAATCGGATGAAAATTCACTTGGAGTCTTCAAGAGAAAAGTTCTGCTTACGATCTATGGTCCTGTCTGCGTAAATCGCGAAAACAACGTTTGGAGAAGAAGATATAACAACGAACTGTACGAGCTGTACAGCGACATAAGTCTAGCCAGAAAAATTCGAATCCAAAGACTAAGATGGCTGGGCCATGCAGAGCAAATGGACATCGACGCTCCAGCTCGTAAAGTCTTCAACGCCAAACCCGAGGGAGTCAGAAGCCAACGTAGACCTCATCTTCGATGGAGCGACCAGGTAGAGGGAGACATCCGTCAACTTGGAGTACGAAATCGGAGACAGCAGGCTAGAGATCGAGCCGGCTGGAGGGGCATTCTCAGCAAGGCTTTGGAGTACCACGCTCCAGTGGCGCCAACATAAGTAAGTAAGTAAGTCTCGTGAATTATAACGCCAAACGAATTTCTTAATTGAACGGAAACTTAGACACAGTAGAGGAAATTCCCATAAAAACACTGTAACTTTCCATACCTAACTCATTGCAGCGACTGCAAACTTGTCAGCACTTTTTATTTTCGGTTCAAAAATGATCAGTCAAAACAGTATGAAGGTAAACGTTATTTTGTTAACGTTTTTTTTTTAATGCCCTTGGAGCATTATTCGTCTTTGTTTGTCAAAAAAAATCTGAAAAGTGAAATTTAAAGCCGGAAATTCGTATAAAAACAGTCTAATTAAAAGTGGTTATTTCATAAATTTGTTTGAATTTTTGATTGAAAGTGGTAGGAAATAATTTTGTGTGCCTTTAAAATTGTTTAAGCAAAATTTTTTTACAGAATCACATCATGCTGCGTGGAAAAATTTTAAGTGCCGAAGAAAGATCAAAAAGAAAGGTCCAACAAAACGGCATACAAAGATTGTGGCCTTTCTGATCGTGAAATTGCTAGAAAAATAGGGAGATCTAATACAGTTATTCATATTTTTTTAAGGTTAGGGGAAAGTTATGGACAAATTGTCTACCACGCGCAAAATAAAAAGTTCACAACACGTCAAGTTCGAATGATATCGCGTGAAGCCATTAGTAACAAGCTTTCACAAATTAAGACCAAACCAGTCTCTCATTCGGCCATAACTTCTTCTAACAACTCAGCTTAGCTTTCTGAGTTCATCGCTGGGTTGCAAAAGTCGATACGATTGTACTTTTTTCGATACACTTGGTTTTGCTTAAGTACACAAATACACTTTCACTAAATTCGATACAATTTGGCAGCTCCACTCTATATAATAGGTAATATGAATCATAATTTTTGATTTCTTTTGATGAGAATTAAAAATCATAAATATTATTACCAAAAGGTAAACGACCAAATGAATTCGATATTTAAGAGAGCACCCATTTTCTGCACTTTCATAAAATTGCAAGTTTGGCAGCATCGAGAAATGTCGTTAAATAAGCAGTAAGCCGGTTGTCTATCTTATCTTAGATATTACTATGATACAAGAGTCATTTCCTCTTTCAAAAGAAATTACATTTTTGAATTATTGTCCAATACAATTTTAAATAAACTGCAGGACTGGGTCGCACGTACTTGCTCTGCGGGTGAAATAGCACGATAATAACTATTTCGAGCAATAACAAATTCAATTACCCAAAGTAAAACAAAATTCTTAGTCAAGCTTAAAATTCGAATTAAAAAAAAAATAAAAAAAGTCACGTGAAGAGATATAAAATCCAAATTCAAAAATGCTTTTCTTTTCACCCTTACATTTTTGAACTTGAAGTTTTAAGGGTCCAAAGTTATGTTTTAAATTGTCAGAAAAAATGGTACAAAAATTTAACGGTAAAATATAAAAAAAAATAAAAATCATCACGTCTGCAGTTTTAGTCATTCAAGGCATGACATATTATATTATGTCAAAAAAATTATTTTTCTGGCGGATATCCTCCCCCAAAAATGTGTTCAGAAGTTATGAGTTTTGATAAAAAAAAAATTATATAAAAAAGTTAAAAATAAAAAAAAGAAGACACATCACGTCTAGAACAATTCAACCCCAACATAACCCCTTTTTTGAAAAATCATTTCAAAATACCGAGATATCCTCTCCTGAAAAAAACATGTTTTTCTTGCAGCAATCTTCAGCTTCATTTTTTTGAGGTTTTTATCATCGTAATGTCATGTTTGATGAAAACTTCGATTTTTTTTCTGCAGAAAACTAATACTTGCCTTATGGAGTGAGTAAAAATGAAAAAGTACAATTCGATACACTTTTTCTTTTACTTTCAAAACAATGCTGAAACTTTTCTCCACTCTTCGGTCCAGCTAATGTGACTTTCAGCGAAATGCAGCCTTGCTGACTTATGGGTGGCTTCGTGGATCTTTTTTTGTTAGCAAGGTTGAAGTTGGCTTTTAAGATTTGTCTAACGCGTCGGGTTGAAACAGGCAAGTCAAGCTTGGCCTTAATTTGTGAAGCAAACAACTTGTTACTAATGGCTTCACGTGATATCATTCGAACTTGACGTGCTGTGAACTTTTTTATTTTGCGCGTGGTTGCCAATTTGTCCGCAACTTTCACCTAACCTTAAAAAATTATGAATAACTGTATTGGATCTCCCTATTTTTCTAGCAACTTCACGACCAGAAATGCCACAATCTTTGTATGCAGTTTTCTTTTGCCTTTCTTTTTGATCTTTCTTCGGCCATTAAAATTTTTCCTCGCGACCTTAGATTCTGTAAACAAAATTGTGCTTAAACAATTTTAAAGGCACACAAAATGATTTATTACCACTTTATATCAAAAATTCAAACAAATTTATGAAATATTCACTTTAATTAGACTGTTTTTATACGAATTTCCGCCTTTAAATTTCACTTTTCAGATTTTTTTTCACAAACAAAGTTGAACAATGTTCCAAGGTGATAAAAAAACGTTAAAAAAATAGCGGTTGACTTCATATTGGTTTGACTGATAATTTTGGAACCAAAAATAAAAAGTGTTGCCTAGTTTGCAGTCGGTGCAATGAGTTAGGTATGGAAATTTACAGTGTTTTTATGGGAATTTCCTCTACTGTATATATATTTGTATGCTTAGGAAACTCTTTATACTATATCTGTGGTTCAGGGCCCATTGAAAATAAAAAGCGATGTTGAGGGATACAATAGTAAGACGTAACTTGTAACTTGTTTTTCGGCGTTATTTCGCTCTGCGATATTTCGCGGCACCGCCTTATAGTCCAGAAATATTGATCAGTAAATATTGTTAACACTGCGATTCTCAAAAATAAAGTTTCTAAAACGACTTTTCTTTATGATATCCTGATCTCCTTTTAAATTATATTGTAGTGTTACTCCTACCTCACCTACTAATCTGTGGGGGATATTATACGGGCTTCCCCAAGCCTAATAAATAAATGGCTATAGTGCCGATCTTGGGCTAAAAACAAAGAATGGCTAATGTTGCCGATGTGAGTTTTGATTTCAGAGTCACTTTATTTTACGAAAACTGAGCCTATTTATACAAATGAATATCTTACACACTATGAATTTTCTTACACGCTTATTATTACATACGGATATATTATAACTACGCACACATATATTCTAAGCCTACAATATTACAAGTGTCATCAAAAAATTTATAAAATATATTCTGCTGAGTAATCTAATTTCCATTGCCTATGTCCCATGCCCCTTTGACAATACACAAATATACCCGGTCAGATTTCGAGTATAAACAATCAACATCTCAGAGGACGGCAAACATAAGCGAATGCATTGAACTATAGAAATATTAAACCTGAAGTGGCATTGACCATATCATCAAATGAAGTTTGAAGTGGACTTGGATGAAAACAGAAAAACTGAGTGTACTTTGGATATTGCTATAAAAAAATATTGTGTTAATGACCTGGGATAAGAATAGCATGAGACTTAGATTTAGCTAGGTAGTGCATGTGCACTACATCCTCACTCTTCTGGAAAAAAAAAATGTTTAATGATTTTATGGATATAATGGATTAGAAATCTTATCTACAAATTTTTGTTTCTAACTTACTTTTATTTAATAAATCCTTAGCAATTATTCTCATTTGTTGGAGTCTAAATTTTAGTTCTAAGCTTTAATTATCAATGTTATATATGGGACTTGCTTTACTGTCCAATGAGTCTTCTGGAAGTCTAACTAATTTCCCGTATAGTAACTCAAAAGGTGACATACCTATGCTAGAATGTGGTGTAGTGTTGTAACTGAAAACTAAATAGCGAATCCATTCATGCCAGTTATCTTCTTTTGCGAAGGCAATCAGATATTCGTTCAGCACTCTGTAATTTCGTTCTACCGAACCTAATGTTTCATGATGGTATGGTGTTGATGTTATGTGCTTGATGTCAAATGCACTGTAGATGTTTTTCATTACTTCATTTACGAATTCTGTTCCCATACCTGTTTCTAAAGTTTTGAAACTTCCGTGTCGAAGAAGGAAGTTATCTACCAAGGCTTTTGCCACTGTATTTGCGTCCTTACTATTGATGGGTATTGCTTCGATGTATTTTGTTAATTCACATTGCAGAGTCAATATGTACCTGTAGTAATTTGAAGGCCTTAGTGGACCAACTGTGTCCGCAGTTACTATTTCGAAGCTCGTTGTTGGTGTTTCAGTTATTATTAATCTTTCTTTTGTATTTTTAATCTGTTTACTCCTTGCGCATACCGTGCATTCATTTACATAGTTTTTAACCATTTTGCTTAAATTTTTCCAACAGTATTTTTGTTTAATTTTGGCTGTGGTTTGTTTAATGCCTAAATGTCCACCAGCATGTGGTGTATCATGGAAATTTTGTATTATTCTTTTCTTCTCTTCTTCCTCTATAATTCTGATTGGAGGTTTATATATTAATATTTCCACACTTGTATTATTCATTTTTTCATGTAATTTACTATATAATTCTTTAAATTCATTTATACATATTTGCTTAAATATTTCATCATCATTTGTGATTGCTAATTTAGGAATTTTTTCTTTCTTCATTCTTAATATCAGCTTCTCCAGGATTGAACCTAAGTTCATACTCGGATTATCACTGTATTCTATTATTATTTCCTTATTGTGCACATGAATTTTCGTACTAGCTTCTCCTAAATCAAACCTAAGTTCAGATAAGGATTTTCGCTGATGTACTTCATGTTTTTCCTTTAGCATTTTCATAAATTTTAGTTTTCTTATATTTGTTACTTCAGATAAAGAACCACATTCCCAAGTAATACAGTTGGAACATTTCCTTCGTGATTTTAATTTATTTCTAGTAGTAGTAGTAGTAGTAGTAGTAGTAGTAGTAGTAGTAGTGTTTATTCATTTTCAGTTTTTCGTTCTATACATATTTATAATTCTTTTTTATGTTTTTTGTATAATACTTATTTTTAAAAAATTTAATTTTTACAAATACTCAAAAAAATTATAAATTTTGATTTGATATTGAAAACAAAAATATATTCAACAATGACTTTAAAGTCGTCTTTCGCGATTAAATACATTATTAAATAAATTGATTTGAAGACCCTGGGTTGTATAATTTACTTAGCTTAGCTCTTTTTTTTTTTTTTTTTTTTTTTTTTTTTTAATAATAATAAAACATATTTTTAATAATTAAATTCAATTATCAATTGATTTCTGTATTCCAGCGCACATTTAAGGAAATTTACTAAAGGAGTCCAGTTCATTTCTCCGTTTAGTAAGTTTACTACCCTATTTTCGTCCAGAGAGGTACTGCCTAGGCAGTTTCGGCGTATATTATTCAGGATGGGGCAGATTCCAATGAAGTGAAGAAAGGATTCTTCTTCCTTCAAGTTGCATAGAGAGCAGTTCCTATTTTCTCGTGTTATCCTTGTTGAACCATTGAGATTTATGAGGCCTGCTCTCGCTTTGAAAATCCATCTGATCATAGGGAACTTCGGATCATCGCAAACATACTCCATGCCAGTCTCAAAGTCGAGTAGATGGTATAAACCGTGAGATCGTGTAAGCTGCGCTCTTTGTAATGCTTGGTTTTTGTCATCAAAAACAATTCTTTCCGCTACTTCGCTAACAACAGTGTTGAACAGATTTCTATTTGAAGTTAAGTCTTGTAAGTTTTCAACAGAGTTGGCCTGTCTAATGTTGGTTTCCCAACTCTGATACCAATATATCAGCTTTTCTATTACTAAATTTGCTAGGAACTTAGGCAGCCTGTTGTTCCCATAATAGTTTAAGACTTTTCCCAAATAGTTCATATGACGGCGCATCGTGTGTTCGAATATTGGCTTCATTTGGCACTCTAGGGTGAGCATGAAATTCGGTGTAAAGTTTGGCAATCCGAGCATTTTGTTAAAGAAATATCTTTGTACTTTTTCTACTTCGTCATGTTTTGCGAATCCTCATACTTCAGCTCCATATCCTAATATAGCCCTAGATACGGCGTTAAAAATTTCTATTTTTGAGGAGAGTCTGATATCTTTATTTGCGATGAAATTGCTCCATGTAAAATTAAGGCTCTGTCGAGCCAGCTTTGACCTTTCCTTAAAATGTTCCGTCAGACATAGTCCAGGAGTTAGCCATATGCCAAGGTATTTATACTTGTTGACAATTTCAATAGGTTGCCCGTTTAACTTCCAGCTTTCTTGTAAACTTAATCTTCCACCTCTTTTTCTAAACACGATAACTTTTGATTTTTCTAGATTGATGATAAGATTCCATCTTCGGGTATATTCTGCTATTTTGTCAATCATTGCTTGGAGAACTTGTGGGCTATCAGCAAGCAACACAACATCGTCTGCATACATGAGTAGTCTTATCTGCAAACCGTTTATACTTAAACCACCTCCGATGAAGTCATGAATGTCGTTAATGTACAATGCAAAGAAAAGTGGGCTTAATAAGCACCCTTGTTTAACACCCAATGACGTCTTGAACCACTCCGATAGCTTTTCCCCATCCCAGATAGCTGCCTCAGTATTTTCATAGAGATCTTTTATAATTTTAAGAAGTTTCTCCGAAATTCCTACTTGCAGTTTATATAAAAGAGCTTTGCGGTCTATATAATCGAAAGCTGCCTTGAAACCAATGAAAAAATAGTAAACTTTCTTGTTTTCTTGCGTTTTAAGATTAACTATGCTGAATAGATTAAACAGATTATCAGCTGTACTGTAGCCTTCCCTAAAACCAGCCTGGAACTCATTAAGGATTGATAATTCCTTTTCCCACTTTTGAAGCCGCGCCAAGATCACTCCTGCAAAAATTTTTGCAATCGAGTCCATGAAGGATATCCCTCTGTAGTTTTGCACTATAAGTTTTGGTCCCCCTTTTAATAGATGGGGAATATCAGAGATTTTTTAAAAGCTGGTTCAACTTTTCCTGATAACAGCATCTGGTTGAACAACAGTACTATGATTTCAATAGCCGAGTCAGGTGCATTTATAAGAAATTCGTAAGGAACTCTATCATATCCTGGAGCTATATTTTTTTTCACGCAGTTAAGAAATGAAACAATTTCTGAGCTAATGATGTCTCCATCTAGAATAGGATTACTTGTTGCCGGGGCCAATTCTGAGATTTGTGCAGGGCACATTGTTGGGTAAAAAAGATTGTCAAAATAGTCTTTGAAGATATTACATGTAATTAGATTTCCTTTAACAAAATTCACAGACTTAAGTTCTCTTGCTAGGTTCCACCATTCTTGTGTGCTTTTAACTTCTTTAAGCTTTAACCCAATTTTTTTGATTTTTTTCTTGCCCGTTCGCACGCTTCATCGAACCTTTTCTGTTTACCCTCAAGTCTTTCAGTGTGGTGTTGTAACCCAACTGTAGACATGATTGCATCAATTAACTTTTCTGCTGTCCAATCACCTCTATCTGAAGCTGTAACTAATTCATGTAGTTTATGTTTCTAAGTGTTGTTTAAATGTTCATTCCATCTTAGTTTGGGTAGGAGTTTCATATCGACAGTCTGTTCCTGAAGGTTCCTTTCAAACTCCAGTGAGAGTGCCAAAGGCATGTGGTCGGAGAAGATTTGATCTTCAACTTTGAAGCCTTTTATATTCTTAAGCATGCTATAAGTAACGCTGCATAAATCTATTGTCGATGATCCAGTTGATTCTATGAAAGTAAAGTTTCCATCTGCATCTCCTGGGGTACGACCGTTTAAAATCACCATACCAAAATCCTCAAATGCTTCTAACACCTTTCTCCCTTTTGTATTTAATACCTTGTCCTTTGAAGCTCTGTTATTTGATAAAAGGCAATTTAAAGATGTGATTTCATTTGGGATATATTGCTTGTCCCCAATCCTAGCGTTAAAGTTTCCAATAGCCACACAATTCTGAATATTTTCTTCCTGTAGGCAACTGCTGAGGTTTTGGTAGTCCTCCTCCCACCTGTGGCAGTTTAAATACACCGGAATGATATAGAAGTCTTGTCTTTCTGCGCTTATGCATACTAAATCTCGGTCCATTTTTTTCACAAAGTTAGCATGTTTTATATCAAATTTAATGCCATAAACTGCCCCTCCACTTGCTCTCCCATATCTAGCCCTTTTACAGCTGGTATCCACAAAAGTTTGAATCCCTTAAAAAATCTCGCAAATCTTTCAAAATCCTCGGTAAGAAAAGTCTCATATAAAAAGAAAATATCGTACTGACATATATATTTGAAGAAGTTTGGAAACAAGATTTTGTTTCCTATTCCATGAACATTGTAAGAAATAATTTTAACTGATTTTGTATTAATGTTTATTACTTCATTCGTTTTAAAAATACTTAAATTTATTTCTATATTTCTTGCATTCTCCATTGCTTTTTTCTTTGTTTTTGATCTGGTTATCATTGCTGTCATCGAGCCGCCGAATAGTATTATAAAGTATTTTTTTTTGAATTAACTACTTCATCTGTAAATCTTAATTTGTTTTAACAACCCTGCTTAAAATTCTTTTGTCTCATTCCAATTTGCTATTCTTTATCTTTATGCTTTCCTTCGCTTTATGTCAAATCTAGTAGTCTGTTTTAAACCATCGAATATTTTGTATTTCAGTTTGCTCATTCATTCGTTAACCAAAGTTGTAGATACAAGTTGTAAAAGTAAAATACCAAGCGAAAGGAATGTAAGTTAGGATATTCTTTAAGTTATTATTTTCTAAATATTATATTTTTCTTTTAGAAAATAAAATTGTTATTTGGATTCAACAATATTTATAATCCTGAAAAGTTTAAAGTCTTTTAATTTTGAGCTACAATATCATTTTATTTTATTCTGGTTCGGACATTTTCTCTTGTTCAAGCAGAAAGATACACCATTTTGTTTTGTGGTGCTGTATTCGGAGGATTTGTTCTAGAACAAATATATTGAAAAACCATTTTTGTTCGTTTTTGAGAATTCAACGATGGAACATAGCTGTAGTTGCGAGAAATGCGAAAAACCAGACGATGAGTTTATGGTTTCTTGTGACCGATGTAGAAAGTGGTGGCACTATACTTGTGCCAACTTTGATCCCAGCAAATACGACGCAGATACTCCTTGGTTTTGCAGAGATCCTAGTTATAAACCGGGGCAAGATGGTGATGCAGATTTGTCTAGTCAAGAATCTACTATAATTCAGTACACCGCTGCAAACTCTGGAGCGGTAGATGAATCATTAGACATTTTAATAGAAGCAGCTGCTACAGCTCAAGCAGCATTAGCACAAAAAGATGACGAGCTTTCGGCTCTTCGCAAAGAAATGGAGACAATGAAGCTGAAGTTCGCCAAAGAGTCATCGGTTCCAAAACAGACGGTGCTCGATGTTGCAAGGAACTCACATGTGGATATCGCCAGCGAAAGGATTATGAGGATTAAGAGAATTCAAGAGAACCACAAATCGTTGTTGGAAAATTTGGTTCTTCCCAGCCAGTCAAGCAAACCACTACGAAAAGATAGCACCGCTGGACCTTCCTCAGCTGATTCCACATTTCGCGATTCAGACATGGCGAGTTTACTCACAATCTTGAACCGCAACAACGTTCAAGAGTTGCCAGCCTTTTCTGGTGCTGACAACCGAGAATGGCCCTACTTTGTGGAAGTTTTTAAATCAACTACACTTGAAGGTCGATATAACGGGAAAGAGAATGTATCTCGGCTTCGCAAGGCTTTACATGGCGAAGCTTATCAGTTAGTGAGCGACCGGTTAAAATATTCTTCAGATGCGGATGCCATAATGGATTCCTTGCGAGCAATTTTTGGACGTTATGATGTCTTAGTTCATGACCTTACTGGTGATTTGCTAAATCTGCCACGGCTTTCATCCAAATGCGATCCTCAGCTACGTCGATGGGCAGTTAAACTCAACGGATTTGTCGCTGACCTTAAATCCATGAAAAGAGAAGACGATTTGAATAACGGGTATGCTCTGACTTGTCTTTCTGGTAAATTAGGTGCTGGTCTCTACCAAGATTGGATCAAACATAAATCAGCGAACCCTCGATTCAATTTAGTTCATTTTGCTAAGTTTTTGACGGATAAAGTTGTTGACCTTCCTCCTGATCTACTTAAGGATGCTGAACCGGCTATATATAGAAAACCGATCAAGAACCCGAAGTCCTCTGGTCGTGTTTTGACTCACAATCCTACATCTTCAAGTGACACTTCCATTAATTGTGTTCTTTGTAATCGCAAGCATCTCCTTGTTCAGTGTGCAGAGTTCAAGAACTTATCAGCAGAAGAGAAATTGAATTTTGTCAAAGAAAAACGTATCTGTTTTTCATGTTTGGTCCCGGAGAAGCATAACTGGAGGTCATGTCGAGAGAAGACCACATGTGGATTTAAAGGATGTTCTGGATACCATCACCCTCTCTTACATCAATCAATTCCATCCAACAAATCCCAATTGAGTGGTTCTGCAAATCCCTTTGTGCCAGCTCAGCATATTCACTCATCGCATGTCGGAGCCAACCATAATTTAATTTTGTTTAAGATTGCACCTATTCGCATCTATGGTATCAACAATAGGTTTGTGGATACATATGCATTTCTTGACGATGGTTCATCACTCTCAATGGTTGAAAAAGATGTTTTCGATGAGCTTGGGCTTACTGGTAGTACAGAGGATCTAGTACTTCAGTGGACTAAAGGAGTTTCAAGACATGAAGATTCGATCCGTACTTCTTTGTCAGTTTTAGGTATCCACAATCGTAAGCGTCATCAGCTGGGAAATGTCTACACAGTTAAAAACTTAGAGCTTCCTTCACAATCAATCGATGCTGCTAGTTTGAAAACTGCCTATCTGCGAGGCCTTCCACTTTCGGATATGGTGAATGCCAAACCAAAGATTCTTGTTGGCCTGGATCAAGCCAAGTTCTTATGGGGCCATGGACTACGGCATGGCAGAGACGAAGAACCTTGTGCCATCAAGATATTGTTAGGTTGGGTGGTTTATGGTACATCTGCACCAGCCTACAACCTTTCTTGCTTAAGTCAAGCAGCTAAACCAACGATGCATTTCCTCATACACGATGCAATTAAAACTGACGACGACCTGCACGATCTTGTAAAACACCATTTTTCAACTGAGGATTTCGGTGTAAAACCTCTCAAAGGTGAGTTGGTGGGCAAAGAAGTTGGTCGTGCAATAGATGTTATGCAAAGTACAATAAAACAAGTCGGTAAGCAGTATGAAATCGGTTTACTTTGGAATACGGACGATGTTCAACTTCCGGATAGTTACCCAATGGCACTGAATAGGCTAAAAGGTTTGGAAAGATCATTAAAGACTAGGCCGCATCTACTTGAGTGGATGACCAACCATATGAAAGAGGTTATGTCGAAAGGTTACGCCAGAATAGCGTCAGAAGAAGAGCTTGCAAAGAGTTGGCCCCGAGTATGGTATGCCCCTACGTTCTTAGTACAGAACTTAAATAAACTACCACCAAAGCCTCGATGTGTTTGTGACGTTGCTGCCAAGGTAAAAGGTGTCTCTCTAAACACTTTTCTGTTGAAAGGCCCGGATAACTTAGTGCCACTCCAAGCTGGACTCTTCAAATTTCGTGAACGGGCTATTGCGGTCAATGCGGATGTTAAGGAAATGTTTCACCGAATCCGTATTAAAGAAGATGATCAACATTGCCAAAGGATCTTGTGGAGGGATGGAGATTGCTCTCGAGAACCAACTGTGTATATAATGGAGGTCATGATGTTTGGCCCAAGATGTTCTCCAACTTGCGCTCAGTTTATAAAGAACCATCATGCAGAAAAATTTCGGTTGGAGTGTCCAGAAGCGGTCGATGGTTTGACATAGCGTACATACGTAGACGATTACTTCAACAGCCACGATTCTGTAGAGAAAGCAATCTCTGTAACTGTTGACGCGATTCGTATTTGCGAGTCAATGAATTTCGATCTTGTAGGCGTGCAGTCAAACAGTCATGATTTTCTCAAAAGTACCCCGCAGAGCAACGTCAACGCAAATCTTGTTAGTCTGGAGAATAACAGTTGTGACAACATCGTTTCGAAGATCTTGGGAATGTTCTGGTTTCCTTCTTTTTTTTCCTTCCTTCTTTATTTGGACCAATTTACCTACAAGCTGTCGAGCAACAGTTCTCTGGAAGAGATGCTCCTACCTGACGCAAATATAACAAAAAGAGAAATTCTAAAGCTTGTTATGAGGATTTTTGATCCACTCGGGCTTATAGCTTTCTACATAATTCGTGGTCGGGTCATTCTTCAAGAAGTATGGCGCGAAGGTTTCGATTGGGATGAACATGTAACAGAAGACATAAAAAAGCCATATCTAGATTTCATCTTGGAGCTGAAGAACATCGAAAATTTGAAGATTCCCCGCATTTCAATTCATTTATTCATTCCACCTTAGGCCAAATAATTACAATTATTATAAATAAATATCATTACATTATAAACTAATTTTGGAAAGTTTGACGTTTTGAATTTTTTTTTTAATTCAATCTCTTTCAACCAAAAAATAAATATTTTATTTTTTATTTTTTTTTTTAAGGGTGGACAACGAAAATTTTTGGTGGGCAAACGTGGGCTAACGATGGGCAAACGAACTACATCAAAAAATTGTAGCAGTTTGACGTTTTGAATTTTTTTTAATTCAATCTCTTTCAACAAAAAAAAACTATTTTTTTTTTATTTTTTTTTTTTGAAGGGTGGGCGAACGAAAATGTTTGGTGGGCAAACGTGGGCTGACGATGGGCAAACGAACTGCATCAATTTCGATAAAAAATTTCACAAGTGGGGTGCCAGCTTCAATAAATTTAAAATTTTATTTTGTCAATATTTTCAAAATGGAAGGTGGGCAAACGAAAAATTTTTGTGGGTAAACGTGGGCTAACGATGGGCAAACGAACTGCATTAAAAAAATCGATTTTTACATCTTTTTTTGTCTTTCAACCAAAATTTTAAATTTTGATTATTTCCGAAACCAAGGGTGGGCAAAGGAAAATTTTTGGTGGGCTAACGATGGGCAAACGAACTGCATACATTTCGATAAAAAATTTCACAAGTGGGGTGCCAACTTCACACAGCCCCTTACGTCGCTTTACCAAAGTGTCATAACGCCATTATGGCCTTATGACACCATTTGCAGGGGCGATTCCTCATAGTAACCAAGTATATCGGCGGTAAACCAAGAATTTCAAAAAATAAATGTATTTTCAGATATTTAATATTCTTCCGCAAATCAACAGTTCAAAAATTTATAGTTTCAAACACTTTAATAAATGCCTGAACACAAAAAAAAACAAAGTTTAGCGCAAAAAAAGCGATTCCCTTTGACCCAGAACGTGGCATACACAAGAAATAACCTGTGCAGAAAATCTATTTGATACACCGCTTTGCTACCGTAAACAATTGCGGTTACTATTTTCATACAATCTTCAAAAACAGTAGACACAAACATTCCAACAAACGCCTGTAAAAATAAAAAGAATGGTTACCGCAAAAAAAAAGTGATTCCCTTCCCTTTGATGAGAATTTGGCATACACAAAAAATTTCTGATACCGTCAAAATTTGCGGTAACTATTTGCATACAATATTCAGAGAGAGATAGACGCATACATTCCACTAAACGCCTGTAAAAATAAAGAGAAGGTTAAGCGCAAAAAAAAGCGATTCCCTTCGACTGAGAAGGCGGCGACAACGTAGAAGGAGAATACAGAAACAGCAACATTTACACAATTTTAATTCTTAAGCAACTTTCGTGCTCGTAGTCGTAGTGTTTCTACAGGTTGATTCACGAGCGTTGTGCCAAAAAGCTAGAGCGTGTAGGTTGAGTTGAGACAAGAAAAAAATCGTATAGGAGGGGGGGGTCTATACCCCCCCGTTTAGCCAGGAGGGGCAATTTTCTGAAAAATTGACTTATTTTGTTAAAAAAAATATTAAAAATCAACGGCTTCGTTTACAACACCGTGTTATAGGTATCTTTTTGGAAAGCCAAAAACGTATTCTTTCATTTCGTTTTTAAATTAAATTGTTTTAACGAATAGTTCAAAAAACATAAATTTTCAAACTCAAAATTTTGAAAAAAAGTTTGAAAAAATAATTTTAAAATTATTTTTTTTTCAAAATTTTACGTAATTAAGTATAATTTTTGTTCTCAGAATTCAACGCTCCCATTAATCTTTAATCCAACATACTGACCGTATGGCTCTACGACTTTTTGTTGTCAAGGTATTCAAAAATAACCGAACCTACTTCTTCACAAAAACAAGAAAACCTATCCTTACGGGATGGCACAAGTGATCATTTAGCCAATTTTTTCGTGTTTTTGTGAATCACCCTGTATATGTAAGCAAAGTAACGTTAGTCTTTAACGCATTAAATAAATAATAACTAGCACGACGACGTACGACCACGCACGTGTTCGCCAACACGAAACGATTATGCTCATAGTCGCTGTTTTGATTTTTCTGTATCTATACACATAAATAATAAAATGCACGACTGGGTCGCACGAACTTGCTCTTATGATAAGCAATTGCGTAGTGGCTGCATATATGGATATTAAAAAAAAATTAAATAATTTCGAAACTTCTTTTATTTTTTAAATTAGTTTAAGAGTTTTCTCGGAAAAACTAAGTATGCAATAAAATTTCGAAGCTATACGTCAATCTAGGAAAAAAAAATATTGAAAATCGTTGGACCAGTTTTTTTTTAAAAAGGTTATTTTTGAAAAACTTTTTCAAAAAATATTTTGAAATTTATTTGAGTATGCAAATATATGGCAATCCGTAGTTTACATTTGAAAAATAATTTAAAAAAAAAATCAATTTACCCGTTTCCAACATATTTCGAAAACCAAAATTTTTTTTGAAAAAATTATAAAAAATCCAAAAAAAAAAGTTTTTGAAAATTTTGAAGTGCCATATTAATAAAATTATGGATGACTTCCTGTGGTAAAAATTTTATTGAAATCTAATGTATAGTTTACGAAAAAATTTGATTTGAAAATACTGGTTCTATGAGAGGTACCGTTATTAGACAAATTTTGAAAAAAAATTTCAAACCAAAAGATAGATTTTTTTTGCAAAAATAGCATTCTGAAAGTTTTATCAAAATCGTTAGAGCCGTTTTTGAGAAAATCAATTTTTGTCTTCAAGATTGTATGGCAGGTGCCGTTATTTTGGGACCTAGAGCAAAAATAAAAAATTTGTTCCGAGGGACGGCCAAATAAATCCTAAATACCAAATTTGAAGCAAATCGGCCCACCCGTTCAGCCTCCAGAGGCGCGAACAGACATACAGACAGACAGACAGACAGACAGACAGACAGACAGACAGACGGACGGAATTCCCAGACCCACTTTTTTCGACTTCTCCATCATCGTAATGTCATGTGTGATTGTTATCTCAAATTTTTTTTTCTGCACGAATCCATAACTTGCCTTATAGTACCTATAATCGCAAGTAAAAATGAAGTGTCTGTTTGTAATTTCAAAATTTCAATTTTTTACTTGCGATTATAGGTACTATAAGGCAAGTTATGCATTCGTCGAAAAAAAAAGTTTTGAGATAACAATCAAACATGACATTACGATGATAGCGAAGACGAAAAAAGATGGTCTAAAAATTCTGTCCGTCTGTATGTCTGTCTGTCTGTCTGTCTGTCTGTCTGTCTGTCTGTCTGTATTGGACCTACAGCCCAAACGGGTGGGCCGAATTGCTTCAAACTTGGTATATAGACTTTTTTAGGTATTGTACAGAAAGGAAATTGAAATTTTTTTTTTAGCTCAAAAAATAACGGTACCTGCCATACAACCGTTACGTTAAAGCTTATTTTTCTCAAAAACGGCTCTAACGATTTTTAATTAAAAAAATCAGTGTTGCTTTTTAGGTACGACCAATCATATGGCTGAAAAAAAAGTTTTAAAAAATGGCTAAGAACGGTACTTTCCATAGGACCGTTTTTTTTGCTTTCGACTATCTCGAAAACGACTCAACCGATTCTTTCGAAATTTCACACACATATAGCTGTAGATAGCTCAATTTGTATTGCATACCAATATTTTTGAAAAATATTTTTTTGTATTTTTAAAAGCATTTTTTAAAAAAAAATTTAAAAAATTAATATTCTGAAAACTGCTTATTAATTTTTTTTTAAAAAATTTTAAATAAATGTATTTGCTGAATACCTATGAACTGGCGTTTTTGATTTTTTTTTGAAATTGTTTTTCAAAAAGTTTTTCAAAAAAAACTTTTTTTCTCGAAAACCGCTCCACAGATTTTTCTAAATTTATTCTCATAAATTCAAATTTATCCAAGAAATAAAATGGCGTACTTTTTTTTCAGCTCAAATTAGTTTAAGTATTTATTTAAGAATTTTGAAAATTTTATTTGTATCAAAATCTCAAGCGCATAAACCACTGTCACTCATTAGAGCAAGTTCGTGCGACCCAGTCGTGCATTTTATTCCTAAATGCGTATGAAAGTACATACGGTACTTAGAACAACGCAATTTTTAAAATTTTTGTCTGTCTGTCTGTCTGCCTGTCTGTTTGTTCCGGCTAATCTCGGAAACGGCTTCACCGATTTTGACGGGATTTTCACTGGCGTATAGCTGATGTTGTAAGGAATAACTTAGGCTATTTTTATTACTCCTCTTGGTGGCGCTGCGGTCGCAATTATCAGAAAATTCTTATTTATGGGCCGATTTTGACGGGATTTTCACAGGCAGATAGCTGATAATCTATACACATCTATACACATAAATAAAAACTAAGTGTCTGCTTGTAATTTCAAAATATCAGTTTTTTACTAAATGCGTATGAAAATACATACGGTACTTAGAACAAAAACGCAAGTTTTAAAATTTTTGTCTGTCTGTGTGTTTGTTCCGGCTTATTTCGGAAACGGCTTTACCGATTTTGACGGGATTTTCACTGGCGGATAGCTGATGTTGTAAGGAGTAACTTAGGCTATTTTCATTGCTCCTGTAGGTGGCGCTGCGGTCGCAATTTGTTTTATGGGCCGATTTTGACGGGACTTTCACAGGCAGATAGCTAATAATCTATACACATAAATAAAAATTAAATGTCTGTTTGTAATTTCAAAATATCAGTTTTTACTAGATGCGTATGAAAGTATATATACGGTAGTTATAACAAAAACGCAATTTAAAAAATTTTTGTCTGTTTGTCTGTTTTTTTCCGGCTAATCTCGGAAACGGCTAAACCGATTTTGACGGGATTTTCGCTAATTTACGCTATTTGAATTACTCCTGTAGGTGGCGCTGCGGTTGCAATTTTCAAAAATTCTTATTTATTAGCCGATTTTGACGGGATTTTCACAGGCAGATAGCTGATAAGCCGAACTAACTTAAAATTACACAGTATCTATACACATAAATAAAAAGTGTAAAATATCAGCTATTTACTGAATGCATATGAAAGAATTATTATTTTCAATACATTGATGAATTTTGGCGAAACGAAGTTCGCGGGTCGGCTAGTCTATTATAATAAAGAATATGACAGTCAATAAAGCAAAGGTAAGAAAGAAGAAAATTAAGCACTTAATTTGAGACGGAGAGAGTGGAGGAGGGGAAACGGGAAAGCAAGGCAATATGCGAAATGCGATACCGATGTTTCTGTTTGTTTACTTCAGCGCATCGTTTTGTTCGTGAATTATACGTGTTTTGTAGTGGACCAAATAATTGTGGTTGTTATTTATTGTTATAATTGTTTATCTTTTATTGTTAAGTGAGTTAAAAAAAATATTTATGTACTTACATCAATTTCTTCATTTTGAGTATTTAGTACATAATTCCTCTTATTTATGTATAATCAAATCTTAAATAATATATTAAAGCCGATTGTTTACGGTTTTATTTAGATGACAAATTTTCAGTTTTTGACGTTTTTTATGTTTAAGATTTTTAAGACCTTGAAATATGTATTTAAGTAAACTTAAGAATAGTCATAAAATGAAAACTTACCGTTACAAAGCGGTAAACAAACCAAATATTAAAGATACCTTTAAGATTTGATAATAAATAAGGGGGATTATGTACATTCTAATTAGATATTCTAATTCGGGTAGCATGTAGGTACTTGCCCATGTCTTCAACAGCGGGGTATTAATACAAAATAAGTAAGTAAGTAAGTAAGTAAGTAATTCATTTTATTTCTACTTCCTTTAGTACAATTTATCACAATAATATGAATTTAGAAGCTACATTACGGTATAACCTCCGTTAAAAGGGGTTAAAACTAAATATTAAGGTTCAATACGCAACTTGGGTAATCATACAGATTAAAATAATACAAAATATTAAGAAACTCAAAAAAGGTTTTGTTCTTAAACTGAAAATTTCAATTGAAAAAGAGTTTTCAAAATTCTTGAAAAATAAATTTGGTATGTCAGTTTGTAGGTTTTATAAAGATACATGTGAAATCTGGAATTTTGAAAAAAAGCAAAAGAAAATTTTTAAATCCGTAAAAAAAAATGTATCGTGAGTACTCGTATTTTTTTTTCATCGAAAATTTTTGAAAAAATTGAAAAATAAAAAAAAGTGTTAAATGAAGAATACGGTATTGTGAAATAAAAAAAAATATTTTTTTTCGTTGATCAATCAAGGAGAACATAGAGAACAAAAAACAAACATTGTCGATTTTTGCTCAGCAAAATTGAATGGCTACTACGGTTAATTTTGACTTAAAAAAATAATAATAATAAAAAAAACATCCGTCATGAATTCGCTAAAAACACTAACTTCTTCTTTTAAGAATTTTTTAAACATTTTATTTAGAAGAAGAAAAAAAAATTCTTTACGAAAAAATAGCTCTAAGGATTTTCAAATCTTTTTCTTTTTATAACTTCAATTTAATATTTAAAACTGAATGTAAATTGTAATTTCAATTGTGAAAGCAGTTTTTACTTTACCTATACCTATTTAAATTTTCACTGAAAATATTTTTCGAGTTTCTTAATTATTTTGATTTTTGTATTTTAATATTTTTTTTAATTCATAACTGTTGGACATTACGTGTTATTATTTTTTTTTTTTAAATATGTAACTTTTGTTTTGTGGCATCAACTGGACCAATGAATCAAATTATATTGTAAGATGTAATTTATCCATTCTCTATTGTATTCACTCGAACAATATAACAAAACTCTGTAATTCTTGCAGTTGTTTATTAATAATTAATAATTTTCTTTCCCATTTTGAGTTTAACTTTTTGAATTGCTCCTCTCAACGAAAACGATTTGTTTCTTGTCTCCAATCATCCTAAACTACCTTCTCAGGCAGATTACTCTTAATATTTCATATTAAATTATGACTGAAATGGATGTTTGTGGACTCTGCTGCAATAGATAGATACCTTATATAATTATAGTAATTTTTTCCGATAGAAATTGAAATGGAATCCAATGCTATTCACACTAAAACCATAATTGAACAATTATTAGAAAAACCATTTGGAACAAGATCGTTTTCCGAGAAGCTTTCAATTGTTCAAAATGGTCGTCCATGTCCGAAGCTGTCAGATTTAAAATCAACAACCAAAGACCGTAACAGAGAGTATACTCGAAGCTTTAACGAAAACCAATATTCCCTTTACCAATGGCTAGCTGGTTGCGATAATAAAAAAAAACTGTTTTGTTGGCCTTGTTTGCTTTTTTCTTGTTGCTCTTCTCCGTGGAGTTCATTCGGTGTGATGTGTGAACAATCTCAACAACCTCGCCCATCTTCAAACAAAAAAAACACAAGCAAAGCGCTTCCCATTTGCAATCTGTTATTAAGTTAGCTTCATTTGGTTAGACAAGAATAGACGAAGCATTAAGTTCCCAGCTAAGAAACTCGAATACACAACACAACATTCAAGTTAAAAAAAATCGTGAGGTGTTGAAACGTCTCATAGATGTAACCTGCTTTCTTGCAAACCAGGAGAAGGATGCCAATCTACTACATATGTAGTAGATCTGCTTCATTTATTTTTTTATATGCGTCTACTACGTAGCAACTCTAATCTACTTCGTTTTTCTCATTTTTATATAACGATCATAATTTCATATAATATGTGTTGAATTGATTAATTTTTGCAAATCGAAAAAGCCATTTGCTTAATCTGAATGCACTCATCGCAAAAACCTCCTAGTTACTACGATTTATTTTCCAAACACTATTACTATCGTGTAGAAAAAGAGCAGATAGATACATTGGTGTTGCCTGACTATATGCTTACACTAGCTAGTCTACCACATAGCATTGCAGCAGCCAAAAGACGGTTTTCAGATTTTAGCAACGTAAAAACAAAATAAAATGCACGACTGGGTCGCACGTACTGGCTCTGTTGGTGCAATAGTACGATGAAAACAAAGTCTTCGAGCAATATGAAAAACGCATGTTTGAAAAATTTGGGAAAAATAACAAAATTTTGGTTAAAACTGGAAAACCCGATATACCTGACTTACTTAAAGAAACCTTTAAATATTTCAATTTGAGATGTCATCTTTTGGTTGCTATAAATGATATAAATATCCGCTAATGACCAAATTAATTAAATTGTAAAAAACAAATTTCCGTTATTATTATTTGAAGCCAAAAACTAAAATGCAGTTTTCTTCAAAACATTCTATGTATTCTCAATACAAAGTTTAATAAAAATCGGTAGAGCCTTTTTTTGGAAAAATTAGAAAAAACTAAAAAAATTGGCCAAAACCTAGTGGCTCTTTGTATGAGAGCCACTATTTAAAAAAGAGGAACCGAAAAAAATGCAATGCCATCTGATAGAGAGTTGTAAGGTAAGGAACTATACCAAACAAAGTTTGATTGAATTCGATACAACCGTTGAAAACTTCTGGCCAATTGAAAAAAAGACGTTAAGACCAGATCTCCGTTATTAGCATTTTTCGCCAAAAACTAAAAACGCAGTTTTCTTAAGAACACTAAAAGAACACATAAAATGTAATCAAAATCGTTAGAGCCATTTTGGAGCAAATTATAAAAAACCAAAAAAAGTTGGCTAAAACTGAACGGCTCGTATGGGAGCCACCATTTGGAAAGGCTTCACTGAAAAATGTATAAAACCATCCTATAGAACACTATAAAGACCTATGCCAAACGAAGTTTGAATCAATTCAATCGAGCCGTCTCGAAGTTATGTTTAAACCTGATTTTCGTTACGACCATGTTAGCCAAAAACAAAAAACGCAATTTTGTTAGAAATATCTTAGGTAAGTTAAATTCTACGTTTAATCAAAATCGTTACTTGAAAGGTACCAGTTTGAGCCGGGCTAAAACAAAATAAAAAAATCCTCGACAATGATTTTTCTTCAAACTGCTATATACCAAGTTTGAAGGAAATCCGTCAAGCCGTTTAGGCTGTAGCATGACGTGAAAAAGCGCACATCCGCACAGACAGACCGACGGACGGTATGGCGAAAACCATGTTTGATTAAAACCTCGATTTTTTTTTTTGCACGAAACCAATACTTGCCCTATAGAGCAAGTAAAAAAGGACTTATCCTGATATAAGTACCGCTTCTTCCCTATTACTTATAAGAGAGTTTGTGGCTGGGTTGGAAGATTTCGAGCCTCCGAAACAATTAATATCATATTTTTATAGATTTAAATTTGTTTCGGATGGTTACGTCTTAAAAACTGATTGATCACAATTTCCAAAGTATTATAGCATTACTAGGTATATTTTGTTTATTAAAAATCAATGAAACAAAAAGTTCCTTTTTATTTTATGTGTTTATTTTAATGTACCTAAAGTTCCTATTTATTTTAAAACTAACTAAACTACATATGGTACCTATGAAGTTGTAAAATAAAAGGCTGTTATTGTTTTGAATACGAAATATATATAAATTTGTTTGTTTTTTAAAATATTTTGTATTTTTCATAATCTACTACACTTTTTTCAAATCTACTTCGTTTTTTTCGGCAATCTGCTTCATTTTTTGGGTTCAGCATTGGCATGCAGGAGTTATCTTTCAGAGGCCACAACGAATCGAAATCATCATTAAATCGAGGCAACTATATTGAGCTCCTCAATGTACTGAAGCAGTATGACCCAGTTTTATCACAACATTTTGAAACGGCAACAGTTTTCAAAGGAACCTCAATGGCTATCCAAAACGACTTAATCAAAGCTGTTGCTGACCTGTTACACGGTGAAATTTACGATAGAATCAGGAAGTCAGAGTTTGTCGCAATTATGCTTGACGATACTTCTGACATTCAAATGAAATCACAACTTTCTATAGTATTCCGATACTATTTTAATAAAAAAAATCCATGAAACTTTTGTTGGGTTCATCGACGTAAGCTCTGGACGGACTGCAGAAGATTTGTTCGAAATCGTGAAATCTCTTTTAGAAAAATATGAAATTCAAAATAAACTTGTAGCACAAACTTACGACGGGGCTTCCGTAATGAGTGGGCATTTGAATGGACTTCAGATGAAAGTCAAGAGTATTTGTCCAAATGCTGTGTTCGTCCATTGTTACGCTCACATCCTGAATTTGGTGATGTCTCAAGGATTAAATAATATCAGAGAGTGCAGGATTTTTTTTAGCACTTTGAATGGCATCGCAACGTTCGCATCACATTCAAGCAAAAGAACCTACGCTTTGAAAGAAGTGTTAAAAAGAAAAATTCCCGCGTTAGCTACGACAAGATGGAGCTTCAGTTCTCGACTTGTGAACATAGTTCATTCGTATATCGAGAATATTCAAGAATATTTCCAAAGCATCCAAGACGACGAAACAAATATTTGGGAAAGCAATGACCGAATGGCTGCATTAGGTTACAGCAAATTTTTGAAAAAAATTGAAACTGTATTTTTTTGAATGTGTTTTCAAAACTTTTTGCTCATTCGGACATCCTCTTCAATTCTTTGCAAAATGCAAACATAGATATTGTCTTTTGTACCAACCAGGTTAAAAAAATGAAGCAATTCTTGGAATTGCAAAGAAACCAAGGATTTCCGGAAATGTGGGAATCAACAGTGCTCGTTGTCCCATCAGCAGAGAAGAGACAAAAAAATGATCAGTTTGCTTCAACGGAAGTGAAGTATAAGAAAATATTTTTCGAAGTGATTGACAACCTCTTGATGCAAATAAATGAAAGATTTGCATCTTTTGAAAAAATTCAATATTTTGACTTATTGAACGGAAATAAATTAAATAATTTTTCCAAAAATAATAATTTACTTGATCCGTTGATAAAAAATCTCATCGAAAGCTATCCAAATATGTTTGAATTTTCCTTGTTAAAAAATGAACTATCGGTGTTTTACGAAAACAAAGACTTTGTTCTGCCAGCGAACTCGAATCTGAACCACTCTAATGAAACATCAAGAACAATTACACCTTTGGATATCTTGCTCTGGGTAGAAGAAAATGTTGCGCAGAGTTTTGAACAAACTTATAAGCTGGCAAAGCTTGTTTGTACAATACCTGCTTCAACGGCATCCGTAGAGCGCTCCTTTTCGGCCTTAAGAAGAATAAAAACGTACCTTCGAAGTACGCAAGATCAAGAACGCCTTACAAATTTATCACTTCTTTCAATAGAAAAAGAAATATTAAAAGAACTGAAGGACAGCCAAAATTTTCACGATAGAGTTATCGAAAACTTTACAAAATTTGAGAGACGTGCAGACTTTACTTATCGTTGATTTTTTTTTTACTACTGATTTTATTATTATTTATTATTATTGTAAATATTTATTTAGGTACTACAGTATATTTGTGTACTTTAAGTATTCATTTCATTACTATTTTTTTTCATTTAATTCACCTCTTTTACAATTATAAAAATATACGTGCAATGAAATGAATTCAGTGTTCCGTTTGTTTTGTTTTGTAATTTATTTTTTTAATTTGTTTTGTGATCCTACATTCATCACTCGTTGAATTAATGTCATTGTAATAATTGTGTTATTATTTATTTAATTATTATTTCTTTGTGTACTTTTATTATTTATTTTGTTTTTTTTTTTTTACTTTAAGTCATTAATTTTATTAATAATAAAATTAACGTGCAATGTGTAAATTTTGTATTCCTGTTTTGTTTTGTAAAATTATTTTTGTTTGTTTTGCAAACATAAATCGCTTAATATAACTTTTTTTTATTATTATTTATTTTCGTATTTTAGTTTTCATTTAACTCATAATTTTTCACTACATAAAATTAACATTTTTCCTTACTAAAAATTTTATCATAAATTAAAAAAAAACTTTTGAACAACAACAGTTTTGAGTTTTTTTTTATTATTGTCTTAACTTTTCCGAGGGTCGTAAGTAAACCAAGGATGAGGACCATTTGATAGGGCATTGTTATGGAACAAAGATTTTCTTACACGGTATTTATATCGTCCACAATAGCAACTGCTATTCAGAGCTTGGGGATAGGTTCCACCAGAAACTATTTATTAGATGGAACTTTTAATATTGTGCCAACTTGCCGATATAAGCAATTATTAATATTTCACTTTACACATGATAATCATGTAAGTTATTTAAGTTTAAAGTTTTTTTTAAGTGTTAAAAGTAATAGCTTAATTTTTTCGCGTGATTGAATCCTTTTTGGGATATATTTTTTAGTTGTTCAAAGTTCATTTTATATTTATTTGGAGCTATAATATTTGGAAGCACTACGAAATCTCGCAATTTAAAATCTCGCATAACGAAATCTCGCACTTTTTTAATAAATCTCGAAAATCGAAATCTCGCAAATTAAAATCTCGCTTTCCATAATCTCGCATTTTAAAATCTCGCATTAACGTTTCACACCCAAAAATTTCGCAAATTTCAACTAAAATCTCGCAAATTAAAATCTCGCAAATACTAACCTAAAAAGTAAATACGCTGAAAAGTAAATGGTGCGTACTTTGGTATATGGAAAACAAAAATTTAGGCTTAAAACCCTTTTAGTTTAAGTTTTTTATTACCAAATGACATTAAGCTGAAAATTTGCTTTTTATTAATTCATGAAAATGTTAAATTAAAATTCAATTTTACCATAAAAGTTATATTTTTATATTTTAATCAAATTAAATTTATTAAACAAATTTTTTAATATAGTGAAATGTTTTAGCTATACTTTTTTGAAATATGCAATTTTTGACATGTGAAGTCTTTTGTTGAAAATATTTTCCAAAACTTTGTTTCGAAAAACAGTTCTTTTTCTACTTTTTGCCACTTGGCTTCCGCTGCATCTGGATTGGTTCATTTTGAATTTTCCCATGATTAATTCGTTTGAAAGATAACCTATAAGCTTATAGACACCAATATGTCTCCAGTTAACGATGGCATTTAGGCGTCTATGCCAGGCTTCCACATCGTTCTGTGTCCTGGGAAAGTTTGTTGAAAAGGTTTCAATTATATTCCAGAAACTTGGTGGGTATTATAGTGGTGGCTTGGTCTTATTTGATTCAATTTGCTTTTCTCCGCTAATATAATATTTATCAAACCAAACTGCGATTTGTTTGGGGTCATTATCATCAATATAACTTTCAAAGTCAAAAAGTAATCTGAGATTTCATATTCTGGCACGAAAGCCAAACTCTTAATCATTTTTATTTGATTACTAAAATTTAAATCGTTGCCATATTTTGCTTTCAGTCTTTCTTTTTGGACTTTGCGCCATATGTTCTGACCAAAGTGAAAGAGACAGGCCTTAAATATGCACGACGGAAAAATTTCTTTTGCAACTTCAGATACGCATTTCTCAAAGTCGGTTATTATTTGTTTTGGCTGTGAATAAATGTTCATATTTTCACTTAAACGCTTGAGTTCATTAAAAAATTCCGCGTATACACTTTTAGTTTTTCTCGTCATTAAGCAGAAAATTAAAGGAAGAATTTCCGATTCAATTTTTCCATTATAGAGCTGTCGCATAATTGATGGTACGACATCAAAAGTGCCGTCCATTATCCAGCATTTTGCGTCACCTAACAGTTTCAGACTAGATTTAGTTTCGAAAATTATGAACATGTCATCGAAATTTATTTTTTTTTCAGCTAAAATGAAGAGTTCACCATCTGAAAATTTTAAATTTTCAGGAATATTAATTTCGGTAATACACTTAGGCTCTTTTATATTTAAAAAACGAATATGTATAATTTTTTGTTTTAAGGCTTGAGTATTTGGAAGATAAGATCTTAAAGTTTGATCGCATTCAACAACGTTGTTTGTGATAATTTGGCAAGGTTTATCGGCACTATTTGATGCATCACTTTAAATTTTTACTTGCTCAATAGGGCAAGTATTGGTTTCGTGCAGAAAAAAAAATCGAGGTTTTAATCAAACATGACATTACGATGATAGAGAAGCCCAAAAAAGTGGTTTTCGCCATACCGTCCGTCGGTCTGTCTGTGCGTCTGTGCGGATGTGCGCTTTTTCACGTCATGCTACAGCCTAAACCGCTTGACGGATTTTCTTCAAACTTGATATATAGTAGTTTGAAGAAAAACGGTTGTCGAGGTTTTTTTTATTTCGTTTTAGCCCGGCTCAAACTGGTACCTTTCAAGTAACGGTTTTTTTCAATTTGAATTTTCTCGAAAACGGCACTAACTATTTTGATTAAACTCAAAATTTAGCTTAATTTAAGCATTTCTAACAAAACTGCGTTGTTCGTTTTTGGCTCAAATAGTCCTAACGAAAATCAGGTTTTAACGGCTTTTTTTCAAATAGCCATAAGTTCACAACCGCTTGATTGAATCGACTCAAATTTCGTTTGACATAGTTTTTTATAGTTTTCTATAGGATGGCTTTGTAAATTTTTCCCTGAAGCTTTTCTAAACGGTGGCTTCCATACAACGAGCCGATAAGTTTTAGCCAACATTTTTTGGTTTTTTCTAATTTGCTCGAAAACGGCTCTAACGATTTTGATTAAACTTTGTGTGTTATATTCTTTTAGTGTTTTTAAGAGAACTGCGTTTTCAGTTTTTGGCTAAAAATGCAAATAACGGAGATCTGCTCTTAACGGCTTTTTTTCAAATGGCCATAAGTTGTCAACGGTTGCATCGAATTCACTCAAACTTTGTTTGGTATAGTTTCTTTCCGCTTCCTTTCAGATGGCATTGATTTTTTTGCATTTTCTTTTTTTTTAAATGGTGGCTCCTATACAAAGAGCCATTAGATTTTGGCCAATTTTTTCGTTTTTTCTAATTTACTCAAAAAATGCTCTCCCGATTTTTATGAAACTTTGTATGTTACATATATAGAACACTTCAAAGAAAACTGCATTTTTAGTTTTTTGCTACACATGACAATAGCGGAAATTGGTAATATCAGTTTTATTAATTTGGCCGTAAGCGGAAATTTATATCACCCAAAAGACGACATCTAAATTTGATATACTAAGGGTTACTTAACGTTAGCTCCCGTATATCGAGTCTTCCAGTTTTAGCCAAATTTTTTTTAATTTTTACCAAATTTTTCAAAAATGAGTTGTTCTTATTGATCGAAAAGTTCGTTTACCTTGTAGTATTGCACCCACAGAGCAAGTACGTGCGACCCAGTCGTGCATTTTATTTTATTTGTTTTTTCTTTTCTTTTTTCTTTTTCGTTTGCGGTTGGTTCATGATTATGATCACTCGGAATTTTTACGATTTTGTGACTTTCATTATAAAGCACTGTATGCACTAGGCTTTTACAATGCAATTTTTTCTTTGGGAACACACCCACGAGAATTTTGAATTTTTACTTCTTTCCAAATGGTAGCTATAACCGTCTATAAATCATTTTTTACTACCTTTGTTGCTACTTATTATTTCAATATTCATTATACTTTTGTATTTTTTAACGCAGTTGAGATGAAACTAAATACAAATTTGAATTCAAGGACCGGAATAGTAATATTATGTATTAAAATTTAATCGACATTACCTGTGTACATATATGTATATAATAAGAAAAACTATAAAGAGATAAACGAATATTTTTTCTGTGGTGCCTTTTGTGTACAAAGTGAACACCTCCGCTCTTCTCTCCGTCTCATTCTTCTATGGTCCGATGATGAGTTGGTAAAGTTAAGCTTGTGTTCATATTCAAAAGAAGGCATATGATTGACCTATTTATCATTATTCCTCTAAGATAATAACTGTTGATACAATTTCTATGATCTCTCTCTTGTTTTGTTGACAAAATTTAAGATATTTAAACATTTTATGGTCAAAGCCCGATGCTTAGTCAAACCTAGGTTTGACTATGCTCAGCAATGACCAAGTGCATCGGTCAAAGTGTGATTAGTGAGTTATTTGTATACTTTGAGTGACCAATGCAATGAACCTCTTTCTGAGTGAGTATAGAGTTCGCACATCCGAAAAGTCGAATTTTTGCAAACTATGATTAATTTTGCAAGACTTTTACACCAAATTCCTGCTGGTATAGAATTAACGACTTATTCTATTTTCTGAGAGCATGCAAGTTTTTCAGTTAACAAAACTTGAAAAAACAATCATAAAAAATACCTAATATAAGATGTTCTCATAAAATGTTATTAAAAAAACTAGGTTTAGCTAAAAACTTATCAGAAACAAAAACTCACAATAGACTTTGACCGATGCCCTTGGTTTTTGTTCAGCATTGGGTAGTGCTACTTAGCGGAGCAACAAATTTGCATGAGCGCGGTGTGCCCCCAAAAAAGGAGGAGAAAATAAAAAGATTCCGCGAAGCGTGCGACCCACGTACAATTGATTTAAAATACTATTGACAGAGGCGCCTGCCTGACGAATATATGTACAATGTACATACCCTTAGTGGAGCAACGAAGTTGCGTGAGCGGGGTGTGCCCCCGAAAAAGGAGGAGAAAATCAAAAGATCCCGCGAAGCTGGCCACCCAGGTACAATTGAATACAAATTCTATTGACAGAGGCGCCTGCCTCACGAATATACAAACCCTTAGCGGAACAACGAAGTTGCGTGAGCGCGCTGTGCCCTCGAAAAAGGAGGAGAAAATCAAAAGATCCCGCTAATGGGGCCACCTAGGTACAATTGATTACAAATACTATTGACACTGGCGCCTGCCTGACGAATATACATACCCTTAGCGTAGCAACGAAGTTGCGTGAGCGCGGTGTGCCCCCGAAAAAGGAGGAGAAAATCAAAAGATCCCGCGAAGCGGCCCACCCAGGTACAACTGATTACAATTACTATTGACACAGGCGCCTGCCTGACGAATATACATACCCTTAGCGGAGCAAAGAAGTTGCGTGAGCTCGGTGTGCCCCCGAAAAAGTAGGAGAAAATCAAAAGATCCCGCGAAGAGGAACACCCGCAGGTACTGTTGCCTTTCCCTGTTAATTTATTGAAATCAAAGTAAGATTATTTATGGAAATACTAAAAAAAAATTATTTTTTAGAAATAGATTTTTTAGAAAGTCACCCTTTCTGCCTAAATGGGGGAGGGGGAGCCCACTTCGCCCACTTACAAATGCAATCTTTTCAAGAATCTGCTATTATTTTTCCTACTTATTGTACTCGTTCGTAAAATAATACTCTTCACAAAAGTTGACTCCAAAAGCCTTGTAACGTCCTACTTGTTTATAATTTATTACAATTTGGTTTTTGCGAGATTTTGATTTGCGGGATTCTCGTTAGCGAGTTTTTGTAATTGCGAGATTTTAAAAAGCGAGATTTGGTAATGCGAGATTTTGATTTGGGAGATTTCGTAACCATCCCATAATATTTTCTTGGATCGAAATTTAAATAAAGAAAATATTATAGCTCCAAGTAAATATAATACTTTGAGCAACTAAGAAAACATATCCCAAAAAGGATTCAATTAATAAAAGCGCGAAATCGGAGCTAATTTTCTTGCTATCGAAATTTAAATAACTGAGATCATCCTACAATTGTTTATCCATTATTCTAAAGGTAAAAAACTTTGTTTTGTTGTTTTCAGTAATTTCATAGTAATTCTTTAAATGGCATATGGCCTTATAAAAATTTTGTCAAAGTGTCATAAGGCCAGTGGCGGACTAAGTTTGTTGGAGGCCCGGGGGCGGCAATGCTGAAGTGAGGGCTCTTGCATGCAGACTTTTTTTTTTAATAATAATTTTGACTTCACGTCTGTAAGACCTTAGGTCTTTTGCACGGCAGGAGTTAGAGGGAATAGAAAGACATGAAAAAAGTCTTTTAATTGGTACAGTGGATTGAGAATAAGGTGTAACATATCTCACAAAAATCCCACCGGTGGCATCCAGTTGAAACTGGGGAAAATAGCAAAATTGGTATTACTTTTACGACAAAAAAAATCATCAATCATAATAATTAAATTATAATACACGTCCAGGCTCAGAAAGTAAGAATACACATCTGCATTTGGCATAGCAGCCAACAGGTAGAGTTCGAAAAAGATAATTACCCAATAGAAAACAAAATCAAAGATTTTATTTATAGTATGAAAAGCACTTAACTTTACAAAAAAAAAAAAAAAACTCGATACAATCATAAAATTGCCCGAAAATTTCATGAAAATCGGCCGCGCCGTTTTGAAGTTTATAAGGAACATACATAGAAGCATCGATTTTCTTATATTGGATATAACAATACAATTAAAACAGCGGTTTTTTCAATTTTTCCTTGTGAATATAAGTATCTAAGTATGAACTGTACCTACTGTGCAATCATTATCAAGAATTTTGATTTTCTCGAAAAAGGAAGTCATTTATAACGGGTGATTTTTTAAGAGGTTTAGAACTTTAAAAAAAAAAAACACAAAAAATTCGAAAAAATGAATGAAATATTTATTTGAATCGATAGTTTGAACCTTGCAATTTAATGTTTAAAGATAATTTCATGCAAATGTTGACCGCGGCTGCGTCTCAGGTAGCCCATCCGCTGAGTCCAATTTTGGCATACTCTTTCACACATATCGGCCGGTATCTCACGAATGAATGCATGGATGTTGGCTTCCAGTGCGTCAATCGAAGCGGGCTTGTCCCTATAGACATTAGCCTTGACATAACCCCACAAAAAATAGTCTAATGGTGTCAAATCGCACGATCTAGGCGGCCAATTGACCGGCCCGAAACGTGAAATTAACTGTTCACCAAACTCGCCTCGCGATTGCGCCATTGTTTCGCGTGCTGTGTGGCATGTGGCACCGTCTTGTTGAAACCACATATCATGCAAGTCAAGAACTTCCATTTCGGGCAAAAAAAGTTTGTTATCATCGCTCGGTAGCGTTCACCATTGACAGTAACGCTGCGATTCGCATCATCTTTGAAGAAATATGGCCCAATAATGCCGCCGGCCCATAAACCGCACCAAACAGTGGCTTTTTCGGGATGCATTGGTAGCTGTTGCAATGCTTCTGGCTGATCTTCACTCTAAATGCGGCAATTTTGCTTATTTACGTACCCATTCAACCAAAAATGAGCCTCATCGCTGAACACAATTTGAACATTTCGAACCGAGCACGAATTTTGATAGTAAAATTCAATAATTTGCAAGCGTTGTTCATTTGTAAGACGATCCATGGTTAAATTGCAAACCAAACTGAAGCTGTTTGACAGTGACACAAGGTACTAAACACACGTCAGCTGTCAAAACCAGTGTTGCCAAAACCAAACCAGCTAAAAAATCACCCAATTCAATTAATGTTGCATTTCAAAATTTCTGATATGTAATATCTTTAATTTTCGACTTTTAGAATTAAAATAATTAAATTTTTTTTGAGACTGAAGTGATGGAAACTTAAGATTTCTCTGTATTCTTGTATTGGAACAATTTTTTAAATATTTTTTCGGAAAGTTGTTCAAAACATCTTTGTAAATAAACTGATCGAACGATTTTTGTTTTTTCCTATATAGCTTTGTACATAGTTATTTAGAAATACAATATTATAAGTAAAGTTTTTCCAATAAAACTCTAAAAACAATAAGAAAAAATACAATCATTTTCCAAATATTTTTTTTTTCAAATTAGGTAGGTAAATAGCCCGCATTTTATTTTATATGTTTTCGTGCCTTCATTTTGCTGAACTCCTCAATTACATCGTTGAAATCGATTTCCCTTGAAACTTTTCTCTCAATTGACAAAAGGGACAGATGACTATACGTTCTCGACTCAAAGTAGATCGAAGGTAAGTTTTTATAAGTTTTAAATTTTAAAAACTCCTTTTGCATGATGCGACTGAGACACAAATGGTCAAAAAATATTGCATAATAAGTGATGTGCAAGGCACTGATTCGCTGAATTCCCAATTAATAATGAACTGCAGTTTTTCTTGGGCTGTCCATTTTGTAGCAACGACCACACTCGCATCGGTTGCACAAAGACGACTACGATATCTCTTTATTTCTTAAAGCACTTGTTCTTTATTAAACTCATCGTAAATTTGTATTAGATTGTCCAGAGCAATAGCCAAAGCGTCATCAGAAGCTTCAAGCATAAACTTTGTTTTTGAACAATTTGGAAAATGTTGTTTATTTCCTTCATAGCCGTACATCGATGAGACAATTTTTGTTTAAATCGGTCAAGGCACTCAAACATTGTTCGATGAACTTCTTCTTGAATTGTTAACCCAGCATCATGAGCGAGTTCACCTGGCATTGTTTTTTCATCCTCCTTCCTCGTCGGTCAATGTTGATTCATATATCGATGCATTTATTAGTCCCAAGTGTAACAGCATTGTCTAAAATTGAAGTTCGTTCATTTGTAGGAAAATCATCCAGGGCTATTATTTTGACAAGGCCTTTATCCAAAGTCATTTTTGGAGACTGTAAATATTATTGAACGAAATTTACTTCTTTCAGTATCGTATGCCAAAAATGAATATAAGTAGGTCAAGAAGTTGAAGTCACGTATAGCTGGAAGAAGCGGGTCTGCTGTTGACCTTTTGTCAAGATTTGCTTTAGATGGATCTTGCATATCTTATATAGTGCTGATAATTGTTTCTACATGTTCTTTTACGACTCTTACAGAATCGTGATGAGAACTCCAGCGAGTATCTGACAAACGTTTCAAACTCCAACTTGAGTTCCTTAAAAACTTAAAAGTAGCATGACCTTGTTGATGCTGCCATTGTTTTTCGAACCTTTGTATAGATACAGTTTTGTTTTGGTTTGGGGCTGGGGGTCCCATAAAATTTTGCTTCGGGCGTGATATAGGAGCAGGTAGAAACATAAAACATTATTACACAAATTATTGAGCAGGTAAAGGTACAGTTTTCTTATAACAAACCTTCATCCGTTCTACCCATACCTATTTTGTGTTATTATTAAAAAATTAAAAGTGATGAAAGAATTTGATGGAGGTTGATTTGGAGGCCCCTGGACACCGGAGGCCCGGGGCGGACCGCCCCCCTCGCTGATACCTTAGTCCGCCAGTGCATAAGGCCATATGAAATATGGTCTTATGACTCAAACAAAATATGGTGTCATGACGCTTTCGAAAAGTGACATAAGGCCATTACGTAAATTATGGTCTTATGACACTTTTGAATGTCATAAGGCCATATTTCAAAATATAACTTTATGTCCCGTATAAGTCTACAGGTGGAATTTTGTCAAAAGCCATGTTAAAGTCAGTAGAAGTTACAGCGGCTTTCTTCCCGTGCTCTAGTGATGAGAGGGTATACGATACAAATCAACAAGGTGGTTTTTCGCTTTAGATCTACATTTAAGAAAGCCGTGTGATCTGAAAAAGAAATCAAACAAATAGCAGTGCATGACCTTATATCCAAGCCAAAAACAGTCTTAATAGCTAAACTAAGTCATTAGAAAGAATCAAAAGTAACCCAAAGAAATAGGTATGCATTCTTCAAACTTCTCGAGAAGAAATAAAGTAAGTACGTTTTTTTTTGCATCGTCAGCTGGAGACCATGTCCTGAACGACAAAACTTCCGGTGACGTGTTGTGTAAAAGTAGACATGGACAACCATTTTTGAGTCAGGGTTCCACGGGAGACTTACTTTGGGAAAGTTGTTAGATAATTATCGATGGAATTTACCTTAAATACCAGAGATAAAGAATAAACACCACTGATCCTTATGGTGGTTTGCAAGAGAAGAAAGTATTTATTGTGTAATGTCAAGTTGACAAATGTCATTGAGTTAAATAGGCATGTTCAATTACCTGTCTAATACTCTCCCTTAATTGCAATGCCTTTGAAACTAGAAATTTTAGTTCTTAATTTGATTTACATATCATATAAATAAAAAAGTAATTTAAATCACATTTCATAATTAATATCATTCATACTTTAAGGAACTAATTTATGTTGACTTCATTTTATTTTAAGAATTCATTTTATTGGCAGAAGGCCATTAATTTTTATTTAAAACCAAAAATATCTGAAAACACCTCCAATTTGCGACCAGAAGTTGGTTTGGTTAAAATGTCAGCTGGCATCTTGGTAGTTGGCAAATGAGTCAGTTTAATCAAACCGTTTTTGACGTTTTGGTGCACGAACTTCTCCTTGACATCAATGTGCTTAGTTCGTGCAGAGTATACATTGTTGACTGCCAATTTAGCTGCACTAAGGTTGTCACAAAATAATTCTATGAACCCAGGTGAATTTATGAAGAGTTCTCTTTCAAGCATTTTTAGCCAAATGCACTCCTGTATTGCTGCTGTCATGGACATAAACTCAGCTTCTGTTGTTGAGATTGCGATGGTTTTCTGTTGTTTGGTGCACCACGAAATTGCAGCACCTTGCATGGTGAACACATATCCAGTAGTGGATCTCCGCTCGTCCTCATCACTGGCCCAATCAGCATCGCAATAACCTTTGAGTTGTGTTTGAGAATTATTGTATGTTATCTTCCTGTCAAGTGTCCCTCGGAGATAACGTAAGACACGCTTCGCAGCACCCCAGTGTGCTCTGCCAGGATTATTATTGTAGCGACTTAATACATTTACTGGAAAACAGATGTCAGGTCTTGAGACCTGCACGCAAAATTGCAGAGCACCAACCAGTTGTCGATACGGTACATCCTTCATTTGGTTTTTCTCATCATCGTTGCTCGGACACATTTTGGCAGATATTTTTTGATTGATATCCATTGGTGCAACCGTTGGATTACAGTCGCTCATATTGAAACGAGATAAAATATCTTTTATGTATTGAGTTTGATCAAGAGAAATGGTACCTGTTTTCCTGTTTCTTGTTACTCGAACTCCCAAAACGGATGTTATCTCTCCCATATCCTTCATCTTAAACTGCTTGAAGAGAACATCAGTGAGTTTCTGCTCTAGGTTTACATCATTGCTGAATATTAAGATGTCATCCACGTAAATGGCAACGATGAACAAACAAGAACCTTCCATTAGATAGTACACACATTGATCTGTCGATGAACGCTTAAGACCAAAATTCAAAAGAACTTGGTTCAGAGTACAATTCCAAACACGGCTCGATTGTTTAAGCCCGTAGATTGATTTCACCAGTTTGCAGCAGCGACTCGTTCCATCAGAAAATCCCTCAGGCTGTGACATAAAAATCTCCTCTTCGAGCTTGCCATGGAGAAACGCTGTCACAACATCCAATTGACGAATGTTCAAGTCAAATTTAGCTGCAATTGCCATCAAATATCGAATCGTTGTAAAACGAACTACCGGCGAGAACGTTTCATGGTAGTCCACACCTTCGACTTGAGTAAAGCCTTTGGCCACCAACCTTGCTTTATACCTTACGACTTTTCCTTGGGTATCACGCTTTGATTTAAATACCCATTTACATTTTATCGGCGATTTTCCAGGGGGTAACTCCACCAGCTTCCAGGTTTTGTTTTGTTGAAGCGACCTTAATTCATCTCTCATCGCACACTTCCACAAATCGGCATTCTCACTCGCTATGGCTTGCTTGAATGTTGATGGATCACTCGCAAAGAAAGCAAAAGCGAAATTGATATAATCTGGTTTTGGTTTCCCCTGATTTCGTGAAGATTTCTGGCGCGGTTCAACATCATGGAGTAACTCCTCTTCATTATCTGCATCGCTTGGTTGCCACATGCTGCCGTTGCTATCATCAGTGAGTGTGGTGAATTCATCATCGACTGGTTGTTGCTGGAATGAATCAGCAGCTTCCAAATCACTCCGGTTTATAGGTGAACTGGTGATTTGCGGATCACTTATTGATTGAGGTTCTTCATGAGATATATCCTCCTCTGATTCGCAAATCTCTTCTTTTTCACCTTCGGAATAATCCAACAAAAAACGATTAGTCTTATCAGATTTCAAATTAATTACCTGATTCATGCCACTTGTCTCCAAGAATGTTACATCTCTGCTTATTACAACTGAGTTCGACTGAGTGTTGTAGAGTCTGTATGCTTTTGCATCTGGAGCATATCCAATGCAAATACATTCTATGAATTTGTTGTCTAATTTTTCCCGCTTCACAGCTGGAACATGCGCAAAAGCTCGACATCCAAAAACTTTAAGCATGGATAAATTTGGTCTTTGATTTGTCCAAATTTCTTCAGGTGACTTTACTCCAGTTCCTTTACATGGAATTCGATTGATGATATAAGCTGCCGTCATTGCAGCTTCAGCCCAAAACGACTTTGGGAGCTCAGAATCGATCAACATGCAGCGCACTTTGTCCAAAATTGTGCGATTCATGCGCTCTGATAACCCATTTTGTTGAGGGCTATAGCCTATAGACTGCTGATTTTTGATGTAAAATCCCATTTTTCTAAAAAAAATCGCGGAATTTATTGTTGCAGTACTCGGTGCCATTATCACTCCTAAAGCACTTCAATTTTTGGCCAGTTTGCTTTTCAGCCATAGCTTTAAATTTAACAAAGCAATCAAACACCTCGCTTTTGTTTTTAATTACGTATATGACCACTTTTCTCGAAAAATCATCGACGAACGACACAAAATGACGAAAACCACTCATAGACTTCACCGACGACGCTTGACAAACGTCACTATGTACCAATTCCAGTAATTTCGTTGCGCGGTTGCCTTGGTCACTAAAGGGAGAACGACTTTGTTTTCCTTTGACACACGTATCGCACACACTATTTCTCGGAATCGAAATATTTTTTAATTCGCTCTTCAGGAACGTCATGTAATCAAAACTAGCATGTCCAAAACGACGATGCCACAAAATCAGATTTTCTTTGGGTTTTGTTGTGATAGTTGGCTCTTTCTGCACCTCAACAATATAAGATTTTTCATCTTGCGCAACATCTAATTTAAATAAATCATTTACTAGACTTGCCGTTGCAATTATATCCCAGTTTGAGTCGAATATTTTGCATCCATCATTCGTAAACAAAACTGATTTATTGTTTTTTACCATTTGGCTTACCGATAACAGATTTGCGCAAATATTGGGTACATAGTGAACTTCGTTGATTGTTATGTCTTTCTGGTTCCCATCATTTACCACTTGTTGCTTTACGCTGCCGACACAATCAATTAAAATTTTATCGTTGTTTGCAACAACAACTTCTTTTTGCACAGGTTCACGTATATTTTCAATATTAGACTTGTGTTTTGTCATATGTACGGTACAACCACTATCAATGTACCAATCTGTTGGCAATTCACTAGACTGAACTAGCAAAGATGAGAATAGCATGGTTTCACTTTTATCATTTTTGTGTTGTTGCCTTTTTTTGCTTTTTGCTTTGGGACAGTTCTTTACAAAATGTTGTTTAGAACCACATCCAAAACAGTGTTTTACATTTTTGCTTTGGAATTTTTTGCTTTTTATGGCCAAAGCTGCCTCGCTTGAATCGCATTTTTCATTTTCAAAAACAAAGCCCTGCATCAACAAATTTTTGACATATTCGAGTGTGATTTCTTTTGCAGAGTTTTCTACAGCAAGTATCATAGGTTTATACTCTGCAGGTAAACCTACCAGCATCAATGAACCGGCTACTTTGTCGTCAATATTAAAGCCTGCCTTTTTCACTTTAGACCACAGTGAACTCATCTTATTAACATAATCCTCCATTGATGCACATTCTTTCTGTTTGAGTGATACCAATTGTTGCAACAGTGCCACTTTGCGACCGGTGCCGGTGTCATCAAAAGCCGCCGCTATACCATCCCACGCTTCTTTGCATGATTTTGCTCCATCTATATGGTTATAAATGCACGGGTCGAGCAATAACGTCAACTCACCTATTGCTTTAAGATCAGTCTTCTTCTCGGTTTCATCTGCTGTGGCGAGTAATGTTTCTTCGCAGCAGTCCCACAAACCTCTGATAATCATGTGAGCTTTTGCATCGACCTTCCATTCAGAGTAATTCTCCCTGCCTTTAAGACGATTGAATGGTATTTGATGGGAGGTCATTTCTTCAGTTGAATTTTCCGTAGATTCTTCGACAATAATATTATCAGAATCTTGATCTGATCCGGAGATATGGTCAGACGAGTCGCTTTTCTTAATTGTCTGTACTTTATCATCCATATGACAAGTACACTTCGAGATAGGTTATGATTTATTTAAGCGCAAAAAAAAATTTAAAACTCATGAAAATTCTAGCAAAATATTAACCACGGCAAATAGTATAAACCAAATATTACTTATTTCTGATAAAATAGGCTGCGGATGGCCCATAACCTGTTAGATAATTATCGATGGAATTTACCTAAAATACCAGAGATAAAGAATGAACACGACTGATCCTTATAGTGGTTTGCAAGAGAAGAAAGTATTTATTGTGTAATGTCAAGTTGACAAATGTCATTGAGTTAAATAGGCATGTTCAATTACCTGTCTCATAAAAGTAGAAGGGCGGCGGAACGCTTGTCGTTGCACGGCTATGCTCGACGGAAATGGGGTGGTTCTCTGCCGCTTCCACTTATCCCTCCTGCTCGACAATCAAAATTATGGTGCCAGAAAAGAAGAAAGTCAAAGGAAAGGAAGAGGGGTTTGGAAAGGAATGAAGCTACGTTAAAAGGAATGAAAAGTTACCACAAATCGAAGGACTTTTACGCTACCTGAAGGAACATGTAAGTATAGTGCTTTTAAGATTAAACTAACTTAACTAAACCTACCTTAAAATAATGAAAATACTATAAAAATAAAATGCACGACTGGGTCGCACGAACTTGCTCTTATGATAAGCAATTGCGTAGTGGCTGTATATATGGATATTAAAAAAAACAAAATAACTTCGAAAATTCTTTTATTTTTTAAATTAGTTTAAGAGTTTTCTCGGAAAAACTAAATATGCAATAAAATTTCAAAGCTATACGTCAATCTAGGAAAAAAAAATATTGAAAATCGTTTGACCAGTTTTTTTTTTAAAAAGGTTATTTTTGAAAAACTTTTATAAGTCTTAACTTATATAAGTCTTAAATTTACCATATTCTAAACCCTAAAACTAAACCACTTTACTTTTCTATTTCCCTCAGATACCGTACTACCGAATTCCAAGCGCTCGTCTGATGGTATTGACGAAGACCTGGGCAACCCACCCAAGTATCTGAAAGATACTTCCTGAACGTTATTTCCATGGCCGATGTTCGGAAATAACCCCTTAAATTACCAACCAGTCGCAAACTGTCTGTAGCGTACAGTTAGTATGTCAAGTCATACTACCAGAAATTCTGCTTCAGGACGGCTTTGTCCGCCTCCACACCCTTAGCTGAAAAAGTTTAGCAAACCATAATACCAATCTTTCAAATAACTTTATAAATTTTTTTTTTAATAAATGTTCATCAGAATTAAGCCCTCCAGCTCTAAAAGAAAACTATTAACTAAAAAAAATGTTTATTCAAAATTCTTAAAACTAAAAAAAAAAAAATTTATAGATAACTAGCTGTCCCGGCAGACGTTGTTCTGCCCTTCCGAGCAGATAGCGCGGTGATAAAAACGATGATAGATATAAGCATTTTGAATATTAAGACATAAGTTTGACTTCTTAATTATATTTATACTGACAAATTAATTTGTCTAAAATATGAGAACCTGGATGTTTTTTTTTTAATTTAATAAACTGAGAAAAGTAAGTATACACCCAAGTGCATTACATTAACAAAAATTCAATAGAACTCCTGTTTATAACAGCTTGTTAAAAATAGCATCCTTCAAGCTTCAAGCATTGAAGTACGTTAAGGAATAAGATTTTTTAAAACCGTACACCACTTTTTTTCTTTTAGCCCATTTCACCCTATAAACAGCTAAGTCGTGCAAAAAATATTTAGTTAACGGACCCTGTGCCTGCTTCGCCAAGCAGATCACATTAGTATTAGAATGAAAAATACACTCGTTTTAAATAAAAAGTCTTTTTTATATTTATTTTATTTCTTCTCCTTTTTATTTTATTATCGCAGAGCCTTTTCATAAACTACATTTTTTGTTTTGCCCGGAGTTGTGGTATAAATAAACATAACTGATGGCTTTCCTACACGTAAACATGATACATACAATTTATTGTCCGTGGGAGAGGCATGGATATTCCAGGTCGATTAAGCACAATTCCAAAGATTGTTCTTGCGCCTTATTTATTATCATAGCGAAAGCAAGACGTATTGGAAATTGCAATCGTTTGAAGTTAAAAGGTTAATCTGGCGGAATCATTGGAATACGCGGCATCAATACATCTTCACCTATAAATGTTCCTTTTAAAATAGTTGCTTCAATAAGATTATTCATGACATTTTTGACTGCTTATCTTGTTCCGTTGCACAATCGAGGTGGATTTATATTCCGAAGAAGAATAATGTTTGCATCAACTTTCAAATTTAAACGATGAGGCGGCAGTCCAGGCAAATCAAAGTAATTCAGAAATTCCGTTGGATAATTGACAGCGTCAACTTGATTTGTGACCTGTTTGATACATCACAATCTCACCAGGTACATCACTTAAAATATCCGTATTCAATTGACCGACGTCCTTAATTTTGGCTGCCAGTATTGCTCTTTCAGCTAAAAAATTGTGATTTCGATAATTTTGCGCAATGTTTAGAAAAGCACTTGAAACCAATTGTTATTTTGTTTGCACGAAATTACGAAAATTATCTGGCAAAGTGATTAATCCAGTAGTAGCAACAATAGGAATTTGTCCATTTCCTATCGACAGTAGTTGTCTAGAAAATTCGTCAGCCGATGGGTCATTTAGTAATTTACTCTTACATTTGTTGTTAAAGTGAGTGTTTGAACATTTCTCCATAAACTGGATGACTTCAAACATGCCTTTAATTCATCTGCTCTGGTTGAACGGGGAATCACTGGCAGGTTTTGACGGAAATCAATATCAAAGCGCCACCGAATATTTCTTGATTATTACGTAAATCTTTCAAAGTCATCCTATCTAAAGCTTCCACCGATCTCTTATGTGCCATTGTACATTCATCCCACACTATTATAATTGGCACTTTTGCAAAACTCTTCCCATTCCAGAATTTTTAGAAATGTTACACGTTGGATTTTCATTAATTTGCATATTCAATGTTAATTTAAGTGCAGAGTGCGCTGTACGACCACCATCCAATAATGTGGCAGGTATTCCAGATGATGCAAGTGCTAATGCTATATTGTTCTGTGATCTTATAGTCCCTAAAAGCAAGGAAATCAAAAATGTTTTTCTGGTACCGCCTGGCGCATCTGAAAAAACATTCCTCCGCTTTCGTTTTGTAGAGCTTGAATTATGGTATCATATACATTTTTTTGTTCTCGATTCAATTTGAGCAGATTTAAATTTATAAATGTGTTCATTTCATTTATAAAATTTTTTTTTTCACGTTGCATTTCTTGATTAAATGCATTATGTATTGGTCAATTAGGAGCAGGCAAACCTTATTGTGACAATGTTTTATTTGCGATTGCTAAGCACAATATCCTCAATTATAACTAATGCCTCGTTATACATTTCCAGGGTAATGATTAATTCCTGATTTCTAGAAATACGACGCATTCTATTCAAGATATCTTCAGTCATATAGTCACGATAACTTTGCCACAATTCTACCGGATTCGATGGAAAACATGTTGCGATAATAATTGAAAATATTGTTCTTATTTGATGCAGTAAACCTGTTGAGGATGCTTCCATAATGATTATCATTTTCAAGTGAATGCAGTTCTTCACATGCATGACGATAAGTGTGACAAAGACGCCCATTTACTCTTTTTAAACTCAAAAAAGATGTAGGTCCAGGAACATTAACCAATAAAAGATGCAAATAAAAACATTCATGTTGGCTGGGATGCACTATACAGGGTGATTCACGAGCGTTGTGCCAAAAAGCTAGAGCGTGTAGGATGGGTTGAGATAAGAAAAAAATCGTATGGGAGGGGGGGGTCTATTCCCCTCCGTTTAGCCGGGAGGGGTAATTTTTTAAAAACATGACCTCAATTTGAAAAAAAATTATTACAAAATAACGCTAACTCCTACAAAGCCGTGCTATACCTTTTTGTAAAGCCAAAAACTGATTTATTTATTGTAATTTTAAATAAAGTTATTCTATTGAACTGTTTTCAAAATATTAATTTTCAAACTCAAAATTTTGAAAAAAAAAAATTTTTAAAAATAATTTAAAAACTATTTTTTTCAAAATTTTACGTATTTAAGTATTATTTTTGTTCTCAGAATTCAATGGTCTCATAAATTTTAAATCCAACACTGAAAACCGTATGGCTCTTTGACTTTTGTTGCCAAGGTATTAAAAAATAACCGAACCTACTTCTTCACAAAAACAAGAAAATCTAGCCTTACGGGATGGCACAAGTGATCTTTAGACAATTTTTTTCGTGTTTTTGTGAAGAAGTAGGTTCGGTTATTTTTCAATAGCTTGGCAACAAAAAGTCATAGAACCATACGGTTTTCAGTGTTGGATTAAGAGTTAATGGGAGCATTGAATTTAGAGAAGAAAAATAATACTTAATTACGTAAAATTTTGAAGAAAATTAGTTTTAAAATAATTTTTTTTTTCAAAATTTTGAGTTTGAAAATTAATATTTTGAAAACGGTTCAATAGAAGAGCTTCGTTTAAAATTACAATAAATGAGTAAATTTTTGGCTTTACAAAAAGGTATAGCATGGCTTTTTAGGAGTTACCGTTATTTTTTAATATTTTTTTTTTAAATTAAGGTCATGTTTTTAGAAAATTGTCCCACCCGGCTAAACGGAGGGGAATAGACCCCCCTCCCATAGGCACGAGTACGATAACTTGGCCGCCAAGAATTGATAACGGTTTTTTATAGAGGGGTTAAATACAAGCATTTTTTACTATGGGAGGGGGGGTCCATCTCACCCCGTTGAGAAGGTAGGGGCGATTTTCGAAAAAATGACTTAAAATGGAAATCAAAATCTTAAAAAAGAATGGCATTGCCTACAATGTAGTTTTATACCGGTTTTGAAAGCCAAAAACCTGTTCTTTAATTTTAAATTAAAATGAAATTCTAAATGTCAATCGTTTTAAAATTATTTGCATGCAAACTCAAAATTTTGATAAAAAAACCTTAAAAAAAAAATTTACACCAATTTCTTTCAAAATTGTAAAATAAAGTGCTAAACTGGCTTTCTGTCATCAGTGCCTATATCAATTCTTAATCGAATACAAAAAACCCAATCTTTTTATGTCTTCTAGTTACTGAGAAAATTGAAAATTTCCAAAACTACTTTTGTAATCAAGTTGTATTATTTTTGGTATTTGAGTAAACTTGCTTACCATACAGTGCTAACACACATTCCAGACGTCAGGCAGACGAACTCAAACAGTTTATGGTATCAACAGTACCTGGGTGGCCCGCATCGCAGGATCTAGGGATTTTAACCCCCTTTATAAGGGTATGTTTATATGTCAGACAGGCGCCTGTGTCAATAGTATTTGTAATCAATTGCACCTGGGTGGCCCGCTTCGCGGGATCTTTTGATTTTCTCCTCCTTTTTCGGGGACAACACGCTCACGCAGCTTCGCTGCTCCGCTAAGGGTATGTATATTTGTCAGGCAGGCGCCTGTGTCAAAAACATTTGTAATTAATTTGACCTGGGTGGCCCGCTTCGCGGGATCTTTTGATTTTCTACTCCTTTTTCGGGGACAACACGCTCACGCAGCTTCGCTGCTCCGCTAAGGGTATGTATATTTGTCAGGCAGGCGCCTGTGTCAATAACATTTGTAATTAATTTAACCTGGGTGGCTCGCTTCGCGGGATCTTTTGATTTTCTCCTCCTTTTTCGTGGACAACACGCTCACGAAGCTTCGCTGCTCCGCTAAGGGTATGTATATTTGTCAGGCAGGCGCCTGTGTCAATAACATTTGTAATTAATTTGACCTGGGTGGCCCGCTTCGCGGGATCTTTTGATTTTCTCCTCCTTTTTCGGGGGCACACCGCGCTCACGCAGCTTCTCTGCTCCGCTAAGGGTATGTATATTTGTCAGGCAGGCGCCTGTGTCAATAACATTTGTAATTAATTTGACCTGGGTGGCTCGCTTCGCGGGATCTTTTGATTTTCTCCTCCTTTTTCGGGGGCACACCGCGCTCACGCAACTTCGTTGCTCCGCTTAAGGTATGTTTATTTCTCAGGCAGGCGCCTGTGTCAATAGTATTTGCAATCAGTTGTATCAGGGTGGCCCGCTTCGCGGCTTCGCGGGATCTTTTGATTTTCTCCTCCTTTTTCGGGGGCACACCGCGCTCACGCAACTTCGTTGCTCCGCTAAGGGTATGTCCAGTCGTCAGGCAGGCGCCTATATCAAATAGTTTTTGTTATTAACAGTACCTGGGTGGCCCGCTTCGCTTGGCAATGCAATTCTACCTCCTCGTGGTGCATTCTGAGTAAAGCGTTAAGTGAATTGCTGTACTTTAATAACAAAGATGACATCAATCCTCAAAGCGAGATCACCGTAAATACCAAAAAACAAAAACCTCATAAGAAAGTAGTTTTAGTAATTTTCAATTTTCTCAAAACCTAAAAGATGTAAAATTATTTGGTTTCTTGCGTTTAATTCAGAATTAATATGAGCATCGAACATGCAAAGCCAATTTGGCATTTAATTTCACAATTTGGAAAAAAATGGTCTAAACTTTTTTTTTTCATTTTTTTTATCAAAATTTTGAGTTTGAATGCAATTTTTTCGAAAACTATTGGCATACATAAGAAAATTGAAATTGAAAATTAAAAAACAGAGTTCTGGCTTTTGAACCCGGTATAGTTCTTTATTGTAGGTGTTACCGTTGTTTTAAAATTTTTTTTTTGATTAAGTCATTTTTTTCGAAAATTGCCCCTACCTTCTAAACGGGGTGAGATAGACCCCCCCTCCCATAGTAAAAAATGCTTGTATTTAACCCCTCTATAAAACCCCGTTATCAAATCTTGGCGGCCAAGTTATCGTACTCTCCCCCTCCCATACGATTTTTTTCTTGTCTCAACCCATCCTACACGCTCTAGCTTTTTGGCACAACGCTCGTGAATCACCCTGTATAAAGTCGGCAGTATATTTAAAAAATTATATTTTTTTGTCGTATATGTTTGGCTTTAATTTTATCACATGTTAAGAAATTTGGCGCGAACATAAGGTCAGAGAGTTAAAGTCTGCAGGATCACTGCTTCTTCAAAATTACCGCATCTATAAAATCTTACGTATATCATTGGCACATTTTCAAACAATTCTTTTACTTTGAGATCTTAAAGAAATGCCATTTATTTATGTATATGTATGCATGTAGATACATATGTTTATTTAAAAACCAACATAAAAAAAGTACTCATACGCCATTCACCCAAAAAGCGTGATTTTGATGTTTTTAGAAACTGTAATGATCCCATCATAATTGTTAACGCACATACAATTGCCATTTCACGAAAAAAAAAGAGAAAAACAACCATTGAAGCATTATTGCTTTATTATTAAACTAGCTTTTGCCCGCTACTTCGTACGCGTGGATTTTAGAATAAAGTAGGTATCTCAGTATATATTTTGTTTATGCACAACCGGTTCAAAATGGGGGGTATGTGTGGTATGAAAGCTATAAAGTCAGCTCTACAGCCGTAAGATTTTTTGCTTCTGTATAATATTATTTCGAAGTATCATAACGGTTTAAATTGCAAAGTTGGAGGGTTAAGTTCTGAAGCAATATACGAATATACCTAATTGGAATGCCCACTTTCAAAACGATGCTGCGCGCCGATACTGCTATTTATGGCAGCTCCGCTTCATCAGTTTTGGGCGTAAGTATTGCTCGTTCACCGTTCTTTATGGTTACATTACTTTTCGATTTCTGCTTTCGCTGAATGATGCATTGTCTATATGGTGGTAAATAGCGCCATCTATGATGTTTTTGACTAACTTATTTCTATTCATGTATACGTAGGTAAGTGTGGCGCTATTTTATTATGTAAGTGAGACGCTAACGTCCTTAAAATCTTTCAATTTTGCGTTAAGTTCATTGAATAACGTTCGATTGCAGCAATATTTAAAAAACAACCAGAATTATATATTTTCCTGCGATAAAATATAGCCTATATTTTAAGTTGGCGTACTACCAATATATCTGCGAAAACCGCATTCAATTCCATGCAGTAGTTTTTGCGTGATGCGCGTACAAACATACAGACAGACAGACAGACAGACAAAAATTCTAAAAACGGTTGTTTTGGCTTCTGTGGGTCTAATAGAGACTCCCCATATTAGTTTTGCATCTATATCTTCAATGTACAGACATCGACCCGTTACAATTTTATTATATGTATAGATGTGCAGGTAACCAAAAGACTCCTTAACCACATCGCAACACCATCATCGCTTGGACACAAATCAAACCATCCAACATTGGGCAACCAAGAAAATTCTTCCAGTTCCCCACAAACCATTACCTACTCAAAAACATAGCGACCAGGCTTCACCATAAGTATTATACATATACATATGTACATATGTACATATACGTACATACATATGTACATATGAACATATGTACATACATATACATATGTATGTACATACATAATGTACGTCACGACTACTTTTTTTTCGAAAATCAATAATGTCTTGCATAAATGCTTCACAATAATGCTTTGATGTATGACGTATTTGTATACACCGCGCGAAACCATACACAGCTACAAAAAAGCAAAAGCAACAACAAATGTTTATGTGTATCGAGTATCGACGCTGTTTTTGACTTCAAAACTAAAAAATAAAATCTTGTATTATAAAATTCCGACAATGACTGATTGATATTTCAAATAAATGATTTTTGAGTTTTGCTAAGTGAGCTTTAAGTTTATTTTTCACGCACAACACACACATGTGTGAAAGTTTGGTTGAAATTGGTAGACGGGTTAAGGCGTGAATCGGCGACTAACAAAATATAGTTTACTTTGTATATATATAGAAGATAATAATAAAAAAAAATTAACCTAGATCGAGAATATTCTGATTGTTGTTACTTATTTTAATAACTTTTAAATGACCTTCTGGTCGCAATACTTAAGACTTACAGTTTTTAATGGTCCCTCGGTGTCCGGCAGCACACCGAAGAACTGGAGTCGTTGCAGCTTTGTTTTTATGTAAAAAAAATTATTAAAAATCAGCCACCACAAACACAATTAACCCTTTCCGATTTTTCTAAAACTAATATAAAAAAAAATGAGCTTAAAAAAAAATGGAGAACTGAATTTTTTTTCACGAAGAACTTAATCTTTTACACAAAGAAAATTATGTTAAGGAGCTCTTTCAGGTTTTTTCAATTCACTTATTTTCTTTTTTTTCTTACAGTTTTTCTATTATCTAACGTTGGGCTCAGCGAAGCAACTCTTTAACACAAATCCGCAATTGGAATCTCTTGGAATCTCCTTTTGACTTATGTTGATGTATCCAATGTATACACAAAAAAAATCCCGAAGATTCTCGGACTTAGTGTCACCGAAGTCTTTCCTTTTGAATTATTCGAAAGGGAAGCTTAATGTAAAGGTGTCTTCGATGTGGCAAAAAAAAAAACCTGGCAGAGGCTCAGGTCCGCTAATGCAGCTCTTTACAGCTCTGGCAGGGAGAACCCAAACCTTATAAATAAAAATCCTCTTAGTAAAAATAGTGAAATTTCGCAGAACTACATAACTCTGCAATTATAGGCGTATGGTGTTGAATGCAGAAACTCTTAACTTTGGCGGGGATTCGTTTCCTCGTTATTTCCAATTTAGATCTCTTGAGGTTCACTAGGTAATTCAATATATCAATATATATAAAACACACATTTTAACTTTTTTCTTTTATTTTTACCAATTATTCCTTAACTTCAACTTGAAGTTGTTATTGAATATTTTAGGTATATGAAACTTATTATTTCAGTCTTTCACTTTTCAAAAAAAAAAAAACTATAGAAATAATTTGAATTTATGATTCAAATGAAGATGGCCGTTTGCTTTATGCTTCGCACTCTGATTTTACTTTGCAATGACCATGAAATTCTATAACTTTGGTGGGGGCAAACTTTATTCGGCTTAAAACAAGCTACAAATGAACTTAATCTAACTTAAAACTAGGTTACTTACAGCTATGGGCGGGAATTTAGGTGGTTAAGGAGAAGAATTTTCAGATTCGAAGTACTTAAGTTGAAATCGAAACTGTCAACATTCATATCTGTTTCGTGAAGCATATAGACCAAGAGCCGAGAGCAATTTTTGGGAGTGGAGGTATAACCAAAATTGGTATACGTGTATGTGTAGATATACGCGACAATATATCAAATCGAAAAGTCTGGCAGGGTTATTTTTCAGCCGGGGCAGTAGACGGCCGTTCGAAAACGGTAATTTTTCCGATTTTTGTGTGGAAGGTATAACCACTTCAAATCATACAGAAACGATAGAGAATTGCTCACTGATTTTAAAAATCTCGGTGCCAGACGTTTTACTTTCAGCTTTCCCCTTGCCAGACGCCCACCAAAAGGAGCGAAAAATCAGTTTTTGGTGTCAGAGGTATAACCAAATGAGTGATACGTCAAAAAATCAGAAAAATTCTCCTGATTACAGATATGTGTGTCCCAGACATTTTACTTTCAGCTAACCCACCGCCAGACGCCCCTAAAGTATGCCCAAAAATCAAATTTTTTTCTTTAAGGTATAACCAAATGAATGATACACCAAAAAATCAGAAAAATTCTCCTGATTACAGGTATGTATGTCCCAGACGTTTTACTTTCAGCCTTCAACCCGCCAGACGTCCTTAAAGTATCCTGTTTTGCATTTTCTTATGAAAATTCAATTAAAACTTTTTTTTTTAAACCTGTAACCATATGAAGATCATACCAAAATACTCTCCTCTTATTTCTGATTACGAATATGTGGGTCCCAGACGTTTTATTTACAGCCTTCACCCCGCCAGACGTCCTTAAAGTATCCTGTTTTGCATTTTCTTATGAAAATTCAATTAAAACTTTTTTTTAAAAGCTATAACCATATGAAGATCATACCAAAATACTCTCCTCTTATTCCTGATTACGAATATGTGGGTCCCAGACGTTTTATTTACAGCCAGACGTCCTTAAAGTATCCTGTTTTGCATTTTCTTATGAAAATTCAATTAAAACTTTTTTTTAAAAGCTATAACCATATGAAGATCGGCGTTAGGAAATAGCGCCCAAGGAAATATCGCCCAAACCGATTTGGAAATACCGCCCAAAAAAATTTTTAACGCCCAAAATCAAAAAAAAAAAAGGAATTATCACCCAAAAGTTAGGGCTTAACACCCAAAATTCCATATCACCCAAATTAATAAATGGCAATATCGCCCAAAAATTTTATATGGGAATTGTTTTTGCAATATTTGGGCGATATTTCCAAAATTTTGGGCGTAATTTCCAATCACTATTTTAAGTAAAAATGTTTGGTTCTCATCACCCAAAAACAATTTTGAAGCATGTAACATTTTCTTAATCTCTTGTAAAGTGTATTGAACAATATCCTTAAGATTTGGAAATTAAATTCGGTGCGTGGGGGGGGGGGGGCACGCGGCTTTGCGACCGCAGTGACCAGGCGGGAGCGTGCCGTCTGCGAAAGGTAACATTTACTTAATCATTTGTAAATTATAATTACAAAGTTTGTCAAAACAACCTACATCGCGGGGGGGGCGACGCGGGTGACGCGGGGGACGCGGGGCGACGCGGGGCGCACGCGGGGCGCACGAGGCTTCGCGACCGCAGTGACCGGGCGGCGCCGCCCGGTCACTGCGGTCGCGAAGCCTCGTGCGCCCCGCGTGCGCCCCGCGTCGCCCCGCGTCCCCCGCGTCACCCGCGTCGCCCCCCCCGCGATGTAGGTTGTTTTGACAAACTTTGTAATTATAATTTAATTTTTTTTTTTGCAGCAATCAGGAATCTACTTCGGAATTAGTTTATTCAAAACTTCGAAGAGGCTTACAATATTTGTCATCGAAAATTTGTCTTCAATCTCCGCGAACGCCCCTGGATGTAATTGAGGCTTTTCAACACGAGTCCATATGGAACACATATGGACTATCTAAGGATACTAAGTGCCCTAGGTCTTTTTTTAAAGCTTGCCTATCAGAGCCTTGTAGGCATTTGAAAATGTGTAACGTTTGCTTTATGAGATTGCAGGGTCAAGCTTTGGCAAATAATGAGGAAAACTGTTTGTGCCCATTATGCAGGCAAATAGTGGTAGATAGTATACAAGTATTTATTTGAAAAATAAAATTTTGGGCGATATTTCCCCTATTTGGGTGCTTTTTCTTTTTGTACTTGCACTTTTGGGCGGTTATTCCTACTTTTGGGCTTTAATTCCTTTTACACCATTTCGGCCTCATATTTTGGGCAGTATTGCCTTTTATAAAAACAAACTAAAACAAGGAAATAGCACCCAAAATGGAAAAATAAATACAACAACAATTTGTTCGGCTACTTTTTGGGCGTTATTTCCAAATCGGTTTGGGCGATATTTCCTTGGGCGCTATTTCCTAACGCCATGAAGATCATATCAAAATACTCTCCTCTTATTCCTGATTACGAATATGTGGGTCCCATACGTTTTATTTACAGCCTTCACCCCGCCAGACGTCCTTAAAGTATCCTGTTTTGCATTTTCTTATGAAAATTCAATTAAAACTTTTTTTTTAAAAGCTATAACCATATGAAGATCATATCAAAATACTCTCCTCTTATTCCTGATTACGAATATGTGGGTCCCATACGTTTTATTTACAGCCTTCACCCCGCCAGACGTCCTTAAAGTATCCTGTTTTGCATTTTCTTATGAAAATTCAATTTAACTATATGCATCAATGTATTTATAAATGTAATTATGCTTTATAAGTTCTATGTTAAAATGAATAAAAAAAAAAAAATAATAATACAAAAAATTTTCTTTAAACCTATAACCATATGAAGATCATACCAAAATTTAAAATTTAAATTATTACACAAACTACATAGGTAGTTTTTGTATATAAAATATATTGGCACCTTCTTCTCGGCAAATCAGTAACAGCATTTTCGCCAAAACAATAAATTATTATATTACCATTTTAATAGTCGAATGAAAAAAAAAATGGTTTATTTTCTACCTGCTATTATCTAATACGCCAAATTATAGTAGTCTCTTACACATTTATTGTTAATGTTACTTATGCTGTTTTTAAGTCAGTTGTTCTCTATATAAAGTATCTCTCCTGCGTTTATGTTGATTAATTATATTGAATAAAAAGTGTTTCGTTAAATTAACGTTTTAAAAAATCAATTTAATATTGATATAAACTATTGTGTTTGGTGCTATAAATTTATCAAATACCATGAGTGTTAAATGTTGCCTTCATTGCAGTGATAGTACAAATCAAAGTGAAAAAATAGTTTTGTTCAATGAAAAAACTTTAGAAAAATGTCAAAAGATACTAAGTATAAGAAAATATCGAAAATATAAATTTGCGGACTTTAACCTTCCTACTAAAACAGATAGTGTTAGTGGTTATCACAGTGGTTGCTACAGGCAATTTACTGCAATTTCAAAAAACCTAATATTATTAGATCAACCCGTCTCCGAATCACGTTAATTTTTTTGTAATAAGAATATTTCATTTACGAGTATATACGAACTGTTAAATTCATTTTAAAAATTAAAAAAGAATGTCCTATATTGAAAAAAACAATCTATAGTATGATCTTCATATGGTTATAGCTTTTAAAAAAAGTTTTAATTGAATTTTCATAAGAAAATGCAAAACAGGATACTTTAAGGACGTCTGGCGGGGTGAAGGCTGTAAATAAAACGTCTGGGACCCACATATTCGTAATCAGGAATAAGAGGAGAGTATTTTGGTATGATCTTCATATGGTTATAGCTTTTAAAAAAAGTTTTAATTGAATTTTCATAAGAAAATGCAAAACAGGATACTTTAAGGACGTCTGGGACCCACATATTCGTAATCAGGAATAAGAGGAGAGTATTTTGGTATGATCTTCATATGGTTATAGCTTTTAAAAAAAGTTTTAATTGAATTTTCATAAGAAAATGCAAAACAGGATACTTTAAGGACGTCTGGCGGGGTGAAGGCTGTAAATAAAACGTCTGGGACCCACATATTCGTAATCAGAAATAAGAGGAGAGTATTTTGGTATGATCTTCATATGGTTACAGGTTTAAAAAAAAAAGTTTTAATTGAATTTTCATAAGAAAATGCAAAACAGGATACTTTAAGGACGTCTGGCGGGGTGAAGGCTGTAAATAAAACGTCTGGGACCCACATATTCGTAATCAGAAATAAGAGGAGAGTATTTTGGTATGATCTTCATATGGTTACAGGTTTTAAAAAAAAAGTTTTAATTGAATTTTCATAAGAAAATGCAAAACAGGATACTTTAAGGACGTCTGGCGGGTTGAAGGCTGAAAGTAAAACGTCTGGGACATACATACCTGTAATCAGGAGAATTTTTCTGATTTTTTGGTGTATCATTCATTTGGTTATACCTTAAAGAAAAAAATTTGATTTTTGGGCATACTTTAGGGGCGTCTGGCGGTGGGTTAGCTGAAAGTAAAATGTCTGGGACACACATATCTGTAATCAGGAGAATTTTTCTGATTTTTTGACGTATCACTCATTTGGTTATACCTCTGACACCAAAAACTGATTTTTCGCTCCTTTTGGTGGGCGTCTGGCAAGGGGAAAGCTGAAAGTAAAACGTCTGGCACCGAGATTTTTAAAATCAGTGAGCAATTCTCTATCGTTTCTGTATGATTTGAAGTGGTTATACCTTCCACACAAAAATCGGAAAAATTACCGTTTTCGAACGGCCGTCTACTGCCCCGGCTGAAAAATAACCCTGCCAGACTTTTCGATTTGATATATTGTCGCGTATATCTACACATACACGTATACCAATTTTGGTTATACCTCCACTCCCAAAATTTGCTCTCGGCTCTTAGACTAATACGGGTTAGGGGTTCGTTTGAGCCATAGGAAGTACGGTGATAGGGAAGATAGAAAAGACGTGGGTTCCTGAGATTGCGTGGATTAGTATTAAACGAAATGGAATTATAAAGTGTTGGACAATCAACAGAACCAGAAACAAGTCGGTGAATGAAGAGGATATCGGCAATAATTCTTCGATCTTCAAGAGTGTTAAGATTAATGAGTTGAAGACGATCATTATAGGGGGGAAGTATGAGAGGGTCTTGCCAAGGTAAACCACGGAGGGCAAAACGGAGGAACCTTCTTTGAATGCTTTTAATTCTTGAGATATGGACACGTTGAAATGGAGACCAAACTTGAGAAGCATATTCAAGTAATGGTCTAACGAAGGTTATGTATAAAGAGCGGGTGACATAAGGATTAGTAAATTCTTTAGACCATCGTTTAATAAATCCAAGAGCTGAGTTGGATTTATGGATTAATTCATCTATGTGAGAGAGGAAGTTAAGCTCTCGATCGCACAACACACCAAGATCCCTGATTGAATTTACGATAGGTATAGATTGGTTGGAAAGGTAATAGTTACGGGGAGGCAGTACTGAGCGCTTACGAGAAAAGGTTATGGACTGGCATTTGCCTACATTCAACTCCATACAGTTTTTTTGACACCAAATTGAGAAATTATCTAGATCAAATTGTAATTGGGTTGAATGATTTGCTGAAGATATCGTTTTGAAAAACTTAGTATCGTCAGCATACAATGATATGTTAGAATGCTTTATGACAATTTCAATATCATTTATGGCAAGGATGAAAAGAAGAGGGCCTAAGTGACTACCTTGTGGGACACCCGAAGTGGCAATAAATGGGTTAGAAAGTGAATTCCTGAAACGCACTCTGTAGGAGCGTTGGCTTAGGTGAGAGGACAACCATTTTAAGGAGATAGGTTCAAAACCAAGGGCTGTTAATTTAAAGAGTATGAGGCGATGAGAAATTTTATCAAAGGCCTTACTAAAATCGGTGGTAATTACATCAACTTCCATTCCTGATTGAAGTGCAGAGAGAGAAAAAGACACAAATTCAATAAGATTGGTGGTCGTGGATTTATACTTGAGAAATCCATGTTGCCTGGGGGATATTAGAGACCTGCAGCGGAAGCTGATAACTTCATAAATGAGACATTCGAAAATTTTTGGAATATAAGAAAGCTTTGCAATGGGACGGTAATTTTTAACATCATTCTTAGCGCCTTTTTTGTGAATCGGTGTTACAAATGATGTTTTCCATATTAAGGGAAATTCGCCTAGAGACAGAGATAAATTAAAGATTTGAGAAAGTGGAAGGGAGAGTGATTGAGAACATCTTTTTAGAAGAATTGCTGGAATGTTATCAGGCCCAACAGAAAATTCTTCACTCAGCTGACTTAATTTATTTTCAATAAGAGTTTCATCAATAGAAAGAGGAAAAAAAGACCCAGTGGAAAAGTTTTAAAGGTACCTGAAATAAGTCTCGTCAGGTTGAAAAGACTCATCAGTGAAGGATTGTTTGAAAAATTTGGCAAACAAGTCAGATATCTCTTGGGGGTCATTTGATTTTTCACTTTCCAGGTAGAGGGAGGGAGGAAAACCATCAGACTTTCTCCTATAGTTGACGAACTGGAAAAATGACTTTCATTTATTAGGTTGGATTGAGTTTCATTTAAATAGCGTACATAAAGGATATTGAAAAGTTCATTGAATTGGAGATAAATTCCAAGATAATTGGAATAGTCCGAGACGGATCGAGAACGAAGAAAACGTTCCCATAGCTTATTTCTCCTGTTTCTTAAAGAACGCAACTTCCGATTATACCAAGGCGGAGACGATGGTGATGTTCTACGCATTGAGGTTGGTACATTGAGCGAAATAGATTTATACAATTCTCTATAGAATGTATTAGTTGCATCATTGATAGAATTATTTGTGAAATTGAAGGATACATTACTAAGGTACTCATTTATTCCTCTAAAATTGGCTTTGTGAAAGTCGAAAGAAGGAGCAGAATTATCGGAGTTTATGATGGGACACTTTTTAAAAAGAGAAAGAAAAAGAGGGGGGTGATAACTGTCAATCTTTGAAAGGGGAATATTCCAAAGAGACACACTAGAGTTGTCTGGGTCTGTTGAGAAGATTAAATCGAGTTGTCTATTCATAAAGTTGGTGATACCACTTACTTGGAAAAGGCTTGAATCAGTAAGCCGATCAATAAATAGGCATTCTTTTGAAGCAGTTTGATCCGAGGTAATGAAATGTGATAAATCTTCAGATGCAATCCATTTTAAATGTGGAAGATTGAAATCACCAAAAAGAAGAATATCATCATGGGGGTCACTATTAATTAAGATTTGATCAACTGCATCTATAGCTAGTTGATATGATTCAATGGGCTGTCCAGGTAAAATGTAGCAACACATTACAAAGATAGTTTTTTGGGGAAGTTTAATCTTTATTGATATATAATCAATATTAGATGAGGAAGAAACTGATTGAAGCGATGAATCTAGGGTATTTTTAACGGCAATTAGCACACCTCGACAAGGGAAAACATTGGGCTCTTTGTTAAGGTCATCGCGAAAAACATTAAAGGAAGGTGGGAACAATTCTTGGCTGTTGATGCTTGGAGTTAAGTTGGTCTCGGTTAGAACATAGATGTCGAAAGGAAGAGCGTGAGATTGCTGTAAGACCTTATGGGTTTTCGAGCGAAGGCCTCTAACATTTTGATAATAAAAAGTTAGAGGAAGTTTAGAAGGTAAATTAGGGACGAAAAAATTTGTTGTGGTCCGCCCTGGTCCTTTGGAGATGAGATATTCTGTTGGAGCTGACAAATAGTCCGAGACGGATCGAGAACGAAGAAAACGTTCCCATAGCTTATTTCTCCTGTTTCTTAAAGAACGCAACTTCCGATTATACCAAGGCGGAGACGATGGTGATGTTCTACGCATTGAGGTTGGTACATTGAGCGAAATAGATTTATACAATTCTCTATAGAATGTATTAGTTGCATCATTGATAGAATTATTTGTGAAATTGAAGGATACATTACTAAGGTACTCATTTATTCCTCTAAAATTGGCTTTGTGAAAGTCGAAAGAAGGAGCAGAATTATCGGAGTTTATGATGGGACACTCTTTAAAAAGAGAAAGAAAAAGAGGGGGATGATAACTGTCAATCTTTGAAAGGGGAATATTCCAAAGAGACACACTAGAGTTGTCTGGGTCTGTTGAGAAGATTAAATCGAGTTGTCTATTCATAAAGTTGGTGATACCACTTACTTGGAAAAGGCTTGAATCAGTAAGCCGATCAATAAATAGGCATTCTTTTGAAGCAGTTTGATCCGAGGTAATGAAATGTGATAAATCTTCAGATGCAATCCATTTTAAATGTGGAAGATTGAAATCACCAAAAAGAAGAATATCATCATGGGGGTCACTATTAATTAAGATTTGATCAACTGCATCTATAGCTAGTTGATGTGATTCAATGGGCTGTCCAGGTAAAATGTAGCAACACATTACAAAGATAGTTTTTTGGGGAAGTTTAATCTGACAAATGAAGCATATGTAGAGAGGTCATTATCCACATCGAACGAGGTGAGATTTAGTTTCTCATGGAAGCGGATAAAGATTTTTTTTAGTTCAGTATGATCGGTGGGAAGCCTTTCTTGATTAATAGAAAATATTAAATTAGTCCTTGTCACACCATTAACGCAGACATTATCTTTGTCGTGAAGATAAGCAAGGTAGAGGCGAACATTGGAATAGATTCGTTGCTCACGGAGGCGGGAGAGAACATAACGTCCATCATCGTTTTGATCAACGAAATGTTTAGTAAGCTTAGCAGAAGGGGGGAAAAGAGGATCAATGAAAGACGCTGACCTTGGGGATGGTTGAGAATCAAGAGGGGAAGGAACATGGGGATGAGTTCCAGGATAAGATTTGGATTGAGATAAGGGAGAAGTAGACTAAGAAGGATTGAGAGTATGAGAATGAATAGGAGGAGCAGAGCAAGCGGCAGTCAAATGATCATGTGGATGAGTTGCAGGATAAGATTTGGATTGAGATAAGTGAGAAGTAGAGGAAGAAGGATTAAGAGTATGAGAGTGAATAAAATTTGGATACAATGTTTTAGGTGGAGCAGAGCAAGTGGCAGTCAAGTGATCTGATGAGACTTGTGATTCAGGAATGTTAAATGATACTCTTTTAGTGTAAGGGTAACTGAAGTTAAAGTTTGGATATAATTTATTAGGGGATGTAATCTGAGAAGCGGGCGCGGAGTGAAATGGAATGGTTTGAGAGACTTGTTTATTAGGATTAAGGTCAAAAGATACACGCTTAACAGGATTATAAGTGAGATCGCGTTGATTGAAAGAAGGGAAAACATTAGTCTTATAACTCCAGTTAGAGTTAGAACGAGGAAGAGAGGCTGGTTTATACTTCGGTGTGGGTTTTGGGTGAATTTTATTTAACAACTTCTTGTTGGGTCTCGTTACGGCAGTTCTAGTGTCATTCCGTGGCTTCTCAGTCCATTTTGTTATGGTCATCTTTCCTAGTTGGAGAACGTCTTCAATGCTTGAGGGAAGGAGCCATTGGTACTTTGATGGAATGCTTATTTTAAAACTTTGGTGTTTAGAGCGAGTTGCAGAGATCTTCTGACATTCTTTGATGGAAATGTTGAACTTCTTATAAAATATGTCCATTAACCAGTGCGCGTCAGCAAGATGGGGAGCGCCTTTAACAAAAAACGTAGTGTAGTGGGCATTGTTGTGGAGTTTCCTAAGTCTGTTATTCCATTCAGACATGGTGCAAGTAGTTCCGAAACGATTGATAGTTTGTATATCTGGTGAGGGAGGGGGTTGAAAAGCTGGTAATTGCGATGATGTCGCAGTAGATGGCGGCTGAAGAGAATGGTGGAGTCCTGGTAGAGGTGGTAAAGTTGCAGTTGGCAGAAGAAGCGTTGGTGTTGAAGAAGATATTGAGACCTTGGAAGTGGTTGACAGAGTGATAGAGGTATATAGGGCGTGGAATCCATTATTTCGGCCAGAATTGAATTGTTGTAAGCAGATGGGCTTTGTTGGAGTTGGTCTGGAATGCTGTCGATTTTACAGTTAGCCATTCTGATGTCTTCTTGTATTTCACCAATACTAAGCCGAGCTTCCAAAAGGTCACTATTCATTAGGTTTATTTTGCTTACTACTTCTTCAAGTAGAGCAAGAGGATGACGTAAACCAGGAATCACAATTTTGGAGGAATTTTGCATATGCAAATCAAGGTCGGAGCGGATAGTTTCAATGTTTTGGTTTAGTTTTTCAATAGAGCCGGCTTTTTTAAAATTATTCAATAATTTTGTAAGTTCGGGTTTAAACGATAAAATTTTTTGTTCGATTTGGTCATCGCGAGAGCTATTGGACACTGATACCGTTAACGCGGCAAGTTGCTTTTCAAAGGAAGAATATTTCAAAGCAGATCGTCCATCCGAGCATTCAAAAGCGTTTCTTAGATCATCGAAATTTTTAACTAGATCATCTAACGGTTGCATCTGACAAATAATTTTTTTATGTAGTTGCTTAATATCGGCCTGGATAGTGGTATTGTAGTCGCTGAGACATTTAATGGCAAGCATAACGTGCGATAAAGATATATCTTTGCAATCATCGCAGTAGAAGAAAAAATTCGCCATATAGTCTTTTAAATACATAATCGATCTTTTATTTAGTCCCCGGCAAAGGGGGTGAAAGCGTTTACCGCAAACACCCCTACACGCAACTTGGTCAGCATTTTTATGGTCAAAGTCTGCACACTGGGCAAAATCACAACAATGCGATATAATTATTAATAAAGGTAAAGACACGGCAAATAAATAATTAATGGGGTCACACTCTTTAGTGGAAAAACACTCGCGAAAAAGGGGGTCAGTCAAGTGAGGTAACAAAAAATGTTGTGTAAGTGGCGCAAAAAAACAAAAAATTGTTTTGGGTAGATAAGCACAAGCGAAAAAAATTGCAACAAAGGGAAAAGTTGAATTGCGGAGCTAAATTGATTATGCGACTGCATTTGACGACGGCTAAAAATGGACGATAACTATAAAGGTCAACCCCAGTCTTCATTTCCATAAAAGTAAATAGTTACCTCTACATCTAAGCGAGATAAATATTTCATTTCATATCTATAAAAAAAAAAAAATTATAAGTAGCGTCTCCTATCCCTATTATCAAATTGCAAATACCCCTAACCCACATACTTAAAATTTAACTTACATACCTACATATTGCATTTATAATGATGTTTTCCATTATACCTCAACTTAACATAAACTTAATACATATTTCAAAAAAAAAACTACCTAATTTCCTCACATTTAAAAAGTCTATACATAAATAATAAAATTTCTAATAAAATCACCACATCTGGCAATGCTATAATTCATTTTGATTTGACTTTACAACTGAGCGAGTTCACTTTTGTTTTACCTGACCCCCTTTCCTTCAGGTGCGAGGAAGAAAGATATCGACTTTTACATGCGCACCTGAAGAGGTAAACAATAATCTCAAACATAAAATATGAACTGTGAAAAAAAAAACAAATAACAAAACGTAAACAACAAGGAATTCAACAAATTGGAAAGGTGAGTAATTAATTATGAAATTTAGTGCTTTAAGTTATCTATATTTCCAATATTATTATTGAAATTTGTTCTTTAAAGTATTGAGAACATTTTTCACTAATAGTCCTGGAAATATAACTCAATAACAAGTCAGACAGTGTATCGGAAAAACTTCTGTGGTTGCACATGGAAATTTCCGAAACACCGAAATCTGCTCTTTTCCACATTTTCTTCTTAGGAATTTAACTTAAACCTAAACTTATATATTTTCTTTTCTTTTCCATTACAGAAATCATCAAGAATGTTTGCAGGAGGGCAAAGCCACCCCAGAAAGAAAGGGGACCTGGCTTGGAAAAATCTTGCCCATCGCAGCGCGTCTACCGCCGCCACTAGCGTATTGCTTTTTTTTCAAAATTTGCTCTAACCCTTCAAGCAAAAATCACTGACTTCAGAATTCTCGGTTCAATTCTGGCTCACCTGAGTCTTCGTTTAACGAGGCCTCTCACGAAATTGCATGCATGGCATACAAAATTAAGAAAGAAAATCAAGCATTTTTTTCTTTTTCAATAGATTAAGAGAGGGAGGGAGAGAGCAGGAGCCTTTTATGCATGTATAATATGTTAACTTTTTGGTTTGCATTAGAGACGACAGTACAGAGAAAAATTTGGAAAAAAATAATTCGGGCAGTGAAAAAGTGTTTTTGAAGAAAATGACGAACTAAATACAAATAGCTTAAATGAAACGAGTGCCCATTGTTATTTTTATAAGTTAATTTTCGTTATTTTTATACATTTATTTTTAACTATGTTTCTCCATTCATACTTCATTCCATTTGTAACTTAAAAAGACATTGTCTTAATACATTTGTGACCATCAATTTTTTTACTTGTTGAATAAAGAATAAAAAAATAAAAATATGGCAACAAATTTTATTTATATTTTGTTTTGGGCGACAGAAGTTTTTTTTCGATGCTTTCCAACTCGTTTGCTTTTATTACATTTTTGTTTTCAAGTTTGTTTTGGGTGCGGGACGAGCTCGCTCTCTTTCTCTCTCTGTCTCTCTCTCTCTCTCTCTCTCTCTCTCTCTCTCTCTCTCTCTCTCTCTCTCTCTCTGTCTCTCTCTCTCTATTTCTCTCTCATAAGTGAGTCCGTGGGAATTGTAATTTACATACTAAATGGAGCCGACAAACGTAGTTTTACAGCTCCGTATTTATGTCCGTATATATTTGACTCCGCTCGTGGATCCAATTCGGATCAATTTGCTTGGAGGGAATCAACCTAAGGGGTTGATTGTATTCAGGAATTTGCCAGGAAGTTAATAGAGATAAATAAATAAATAAGCTATGCTTAAACTAAATAAAAAAATAAAAGAAAATAAATAAATTACCTATATTTAACTAAGTTAAAATTATCACAGATATATATATGTATAAACGTAAATAAATAAACTTTTCTTAAACTAAAGATAAATATCACAGATAAGAGAAGATAAATAAATAAACTATACTTAAACTAAATCAGGTACTTTTTACTCATCAAAAATATCACAGATAAATGAATAAATAAATAAATAAATATAAACTACTTAAAATAAATCAGGGGTGGAATCGGCTAAGGTGATTTGTGATAAGTGATAGTCACAATCAACAAATTTCATCTGGCTAAGGTGATTGTCACATGTGACAATCACATATTTGTGACTTTTTCTTGTGACAGCTATTTTTTCGACGTTTATCGTCAAGCCAGCTTGACGCAAGCATACGTCATCTTCCTCCAGTACTTGAATGTGTGTTTGGAAGTCTGGAGAACAAATCAAAACTGCATCGAGATAGATAAAGACATTCTGTCGAAGACGACCAGGAATGACTTTGTCCATAAGCTTAGACATTCTCTGGGCAGCGTTACACAATCCGAACGGCATCACCGTGAATTGGTATAACGGTCGACCAGGGACTGTAAAAGCTGTCTTCTCTCTTGATTTCTCCTCCAGAGGGATCTGCCAAAACGCACCCTTCAAGTCGATACTGGAGATAAATTTAGTATCCTGAAGTCGGTTTATTATCCCCTCAATATGAGGAAGAGGATAAGCAAACTTCTGCTTTTGCTACCTTTTCTCACTAAAACTGCTGGAGAACTCCAAGCACTGTTACTCTCCTCTATTACACCCAGCGCCAAACTTTTTTTTTTGTTCCTCGTACAAGAGCTTCTGTACGACTGGTGAAACTGGGTTGTGCATTTGATCAATGAAAATTTGTTCGTCATCCACTTCAATTATGTGCTCTTCTAGGCTTGTCTTACCCAGCCGAAGTGTACCAAAGGAGGGAAACAGTAACTTGATTTTCTCCAGCTGTTGTGCTTCCGCTAGAGAAAGGTCGCGAAAAGCAGGCTGTTCCTTCGATGACGGAGGTACGGCAATCTCGCTGACGATATTGGGAGCTATTTTAAACCTACTGCAAAAATCTACTCCCAGATATAGAGGTTGTTGAAGACTAGGGACAAAGAAAATTTCCAATTCATGGGATTTGCCACCCCACGAGACAATCGACTTAAAACTACCCTCTATCTTCTGATGGTTTCCATCTGCAGTTTTTATATTGTTATTTAATTTTGTTAGCTCAATGTTTTCCTTAATTACAAAATCGATTGCACCATTCCCCAAACATGTAACTGACTCTCCTTTGTATAACAAACCTAAAACCTCTACACCCCCAATTGCACTTTAACATATAACCTATTATCATCCGAAATCGTCAAGATTGAAGCTTTAATATTGCACTTTTTTCCCTTGGCCTAGATATTTTTAAATAATTCCTTCTCTTTATTTTTAGAGAAGCAAGTTCCTCACCAAAAATCCGTCTCCTCGCTTCTTGGTATTCCAGTTTTCTCTGGTGGAGACTCTTGAATGGTTTATTATTTTGGTAAGTACTTACCTCTTCAGTCTTGTTTTCTCGTTCTAAAATTCCTATTCTCCTAGGCTCTTTTGATTCTGGATCTGTCTCTGATCCTCCGGGACAGACTTCGTTGCCGGCGGTTGCCTCCCGGATGCACTGCCGACCTTCAAGTTTTCCTGACAGGCCGCACACCGGAATGAGATGTTGCCCTGTCCACAACAAAAACATGTCAATGTATGAAACGTTGAAGGGCAAACACCTTTACCTTGTCGAGTCTCTTCCGAAAAGTCCGTCCTCTTTCCCTGGTCATTTTAAGTTTTTTTGTTATGTGTGTCATAAGTCATTTCTATTCTATTTTGTCCTATTGCATCTATCCCTAAATCACCCTCAAACTCACTAGTTCTGTGTGTTCTAAATCGAGAGGGCCCTTCAACATCTAAATCTACTTCGTGGACAAAACGTTTCATTTTGGCGTCTCTCGCAGCTAAATAATCTTCCGCCCTCTTGCACTCATCTCTCAAATTTCTTATATTTTACACTGTACAACCCAAAATTAGGGTCGCAACTCTATCTTTAATATTTGCCCTTACCATTGACACTAAGTCAATTTCGGTTGGCCTTGACTGTATCTGCAGAATTAAACCCCTGATATCTGCATAAAATTCGTCGAATGTCTCATGGGGCAGCTGTTTCCGATTCATAATGGCCCGAAGGATCTCATGGTCACGTTTGCTATTCTTAAATTGAGGAATGAGTTCTGTTTTCAAATCAAAATAGTTAAGGGGGAGAGTACGATAACTGAGGCGCAAAGATTTAATAACGGTTTTGTGTAGGGGCGTCAAATGCAAGTATTTTTTACTATGGGAGGGGGGGTCTACCTCGCCCCGTTTAGGAGGTAGGGGCGATTTTCGAAAAAAATGTCTTGAATGGAAAAATAAATGTTAAAAAACAACGGCAATACTTAAAATACATTACTATAACGGTTTTAAAAGCCAGAAGTCCGTTCTTTAATCTTTTATTTAAATTAAATTACTCGTTACAATAGTTTTCAAAATATTCGCATTCAAACTCAAAATTTTGATAAAAAAACGTGAAAAAATATCTTTAAACCAATTTTTTTTTCTGTGATCGATGCTTCAATAAATATTTAATCGAACGCAAAAAACCAAAAGCTTTTATGTCTTCTAGTTCTTGTGAAAATGGAAAATTACTGAAACTACTTTCTTATGAAATTTTAGATTCTTGGCATTTATTGTGATTTCATTAGAGGATTAATGTTGATGAAAGGTTTATCGTTGAAAGTAAAGTACAGCAATTCAGTTAGCGTTACCCACAATGCATGACGAGGAGTTAGAATTGCGTTGCATTCCACTTTCTAGTCAGTCAGTTTGTGAGTAAGGAGTCAGTTGAAAAAATCAAGTCAATTTACAACTCACATGATGTATTTAAAGGGTATGTCAGTCTCGTCAATGAAGTCATCGTCTAGGTTTTCACTTTGGATGGCCGAAGTCTTTAAGTTGCAGACCAACACTTTCTCTCCCATAGACAAGACCTGACTATACTTTTTTGTATGTCCAATGTCCGCGACGCGGGCCACCCAGGTACTGTTGATTAAAACTACTATTGATACAGGCAACTGCCAGGCAGCTGGAACTACCCTTAGCGGAGCAACGAAGTTGCGTGAGCGGGTGTGCCCCCGAAAATGGAGTTGAAATGCCTAGATCCCGCGGAGCGGGCCACCCAGGTACTGTTGATTAAAAATACTATTGACATAGGCGCCTGCCAGACAGCCAGACCTACCCTAAGCGGAGCAACGAAGTTGCGTGAGCGGGTGTGCCCCCGAAAAGGGAGTTAAAATCCCTACATCCCGCGAAGCGGGCCACCCAGGTGCTGTTGATTAAAAATACAATTGACACAGGCGCCTGCCAGGCAACGAAGTTGCGTGAGTGGATGTGCCCCCCAGAAAAGGGGTGACACGCCTCAATACCTGCGGACAAAATAACCGAATACACCCGACCTCGCACCTACCCCAAGTCCTATAGTGTGCCCAGGCAGGGGGGTTGCAGGGGGGCAGCATGCCCCCCCTTACATAGGTCATTGTTTATACACCGTAATATTATGCGTCGCGGATATTTTGACGCGGATATTTTGTCCGCGGATATTTTGACCCGGATATTTTGTCCGCGGATATTGAGTGCAGCCCGAAAAGGGAGTTAAAATCCTTAGATCCCGCGAAGCGATCCACCCAGGTACTGTTGATTAAAAATACAATTGACACAGGTGCCTGCCAGGCAACGAAGTTGCGTGAGTGGATGTGAAACCGAAAAAAGGGGTGACACGCCTCAACATCCGCGGCCAAAATATCCGCGGAGAAAATAACCGCATACACTCGACCTCGCACCAACCCCAAGTCCTATAGTGTGCCCAGGCAGGGGGGTTGGAGGGGGGCAGCATGCCCCCCTTACATAGGTCATTGTTTATACACCGTAATATTATGCGTCGCGGATATTTTGACGCGGATATTTTGTCCGCGGACATTTTGTCGCGGATATTTTGACCCGGATATTTCGTCCGCGGGTATTGAGGCGTGCAGCCCGAAAAGGGAGTCAAAATCCCTAGATCCCGCGAAGCGTGCCACTCAGGTACTGTTGATTAATCCTTAAAGTTAGATCACCGTAAATACCAAAAATAAAAATCTCATAAAAAAGTAGTTCAAGTAATTTTCAATTTTCACAAGAACTAGAAGACATAAAAGCTTTTGGTTTTTTGCGTTCGATTAAATATTTATTGAAGCATCGATCACAGAAAAAAAAATTTATTTTCCATTTCACAATTTTGAACGAAATTGGTTTAAAGATATTTTTTCACGTTTTTTTATCAAAATTTTGAGTTTGAATGCGAATATTTTGAAAACTATTGTAACGAGTAATTTAATTTAAATGAAGGATTAAAGAACAGACTTCTGGCTTTTAAAACCGTTATAGTAATGTATTTTAAGTATTGCCGTTGTTTTTTATTATTTATTTTTGCATTCAAGACATTTTTTTCGAAAATCGCCCCTACCTCCTAAACGGGGCGAGGTAGACCCCCCCCCTCCCATAGTAAAAAATACTTGCATTTGACGCCCCTACATAAAACCGTTATTAAATCTTGGCGCCTCAGTTATCGTACTCGTGCCTAGTTAAGCATGTAATCGCCCTGGTTCTCCTCCAAAAACTGCCAAAACCACAATTCAGCGGAACCTAATACAAGATGATGAAATTCTGCGAACAGCTGCTTATAACTCGGTCCACTTTTCTTTTATAGGGTTTTCACTCGGAAGAGGAAACTCTCAACCGACAAACCCTTCGACGATCCATCCAATTTGATCCCCCATTTATGAACATCAACCCTTCAATTGATGTTCACAAAAGAAGACTGATTCAACGGATGTGGCAAAGGCTGAGTCGGCTAAACCACCTCCGAGTGGAAAGTTCGTCTGGTCGGTTTGTTGTTGTATCGGATTTTGTCCGTAAGTTGGTTCGTACATATTGTCTTGTCTGTATGTAGTGTTTTGTTTTATTGGATTGTTAAAGTTTTGTTGGTACGAACCAGCCGTAGTGTTTTGTGTAAAAGTTGTATTTTGTCTAGGTGGTTGTTTTAAGGCAGTGTTTTGTTCAAATGTTGAGTCTTGTCGTGGGTCGTTCTTGACTCTAATGTTCTGTCTTGAAGTATTGTTTATGTCTTGTTGAGAGTGTGGGTTGTAAAAGTTATCTTGTTGAAAAGTTGTGTCTTGTGTCTTGTCCGATGTCTCGTTTAAATGTATTGTCCCCGTGACTTGCCATGGAGAGTTCCAAAGTATTTAGCTTGGAATGAACTGCTTGCATATTCTTGTCGACAAGCTTCATGACATCGGTTAAACCCTCCGCCAGAATTCCAAGCGTCTTGGTTTGACTCCCCTAACAGTCACGGTCATCCGTTCGTAAAAATCTTCTGTAGTCAGAGAAGGTCCTTGTGGATGTGGAAGGTCCTTGAGACATTCCACCTCTATCCTCTCCAACTACAGAATGATGCATGTCTCTGTCTCGTTGTTGTCTTAGTAGTCAGTCTCGTTCTCGTTGAAGTTCTTGTGTTTCTTGTAGTAATTTGTCGTGTTCGTTGGTAAACGTTTGTGTAGGGTATGTTCTGTTTTCGCTGTTATAGTTTTGTAGGTATGAGTCATCAAATGACTCTGTTCTTGTCGTGTCAGTGTGAGTAGTGTGGTGTAAGTGAGTATTTGTGTTGTCTGTAACGCTCATGTTTCGTATTATGTTTGTAATGTTTTCGTAAGTCTTGTCCATGTCGTTCATTTGAGCGTTTTGTGTTGAGCAGAGGCCCACAGATCTCGGAATCGTGCCGGTATTTTTTCCACCCTCTGCCATCTTTTTTCTCGTTTTTCAAACAGACTCAAAATTTCAAAATTGATTTCAAAAATAAAATTTGAAAGAAAAATTGTCGCTTGATTAACAAGAAAACAAAAAAAAACTTCGCTTGAGCCAAACAAAATTTTCAAAACAAAATCTAATTTCAAAAAAATATGTTTTTTAAATAAATGTTCAAAAACAACAAAATTTTTAAGTGAATTTCAAGAATAGATAGAATTCAATCAAACAGTATGTAAAAAAAGGAAATATTTATAAAAAAATAATAATAAATAATACTAAAAAAGTAAGGAAAACTTTAAAAATTGAATAAAAAAAAATTATAAAAAAAATGTTAAAAAAATTAATAAATAATAGTAAAAAAACAAAAATGTTTTCAAAGAAAATTCATTTAAAACCAAAATTTTCAAAAGATTGAAAAAAATCAAAATACAAAAATGTATGTATGAATACGCTTACCCTGACGCCACACATGCCAGCTACTGGCAAGCAAGTTACTACATGTGTAAATTGTCAGATACCTATATGTGTTCCAATTGGCTAGAAGTTTGTCTGTGTGAGTGGGAAATGTGAATGTATTGCAACTATCTTGCCAGTAGCTGGCATGTGTGGGGTCCGGGTTAGGTGTGTGAAGTTGGCAAAGTTGTCCTCTCCTTCAGCAACTCCGGTAGTTTTCCTAGTAAATCGTTAGTTTTGTCTGTCTATACTGCAACTGGTGCCCCTGAAATTCAGTGTGTGCTTCGGTTTATTCCTCTCCCATAACCACATCTTATTACCTGGCATATAGCCTGGTAGAAGGATGGCTATGAGTTCAGAAAAAACTTCCACACGAACAAAGTTTTCAGACTCAGAACTTCTACCTCACAAAGAGTGGTTTAACCTGACTCTATGGGCAGCAAAAGCCTGAAATCCTAGGACTCTGTTCCACTTCTGGCGTTATCACACATCTCGGATTACCTCACAAGATCTACTGGCTGAGGCCTGAAGATTGGACAGCTGTTCGAGATATGTGACACTACCAAAAGTATGTCCTTGATTTGTGTGTTAAGATAAGAAAGTAAAATAAAATGAAAATAAAAAAATAAAAACGCGGGAGGCCAAAACAAGTCCAAGGCGACGACCTGCAAAAAGAAAATCGTCTCCTTGAAGTTTTTTGGGCCTCGAATCTGTAAGGCCCACCATTGGGCGCCATTGTTGCGAGTCAGGTTTCCACGGGGGACTTACTTTGGGAAAGTAGAAGGGCGGCGGCACGCTTGTCGTTGCACGGCTATGCTCGACGGAAACGGGGGTGGTTCTTTGACGCTCCCACTTATCCATCCTGCTCGAGAATCAAAATTATCGTGCCAGAAAAGAAGAAAGTTAAAAGAAAGGAAGAGGGGTTTGGAGAGGAATGAAGCTACGTTAACAGGAATTAAAAAATACCACCAATCGAAGACTTTGACGCTACCTGAAGGAAAATGTAAGTATAGTGCTTTTCAGATTAATCTAACCTAACTAAACCTAAATAAAAATAATGAAAATACTATAAAATAAAATGCACGACTGGGTCGCACGAACTTGCTCTAATGAGTGACAGTGGTTTATGGGCTTGAGATTTTGATAAAAATAAAATTTTCAAAATTCTTAAATAAATACTTAAACTAATTTGAGCTGAAAAAAAAGTACGCCATTCTATTTCTTGGATAAATTTGAATTTATGAGAATAAATTTAGAAAAATCTGTGGAGCGGTTTTTGAGAAAAAAAGTTTTTTTTGAAAAACTTTTTGAAAAAAAATTTCTAAAAAATTCAAAAACGCCAGTTCATAGGTATTCAGCGAATACATTTATTTAAAATTTAAAAAAAAAATTTAATAAGCAGTTTTCAAAATATTAATTTTTTAAATTTATTTTTAAAAAATGCTTTTAAAAATACAAAAAAATATTTTTCAAAAATATTGGTATGCAATACAAATTGAGTTACTTACAGCTATATGTGTGTGAAATTTCGAAAGAATCGGTTGAGTCGTTTTCGAGATAGTCGAAAGCAAAAAAAAACGGTCCTATGGAAAGTACCGTTCTTAGTCATTTTTTAAAACTGTTTTTTCAGCCATATGATTGGTCGTACCTAAAAAGCAACACTGATTTTTTTAATTAAAAATCGTTCGAGCCGTTTTTGAGAAAAATAAGCTTTAACGTAACGGTTGTATGGCAGGTACCGTTATTTTTTGAGCTAAAAAAAAAGTTTCAATTCCCTTTCTGTACAATACCTAAAAAAGTCTATATACCAAGTTTGAAGCAATTCGGCCCACCCGTTTGGGCTGTAGGTCTACATACAGACAGACAGACAGACAGACAGACAGACAGACAGACAGACAGACAGACATACAGACGGACAGAATTTTTAGACCATCTTTTTTCGTCTTCGCTATCATCGTAATGTCATGTTTGATTGTTATCTCAAAACTTTTTTTTTCGAGGAATGCATAACTTGCCTTATAGTACCTATAATCGCAAGTAAAAATGAATGTCCACCACCAAAATGATAATATAAAATCCCATCACCAAAAATAATAAAAATAAAATGCACGACTGGGTCGCACAAACTTGCTCTTATGATAAGCAATTGCTAAGTGGCTGCATATATGAATATTAAAAAGAATTTAAATAATTTCGAAAATTCTTTTATTTTTTAAATTAGTTTAAGAGTTTTCTCGGAAAAACAAAGTATGCGATAAAATTTCAAAGCTATACGTCAATCTAGGAAAAAAAAATATTAAAAATCGTTCGACCAGTTTTTTTTTAAAAAGGTTATTTTTGAAAAACTTTTCCAAAAAATATTTTGAAATTTATTTGAGTATGCAAATCTATGGCAATCTGTAGTTTACATTTGAAAAAATAATTCGAAAAGAATCAATCAGTTCGTTTTTTTATTTTGAAAGCTGTATTCATAAAAAATCTGCTAATAGTATTTTCGTATTATATTTCAACTTCTTGTTATTACTAACAACGTTAAAACAAGGATGAAAATATAAATATGTTTCTGTCATGCTTGTTATTTCCCATTAATAAAAATAATTTATAGTTTTCTTTCTTCCAGATCCTTCTACATCCAAATTGAAAACAGCCAGTCAACAACCAAAGCCATCAGAGCTGGAGTAGCTCAAGGATCCAAACTAGGACCATTTCTATACAGTATATTCACTTCCGATCAGCCACAGCCCGAGAACGCGATGAATCTACTGTATGCAGATGACTCACTCACATACGCCAAATCGATGTCAGCAATTATCGCAGCCAGAAGAGTTGAAGAACACGTGAGAAGACTGTGGGACTACTACGTGAAATGGGGCATCAAAGTTAATTCTGCTAAGTCGGAGTTAGCTTGCTTCAGAAGACCCGTACGACGCCAAAAAAAACCTTCAGCCACTACTTGCCGCAGTATCATAGTGAATCTACCAGATGGAACCCAATTGACACCCAAGCCAATTGTAAAGTACTATATACAGCACTCCTCAAAAAAGATAATTACGCCTTTTATCGCATTTATCCACTAATGCGAAAAAGAAATGGCCTTAATCAAAAGACGAAGTTGCTTCTATATAAGCAACTAATAAGGCCCATAGTTACATACGGTTTCCCGGTTGGGTTCATAACATCAAAGACAAGTATGAAGAAGATCGGGGTATTTGAAAGGAAAATGCTAAGGATTTGCACGGATCTTCACTTCGATCAACGACGGAAGAAGTACCCAAGCAACAAACGACTCTACGAGTCAGCAGCGATAACACCGTTGGACAGGTATATGACGGAATCGGCTAGAAGGTTGGCGACAAATTTAGTCAACCATCCGAATCCTCTAGTGAGCACAATCAACAGTGAAGAACGGCATCCTGAACCACGATACCTGGAAATTCAAAAATTCTATGTAAGTTGTACTAGAAAAAATTTAAAAATTGCGTATTGACAAGGTTTCCTTCACTGTATGTCAACTGATGATTCCATAGTGAGATTCCTGGATGAAACGCCAATTTTTTGTTGGACTAAAGGCCATAAAAAGCTATTTTGAATCAATAATTCAACAGTCCATTATTAGTGCTGAGTCTTCTACTTGGTTGATTTTATTTTATTTTATTTATCATTGCAGTATATAGAGTTTGTATTAAGAAAAATTTAAAAACTACTTCTGAGCCAGGCCCCGGGCTTAAACTTCCTTCTTAATGATTAAAATCTTAATCTTGTTGGATATAGTTCACATTAGGGTTTTGTCGAAAATTCTATGTAAGTTGTACTAGAAAAAATTTAAAAATTGCGTATTGACAAGGTTTCTTTCACTGTATGTCAACTGATGATTCCATAGTGAGATTCCTGGATGAAACGCCAATTTTTTGTTGGACTAAAGGCCATAAAAAGCTATTTTGAATCAATAATTCAACAGTCCATTATTAGTGCTGAGTCTTCTACTTGGTTGATTTTATTTTATTAAATTTATTAATGCAGTATATAGAGTTTGTATTAAGAAAAATTTAAAAAAAGACATTAACTTTAGTTATAAAGTTGATGAGTGTTGTGTTAGTTGGTTGTGGAGTCCAATCTGTTTCAAAAACGGAATATTCCTCATTTTGTCGTTTTGATATTAATCCCGACCTTGGCCAGTAAACGATCGCATTTGCTTGATCTATCCAACCATTTGGAGCAAAACTAAACTCCTTTCCAAATTGTGTCCCTCTTTTTTTGGCTTCCAACACTAAATATGGCATTTTGTTTTTGCAAAACTAACCCGACAATAACAAGACAAGAAACCGAATAAATCACTTTCTTGTAACTCTTCTACGAAATAACTGTAACATTGTTATGAAAAACTGAAATCGAAATCAATTTAAGTTGGGAAGAAGTTACAATAACGTTGACATTGCATTACAGGGCACAGGGTTGTAACAAGTTTTATGATGAGTTATAATAACGTTTTTGAGGTATTTTTAATATGTTTATTTAAATAAACCATGAATGAAAAAAACATTCAGAAACTAAAAGAAAAATTACTATGGGGAAGAGTTGCCACTCGTTAAGTGGTGCATTTCTACACGTCAGAACACAAAAACCGTAGATTTCTATTTGCCATTAGAAACTTGAAACATATAGAAGACAATCCATATTTTGACGTTTCATGAATATTTTGTTGCAAATGTCAACTCACTGCCTATAAATAGATCCCTAATGTAGCTTTTAAGAAATTCGAAAAAAAAAAAAAATTTAGAGGTTTCTTATGGCGATTTTTATTGGTCACGTTAGATCAATATTTGTTGATCTAAGATCGATGATTTTTGATCTGACAGCTTAATTTTAATTTCCTTTGGTCAACAAATCAATTTTTTTTTTTATCTTAGATCAATATATTAAATCTCATTTTCCTTTTGAGATTTAATGCATACCACAATACTTTTTGACATTTCTCGAACAGCAGAGTTTTTTAGCATTGCGAGAATTCAATTCTTTTGTGACCGTGTCATTTTGACATACACACAATTACAAAAAAAAAATCAATCTCGTTTAAAAATCAAACATTTGACATTAAAATCTAGGATTACCAATAAAAATCACCATTAATCAATCGCGATTGGAGCCATCCTTTGATGGAATTTGACATTTTACGGTTTGACGTGTAGAAGACAAATCATATTTTGACGTTTCATGAATATTTTGTTGCAAGTGTCAAAACACTGCCTATAAATCGATCTCTTACGTAGCATTTAAGAAATTCGAAAAAAATTTACTTTTTAGAGGTTTCGTAATCCATTCTAATCGGAGCCATCCTTTGATGTAATTTGACATATGACGGCTTGACGTATTGACGACAATCCATATTTTGACGTTTAAAGAATATTTATTTCCAAATGTCAAAAGGTTGCCTATAAATCGATCTTTAATGAAGCATTTAAAAAAGGCAACAACATTTTATGTTTTTAGAGGTTTTTTATTCGATAATGGCTATTTTTTGAAGAATTTGACATTTACTGGTTTGGTTTTTAAAAAGAACGTTCTGCGTTATAATAGTTATAATAGCTAGTTTCATTCAAGAAAAGATTTGCACTTTCTGTCAAAATATTTGATCTTTTTCAACTTTGCAAGTTTCATTGCAAAAAAAAAGAGCAAATCTAGATCAAATCTCAGTACGTATAGGATTCGATCTCTGATGGGTTGGGAGATTTGATCTAAATACATAAAATCGTCTTTTTTGTCAAACGTCAAATGCGAAATATTTTGTTATTATTTGTCGTTTGTTGTGAAGTTGTGCCAGTCTGTGCAAATAATGAGCGAAGAACTTAATAATTTGAATTTTATAAACTTGGTGGAGTTTTTATTCGCTTCGTTGAATGTTTTGAAACTATGCATATCTGGTATTTTTGCGTGTCATGTCAAAATAATGTGTTTGCTCGTCAGTCATGAAAACAAGTTTCATTGAAAAGAGCAAGTCTCGAATTTGATAGCAAATCTTCCAAATTTGAATAAAACTCCCTATAGAATTAAAAGCTTAAAATTTAGATTTGTATGGTTTTAAGAATATAAACAAAAAATGAACAGCGGTGACTCTGGCTTGAAAAGAGTATTTCATTACCATGCAGTTTGTACTATACTATTGTTGAAGCTTTATGTTTTATTGGTGTTTCCTGTAACAAGCGCCTATTGTCCACCATTTAATGACGCATTTTAAGAATTTAATTTTATTTGCGAAATTTTCAAACTCATATTTATCTTATTCTTATCAATTTCTCCACAGAAAATAATTTCCATGGAAATAAATAAATACAGCTAGTATTTCCCATTGTGAATCAATAATGTATTTGCAACTATATTGCCTAAGACCAAACATGAACATAAATACATTTTTTCAAGTTTTCAACTAATTTAGTTTTTTGGGTGGCGCGTGATTTTTCTGGAGGTGAAACGTCAATATTTATGATAAAAATAGTGTTCGTTTAAGATTTTCAATTCATTTATAAATAAAAAACCAATTTTAAATCACAATATTAGACGTATTGTTTTTATTTAATACTTTGAAATGTATCGTTTTTATAACATCGTAAAGGTATAAACATTTTAAAAGAATGTAAATAATAACTTTTCAGTAACTTTTAAAAAGTTTTCGGAAACATGTTTTTTAATATAATTATAACATATATAATAACAAAAATAAATAAAGTGACAGTAAAAGAAACTTCACAGAAACATTTTTCAGGCTATTGTAATTTATTAGAAACTTTAGTTTCTCGTTTTAGTCATGTTAAATGCACAGAAAAATCCTTGAATAAACATTTCAACAACATTAGTAGAGCTCATCATCAGGTTCAACTATAGTTTTTGACTTGTTAATTTTAGTTACATGCAACATTATATAGTTCAAACAACATAAATACAACCGAAAAGGGACAAAGTTCAACCTGTATAAAACCTAATTACTACAAATTTGTTGCAAATAAAGAGGGTAAATGCGGCTATTTGGGTTGCAAAATTGTATCAGGATATGTTCCTAAAATACTTGGACAACAACTTGATTGTTTCACTATGGTTATATCTACCCAATCAAAACCCGTCTGTGCTACTCGGGCCCCTTTCCTTCAGGTGTGAGGAAGAAAGATATCGACTTTTACATGCGCCTCTGAAGAGGTAAACAATAATCTCAAAAATAAATTATGAACTGTCAAAAAAAAAAAAAAAAAAACAAATAACAAAACGTAAACAACAAAGAATGCAACAAATTGGAAAGGTGAGTAATTAATTATGAAATTTAGTGCTTTAAATTATCTACTATATTTCCAATATTATTACTGAAATTTGTTCTTAAAAGTATTAAGAACATTTTTCAGTAATAATCCTGGAAATATAACTCAATAACAAGTCAGACGGTGTGTCGGAAAAATTTCTGTGGTTGCACATGGAAATTTCCGAAACACCGAAATCTGGGGTGGAATCGGCTAAGGTGATTTGTGATAAGTGATAGTCACAGTCAACACATTTCGTCTGGCTAAGGTAATTGTCACATGTGACAATCACATTTTTGTGACTTTTTCTTGTGACAGCTATTTAGGTGTCACAAGAAAAAGTCACAAAAATGTGATTGTCACATGTAACAATCACCTTAGCCAGACGAAATTTGGTGATTGTGACTATCACTTATCACAAATCACCTTAGCCGATTCCACCCCTGCTCTTTTCCAAATTTTCTTCTTAGGAATTTAATTTAAACCTAAACTTTATTTTCTTTTCTTTTCCATTACAGAAATCATCAAGAATATTTGCAGGAAGGCAAAGCCACCCCAGAAAGGAAGAGGACCTGGCTTGGAAAAATCTTGCACATCGCAGCGCGTCTACCGTCGCGGCAGGCGTATTGCATTTTTTTTTTTTTTTTCAAAATTTGCTGCTATCAACCTAAGGGGTTGATTGTGTTCAGGAATTTGCCAGGTAAGTTTTATCTTATGTCTGGCTGGCTCCGTAACACATTTTGTAGTTGAGGAAGGGCAAACGCAGATCTCAACATCACATAGAAACTACGAAAAATGTTGATGTCAGGATACTGTTGTTGTTGTTGAAACGAAGAACCAAACACGCTTTTGCAGATCGCGTCCTTATTGTTATATCTTAGCAAGCCAAACCCACATGAAATCTCCGCTTATAAATCCGGCAATGAAATTATCCTATCAGAATGCCTTCTATCAAAGGTTGCACGGATACATTATTCATTCGGATCGAGCTGTTTGTGAAAGAAATAATGACCTTGTCACAACCGGATGGAAAGCTGCTGCTATATTTTGAGAGACTTTTCCGCGGAAATTTGCAACAATTTTACCTGTTCAAGAAACTAAAAGTTCAACTGCTTAAATTTTAAGGCCACGCCCACGTACGTTATATAGCAATGCTTCAAGGTTGCCATGTTAGCAATGATATCAAGATACATACATTCAATACATTCATAGTTGGCACTGGATGAAAAATTAAAGCATAATAAATTAAATAAATGCCGATATAAACAACGAAATTATGTATATATTATTCACAAATCCTATATAGGAACACGAAGGCCTTCACTTAAATATGCAAACAGTGTGGAATGTGAATAATACTTATAGGTACATAATACTACATAATAGGTAATGTTTTAGAACGAAAACAGACATACATTCCTGATTCCTGAATTAATTTGAACTATAAATGCAATCAATTGGAATTCCCTTAAATAAAAATTAAATAAAAACAGGATTCAAACAAGTTAAAATTATTATTATAAGCAAAAACGTGCGGTTGCGGCGGCGGCGTGGGTCATTTATCAAAATAAAAAAAGTCGTTCAAAAATTAGTTGTTCTTATTGATCGAAAAGTTTGTTTTCATCGTACTATTGCACCCACAGAGCAAGTACGTGCGACCCAGTCGTGCATTTTATTTTTGTCATATTACTAAGATGATTCGAAACACTTTATTGACAACACTGTTTGTATTTCATTTTCAATAGATCTGTTAAATATGAAATTCACCACCGCATGGTCTAAGGAAGTGTTCAAAAGACTATCAGAGAAGTAAGTACAACTTCTTGTGCAGTACTTTAATTTAGTTGAAAGATAATCCTTTTCGTTTCAAACATAATGGTTAACTCTATTAAATTTAATAAACTGTGAGCCATGGAAGCATGGAAGCAAGTACAACACACCTAGTAGACCTCTTTATTTGAAACATTAACCATATAATTTTTTAAATTTTTTACACCAGCAAAAAAATAACATCACATCCATAGACTGCGATAAAGTTTATATAGATTATTCTCTCTTCCCAGGATTATAAGCGTTTGAGAACAATAAAAATAAAGTGCACGATTGGGTCGTACGAACTTGCTCTAATGTGTTGAAATGGTCTTGGGTGCTTGAGATTTTGGGAAAAAAACGTTGAAAAAATCATATGAAATTTTATAAATCACTTAAAAATCAATACCTAAAACGTTTTTTGGAGAAAATGAAGTAAGCCATCAGGTTTCTTTTACGTTTTTGAATTTTTACGAAATTTTTTTTTCAAAATCGTTGGACCAGTTTTTTCAAAAAACAGTTTTTTTTTTGAAAAACTTCTCGAAAATATATTCCAAATTATTTTTGAGTATGCCAACTTCTAGCACTTTTTAGTTTTTATCAGAAAAATAAAATTAAAAAAATATAGATTAAACCGTTTTTGGAAAAAACTAAAATTAAAAAAAAAATTTTAAACTTTTTAAAAAACTCAAAAAAACCTTTTTGAAAAATTTACGAATTTATATTATTTCTTTAATGAGAGGGCTTCTTCATTAAAAATTTCATCGAAATCCGTTGAGTGGCTTACGAGAAAATCGGATTTAAAAAAACCGGTCCTATGGGAGGTACCGTTATAAGACTTTTCCTGAAAAATCTATTCCAACCAAAACATTAAGTTTGCACAGCAAACACAATACAGAAAGACAGACGCACGGACAGACAGACAGACCTACAGAATTGTCGGACCCACTTTTTTCGACTTCTCTATCATCGTAATGTCATGTTTGATTGTTCGAATTTTTTTTTACGAATGCATAACTTGCCTTATAGTACCTACCTATAATCGCAAGTAAAAAGAACAATACAGAACAAATCTTCATGATTATTATTATACGTACATGGTTGGTAATTTGAATTTCAACTCAATTAATTAAGCCATAACAAATGTGAATTAATTGCCACATTGCACTTGGTCATGGAAGCGGAATACAAAATTCAACAGCAAAATGTCATGTTCATCAGCAGTATAAACCTGGGCAGGAGTTGTAGATTGGCTTGTAAAACAATGAAAAAAAAATCGTAGAAACAATAATACTTGGTAATAATTTAAGTTTGTATAATATTTTATTGCGAATTCGATTTTTGCTTATAAATAAATCAGTTAAAATTATATGGTTAATGTTTCAAATAAAGAAGTCTACTAGGTGTGTTGTACTTGCTTCCATGGCTCACAGTTTATTAAATTTAATACAGTTAACCATTATGTTTGAAACGAAAAGGATTATCTTTTAACTAAATTAAAGTACTGCACAAGAAGTTGTACTTACTTCTCTGATAGTCTTTTGAACACTTCCTTAGACCATGCGCTGTGGTGAATTTCATATTTGACAGATCTATTGAAAATGAAATACAAACAGTGTTGTCAATAAAGTGTTTCGAATCATCTTAGTAATATGACAAAAATAAAATGCACGACTGGGTCGCACGAACTTGCTCTGTGGGTGCAATAGTACGATGAAAACAAACTTTTCGATCAATAAGAACAACTAATTTTTGAAAAATTTGGTAAAACCTAAAAACTGTTGACTGAAACTTACTTTAAGAAACCTTTAATATTTAAAATTAAGATCTCATCTTTTGGGTATTATAAATGATACAAATGTCCACTTAGGGCCAAAATAATAATACTGTTAAGACAAATTTCCGCTATTATCATGTGTAGCCAAAAACTAGAAATGCAGTTTTCTTTGAAGTATTCTATTTATGTTACATACAAAGTTTCATAAAAATCGGGGGAGCCTTTTTTGAGTAAATTAGAAACAACGAAAAAATTGGCCAAAATATAATGGCTCTTTGTATAGGAGCCACCATTTAAAACAAAGAAAATGAAAAAAAAAATCAATGCCATCTGATAGGAAGCTGAAAGAAACTATACCAAACAAAGTTTAAGTGAATTCGATGCAACCGTTGACAACTTATGGTCATTTGAAAAAAAAACCGTTAAGAGCAGATCTCCGTTATTTGCATTTTTAGCCAAAAACTGAAAACGCAGTTTTCTTAAAAACACTAAAAGAATATAACACGCAAAGTTTAATCAAAATCTTTAGAGCCATTTTCGAGCAAATGAGCAAAAACGAACAAAAGTTGGCTAAAACTCAACGGCTCGTTGTATGGCAGCTACCATTTAGAAACGCTTCACTGAAAATTTTATAAAGCCATCCAATATAACACTATAAAGAACGATGCCAAACGAAGTTTGAGTCAATTCAATCAAGCCAATGCGAACTTATGGCCATTTGAAAAAAAGCCTTTTAAGCCTGATTTTCGTTAGGACTATTTGAGCCAAAAACGAAAACGCAGTTTTGTTAGAAGTGCTTAAAATAAGCTAAATTTTGAGTTTAATCGAAATCGTTAGAGCCGTTTTCGAGAAAATCCAAATTGAAAAAAACCGTTATTAGAAAGGTACCAGTTTGAGCCGGGCTGAAACGAAATAAAAAAAACCTCGACAACCGATTTTCTTCAAACTACTATATATCAAGTTTGAAGAAAATCCGTCAAGCGGTTTAGACTGTAGCATGACGTGAAAAGCACACAGACGCACTTATACGCACATCCGCACAGACAGACCGACGGAAGGTATGGCGAAAACCACTTTTTTTGGCTTCTCTATCATCGTAATGTCATGTTTGATTAAAACCTCGATTTTTTTTTCTGCACGAAACCAATACTTGCCTTATAGAGCAAGTAAAAAAGAAGCTAAGAATGCCTACCCCAATGAGCTAAAAGTACATACCACATACACATAACTTCGAAAAAGATTCTGATTACAATGTAGCTACATATATACTCTTTCTGTCTGTATGTATAGACACCCACAGCCCAAACGGGTGGGCCGAATTGCTTCAAACTTGGTACATAGAGTTTTTTAGGTATTGTACAGAGGGTAAATTGAATTTTTTTTTTAGCTCAAAAAATAACGGTACCTGCCATATAACCGTTACGTTAAAGCTTATTTTTCTCAAAAACGGCTTTTCGATTTAAAAAAAACAGTGTTGCTTTTTAGGTTCGACCAATCATGTGGCTGAAAAAAAAGTTTTAAAATATGTCTAAGAAGGGTACTTTCCATAGGACCGTTTTTTTGCTTTCGACTATCTCGAAAACGGCTCAACCGATTCTTTCGAAATTTCACACATATATAGTTGTAGGTAGCTCAATTTGTACTGCATACCAATATTTTTAAAAAATTATTTTTTAGTATTTTTAAAAGCATTTTTTTTTTTTAAGAAATTCAAAAAATTAAGATTTTGAAAACCGCGTATTAAATTTTTTTCTAAAAATTTTAAATAAATGTATTTGCTGAATACCTAGGAACTGACGTTTTTGAATTTTTTTTTCAAAAAGTTTTTCGCAAAAAACTTTTTTTCTCAAAAACCACTAGACAGATTTTTATAAATTTATTCACATAAATTCAAATTTATCCAAGAAATAAAGTAGCGTACTTTTTTTCAGCTCAAATTAGTTAAGGTACTTATTTAAGAATTTTGAAAAATGTATTTTTATCAAAATCTCAAGCCCCTAGACCACTGTCACATATTAGAGCAAGTTCGTGCGACCCAGTCGTGCATTTTATTTAATTTGCGAATATCCGTTCGTCAAGTTTGGCTCATTTCTCCAAACACCAACGTGGAATTCACGTTTGACGCAGAAAATCCGACAATTTCCATTTACGTGTTTGCTTGTGTCCATTTGCGTGCGCTAGTGTCGCCAGTTATGACTATATGTCGATTTTTTTTTATCTAGAATATTTCGATTATATAGCTAACTGCAAGAATACTGGTGATATAAGTATCCAAAGCCTGGGCCTGATCTAAGGGGGGGTTGGGCATTTGCCCGGGGCGGCAAATTTCAAGGCGGCAAAATTTGAAAATTGAGGATTATTAAAGCTATGTCTTTCCAAAAAATGTTTACTTGTTTCCTTCTTATTAAGATCATCATGGGAAAAAATATATAAATCAGAAAGAATTTTGATTTTTCTCACACAAGTGTGATGTGTGTGGGGAGCTGAAGTAAATGTAATCTCTCAACTCTCAAGTAACCGAAGAAACACACAAAAATTTTTATCCGTCATCAGAAATATATTCATCTTTCCCTGTTTTCCCAGTCCCATCATTCATAAATATGTAGGTACAGTAAAACTACTTTATGACGAACTTTCTTATAGCAAATTTCATTTTGTTCAACTTCTTTTTAAAAAAATATCCCATATTAGTTAGGTTCCATCGAATGTATAGATGTATTATTAAATGTACAGTTATCTAGTTTAAGTCCGATGGAGACTAAGGTCTATTATCAGCGATATGATCGATAAGAATGGAGAACAATAGCAATTTGAAAAGAGTTTACTTCAGACGAGTCGAAAAAGCCCTACTATAGTGACAAGAGAACTGCATTTAAAAATTTTTGAAGTTTTATTAAAACAAGTGATAAAACTAGAGATGATGCAAATTTTTTATTTTCTAAATTGGTATAATAAAATAAAATAAAAAACAAAATTTTAAATACGCAATCAAAAATTGAATTTCTTAACAAAAGATATGATTTTCTTTCATTAATTTCTTTTTATACCAATTTTCTTTGAAAATAAAAAGGAACACAAGGTTTCAAAACACATTTCACATTTCTTTATAACGAATCCTATAATTTTTTTTATTTTTTGTTCCCTTGAAGGCTCGCTATAAAGAATTTTGACTAAAGGTAATATGTCCGTCAAAAATATAAAGTCGAAGTATTTTATTAATCACAGAAAAAACGCTAGTTAAAACGTTTTTTGGGGGAAAAAAATGAAGTAAGCCATCTGATTTCTTGAACAATTTTGATTTTTTTATAAAAAAAAACTTATTTTTGTTCGACAACTCAGGCTCTGCTGTCAACTAAAAAAGAAAAAAGCCTTTTATGCTTTTTATCAGGAAGACAAAATTATTAAATTGTTTTTGAAATAATCAAAAAAAAATTAAAATTTTTAATGAAATTTTAAGTAACAAAGTTATTTCGTTTATAAAAGGCCTTTTGCTTAAAAAATGTCATCGAAATCCCTTAATTGGCTTATAGCCCAGTCGAATTATACAAAAAAAAAGGGCTGAAATGGAAAAAATTAGATAGGGGTTTTTTTTTCTTTTGATCGTTAAAGGGGTTTATAAGGAGCATATGTATCGGTTTTCGACTTTGTAACTCTATTGCGTTGGCCGCCATCTTGAATTTAAGGAAAACTTGGTTTTCTTAAATAACTCGCTTATTTTCAATTTTTCAATAAAAATGCTTACGACAAAAGTTGTTTAAAATTGTATTTCCTACAACTTTGTCCATGACAATTTTTTGCCTACGACTGATATTTTTCTATTTAATTGGAAAAAAACAAAAAATAAAAAATTAATTTAATTTTTTTTTTAAACTTAAAAAAACTTTTTTTGAAAAATTTAAGAAATAATATTATTTCTTCTATAAAAAGGCTCCTATTTCATCGAAATCCGTCAAGTGGTTTACGAGAAAATCTGATTTCAAAAAACCGGTCCTATGGAAGGTACCGTTATAAGACTTCCTGAAAAATCTATTCCAACCAAAAGAAAAGGTTTGCATAGAAAACACTATTCAGAAAATTTTATCAAAATCGTAGAAGCCGCTTTTGAGAAAAATTATATTTTCACTAAAAATCGTATGCCAACGAAAATATAATTTTTCTCAAAAGCGGCTTCTACGATTTTCATAAAACTTTCTGAATAGTGTTTTCTATGCAAACCTTTTGTTTTGGTTGGAATAGATTATTCAGGAAGTCTTATAACGGTACCTTCCATAGGACTGGTTTTTTGAAATCAGATTTTCTCTTAAACCACTTGACGGATTTCGATGAAATTTTTAATATAGGAGCCTTTTTATAGAAGAAATAATATTAATTCTTAAATTTTTCAAAAAAAGTTTTTTTGAGTTAAGAAAAAAAAAATTTAATTAATTTTTTATTTTTTGTTTCTTCCAATTAAATCGAAAAATATCAGTCGTAGGCAAGAAATTGTTATGAACAAAGTTGTAGAAAATGCAATTCTAAACAACTTTTGTCATAAGCATTTTTAATGAAAAATTGAAAATAAGCGAGTTATTTAAGAAAAACAAGTTTTCCTTAAATTCAAGATGGCGGCCAACGCAATAGAGTTACGAGGTCGAAAACCGATACATATGCTCATAATGAACCCCTCTAACGATCAAAAGAAAAAAAACCCCTATCTAATTTTTTCCATTTAAATGTAGGTACAATTCGACTGGGCTATTAGGAGAAAATCTGATAAGAAAAATTCAGCTTTATTGGAGTTAAGGATTTAAGAATTTCTCAGACAAATTTATAATAACCAAAACATACATTTAACTCAAATTTTTTTAACAAAATGGTATAAGCCGTTTTTGAGATACCTAAATAAGTTTGTCAATAAAAATCACATGGCAGGTACCGTTAATTTCGGAGCTAGAATGCTAGGTCCAAAAACCAATCTATCAGATGTTATAATAATACTGTGTTCTATGTACCAAGTTTAAAGCAAATCGGTAATGCCATTAAGGGTGTACGGTCCGATACAAACAGACGGACAGACAGAAAGAATTGTCCGACCTTTTTTTTCGGCTTCTCTATGATCGTAATGTCATGTTTGATTGTAAAAAAGAAAATTCCCGACAATATTACATTCTTACGGGTCGGAATGAATACCTCCATTTTTCAAAAGTCGGTCAAAAAATGCACAAACAATTTTATAACTTATATGTTCTCATTGTAAAAGGGCGGCAAATTAAATTTTTGCCTAGGGCGGTGAAAAAGCTGAATCGGGCCACGTCCAAGGCCAAGTACGAAAGTTGTGTGAGTGAGACTGATTAATGTATTTAGATATAGGCGTTGAAATCCCAAATTTCCACTTTTTACTTGCGATTATAGGTACTATAAGGCAAGTTATGCATTTGTCGAAAAAAAAAATTTTGAGATAACAATCAAACATGACATTACGATGATAGCGAAGACGAAAAAAGATGGTCTAAAAATTCTGTCCGTCTGTATGTCTGTCTGTCTGTCTGTCTGTCTGTCTGTCTGTCTGTCTGTATGTATAGAGACCTACAGCCCAAACGGGTGGGCCGAATTGCTTCAAACTTGGTATATGGACTTTTTTGGGTATTGTACAGAGGGGAAATTCAAATTTTTTTTTTAGCTCAAAAAATAACGGTACCTGCCATACAACCGTTATGTTAAAGCTTATTTTTCTCAAAAACGGCTCTAACGATTTTGATTTAAAAAAATCAGTGTTACTTTTTGGGTACGACCAATCATATGGCTGAAAAAAAAGTTTTAAAAAATGGCTAAGAACGGTACTTTCCATAGGACCGTTTTTTTGCTTTCGACTATCTCGAAAACGATTTAACCGATTCTTTCGAAATTTCACACATATATAGTTGTAGGTAGCTGAATTTGTACTGCATACCAATATTTCAAAAAAATATTTTTTTGTATTTTTAAAACCATTTTTAAGAAAAAAATTTAAAAAATATATATTTTGAAAACTGCCCATTCAATTTTTTTCGAAAAATTATAAATAAATGTATTTGCTGAATACCTAGGAACTGGTGTTTTTGAATTTTTTTTGAATTTTTTTTTCAAAAAGTTTTTCAAAAAAAACTTTTTTTCTCAAAAACGGCTCCACAGATTTTTAAAAATTTATTCTCATAAATTCAAATTTATCCAAGAAATAAAATGGCGTACTCTTTTTTCAGCTCAAATTAGTTTAAGTATTTATTTAAGAATTTTGAAAAATTTATTTTTATCAAAATCTCAAGCCCCTAGACCACTGTCACACATTAGAGCAAGTTCGTGGGACCCAGTCGTGCATTTTATTTCTTCATGGCAGAAGTAGTTATTTTGAGATGAACTGAGGAGAAAACTTAATAGGATTTTTATACCCTATTCCATAGAATGGGTATATTGTATTTGGTGTGGAGTTTGTAACATAGAGAAATAATACCGTTAGGTATAGAAAAGTATATATATTCTGACTCAGAATCAAAAGCCTAGTCGATTTAGCCATGTCCGTCCGTCCGTCCGTCCGTCTGTCCGTCCGTCCGTCCGTCCGTATGTATACTCTCTAGAGGTCGCAATTTTTGAGCCAGAAAGCTGAAATTTGGTATATATAATCTTTGGTTCAAGAGTAAGGCTAAGTTTTTGAACGGTAAAATCCGCCCACAAACACGCCCACAACCGCCATTTTTGTTGAACAACCTCAATTTAATAAAATTAAATTATGTTTTTCGTACAGTTACGATAAAAGCATAACGCTAAAATTTTGCACACGTAAGCTTTAGGTAAACTTTCTTCCAATCAAACAAAAATATTTCAGTTTGGGCGTGGCTTACGCCTATTTTTCATACAAAACCATCAATATTGTTTTTAAAAAATAACAATTGTTATATTAAAGCGAAAAACATTAAATTTTGTGGGTCTTACTGGCACATAAACATCTTGTGTATGAAATCAAAAAAATTGATTTTGGGCGTGGCTGACGCCCACTTTTCATTAGAAACTATACAAAAATTGTTTTTGTAAATAAACGGTATTTATAATGAATCCGCAAGCCAAAATTTTGCGTCTCTTAATAGAAACTAAAAGGTTTGTGTATGAAAATAAATTTTTGAATTTTGGGCGTGGCTTACGCCTACTTTTCATGAAAGAACGTAAAACGCAGCCTTAAGAATTTAAGGCATTTCCAATGTTTAATTTAAACCTTTTTCCTTCCGTTCGTTATTTGAGAAATATATCTCTACATTTTCTTTTGTAAATTTTTTCAATACGCCCACTTTTAAAGGCGTGATTTTGGTAAAATACCTTTGTTCAGGTAAGATTGTTTAAAAACTACTCGATTCAGCTGTAGTCTTACACATATGCCTAAATACTGATCAAAGCGCAGTTAGTGCTTCAAATTTTTAAGACACGCCCACTTTTAAGGGGCGTTTCCGTCAAAAGTCGTATAATGCATTAATTTTTTTAACGTTTTTTAACTATCGGTCGCAGTTTTGAAGTAAACAGATGAACACTTGGATTTATATTCCATGGTTACGTAGCAGAGTGTGGTCCAAGAATTGTTAAAAAAACACACATAATCGCTATTTCCATTCCAAATCTAATTTTTAAAAATTTAAGTTTTGTCTTGTTTTGTTCAAATCGATCTGCAAGAATAAAATTGAATGTCACTGAGCTCATAACAATTGCCTTGGCAATAAAACGTTTTAACTTTGGGCGTGGCGCACTCCTTTTTTATTACGCCAGCACTAATTGAACATCACACCGCATAAAATTAATGTTATTGAATTTTTTTCTGTCTGCTAGAGAAGAATTTTGTTTCTTAAACATCGGCTGTTTGCGGGAGGCAGACGCATGCACATACAAAAATATGGGGAATAGGGTATCCAACAGTTCGTTGCAAACGTACTGTAGCTCTTGCTTATTTCATTTCATTTTCATTTTCATTTATTTAATTAAGAGATAACTTACACTGCAAGATAAAATATCTTATAATATAGTGAAAGTACATTAATTGAGTTTATATGAGAGCTTTTAAGATTGTATGTAAATAAAAATATAAAAACATTTTGAGAAAGATAAGAAAAATTCAGAAAACAATTCATTCTAAAACAAAAATACTTAACAATATCATTGATTAGGTATAATAATTATTTTCAAAATAGTTTTTTAGTTCTTTTTTGATTTTTGAGGTGCTATTTATTTGTCTTATATGTCTAGGTAATTCATTCCAAGTGAGAATTGAGTTAACAAAAAAGTGACGTTTGAATGTTAAGCAATTAAATCGAGGGAGAACTAAGAGGTTATTTCTATTTGAATTGAAAAATTGCAGTTCATTAAAGAGATCGACAGGTTGATTGGTAATAAGAATATCCGAAAACAAAACCATAGCACGAAAGTTAAGCAAATTATCTAATGTCATCCTAAGCAGCGTTGGTGCAAGGTGGGATATCCTGTCGTAGCGGCGTAGACCATGTACGTACCTCACGGTGCTGTTAAATGCAACGTTCATTTTCCTTCTGCTAACGAAATCTAATTTTGCAAACATTTCGCAACCATAGGTTAGCAGCGGAAGAACTAAAGTTTTGGCAAGCAATAGGCGAATTTTAGTTGGAGTAAGGTGTTGTGATGACCACAAAGAACGTAAAACACCATACGTTTTACTAACTATATGGTTGACATGATCATTCCAAGTCAGACTTCGATTAAAAATAACACCTAGGTTTTTTGCGGACTCTGCAAATTCTACTGGGGAATCGGTTAAAGTGATAGGGGGGAAGTAAGAAAGGTCCAAACAGTTCTTTGATATGACCAAGCACTTATATTTCTTGGGATTAAGGATAAGGTCTAAGTCACGTGACCAGTTCGAAATTCTTTCCAGATCTTCATTTACTAGGGCTGTGCAATGTTCAATTAAACCCAGAGGACAACTTCGAAAAACTTGGACATCATCGGCATACATGCGAATGGAACAGTGTTGAATTACAGAAGGAAGCTCGTTTATGTATAGGGAGAAAAGAAGCGGACCTAAAATTGAACCCTGTGGAACTCCGCAGACAGTAGGTTAATTATCAGATAAGACATTATTTACCTCAACCGCTTGTTGTCGACCTGTTAGATATGAAGAAATCAGTTTTACTGCAGTAGAGGAAAATTTGTATAGTTGAGATAGTTTCCTACACAATGTGGAGTGATTAACCATATCGAATGCCTTAGAGAAGTCAAGGAGGACTAAAAACGTAACTTGATCCTCATCAATAGCTTCCCTTATTCTTTCAGAAACAGTTATAAGGGCAGTAACGCAGTTATTTTTTTTTCGAAAACCAGATTGTTTAGAAGTGAGAAGATTTTCACGCTCGAGAAAAGCGCTAATTTGCTTTTGCATAATTCTTTCAAAAACCTTGGACAAGAATGCCAAAATTGAAATTGGTCTAAAATCATCAGATCTAGCAGTCTTTGGAACAGGGATAACCTTTTCAATTTTCCACTGCAATGGATATTCTCCGGTTGTTAGGATTGTGTTGAAAATATGGGTTAGGAACGGAAGAATAAAAGGTAAAAGTAGGCTTATGTTTTTTTATTAATTTTGTATTGTCGCCACAAATCGTTTTTAGAAAAATCTCAACCCGCCATAACGAGGAAATTGTAAGTTTTTGAAAAATGGGATTGCCTTGAAGTCGATCTTGGTAGTTTGTTGGGGCGAGTTGAGGTAACCAATCAGTTGTTGAAATGGGACTTGTTGCTGTCAATCATTTCTTGCATATTTCTTCTGTGATTTTTCATTTGAATTTTTCGAAAGAAACTAAAATAAATGCAAATGAATGTACATACATATTTACATATTTTGATAAAAGTAGATAAATCAAAATCAAAAATATAAAACAAAAAGGAGACATTATGTTAAGGGTTGTGACAAATACACAATCAGCAGCCCGAATGCCTTTTTGAGATTCGAAAAACATAGGTTTTCGAGTAAACGAGAAGTCATTAATGAAACACTCAAATGAATTTATCATTCAAAAATTTAAAGTAAAAGAATGGAGCAAGTTCTTTTTAAGAAATCGATTATCGGTTTCTCGGAAATAGTAGTACCTACCTATGCTTTAAAAAAATTAAATTGCACGTCAACACACAAAGACATCCAGAATCGGGACCCATTTTATCAACATTTTCGGAGTCATATAACCAGCCCTTTAAAGGAGATACATACATAAATCATCGCACGTAAAAAGAACATCATTTTTGAAAAAAAAACAACATTTTTCCGTGGGATTTATGTTTTTCTTACTTTACCTATTGTGTTTTTTTTTATTGGTTTGCAGGATCTTTATGGAATTTTATCTCTGTAACTTTTGGACTGCTTGCAGTTGTGAATTCTTTTTTAATTAAATTTCCGACAGGACGGAAATAATCGAATATATGTGTGTACATACGTAACTACATAATTGTATACTGAACGGCAACACGTTAACGTTTGAAACTATTTGTTGGTTTTCACAGTTCAATGGTCAGTCAAAATGGTTAGATTTTATTCATTAATTGTTATCTGAATAGGTTTTGTCTTTTTTTTAACTGTTATAAAAACCCCAACACTTTTAGAATAAAATGCACGACTGGGTCGCACGAACTTGCTCTTATGATAAGCAATTGCGTAGTGGGTGCATATATGGATATTAAAAAAAAATTATATAATAATGAAAATTCTTTTATTTTTTAAATTAGTTTAAGAGTTTTCTCGGTAAAACTAAGTATGCAATAAAATTTCAAAGCTATACGTCAATCTAGGAAAAAAAAAATATTGAAAATCGTTGGACCAGTTTTTTTCTTAAAAGGTTATTTTTGAAAAACTTTTTCAAAAAATATTTTGAAATTTATTTGAGTATGCAAATATATGGCAATCTGTAGTTTACATTTGAAAAATATTTTTAAAAAAAATCAATGTACCCGTTTCCAACATATTTCGAAAACCAAAAATTTTTTTGGAAAAATTATAAAAAATAAAAAAAAAAAAGTTTTTCGAAAATTTTGAAATGCCACATAAATAAAATTATGAATGACTTCCTGTGGCCAAAATTTTATTGAAATCGAATGTATAGTTTACGAGAAAATTTGATTTGAAAATACTGGTTCTATGAGAGGTACCGTTACTTACTTACTTACTTAAGGTGGCGCAGACAGTCCATTGTGGACCACGGCCTCAACCAACATTCCTCGCCAGCTAGGCCGGTCCCTAGCCAGTGGCCTCCAGTTGCGCACACCAAGTTGGTTGAGGTCGTTTACCACTTGATCGCGCCACCTTAGATGGGGTCTTCCAGAACTGCGTCGGCCCTCCGGGTTGGAATTGAAGACTCGTCGGGCAGGAGCGTTTTCGTCCATACGCTCCACATGACCCAGCCATCTAAGCCGCTGAATTTTCAGCTTCTTAACCAAGTCAATGTCGCTGTATAGCCCGTACAGTTCGTCATTGAATCTTCTCCTCCATACTCCATTGATACATACAGGCCCGAATATCACCCGAAGAATCTTTCTCTCAAAGCACCCCAGCCTGTATTCATCCGATTGTGTCAGTGTCCACGCTTCTGCCCCATACAGCAGGACTGGAATGATAAGGGTCTTGTATAGTGTCTCCTTGGTCCTTTGAGAGAGGGCTTTACTACTAAGATGCCTTCTTAGCCCGAAGAAACAGCGATTGGCAAGAGTGATTCTTCGACTGATCTCTTCACTGATGTTGTTCTGAGAGGTTATAGTGGAACCCAAATAGACAAAGTCCTTGACAACCTCAAAGTTATATCTGTCCATTGTGACGTTTTGTCCGAGCCTACGGTGATGATCTACTTCACCCGAGGACAGCATATACTTTGTTTTATCTTCATTTACAGCCAGACCCATTCGAGCCGCTTCCACTTCAATACTTGCGAATGCTCCACTGACAGCGCGCTTCGTTCTTCCAATAATGTCAATATCATCAGCATAGCCAAGTAGTTGAACGGATCTAAAAAAAATCGTACCGCTGGTGTTGACATGCGAGTTGCGTACGATTGCCTCAAGAATGATGTTGAAGAGGTTACATGACAGCGCGTCACCCTGTCGTAAGCCTTTCTCGACATTAAATGAGTCGGTGGTGTTCTTACCAATCTTGACGGAGCAGCGCGAGTTCTCCATAGTCATCCTGCACAATCGAACGAGTTTGGCAGGGATGCCAAGAAGCGACATGGCTCTGTATAGCTCGTTCCTGTTTACGCTGTCATAGGCGACTTTAAAATCGATAAAGAGGTGGTGAGTATCGATCTGGAATTCTTGGGTCTTTTCCAAAATCTGCCGAAGTGTGAAAATTTGGTCGACGGTTGACTTACCGGGTCTGAAACCACACTGATAGGGGCCAATCAGTTCACGTGCGAAAGGGTTCAGACGTTCACACAGAATGGCCGACAAGATTTTATAGGCGACATTTAGGAGACTTATACCTCTGTAGTTGGCGCAGCTTAGAGTATCTCCTTTCTTGTGGATAGGGCACACAATGCTGAGGTTCCATTCGTCAGGCATACTTTCATCCGACCAGATTGTACAGATGAGTTGGCGTATGCTCCTCACCAAGTCATCTCCCGCTGCTTTGAAGAGTTCAGCCGTAAGGCCATCAGCTCCTTGTTGGACTTTAGTTCAGATATTGCTATCCGAACTTCTTCTTGGTCGGGAGGACGGAAATTTTGTTCATCATCATCCAAATCGAATGGATCATTCTGCCTGACAGCGATTAGTTGGTTGTCTTCGCCGTTTAACAGTCTGCAGAAGTGTTCTTTCCAAATTCTCAGCACCGACTGTGTATCTACAACGACATTCCCACCCTCGTCTCTACATGCTTCCGCTCGGGCTTTGTAACCCTTGGACGAATGCTTTACCCTTTGGTAGAACTTTCGAACATTGCTTCTGCCGTAGCATCCCTCAATAGATTCAACCATTCGTTTTTCCAGTTCTCTTTTTTTTCTTCTGAAAAGCCGATGTTCCTCTTTCCTCTTTTGCTGGTACACCGCACGGAAAGCGCTCTTGGCAGCTCTAGTTCTGGCATTCAGAACTGCATGATAGGCTTCGTCTTTGGCCAAGTGTGCGAGCCTGCACTCATCATCAAACCAGGTGTTTCGTTGTGGTCGCCTAATGAAACCCAAAACATCCGTGGCAGCGGTTTTGATGGCCATTTTGCAATGTTGCCACTGGGCCTCTGGGTTTGGCGCAGGCGCCGGGCTTGTCAAGAGATAAGAGGAGACATAATTGGCAAAGGTTGTGGCGGTCTCTTGCGATTGTAACTTAGCAACATCAAACTTTCTCACAGTGGATGTTCGGTTCTGCGGTGTGGTGGAGATCCGCATTCGCACTTTAGCTACAACAAGGTAGTGGTCCGAGTCTATGTTGGCCCCTCGGAAAGTGCGGACATCCATGACATTGGAGGCATGTCTGCTATCAATCGCAATGTGATCAATTTGGTTGACGGTATTTTGATCAGGAGACCGCCAGGTCCCCTTGTGTATATTGAGGTGTGGGAAGTATGTGCTAGCTAAGATGACACTTCGCCCCGCAGCAAAGTCGATTAGCCTGTGTCCGTTACCGGAAGTGTTGTCGTGCAGGCTATGCTTTCCGACTGTCGAGCCAAAGTTACCCTCCTTTCCGATTTTGGCGTTGAAGTCACCAAGAATAAACTTAGTGTCGTACTTCGGGCTTTCATCATACGTCTTCTCGAGAAGATCGTAGAATTCTTCTTTGGTCGTGTCATCTTTTTCCTCAGTGGGGGCGTGGACGCAGATCAGCGAGATGTTGTTGAATTTGGATTTAATGCGGATTGTGACAATGCGTTCGCTTATGCCACGAAACCCCAAGACTTCTTGCCTAAGCCTTCCTCTTACCACAAATCCGCATCCAAATAGCCGCTGGTTTCTTGTCCTGTAGCACTTGCCGTAGTAGATGTCACAGTTTTTCATCCTCCTTGTGCCTTCACCATCCCATCGCACTTCTTGGATGGCTGTGATGTCGGCTTTGACACCATCTAGGGCTTCCACTAATTGTTCGGCTGCACGTGGTCTGTTAAGGGTCCGGACATTCCACGTGCAGAACCGAAATTCGTTGTCCTTGTTTCGTTTGCTAGGGTCGTCATCAGTAGGGTCATCCATATCCGAGGCAATTGGTTGTTTCGGAACTATTTTTTTTTTACGTGGTAGGGAAGTTACCCCGACGCACAACCCCCAACCTGGGGGACCAGGCCCTATGCTGCTCTCCTTGGACAAAAGGAGCTGGAGAAATCCAGAGTCAGTAACCCACTACGGGGATTTGAGAGCTGCCGTTGGTCCTATATGGGCTCATCCGCCACCTTCTCTATTTCACTACCCTGACTAATAGTAGTGAAAGGACCCAAAGACCTGAGCTCCGAATATGTCGAAGTAGCTCAATGGGGTGCCTACCATATTGTCTGTAAGCGTCGCCGTTGGTTCACTTAATTGGAAGCTCATCCGCCGCTCGCTTGCTTTCTGAGGGGTTCGTACAGAGTAAACTGCTACCCAACAAGAGAAACAGAGGAGTTTTATGGCAGGGCAATTATAGTGTTGCTATTTTTCTGTGATCAACACTCGCGCTTATAAGTTCAGCAAGTCAAGTCCGGGTGGACAAGACCAGTACCCGATGGCTACCACTTGGAGGTAAAATAAGCACAATTGATGCGTATGAGACAGTTGCAACGCTGGGCATCGCCATGTTGATACCAATCAGAGGTACCGTTATTAGACAAATTTTGAAAAAAAATTTCAAACCAAAAGATAGATTTTCTTGCAAAAATAGCATTGTGAAAGTTTTATCAAAATCGTTAGAGCCGTTTTTGAGAAAATCAATTTTTGTCTTCAAGATTGTATGGCAGGTGCCGTTATTTTTGGACCTAGAGGAAAAATAAAAAATTTGTTCCGAGGGACGGCCAAATAAATCCTAAATACCAAATTTGAAGCAAATCGGCAGACCCGTTCAGCGTCCAGAGGCGCGAACAGACATACAGACAGACAGACGGACGGAATTTCCAGACCCACTTTTTTCGACTTCTCCATCATCGTAATGTCATGTGTGATTGTCATCTCAATTTTTTTTTTCTGCACGAATCCATAACTTGCCTTATAGTACCTATAATCGCAAGTAAAAAAAAATGCACGACTGGGTCGCACGAACTTGCTCTAATGTGTGACAGTGGTCTTGGGGCTTGAGATTTTGATAAATATAAATTTTTCAAAATTATTAAATAATTACTTAAAGTAATTTGAGCTGAAAAAAAAGTACGCCATTTTATTTCTTTTATAAATTTGAATTTATGAGAATAAATTTATAAAAATCTGTGGAGCGATTTTTGAGAAAAAAAATTCAAAAACGCCAGTTCATAGGTATTCAGCAAATACATTTATTTAAAATTTTTAGAAAAAAAATTGATAAGCAGTTTTCAAAATATGAATTTTTTAAATTTTTTTAAAAAAAATGCTTTTTTAAATACAAAAAAATATTTTTCAAAAATATTGGTATGCAATACAAATTAAGCTACCTACAGCTATATGTGTGTGAAATTTCGAAAAAATCGGCTGAGTCGTTTTCGAGTTAGTCGAAAGCAAAAAAAAACAGTCCTATAGAAAGTACCTTTCTTAGTCATTTTTTAAAACTTTTTTTTCAGCCATATGATTGGTCGTACCAAAAAACCAACACTGATTTTTTTAAATAGAAATCGTTAGAGCCGTTTTTGAGAAAAATAAGCTTTAACGTAACGGTTGTATGGCAGATACCGTTATTTTTTGAGCTAAAAAAAAAACTCAATTTCCCCTCTGTACAATACCTAAAAAAGTCTATATACCAAGTTTGAAGCAATTCGGCCCACCCGTTTGGGCTGTAGGTCTACATACAGACAGACAGACAGACAGACAGACATACAGACGGACAGAATTTTTAGACCATCTTTTTTCGTCTTCGCTATCATCGTAATGTCATGTTTGATTGTTATCTCAAAACTTTTTTTTTCGACGAATGCATAACTTGCCTTATAGTACCTATAATCGCAAGTAAAAAATTATCGAAACACGAATTTTTGTGTATGAAATTAATGTAGGTATTTTAAATTCGTGTGTTGCTTTTTATGTCAGATAAATGTCAAAATAAATATAAAAAAACTAGCAAACACTCAAATTTTTGTGTTCCTTCTAATATATCCAAAACGGTGCGTCGGTCGCAGAACATTTTCTGAGAATAAGATACAATTATCCTAAAACTTTTATTCTATAGGTTTTTCTCAACCACCTTCCAGCCACACGCTTGGAAAAAATGCAAAACTTCCAAAAAAAATATTTTTCCATTTATTTTTCATCAAACATTCCTTCATATCGTCTTATCTATTGGTCTACAGTTATGGCTATTTCAAAACCGTTCATAACATTTTGTCATTTTCTGAACAAGTTCACATCTTTTGTTCGTCTATAATAATTATGTGTGGCAACACTTTAAAGCCAATTATTAAATATGTAAATATTTATTTACATTTTGTTACACTAGATTAAATAACTTTTGAAGTCACATTGTTGATTATTTCAATAATTATAACCCTCTTTCACATTTTAATCTTCTTTGGACGTGACGGTGCTGGCAACTGTTGATTGCTCATGGCGTCTTCACCTCAAGTAGCCGGTGGTTCTTGCTAAATGCCAAGAAGTTCATCGGCACTATCATTTTTATCATCGTCCTCGGCAACAGGCCCGCTGTTGAGGCATTTCCCTTGGCAGTGGAGGCACGCTGCAGAACAATCCAGCATTGTTTTCCGGCAACCACATTTGCCAACTAAACAGTCCTTGGTGCAGCAGCAAATAGTTTTCAGAAGGATCTCCGGTGCTGGTTGATCCTCGGTTGTAATTGGCAATAGGGTGTAACCAACATGTTTCCATCCCCATTTTTAGGGCGGCAGCTTAATCCCGAGCCACTACTGTAATTGGGGGTAGGTGTGCACTGCACAGAAATGTTGTTTAGCTACGCTCTCTCTTGGAGGGAGGGAGCTGGTGTCAGGCTTCATATTTGCCACTGACCTCGTGAATGACTGGAAGCGGTACTGATTAAAGGAGGTTTTTTTCATGGCGCCGTATACCATACCTATCAGGAGCACGTCTTTCCAGCCTCTTCAACCTCGTCGTGAGAAGAGGAGTTGTTGAAAAAGGTCATCGCCGCTTGCTTGATGACTTCTGACTCCAAATAAAATTTTGAGAAGATTACCTTGCTTTTCCTGAAAGTTGCAGAAGTTGTGTCACAGCCGGTAAACGAGTATAAGAAGAGGATGTGTTCAAATCCACGCTGCTGCATCTCTTGGGTGGATAGTGCCATTATTTTTGTCTCGTCCGGGTTTCAGCAGAAGTATGTCTTGGGTGGGAGGCGTAAAAGCAATTAAAAGGACAGCGAGATCCACGTGCTCACCAACGACAACCACATAATTGTGAATGGATTGTTCCACGGCAGTCTTCACAATAAGGACATCAGCAACTTCGGGGGCCTGAAAAATCTGTATCCCATTCTCCCGAAGTTTTATCTTTAGTATCAAAACCACCGTGCGAGCTATTTCAGGATAGTGGTGGTTGACGTTATTGATATAACCATCGCAGACTTTGGAAACGGAGGCATCTTTTTGCCAGATTACTCTGTGGAAAAATCCTTCCGTCGACTACCATGTTCACCTGAGGCTTTCTTGATAGGCTCAAACAAGTTGTATAGGACAGATTAAGCTGTCTTTCGCATCCCATCATTGAACAGAGCCATGGCAAATAGGGCCATTTCATATTCAAATAATTTGTTTTAATATTCATCTGATCGTTTGCTTATACACACCCTCTGAAACAGTAATGTTGGGTCCACTGCAGCCTTTTCATCGTGAATTTTATCGACGAGCTGACATAAGACATTGGTAATGCCCGACTTGCAAGACAACTTGATGTCCAAAATGTCAAGGCCACTATTGAAATATTATTAGCGAGCGAGAGAAAGTCAACTGTGAAAATTTGGCGACTTTCTATAGTAAAGTATGTACTACAGTTGATATCCCCCCTCCTCGTTTGTGTAACATCTTCCGTGCAATAAGGAACTCACGCAACGGTCACTCTCCCACTGATGCCTGTATCGGACTAAAATTTGCTGACAAGCAAGAAAAAATAAAACTGATGCGAGCGACTGCTAGCTTCTGCAAAACAAAAAAATCCCCACTATCACTTTCTGATATTGGCTTTGACTCGTCAAACTACTTTTACATCAACGATAGTCTGACGAAAAACAATTATCAACTGCAGCGGCATGCACTGAGGCTAAAACGAAAATCTCTTCTTTCCTCCATTGTCCATTCAATGGACAAGTCTACGTCTGCCCCACCAACAATCAAAATTCTACACTAATTCACAACATTGGAGACTTGAGAAATGTCATCGAGCCCGATGTCAACATTCAATTATGATACTCACTGCTTTATTTAATTTAATTTTTAATGATAAAAACAAATTTTTACTTAATACGATTTGTAGGAGCCATAATGGATTGCGCATTTGTCACATAAATGCCCAAAGTCTTGTGAATGAAATTGATGAGTTCAGAATGCTTTTTGAGGATAGCTTAATCGATATAGTTTGCGTATCTGTAACGTGGTTTCATCCTAATTCACAAAGTAGTCTTTTCCTTCTTAGTGGGTTTAAAAAGCCATACAGAGCCGATCGAACTCATTCAAAAGGAGGAGGGGTTGCTATTTATGTTAAAAATTATATTAGGTCAAGCGTAGTCAAATACTCAGATGGAAATCAATCCTGCGACTATTTTTTCATCGATATCCTTAATGGAGAAAACAGATGTATACTTGGAACACTTTATATTCCACCACATATAGCAAACTCTAGTGTTATAACTCCCATTGTAGAAGATGTATCGAATCTTGCATGTAAAATAATTGTATGTGGTGATTTAAACATTAACCTCCTCCATTCTTCCTCTAACTCCTTTAAAACCTCTATGAATAGTCTTGGTCTTTCATTTGTTAACTACATTGAACCTACGCACTACAAACCTAATTGTGCGCCATCTCTGTTAGATGTTTTTCTTGTGAGTAATGTAAATTTTGTTATATTTTATAGTCAGTCTTTGCTACCTATGATTTGCATGTTCATAAGGAAATGAATCATTCCATTCAGTATTGTGATTTCCGCAATGTGAAAGACTCGACCCTTGATTGGAACTCAGTTTTTTTGTCGTCTGACGTTGAAAGACAAACTGAACTCCTGACGGTGTCAATTGATTACCTGTTTAATAAACACGTTCCTATAAAAACTCGTCTCCTAAAGTCGCACAACTGTCCATGGCTCTCTAATATTATTTTGAATACTATGAAAAAACAGGATATACTCTATCGCCGGTGGAAACGCTTTGGCTGTGCAGAAATGCTTCGTAGCTTTAAAACAGCTCGTAACCTTGTTACGAGCTGTTGTCTCGTCCGGGTTTCAGCAGAAGTATGTCTTGGGTGGGAGGCGTAAAAGCAATTAAAAGGACAGCGAGATCCACGTGCTCACCAACGACAACCACATAATTGTGAATGGATTGTTCCACGGCAGTCTTCACAATAAGGACATCAGCAACTTCGGGGGCCTGAAAAATCTGTATCCCATTCTCCCGAAGTTTTATCTTTAGTATCAAAACCACCGTGCGAGCTATTTCAGGATAGTGGTGGTTGACGTTATTGATATAACCATCGCAGACTTTGGAAACGGAGGCATCTTTTTGCCAGATTACTCTGTGGAAAAATCCTTCCGTCGACTACCATGTTCACCTGAGGCTTTCTTGATAGGCTCAAACAAGTTGTATAGGACAGATTAAGCTGTCTTTTGCATCCCATCATTGAACAGAGCCATGGCAAATAGGGCCATTTCATATTCAAATAATTTGTTTTAATATTCATCTGATCGTTTGCTTATACACACCCTCTGAAACAGTAATGTTGGGTCCACTGCAGCCTTTTCATCGTGAATTTTATCGACGAGCTGACATAAGACATTGGTAATGCCCGACTTGCAAGACAACTTGATGTCCAAAATGTCAAGGCCACTATTTAAGTCAACTGTGAAAATTTGGCGACTTTCTATAGTAAAGTATGTACTACAGTTGATATCCCCCCTCCTCGTTTGTGTAACATCTTCCGTGCAATAAGGAACTCACGCAACGGTCACTCTCCCACTGATGCCTGTATCGGACTAAAATTTGCTGACAAGCAAGAAAAAATAAAACTGATGCGAGCGACTGCTAGCTTCTGCAAAACAAAAAAATCCCCACTATCACTTTCTGATATTGGCTTTGACTCGTCAAACTACTTTTACATCAACGATAGTCTGACGAAAAACAATTATCAACTGCAGCGGCATGCACTGAGGCTAAAACGAAAATCTCTTCTTTCCTCCATTGTCCATTCAATGGACAAGTCTACGTCTGCCCCACCAACAATCAAAATTCTACACTAATTCACAACATTGGAGACTTGAGAAATGTCATCGAGCCCGATGTCAACATTCAATTATGATACTCACTGCTTTATTTAATTTAATTTTTAATGATAAAAACAAATTTTTACTTAATACGATTTGTAGGAGCCATAATGGATTGCGCATTTGTCACATAAATGCCCAAAGTCTTGTGAATGAAATTGATGAGTTCAGAATGCTTTTTGAGGATAGCTTAATCGATATAGTTTGCGTATCTGTAACGTGGTTTCATCCTAATTCACAAAGTAGTCTTTTCCTTCTTAGTGGGTTTAAAAAGCCTTACAGAGCCGATCGAACTCATTCAAAAGGAGGAGGGGTTGCTATTTATGTTAAAAATTATATTAGGTCAAGCGTAGTCAAATACTCAGATGGAAATCAATCCTGCGACTATTTTTTCATCGATATCCTTAATGGAGAAAACAGATGTATACTTGGAACACTTTATATTCCACCACATATAGCAAACTCTAGTGTTATAACTCCCATTGTAGAAGATGTATCGAATCTTGCATGTAAAATAATTGTATGTGGTGATTTAAACGTTAACCTCCTCCATTCTTCCTCTAACTCCTTTAAAACCTCTATGAATAGTCTTGGTCTTTCATTTGTTAACTACATTGAACCTACGCACTACAAACCTAATTGTGCGCCATCTCTGTTAGATGTTTTTCTTGTGAGTAATGTAAATTTTGTTAAATTTTATAGTCAGTCTTTGCTACCTATGATTTGCATGTTCATAAGGAAATGAATCATTCCATTCAGTATTGTGATTTCCGCAATGTGAAAGACTCGACCCTTGATTGGAACTCAGTTTTTTTGTCGTCTGACGTTGAAAGACAAACTGAACTCCTGACGGTGTCAATTGATTACCTGTTTAATAAACACGTTCCTATAAAAACTCGTCTCCTAAAGTCGCACAACTGTCCATGGCTCTCTAATATTATTTTGAATACTATGAAAAAACAGGATATACTCTATCGCCGGTGGAAACGCTTTGGCTGTGCAGAAATGCTTCGTAGCTTTAAAACAGCTCGTAACCTTGTTACAAATCTTATCAAGACAGCTAAACTAAACTAGTATCATAATAGATTCAATTCCGACCGCTACTCTAAGTTTTTATGGAAAGAAGTTCGCAATATTGGATTGCAAAAAGATAATCTTGCAGTTGCGGAGGATATTGATCTAGATGTACTAAACCACAAACTTTCGATAACCACCTCGTCTTCTATCCCAGCCTTCTTACCACCATCGAGTAACAATCAAAATGAAATTACTTTCAATCTTGCAGGAGTTGACGTATACAATGTAGGAAATGCAGTCTTTTCCATCAAATCGAAGGCTATGGGACTGGACAACATGCACCCTGACTTTGTAAAAATTCTCCTTCCTCTTATCCTCCCCTACATTACCCATATATTCAATACCATAACAATGACATCTTCATACCCTTCCTTGTGGAAAAAATCTAAAATTATCCCTATCCTTAAAAAAGGTACAAATTCCGAATATAGACCCATCGCCATTCTTCCCTTCCTATCTTAAGTATTTGAATTCCTTATAAGTAACCAAATAAAAGAATTTATCAAAGTCAACAAGCTTCTTAATCCTTTGCAGTCTGGTTTTCGTTCTGGGCATAGCTGCTTCTCCGCTTTATTAAAAGTCTCTGACGATATACGAACGGCAATTGATGGTAATCATACAACTGCAATAACATTCCTGTACTTTTCGAAAGCATTTGACTGTGTCAATCCTACAATTCTCTGTGATAAACTTATGAAATATTTTAACTTCTGTGATACTTCTAATAGACTGATTTTTTTCATATATGACAAATAGAATGCAAGCTGTTTCATGTAATAGTAAATTGTCCTCATTTCTTCCTGTTCATAACGGTGTTCCTCAAGGATCAATTCTTGGTCCACTACTGTTCTCAATGTTTATTAATGACTTACCTTCCGTTATATCTCTCTATCGTTTTCATATATATGCGGACGATGTCCAACTCTATATAAGTTTTCCGATTGGCATGGTTGAGGACGCGATAGCAAAACTAAACGAAGATCTTCGTGACATATATGAATGGTCTAAATGTAATGGTGTCAAACTAAACCCAGAAAAAAACTTAAGCCTTACCAATATCTAAACATCAACCAAATTTTTCTGAGTTTCCTTCCATCCTTTTAAACTCATGCCCTGTTACATACGTAAGTCAAGCTAAAAATCTTGGCATAATCTTCAATAACAAATTAACTTGGGATAACCACATTAATTCCATTACATCCAAGATATACGCTTCGCTCAGAAGTTTGTCAACAACAAAAACAATTCTTCCTAGAATAGTTAAGTTGAAACTGGTAAAGGCTCTCATAATTCCCATACTATCATATGGCTGTGAGTTGTTTGCCAACCCTTATTTCCCGTCGCTTCAAAAGCTCAGAGTCGCCGTTAATTCATGTGCCCGATATGTCTTTAATGTTCGTAGGTTTGATCATATCTCGTCTGAAGCTAGTCAACTCCTTGGATGTAACTTGGAAACATTTTTTAAATATCGATGCTGTTCCTTACTCTTCAAAATTATTCATAAGAAGGAGCCTAGCTATTTGTTTAATAAAATTACTTTTTGCTCCTCTAATCGGTCTATGGCATTACGACCTTCTATACGCACCTGCTTGACCTCAAGCAGGCAATTTTTCATTTACGCTGTCAAGCTCTGGAATGATTTGCCAGTCATGTGAAGTCGAGAATTGAGCATACAGAAAATTTCTTAAAGAATGCTTTGATTACCTTTCCAGTCTGAGTTGAGATAACTTAATTTTTCTCTTTTATTTATATTTTCTGTAGTCCTCTTTTAATATTTTGGTTGCGATTTTTTAATATTCAAATTTTGTGTTTTTTTGTATGTTAAATAAATTTAAGTACCTTTATATATATTCATATTTTTGTATTATTATTATTGTAATTTCTTTTGTAATTTTTCACTTTTAGTTTTTAATTCTTAATTTAAATTTTTTTTTCAAAATTACTTGATCATTTTCTTTATAAATTAAATCCTGTACTAGTTATAAGTTCATCTTGATGTACAGCGTTGATTCTTTTTAAATAAAAATAAATAAATTAGTGAAAAGTGAATCAGCTACAATAAACAAGTATAAACTTAACATACATACATACAAATTATAATAAGGAAATTCTTTTTAACAGTCCCTGGTGTCAATTAAAACAGAAAATCCACAGCACCGGAGGTTTGTAAAGTAGCATGACCTTCGCATATTTATTTAAAAATTGGCTTTTAAGTGTGTTGTTAATAAATATGTGATAAAAACAACTTATTCAGAAAATGACAAAATGTTGACTGGTTGGAGATTAATCTGCATATATGTATGTGTTTATGTTCTAAAGGGGAATTCAAAGCTCTACCACTTTATTTGAGTCCATTTTTTCCCTGACCAATAGGTTAGACGATATGAAGGAATGTGTGATGAAAAATAATTTTTTCGAAAATTTCCATTTTTTCCGAGCGTGTAGCTCGAAGATGGTTGAGAATTAGAAAAAACCCTATTAAACAAAACTTTTAGATAATTGCATGATCTTTACCTTATTCTCAGAAAATTGTCCTCTGCAACGCACCGTTTTGGATATAACAACCCAAAAAACGGGGTCTTTGCGCTCCCATCTAGCTCATCCCCTAGAAATCAGAACTTTGTATTTGTGCACCCCCTAGGCATCCTTAACAAGTTTCTGAAGGAACCGCTTTTCTGTCAGTTCACGCATTCTACAATTCACTCCTTGAATAGACTAATAAGGTATATTTATATAGACGGATATATCTGGAGACTACCATTGTAGAGTGGAACCTTCTTGGAATCGGTGTGATTCTAGCTGGTAGTGTGGCAATAGTGACACACCGGTAAAGCTATGGTTTGAAATTGTAGAAGTGCAATTAAATGATATATTCCCTAATCTTTAATTTGTATCCAAGGAACCTTTAATAGAATGTTTCATGAAATCATACCGATATTACCTAACTCAGTTGCCTTATTGATCGTTTGTTCGTTTGGTCCTGACTTTTATTTTGCTTTAAATGCATCAAACATACAATGTTTTGGATAGATAATATCTTCTCTTTCGAAATATTATCCGTATAACAGATGCAGAACTTCCTTAAAACTATGACTTCTACTGGAATGACTTTATTCATATTACATTGTTTTGATAATACAATGAATACAAAATGTGTTCGAAAATGTTGAACGAAAAAAATATCTATACTTATTAAAATATTAATAGCAATAAATTGCAGTTGAAGTATCTTGGTTTTTTCAGTGTTTTGGAACAAAGAATGCTTCAAAATAGTTCGATACATAGTTCGAAAAGTATTTCTAGAAATAGTTAGGCAACAAATTTAGCCTATTATCCCGTAACTATGTTAGTATATACATGGTATGTAGTACCGGCTTGCTTTTCGCTAAAAATCGAAGAACAATGATAAAGGGTTGTCTTTTTAATCCTCACAAGTAAAAACATTACATAGGTACTACCCCGTTGTGAGTTCTCACAAAAAAATCCAACAACCGTTTCCAATCCACGACCATAAACCACTTCAAAAAAAAACAATGCACTGTGTACTTCTATTTTTTTTTTCGTTTGCTTATCCCAATCCTTAACTCTTTTTAATTTTTGCTATCCTTGCAGGAAATATATCATAAACCTTTCCACAAAGACATCTACAAACAAGCTCACTCACCTTGTTTTCTTCTTTTTAATTCCGCTCGGGTCACCTTTCTTCTTGTCAGCCTTTTTGTTCGCTCCGCCAGTTCCACTGGATCCAACACCACCAACTCCTCCTGGTGTATTTCCACAACCACCAACAGTGCCGTTATCGTTCACTGATGATGAATAGCTGCCGCCAACGCCCGTTCCTGTTGCTGTCGTCGCCGTCGTTGTCGTCGAAGATCCACTATTTTCATTCTTTTTTTTACTACCCATGACTCCGTTCAAGTTAGAGACTATTGTCGCACCAGGATTCCCATCCATGCTAGATATTGTTGGAGTCGATGGCCCTCCTTGGGGTGAGCCCATGGTTGATATAGATTGAACTTGAATCGTTTGACTTTGGTTTCCTGGGTCAGCAGTGAACATTTGCATATGATGATCATACTCCGTCTTAGAGTGCGGCGACGGACTGGAGTAGTCCATTTCGCCATTGTTATGATGGTATTCCATAGACTTGCCATAGTCACGAACAATCAGACCATTTGAACTACTTCCACCTGGCGGTGAGTACTGATCCAGTTTGGTTGTTATATATTCATATTTGGGCGTTGGTGAATAGCACCCCAATTTATTAACCGTCACGTAGTCCATCTTTTGATTATAATCCATGGACTTGTATGGATCCATTTTTGGAGACCCACCTGGAAGGAGTGTATTACAATCGGGTAGGCGAGTGCACATTTCCACAACTCCTGGTGATGAATGTTGCACAACTGACGGCATTCCAAGCATAACGTGAATACTGTGACCTGACTGGGGCTGCAGTGGTTTCGCCCCAAGAGGGCTCAACGGCCTTGAGAAATCTGCAAAAATTTGATCATCGAAAGGTGTGTGTTCCATTGTTGGATCAATCTTGCCTTTATTTTATTTTTGAAATCACAACCTGAATATGTTGAAGTTATTGCTTAAATACCCAGCTTTACACTGGTGAATTATTTTGAGGCCAGAATTGCTTAAAAAATAACAATGATTGGACTGACAGACAAAATAAACTGTGAATGTTCAGTAAATAAATGCTCTAGATTTCGATTGGCCTCAATATTTACAGATCTGTCAATTAAATCAAGGATTCCCTGGAATTTGGACTTGTTATTGAAGGTCGTTGTATGTATATCCTTTTGCTGTCACAAAGTTGCTATTTTTCTGAACAAGTCGGGCTTTTAATATTCACAATAGAGAAAAAATTGATTTGGAGTATTGTTAAGGAAATTGATTATTTTAAAGGGCGTTTGCATTTCAATAGTTATTATAAAAACCACTATCAACTTTTCTGTTTCAAATCCAAGGGATTCACTTTAGTTAACAAAAAAAATCTTTTCAACGGTTATTCACACTTGAATGTCAAAATTCAGTTGAGATTGCAACAGTTTGCTTTTTAATTGTTTCGTGATTTGTTCACAATTAATTTAATTTAAGCACAAAAAGGACTTTTATTGGATATCGATACTCGTCGTTGGAATAAATGATTACTTAACACAAACAACAGTTAATGTCAGAATGGGACGGAGAATGGAGTCAAAGTCAATTAATTGTAAATCACGTAAGTATGTATATGGTGTAAAATATGTATGATTCGATTTGGACATTCCTCTCCACGACAACGACCAAAATTAAATTGTAGTAAATTAATTAATAGTAATTACTGCACAGAAACACAAACACATGTAGCCAACATATTATCGTTGTCACTTATTGCGCTACCATGAATAGTCCATCTCAACGGTATCGCAAATAGTACAAGTGCAGACGAATACTTTCGAGGATATACAAAAGCGAAAGTTGATTTTTTGTGTTTAAAATTATGCTTTTTATCTTTTTTTATTTTTTAATTAAAACAAATTAATGAAACTCAAACGTTTTTTTGTTCGGCTGTTGGAAAATAGATTTGCTATGAAGCAACTCCTATAGTGGTGAACATTTAGTCAGTAAGTTAGATTATTAGTTTTAAAAAGCGCACGAACAAAACTCACCGAGGTTATACCCATAGAAAGTCTGTACGATTAATTGAGCTCACAGACGACTATGATTGCCTTTTTATAGTCAATTTAGTTGCCAATTGATCGGGATGCCTGGTGGGCCAATCAGCTCATAGCAATGGCTGCCTGCCAGTGTATTGCTTATTCACCCAAACCAACATTTGAATGGGAACAAGAGAGACAACCAAGTCAAAGTCATCATCACAAGAGGTCCGAGATCCAAAAACTGTAGCATTCATGGGTGTGGCAGTAGGTAGCTTACGAAACCACCCCTGTTTTGTGACTGTGTTCTGATAAAGTATCTTAAAAATCCCAGATCGCCTGTTGAGTTCTTACAAAACGATAAACTTCAAAGTAACATAAGTTCACATAAGGGTCACGTGCGGTATGGTCTCCTTTGAGTATTGAGTGTCAAAGCCGAGGGATGATTTCTTGTTGGTCGACAAAGTTTTTTTCTGTTTGCCCGTATATGACGAGATGATGATTACCAACCTGATTTCCATAGCTTCTATCTATCTCCAATTGGAACTGCATTTCAATTTTCCTACCATTCCCATGGTATTGCAATATCCTTTATCGCGTGTCCTTTTGGCATTGTATGCTGGTACCATTGATATTTATTTGATATATCCGTAGTGATCTTGATGGGAATGGATATATGTAATCGTACCTCACAGTTTTAATGGATGCATTTATAAAACATTTGTGGGGTTATGAGGTTTGGCTTGCGTCCGTCAGTTAAAATTATATCGTGTGTGGGAAATTCTTTCGCGTGTTTTGTCAGCTACTTTAATGCCCACACATAGTTTTTTTTTTTTGTTAATGTAGATACTTGTGGATTGTATTTTTAATATGCATGAATATAAAGATTTTTCTTAAAATCTTAATTCATTTATAAAATGTACGAACAATAGGATATTTCGCTCATGGTGTTACAGTTCAAATATCAACTGGAGAAACAGTGACGAAAATTTCGTGGACAGTGTGCGTCCGATGGCTCACAACGAAGAACTGGCAATAAATGATTTGGTTCCAGTGCATCGTGGTTCAAATCAAAACGGACTTTGCCAATGATCAGGATTAATTAATTAATATCTAATTGAATTCAATAAAGATGAATGAAAAAGAAAGAAAGTAAATGTATATAAACAGAAGTGAGAGGACTTGATTAAAATTAAAAGTCGTGTTGTTATTTCATGATTGAAGAATCAGCTGATGTATTTATTAAGAACTGAATTGGCTTGTTGCTTCGCTCCTTATAGGTAATGTATGTATGTGGATTTCGTGATACTCGTATGTATATTTTAGCAACTTTGAAGTAAAATCTTACACTTTCTGGTTAAATATTAAATACAAATATGAGGATGGATATATTTTTGAACATATTTTCCTGGGGCTGGATCTTTGTCTCCTAACTTCGAAAAAAAAGAATTCGAAATAGCCCTGGCTTAGAGTCGTTCAAAAAGTCGATTGAGTTCAAATAGACTTACATATGAGTGTTGTTAGTAGAAACTAGCAACGAATAGAACTTAAGATGGAACAATTGACAAATAAGTGTGTTGTCTTCCATGTTTTATATTCTAGTTCAATGTTTAAGTCTTTAGTTTTTGTTGTGTTTATTGAAGTTGTCGTTTTTTGTGATTGGCATTGCGTTATCCGTTGAATTCTCTTATCAGCTTCAAACGATTTTTTAAAACCAAAGGTATAACGTTACCAATGCACGTTCAAAGTGTTCACCATATCTTCAGTGTTGAGTGATCGCTTCCAAAAGCATTGTAGACGCAATTCCTTTAGTACAGGGCAAACACCTAAGAAATGAGGAAATGTTTCATCTTCTCTGAGGTTACACATCGTACATAGAGTGTTCCGGTCAGTTACAGAAAAGGTTCCATTTAAAACTAAGAGCCCACCCCTTGCTTGAAAAAACCAACTTAATTTGAAAGGTTTTTCCCTTCCTCGCTAAATTCCTATCGCTCGCGCTGTGACTTATCATTAAAAGGGCTATAACAAACCCCTTAAGCGCGTGTGCATTATCAAAAAAAAAAGTGATCTCCTCGTCGTATTAAAGTATGTTTTAGAAATTTGTCTGTCTTCTAAGTTGACGTAGCCAAGTAAACGTGGTAATCGATGTTGACCATACGAAACTAACACCTTCTTAATACAGCTCGTACATATGTCATTGTGTATTGTGATTTATTTTGCATTCTAAAGTTAGCATATCGTCGCCTGAGAATTGTTTTGTTCCATACGCCACTTTTGTCGTTTTTGAGTTGTAAACGGAATCTATGGTAATTTTGCATGCTCTTTTTGAATCTGAATCCAACCCCGAGATATCGAACATCAACTTTGTCCCATATCCATCAAAATTAGCAGTTTGTAGAACTGTTTTGTGCCATAAACCATTCTTTGGCGTTTGGAAAACATTTTTCATATAATTTTTCGCAATTTGTTTGTGAGAATTGTTTTGTTCCACGTACACTTGTACTTGTACACTAAACAAGACCCCTATCACCCCAGTCCTGCTGTATGGGGCAGAATCGTGGACACTGACACAATCGGATGAATACAGGCTGGGGTGCTTTGAGAGAAAGATTCTTCGGGTGATATTCGGGCCTGTATGTATCAATGGAGTATGGAGGAGAAGATTCAATGACGAACTGTACGGGCTATACAGCGACATTGACTTGGTTAAGAAGCTGAAAATTCAGTGGCTTAGATGGCTGAGTCATGTGGAGCGTATGGACGAAAACGCTCCTGCCCAACGAGTCTTCAATTCCAACCCGGAGGGCCGACGCAGTTCTGGAAGACCCCATTGTTGCGGTAAATTTTACCACAACAAGTTTTGCCAACCCATTTCCTCTAATAACTTTTGTTTTCTAATCCCTTCCTGTTGCGGCTCCAAAATACTCTAAAGAGTGCAGTAGAAACCTGGTCCATCAGCCAGAGGACTGCTCTTTAAGTATTTTGGAAAAGTAACCAATCTAGGTTCCGTCAGAGGCGTTGGACAGGAGGTCCACCTTATTTTACGAAAGGCGGAAGAGCCACTAAATCTTCGAGTTGTCGACAGAAGGTCGAAAGAGCCGAAAGGCATGAAGATGACTCATGTCCAACGATGTGTGAACTATAATCACACCAACATAAATGTAGTATGGCCGAGTGCCCACCATAAAGTGTCGGACATCAAAGAAAAATCACAATGATGTGTTTTTCCTTTTTTTATAGTTTCTGCACGAAGGTCTACAAAATTAAGATTTTTCCCATTTATAAATTCAACCATTTTAGTTGGAAAATGGTTTAGTTCTTTCCAGCAAGAATATTCTCCTCAAAATAATTAATTTGGGCCGTTTTGGGCTGGGGACTTTGCGCGTTGTGTCGTAGTTTTTCACTTGCCTTTTTTAAAATAAAATATAATTGACATGATACGGCTGAACACGTCCACTGAGCCTACGAGGATCGCATCCTCAACGCATAGGATCGCGTGCAATGGTTGTATCACCGCTCTCAGTCGCACGTCTCTGCATAGATGGGCGAGATGCTGCTGCATGACTGAGACAAGAACACCACCACGCAAAAGATCCGAAGAGGATGGCTTTATGGTCGGGGCGAAGTGGACAAGCGAAGCCTCCTTTTTGATGGAGATTCAATTTTGGATTGGATAAAAAAAGAGGAGAAATTTTTGAGAAAGAAAAAGGAAAGTGAAAAATCTATCGTGGTTTTAAACGAAATTTTAAAATAAAACTAAGAACATAAAGAGGAAATTCGATTGAGGAAATCGAGATTTTAAAATTAGAAGAGCCTTGAGGAGAATATCTTTGCTGGAAAATTTTTGAGAAAAGCTAAGTATTTCTGTGTCTGGTGGTGTCCAGAAATTTTAGCTTGTTAATTGTTTGTTTAATTGGTTTTTAATTCGTTCTGTTTGTGACCCTATGTGGGGCAAACAAATTTATATAAAGTAGACCTTCGCTGAATATTCGTTTTCCTCCCAAGATTGTGGGACTCGTGACCTTGTTTTATTCTTACCTTCAATTACCATTGTGATCTTCCTTTGTGTCACCGTGACACAAAACAGTGTTTGCTTTTCTTTATTTGCTTAAATCTATTCCTTATTTCGAGAATAAGCCTTCTGCTTACCTCGAAATATCATTGTTCTATTTTTCTTTTTGTTGAAAAGACTCTGGGTTTTCGTCCAGGCCTTCTGCCAAGGTTTCCCAGACCATTCCCTTTACAATAAATAAAAGATTCCAACTTCCCATTGGGAATCATAATCCTTACGTTTTATTCTTTAAAATTGAAGACACTTTTCAGCTTCCATTTGGTAAGGCAAACTACCACACAAGTTTCCTGGCGCCCACTTTCATATATAGGTACACTACTGTACATATATATATAAACCTACCCACCTTTCATTACACAATTCGTATTTTATTAATCGAGCGCGATTAATAAACATATTGTTCTTATCGAACCCACTCCCAGCTGAGCTAACGGGAGACAGCACTGCATTTGCTGTCTGGCTAGGGATTATTTTTTTTTTGTGTATCTCTTTTTTTTATCAAACACACCGGGCGACGTTTGACGTTTCAATTGTTACTTCCAAAGTCGTTGCACATCGTATCTGTGCATTTGTTTATTTTTTTTTCTTTAATAAAATATATTCGCGTTTTAGTTTTGGATTCGGGTAATCCAAGTAGTTTTAATTAGTTTAAATAATAGTTTAAATCAATTCGCGATCGGTTGTTTGGTTTCGGTTTTGTTTTGTTTGTTCTAGTTGAAAATATATTCCTAGCAATTGGCGCTCCAATCAGTGGGGCTTGTTTCGAATTTCCTTGGAGCTGTGTTATTGTCGTGTGTTAGATACATAAAGTGTTTAGGGAAGTGTTTTTATTGTATTTCATTAATTAAAAATAAAAATATTTACTTGGTGTTTTCTTAGTCATTGTCTAGGTAAAAAGTGAGATTCAGCGGGTGACCAATCTTCATCAGCAACCTTGATCGACCATCGAGTGGATTCGAAAAAACTTGCCTGTGAAACATTTTTGCCAGTTCAAGGCAAATAATTAGTGAGTTTTTTTTGTTTTTGTTCTCTTTTTATTTCTTGATTTTTGCCGTAGTGTGTTTATTGTTCGATTTTTCTTTTTTTGTAAAAAACAATTAATTGGAACAAAAAAAGAAAATCGTAAGTATAGTTTGTTTATCCATCCATTTTGAGTTGAGAGTAGCGTCGTCGCACTCTAACTCATAGCTTTAATTTTTTTGTTGTGTTTATTTTTTGACGTTTGGTCAAAATAATTTTATTCATTTTCAGGGTTGCCCCTTTAATTTTTTATAGTATTTAGGTAAAACACTTTGACCATTTTTTTTTCAGTGAAATATTTTTTTTTGCTTTTATTTTTTTTGTGTACATTTTAAATTTTTATTTAATTAGCGATTTTATTTTTTGTATTATTTTTGGAAAAGGTGTTTTTTTTTTAAAGTGAGAATTTAGAGTTGTTTTTGGGAATAATTTTGTTTTTATTTTTTTTTTGGTTTTTGGTTTTGAGTTTTGTTTTTTATTGTTTTTGTTTTGAAAAATGGATGTTAGTCAGATTAATAGACTGACTCAGGACGAGATTTCGTATGAAATAGAGAGTAGGGGTTTGACTATAGGGACGGTGGAGGAGATGCGCAAGACGCTTAGGGCCGCTCTGAAATTGCAGCGTAGGGCCTCTTTTGTAGCTCCGGCCTACCCATTCACTTTTGATGTGGATCAGGTGGCCGTCGAGAAGAAGTTATTAGAAATTTCAAAACTTTTAGAAAATCCTCCGAAGTCGGAAACTTCGAAGGAGTATCTTAAAATTTTAACGAAGATTGAGTGGGGGTTACGTAGGATGGATAGGTCGGTCCCTGAGAATGATTTGCAGGAGAAGTGTAGGTTAGGGTTGAAGAATAAATTAATAATGGCTTTGGCTGACCTAGATGGGGATGAAGACGAAGATGAGGAAGAAGAAGAAGAGAAAGAGGAAGAAGAGGTAGAAGAGGTAGAAGTAGTAGATAGACAGGGACCGAAATCGAAAAAGAGTTCAGTGGGAAAGGAACTTGATAGTGAAAGTGAACCTCGGAGAAGTAAGTCGGTGAACACTTCTGCCAGTGCATCGACAGTTATAGGAGAGGCAGACAATAGGAGTGAGGATAGAGGGGGGCAAGTAGTGAATGTAGTGAGTACAGAAAAGTTTCAGAACTTGGCAAAGTGGGATGTGAAGTTCACTGGAGAGCGCTGTGGTGCCTCAGTGAACTCATTCTTAGAAAGAGTTGAGGAGTTGAGACAGGCTAGGGGGGTCTCTGAAAATCAACTGTTTAAGGCAGCGGTGGAGCTTTTCGTAGGAAAAGCTTTAATTTGGTTTAGGGCGATTAGGATTTCGGTTGGTTCGTGGCAAGAACTTGTCAGGGAGTTGAAACTTGAATTCTTGCCACCGAACTATGATGATCAGCTTCTCGATGAGATTAGGCGTCGTACACAAGGCAAAGATGAATTCATCGGAGTCTATGTGGCGACAATGCAGAATTTGTTTAGTAGGTTAACCGATCAAATCTCAGAGGGTAGGAAGCTGTCAATGATTCAAAGGAACTTGACACCTTTCTACCAAACTCAACTTGGTTTGGCTAAGCCAAGTTGCGTTTCGGATTTGGTTGCATTAGGTAGGAATTTAGAAGCGGTTAGGGCGAATTTGGAAGCGTATGTTCCACCACCTAGTGTTAGGAATAATAGGACTTTGCTAGAGCCGGATCTAGCATATGTAGGTTTTGATTATTCTGAGGTTTTGGTTGTTTCGGACAACAACCCAACTTCTAATCAGGCCCAAACTTCAAACCAACCCCGACCTTTGTCTAGTATTAGGTGTTTTAATTGCAATGGATCAGGCCATTATGCAAATAGGTGTTCTGCTCCTAGGCGTTGTTTTGGTTGTGGCGCTGCAGGCGTCTCTAGACAGAATTGTTGTAAGTGTTCGGGAAATGGGCAACGGACTCCTGCGCCAGTAGGGCGGGAAGTCCGAAGACGTTGACAGGGTTGCCTGCTGGTAACCAGTCGGCGGATTTAATTCATTTAGGGTTTACTCTCGAGGCAAACGGTAATGATAGGAGACCATTTTTGAGTGTTAGTGTTTATGGTTCTAAATTTTTAGGTTTATTAGATTCAGGTGCTTCTAGAACCATAATAGGTAGGGATGCCTGGTTAATGATAGGAAATTTAGGGCTTTCTTTGAAAAAAGACTCTGTTCACTGCGTGTGTTTGGCAGATGGAACAAGAGTTGAAGTTTTAGGAGTGATCTCTCTTCCAATCATAGTTGAGAATAGGGCAGTTTTAGTTGACTGTTTGGTCATCCCTTCTCTCCCACATACGGTGATTCTTGGCGCAGATTTTTGGGCGCTGTCGGGTGTTGTCCCGGATTTAAGATCACGGATGTGGACTTTTTCGAAGCAGGACAGTCCTGTTTCGATTTGTTCTATTACAGAACGATCAGAGTTGAGTGTTAGGGAAATTAAAACATTAGAAGAGTTTATAGGAGAATCTTTTAGGAAAATGCCTGAAGGCTTAGGGTGTACAACGTTAGTTCACCACAAGATTAGGACGTCGGCGGAACCGATAAAACAACGGTATTATCCGGTTTCCTCGGCAATGCAGGAACATATTGATAGGGAATTAAATGAGATGTTAGAGGCAGGAGTTATTGAGAGATCGACAAGTGCTTGGTCGTCTCCAATACTTTTAGTTAAAAAGAAAGACGGCTCCTATAGATTCTGTGTGGATTATAGGAAGCTGAATAAGAATACTGATAGGGATGCTTATCCACTTCCGTATATTAATTCAATTTTAGATAGGCTTCGGGGTGCTAAGTTCTTGTCTTCGTTAGATATAAAGTCAGCGTATTGGCAGATACCTATGGAGGAAGAATCTAAGCCCTTTACTGCTTTTACGGTACCTGGGAGGGGTCTGTTTCAGTTTAGGAGAATGCCTTTTGGTCTGCATAACTCACCGGCGACTTGGCAGAGTTTTATCGACACAGTTTTGGGTGCCGACCTGGAGCCATTCGTTTTCGTCTATTTAGACGACATCATCATCATTTCAGAAACTTTCGAGAAACATCTTGAAATTCTGAATGAGGTGATGAAAAGGTTGAGTGAGGCAGGATTAAAAGTGAGTAGGGAAAAATGCAACTTCTGCATGCCCTCTCTAAAATTTTTAGGTTATATAGTGGATCGAAATGGGTTACATGTAGATCCAGAAAAAGTGGAAAGCATGGTTAGGATTCCAGCACCGAAAAATATTAAAGAAGTTAGGAGTTTTATAGGGACAGTTTCGTGGTACCGTCGTTTTGTACCAAATTTTGCAGAATTGCTTAGGCCCTTGTCAGATTTGCTGAAAAAGAATAAAAAGTTCTTTTGGAGTCAGGAATGTGAGGATAGTTTTAGAAAGGCAAAGGAGTGTTTGGTGACAGCACCTATACTCACTTGCCCAGATTTCAAGCGACCATTTGTCGTTCAAACAGACGCGTCAGATTACGGTATCGGTGCGGTTCTTTCACAGAACTTTGATGAGGGAGAAAAGGTTGTCTGTTACCTTAGTAGGTCGTTAAATCGTAACGAAAGAAACTATAGCACAACAGAGAAAGAATGCTTGGCTGTACTTTGGGCTATTGAGAAGTTGCGCCCGTATATCGAAGGTGTTCGGTGTACGGTTGTGACGGATCACTATTCCTTGGTATGGTTAAGCAATCTTAAAGATCCACAGGGTAGGTTGGCTCGTTGGGCCATTAGGTTACAGCAGTTTGACTTTGAGATCATTAATCGCAAGGGCAAAGAGCATGTAGTTCCGGATATGCTTTCTCGAGGAGTGCCACAGTTGGGTGGTATCTCAGATGAGGATTTAGACCCTTGGGTGACAAAAATGATTTCTTCAGTCAACACAAATCCGCTTAGGTTTCCAGCTTGGAGGGTTGAACAAGGGAAGTTGTTCAAACTGGTGAAGCCAAATCATGTCGTAGTACATGAGACGAATCAGGAGTGGAAGAGAGTGATAGGTAAAAAGGAAAGATTAGGTATTTTGCAGGAGAACCATGATAGTCCGTTAGCAGGACACATGGGTGTTAGGAAAACTTTCGCCAGAGTAATGGCAACATTTTACTGGCAAAAAATGAGGGCCGATATAACCAGGTATGTTAGGAACTGTAAAGTTTGCCAACAGGTAAAGCCGGTGAATGATAAGCCAGCTGGTTTGATGACGGAGAGGGTAGGAATCAAATCACCATGGGAGATGATTTGTATAGATCTGGTAGGTCCACTTCCTAAGTCGAGTAGGGGTTTTACATACATTTTGACGGTAGTGGATTACTTTTCAAAGTTTCCACCACTCTTTTCGTTGAGGTCGGCTACGGCCAAATCAATTTGTAGGGAGTTAGAAGACAACGTCTTCCTTTTATTTGGCATTCCCAAGATGATCGTATGTGACAAAGGTCCTCAGTTCCGTTCCAAGGAACTGAAAACGCTTTGCCAAGCGTACGCGTCACAATTGAAATTTACAGCCCATTATCATCCGCAGGCGAATCCTGCGGAGAGAATAAACCAAATCATTAAGACGACGTTGAGGGCTTACGTCGCTGAAAACCACAGAGTGTTTGATTCACAGCTGCAGAAGGTGGCGTGCGCGATTCGCACGTCACAACATGAGGTTTTAGGAGTATCTCCTTATTATGCAAATTTTGGAAGGGATATGGTGACTTCTGGTCGAGAAGTTCCATTAGTAGAAGATAACTCTGAAACGGTTCAAGATCAGGTCGAAATCGAGAATCGTTTCAAAGAGCTTAGAGACGATTTTTTAAAAAAATTACAGGCAGCTTCTAAGAGATCTGCCCAAGCCTACAATCTTCGACGGCGTGATGTTCAATATCACCCTGGCGAACTTGTATGGCGTAAAAATTTCTCGTTGTCGGATGCCGCGAATTATTACGCCGCGAAATTAGCACCGAAGTTTGTCGGTCCGTTTATAATTAAAAAGCGTTTGGCACTTTGGACTTACTTGCTTGAAGATAGTAATTGTAAAGACCGCGGAGCTTGGCATGTCAAGGATTTGAAACCGTATACCGACGCATCCGATCTGTAAAGTAACGTAGCTTGGTTTTTTTTTTTTTGTAAAAAGTAGTAAAGTAACGTAGCTTGATTATTTTTTGTTTTTTGTTGTTTTTCTGCTCTTGAATTTTAATTTCATTTTACTTTGATTATTAGATTTTTGATTTTTGTTATTTATAATTAACATTTACTTTGTTTTAATTTTTTTTTTATGGAAAATTATACCTTTTTCTTTCCTGGGCATCTCTTTGAAAATGTATTACAATTTTAATGAATTGTGAGTACATTTCCTAAGACGTGAGGGTGGGATTTGTTGCGGCAAATTTTACCACAACAAGTTTTGACAACCCATTTCCTCTAATAACTTTTTTTTTTCTAATCCCTTCCTGTTGCGGCTCCAAAATACTCTAAAGAGTGCAGTAGAAACCTGGTCCATCAGCCAGAGGATTGCTCTTTAAGTATTTTGGAAAAGTAACCAATCTAGGTTCCGTCAGAGGTGTTGGACAGGAGGTCCACCTTATTTTACGAAAGGCGGAAGAGCCACTATATCTTCGAGTTGTCGACAGAAGGTCGAAAGAGCCGAAAGGCATGAAGATGACTCATGTCCAACGATGTGTGAACTAAAATCACACCAACATAAATGTAGTATGGCCGAGTGCCCACCATAAAGTGTCGGACATCAAAGAAAAATCACAATGATGTGTTTTTCCCTTTTTTATAGTTTCTGCACGAAGGTCTACAAAATTAAGATTTTTCCCATTTATAAATTCAACCATTTTAGTTGGAAAATAGTTTAGTTATTTCCAGCAAGAATATTCTCCTCAAAATAATTAATTTGGGCCGTTTTGGGCTGGGGACTTTGCGCGTTGTGTCGTAGTTTTTCACTTGCCTTTTTTAAAATAAAATATAATTGACATGATACGGCTGAACACGTCCACTGAGCCTAAGAGGATTGCATCCTCAACGCATAGGATCGCGTGCAATGGTTGTATCACCGCTCTCAGTCGCACGTCTCTGCATAGATGGGCGAGATGCTGCTGCATGACTGAGACAAGAACACCACCACGCAAAAGATCTGAAGAGGATGGCTTTATGATCGGGGCGAAGTGGACAAGCGAAGCCTCCTTTTTGATGGAGATTCAATTTTGGATTGGATAAAAAAAGAGGAGAAATTTTTGAGAAAGAAAAAGGAAAGTGAAAAATCTATCGTGGTTTTAAACGAAATTTTAAAATAAAACTAAGAACATAAAGAGGAAATTCGATTGAGGAAATCGAGATTTTAAAATTAGAAGAGCCTTGAGGAGAATATCTTTGCTGGAAAATTTTTGAGAAAAGCTAAGTATTTCTGTGTCTGGTGGTGTCCAGAAATTTTAGCTTGTTAATTGTTTGTTTAATTGGTTTTTAATTCGTTCTGTTTGTGACCCTATGTGGGGCAAACAAATTTATATAAAGTAGACCTTCGCTGAATATTCGTTTTCCTCCCAAGATTGTGGGACTCGTGACCTTGTTTTATTCTTACCTTCAATTACCATTGTGATCTTCCTTTGTGTCACCGTGACACAAAACAGTGTTTGCTTTTCTTTATTTGCTTAAATCTATTCCTTATTTCGAGAATAAGCCTTCTGCTTACCTCGAAATATCATTGTTCTATTTTTCTTTTTGTTGAAAAGACTCTGGGTTTTCGTCCAGGCCTTCTGCCAAGGTTTCCCAGACCATTCCCTTTACAATAAATAAAAGATTCCAACTTCCCATTGGGAATCATAATCCTTACGTTTTATTCTTTAAAATTGAAGACACTTTTCAGCTTAAATTTGGTAAGGCAAACTACCACAAAAGTTTCCTGGCGCCCACTTTCATATATAGGTACACTACTGTACATATATATATAAACCTACCCACCTTTCATTACACAATTCGTATTTTATTAATCGAGCGCGATTAATAAACATATTGTTCTTATCGAACCCACTCCCAGCTGAGCTAACGGTAGACAGCACTGCATTTGCTGTCTGGCTAGGGATTATTTTTTTTTTGTGTATCTCTTTTTTTTATCAAACACACCGGGCGACGTTTGACGTTTCAATTGTTACTTCCAAAGTCGTTGCACATCGTATCTGTGCATTTGTTTATTTTTTTTCTTTAATAAAATATATTCGCGTTTTAGTTTTGGATTCGGGTAATCCAAGTACTTCAATAATTATAGATTATAGTTTAAATAAATTAATTCGCGGTCGGTGTGTGTTCGGTTTTTGTTTATTAGTAAAAAATATTCCTAGCACCATCTAAGGTGGCGCGATCAAGTGGTAAACGACCTCAACCAACTTGGTTGGCCTCCTGGAGGCCACTGGCTAGGGACCGGCCTAGCTGGCGAGGATTGTTGGTTGAGGCCGTGGTCCACAATGGACTGCCTGCGCCACCTTAAGTAAGTTAGTACACTTGTGTTAAAGAAAAGCTATATATGTGGGGCACTGATCGCAAGCAAAATTTTAGTATTGGTTTGTTCCAACTCCATTACAATTTATATTCGTTATTATGAAATTTTTTTGTGTTCCACGTGAAGGTATGGAAATGAAATAAAATGCACGACTGGGTCGCACGTACTTGCTCTGTGGGTGCGATAGTACGATGAAAACAAACTTCGATCAATAAGAACAACTAATTTTTGAAAAATTTGGTAAAACCTAAAAAATGTTTTGTCTGAAACTGGAAAAATCGATAAACGGGAGCTAACGTTAGGTTAGGTTAGGTTAAGGTGGCTGTCAGTCAACGACTGACACACTTAGACCAGATACTAGGTCCATTGTGATACCACATAATAGTAAGGCACTACCTTACTTATTTTAAAACCATTTGGTACTTTTAATAAAGCGATGGAGACAGTGTATGTCTGTTTGAGTTAGATCATTGATATCGTTGAAGAAGAATTCTCCCAAATGTAATTTTCGTCTTTGTGAGAGAGCAGGGCATGAACAAAGAAGATGAGTTATAGTCTCTTCTTCTTCTTCGTCCATGCAACTTCTGCAGAAGTCGTTCGAGAAGACACCGAGTCTAATAGCATGTCTGCCTATAAGACAGTGTCCAGTTATGACACCGATTAAGGAGCTAAGATGAGATCTACCAAGAGACAACAAACATTTGGAACGTTTTGGATCTAGTTTTGGCCAGATCTGTTTTGTCGCCTGACAGGTGGTCAAATTTGACGACCTTAGATTTTTTTCGTTCATGGTATCGTGTTTTAGCATGAGTTTACATGTAGCGATAGGTATACCAGTATTCCTCCTGTTGGGTGAAAGTGGTGCAGTAGTTCCATTTCTGGCGAGTTCATCGGCCATGCAGTTTCCTGGAATATCTCTATGTCCCGGCACCCAAAAAAGGTGAATGTTAAACTGTTCTGCCATCTCCACGAGAGATGACGACAGTTGCGGACTGTTGCTGAGTTCGTGGAAACCGCCTCGAATTATTTAAGGGCTGCTTGGCTGTCTGAGAAGATGCGGATATTCGACGTGGATATCACGTTTTCCTTGAGCCAGGATAGAACCTCTTTTATCGCCAGAATTTCCGCTTGGAACACGCTACGTGTTCTCTCGGAAAGAGAGACTTAGATCTAGTCCTTCTGAGTACACACCGCCCCCAACCCCCTCTTCGGTTTTTGAACCGTCCGTGTAGAAATGAATCGAATCATCTCTCGAAAAATGTCCTTCGTCCCAATCAGACCGTGATGGAATAGAGACTTGGAAATTGTTTTTAAAAACCAGTTGAGGTATGATGTAGTCGGTGTACCTTGGAATTTTTCTGAATGAGTTCAGAATAGTAATGTGTCCAATTGAGTTATTGGTCCATTGAGAGGTGGCTCTGAGACGGATCGCTGTACTCGCGGCCATTTGTTTACTTAAAATGTCGAGGGATGTAAGATTAAGAAGAATGTCTAAGGCAGCTAAAGGTGTTGTACGCAGAGCTCCAGTGACGCATAAACACGCTGATCTTTGGACTTTGCTAAGGTGGTCCCGGTAGGACACTTTATCTAAAGCAGTCCACCATACTGTTATCCCATAAGTGAGTATCGGTCTTATGACCGCTGTATATAGCCAGTGGGTAATATGTGGGGATAAACCCCCTATTGGTTTTTTGCAAGAGAAGAGAGCCACCGTGGCCTTTTTCCTCTCTCCTGAATGTTGCGTTTCCAAGTGAGCTTCTTATCCAGAACGAGGCCTAGATATTTAATTTCATTTGAGAAAATTAGTGGAGTTCCGTTGATATACGGAGCATTTAATTGTAGAATTTTATATTTTCTTGTGAAGAGGACCAGTTCAGTTTTGTGAGGGCTTACCCCTAACCCACATTTTCCTGTCCATTTAAGAAGCATGTTAAGAGCTATTTGCATTAGCTCAATAAGAATTTGAGCATGTTTTCCCGATACCGCAATGGCGACGTCATCAGCGTATGCAATCACTTTGAACCCCTCTGCTTCCAGGCCAACTAGAAGTTCATTGACAACAAAGTTCCATAGAAGAGGGGATAGGACTCCACCCTGTGGTGTACCTCTGCTGACTGATCTTCTAAGGGAGACGTCTCCAAGTGTTGAGTTGATTAGCCTACTTTTAAGCATAAGATTTATTAGCTCGCTCAAAGAGCTGTCTACTTTGAGATTGTCTAGTGCCGTTGTGATTGCCTGATTGCTGACGTTGTTGAAAGCACCTTCGATATCTAGGAATGCTACCAGAGTATACTCTTTGTGATGTAGGGAATATTCGATAGCGCTTACTAAGGTATGTAAGGCAGTATCTACCGATTTTCCTTTGCAGTAAGCGTGCTGTGATGTAGACACAAGAGTTGGGTCTATGGCATTTCGCAAATGGATATCAATCAGACGTTCTAACGTTTTAAGAAGGAATGATGATAGACTTATAGGTCTGAGGTCTTTTGGATACACTTGGGAACATTTTCCCGCTTTGGTAATGAACACAACTTTAACTTCCCTCCATAATGATGGGATGTATTTTAACTCTAAACAACCGTTCAGCAATACTTCCAGGATAGGGATAATAATATCCGTAGACTGTTGAAGTTCTGCTGGTATTATACCGTCAGGTCCAGCAGATTTATATGGATTGAAGCTGTTGATGGCCCATTTTAGTTTTTCCCTAGTGATCAGACCGAGTTTACTTGCATTGTTATGGGTTAATCCCGTTGGATTAGGATCAAAATTACTAATGTTCAGGGTGCTACCTGGGAAATGAGTGTCAAGTAGCAAGTTTAGGGATTCATCGCATGTATTGGTCCATGAGCCGTCTGCTTTTTTTAAGAAGCTAGGCATTGTGGGATTAGTTAAGAGGATTTTCCTTAATCTAGAGGCCTCTGAGGTATCCTTTTTTTTGCCACAGAAGTTCCTCCAGGAGGCTCTTTTACTTTTTCTCAGCTCTTTTTTATATAATTTCAGCGATTCTTTGTAGGAATCCCAGTCTGAGATTTCTTTGGAGTATTAAGCTCGGTTGAAGGACTTTCTACAAGTTTTCCTGAGCGGTTCAAGACCCGAATTCCACCAATGTGGCTTCCGTTTTCCTCTTATACGAGTATAAGGGCAGGAGGCTGACATTGATTTGTTAAGGGCTGCTGTTAGATCATTGACTTTTTTGTCAAGTTCGTTTATATTAGAAGAGAAAGTTTGATTAAACTTTTTAGAGTTTCCCTGTACTTTTGCCAATCAGTCTTTCGATAATAACGGAAGGCTGGTTGTTTATTAGTGTCATCAATAAGTTCGAATTGAATGTATCTATGATCAGAGAATGAGTGCTCTGCAGACACCTTCCAATTCGTGATCCTATGATGAATCGAATCGGAGACAAGAGTTATGTCCAAGACCTCTTGTCTGTTTCTGGTTATGAACGTGGGTTCATTCCCAATGTTGGTTACGATTAGGTTAGTACTAAGAATATAATCAAAAAGAGACTCACCTCTATCATTTATGTTAGTACTCCCCCAAACTGTATGGTGTGCGTTGGCGTCACATCCAATTAGGAGGCATATGTTTAGCCGCTCTGTTTCCTCTATAATTTTCCTCAACAAGTCGCTGGGGAGGGGGCTGAGATGGTCGTGGCCAAGGTATGCTGAGGTAAGCCAGTATAAGCCTTTGTGTGTTAGCAATCTGACTGTTGTAACGTCTTGATCGCTATAATCAGGGAGTAAAAATACATTCATATTACTTCTCATTAAAATGCAGGCTCGTGGATCACCTTTGTCCAATGCATGCAGCAAGTAGTACCCAGGGGTCCTGAGTCCATGAACAATAGATTTGACAATCCATGGTTCCTGGATCAGGACAATATCTTCCCCATTAGTTTTGAGACGGAGAAGAAGTGAGGCCGAAGCCAGTTTAGAGTGTTGGAGGTTAATCTGTAGTAGCTGAACTATCTTGGTTACAGTTTTCTAGATCACCTCCTCTCACGGTGCTATTGAGGTCGTCCTCTGAGTTTGACCCTAAGGATGACCATAAAAGATAATCTTCATTAGTGTAATCTTCAGTCTCCATGTCGGAGAATCTGTCGACAGTGTGAGCATCCAAGTCGGATGCGGTATTTGGTTTGGAGGAGGGCATACCTATAGAAGGAGTGCTAGGTGCATCTATTTCCATTGCTGGAAGGTTAATGACGCCAGCAGGTTCCTTCACTGCGGGTATGACCTCCGCTGCTGGGAGTTCTAGTCTTGCACTTTCTTCATCTTTCCTATATACTTTCAGCGTGATGGTAGACCATCCAAACTTAATCACACCTTTGGTCGCCGCTAGTGGCGCCAGTGAGTCCCTATTGATGACTATGATCTATATGGACCATCCGGATCCTCCAGCTTGGCGACTTTCCAGTCATAAGGAGGCAAGGATGGGTTACCATATTGCAGCATTCTAAGGATGATTTCTTTGTCGGAGAGTTCAGCTGGTAATCTGGTTCGAGCCCTAGGTATGCAGGGAATGTCTTCTCTTGCCACAACCTCGAGCTTAGCACTAGGCCAGAGTCCCTCCATCCTGCTAATTGCAAGCTTATATAGATCGCACGACCTCCCACCATCGAAGGCGACGAGCTTGACGCGCCCTTGGTACCATCCGGCATCCTCAAAAATGGCAGGTTCACCTGGATTTTCCATCATGAGGGTCCAGTAGGAAGCTTGAAGCTTGTTCAAGACCGTCGTCCACCGACCGAAGGAGATCATACCATCTACATTACTCCTATCAATCACCGCTAAAATGGTTTTATCCTTTACTACGTCACTAAAGGACAGATCTTTCGTGATATTGGAAAGAGTGTTGGAGTTGGCCTTTGGTCTTTTGGGTTCCGGATCGGTTCCCTCAAGGGATCGCTGGCGCTTGGACGTAGAGTCTCCGCACTTTAGAATATTTCTCGCCCACACGAGTTTGGCAGATTGTTTCGAGTCAAGATCTGACACCGGTAAGTCACCTAGTCCAACTGGATCAACCAATAATAAAACTAGTAAACTTGGTCTGATCACTAGGGAAAAACTAAAATGGGCCATCAACAGCTTCAATCCATATAAATCTGCTGGACCTGACGGTATAATACCAGCAGAACTTCAACAGTCTATGGATATTATTATCCCTATCCTGGAAGTAGTACTGAACGGATGTTTAGAGTTGAAATACATTCCATCATTATGGAGGGAAGTAAAAGTTGTGTTTATTCCCAAAGCGGGAAAATGTTCCCAAGTGTACCCAAAAGACCTCAGACCTATAAGTCTATCATCATTCCTTCTTAAAACTTTAGAACGTCTGATTGATATCCATTTGCGAAATGCCATAGACACAACTCTAGTGTCTACAGCACAACACGCTTACTGCAAGGGAAAATCGGTAGACACTGCCTTGCATACCTTAGTAAGCGCTATCGAATATTCCCTACATCACAAAGAGTATACTCTGGTAGCTATCCTTGATATCGAGGGTGCTTTCAACAACGTCAGCAACCAGGCAATCACAACGGCATTAGACAATCTTAAAGTAGACAGATCTCTGATTGAGCTTATAAATCTTATGCTTAAGAGTAGGCTTATCTACTCAACCCTAGGAGATGTCTCCCTAAGAAGATCAGTCAGCAGAGGTACACCACAAGGTGGAGTCCTATCCCCTCTTCTATGGAACTAAGTTGTCAATGAACTTCTAGCTGACCTGGAAGCAGATGGATTCAAAGTGATTGCATACGCTGATGACGTCGCCATTGCGATATCAGGAAAACATGCTCAAATTCTTATTGAGCTAATGCAAACAGCTCTTAACAAGCTTCTTAAATGGACTGGTAAATGTGGGCTAGGAGTAAACCCTCACAAAACTGAACTGGTCCTCTTCACAAGGAAACATAAAATTCCACACCTAAATGCTCCGTCTATCAATGGAACTCGACTAACTTTCTCAAATGAAGCTAAATATCTAGGCCTCGTTCTAGATAAGAAGCTCACATGGAAACCCAACATTCAGGAAAGAGTAAAAAAGGCCACGGTGGCTCTCTTTTCTTGCAAAAAAGCAATAGGGAATAAATGGGGTTTATCCCCACAAATTACCCACTGGCTATATACAGCGGTCATAAGACCGATACTAACTTATGGGATAAGAGTATGGTGGACGGCTTTGGATAAAGTGTCCTACCGGGACCACCTAAGCAAAGTCCAAATATCAGCGTGTCTATGTATCACTGGAGCACTGCGTACGACACCTTCAGCTGCCTTAGACATTCTTCTTAATCTTACACCCCTCGACATTTTTAGTAAACAAATGGCCGCGAGTACAGCAATCCGTCTCAGAGCCACCTCTCAATGGACCAATAACTCAATTGGCCACACTATTATTCTGAATTCATTCAGAACGATTCCAAGTCACTCTGACTACACCATACCCCAACTGGTTTTTGAAAACAACTTCCGAGTCTCCATTCCATCACGGTCTGACTGGGACGAAGGACATTTCTCGAGAGATGATTCGATTCATTTCTACACTGATGGTTCAAAAACCGAAGATGGGGTTGGGGGCGGAGTGTACTCAGAAGGACTAAATCTTAGTCTCTCTTTCCGACTCCCTAACTATTGTAGCGTGTTCCAAGCGGAACTTCTGGCGATAAAAGAGGTTCTATCCTGGCGTAAGGAAAACGTGATATACACGCCAAATATCCGCATCTTTTCAGACAGCTAAGCAGCCCTTAAATCATTCGAGGCGGTTTCCACGAACTCAGTAACAGCCCGCAACTGTCGCTCATCTCTCGCGGAGATGGCAGAACAGTTTAACATTCACCTTTTTTGGTTGCCGGGACACAGAGATATTCCAGGAAACTGCAAGGCTGATGAACTCGCCAGAAATGGAACTACTGAACCACTTTCACCCGACAGGAGGAATATTGGTATACCTATCGCTACATGTAAACTCATGCTAAAACACGATGCCATGAACGAAACAAATCTTAGGTGGTCAAACTTGACTTTCATATGTGGTATCACAATGGACCTAGTATCTGGTCTAAGTGTGTCAGTCGTTGACTGACAGCCACCTTAACCTAACCTAACCTAACCTAAGTCACCTAGCGTCTTCACTAGTCTCTCCGCGTTCCGCCTCTCTCTCCTCCCTACAGCGGTGCTACTGTAAGTCACAGTCCCACCGAAGCAGGGGGGAATCCTCATGGAGCTCGAAGAAGGTTTACCCATGTTGCCGGTGGAACCGAAAGTCACGGCTCCATCAGCACCCGGGGCATCCCTTCCCGAACCCGAAGGATTTTGCTGGGCAGTAGTATTCCTCTCTCTGACCGAGGTGGAGCTGTAAGTCACAGCTACACATCCGTCAAGGAGGGAATTTTTTGAGAGTCCGATAGAGGTGCAGTTCGGCCAATATTGGAGTCGAAAGTCACGACTCCTCCATCATCCGAAATCCTCCTCCCTGAACTCGAGATTACGGTGGAAGTGGCACAGTATGTCACTGTGGCCCTCTCACTATTTTTGGTGGATACATCCACCGCTGTTGGGGGGCAGTCCCGGCGAGCAACTGGGTCACTGAAAGTCACAGTTTCCCCACTGTTGACCGTGATTGGTCCCTTCGGCTGCGGAGGAGCGTCCAGACTGGTAGCACTTCCCCTACTCTCGGACGACTTTACAGCCTTCCCGGGAGTTGAGGTCGTCTTACCGGTCATATCGCCTGACGAGTGTATTTGTTTTTGTTTTTCTTTTTTATCTGTTTTGTTTTTCTTTAATGAACTTTTGGTCACTGCCGACTCCTCATCTTTCGAGGCAAAGCCCGTGCCGGTAGTCGTGACTCCTGCCGACATTTGAGTGGACATCCCCACTCGAATTTTATTATTTTTGGTAGCTTTTGAGTTCATGATTTTAGTTAGATTGAGTTATTTTAGTTAGTGTGATTCTGCAATTGTTGAAGTGTGTGTGTGTGTGTGTGTGTGTGTGTGTGTGTGTGTGTGTGTGTGTGTGTGTGTGTGTGTGTGTGTGTGTGTGTGTGTGTGTGTGTGTGTGTGTGTGTGTGTGTGTGTGTGTGTGTGTGTGTGTGTGTGTGTGTGTGTGTGTGTGTGTGTGTGTGTGTGTGTGTGTGTGTGTGTGTGTGTGTGTGTGTGTGTGTGTGTGTGTGTGTGTGTGTGTGTGTGTGTGTGTGTGTGTGTGTGTGTGTGTGTGTGTGTGTGTGTGTGTGTGTGTGTGTGTGTGTGTGTGTGTGTGTGTGTGTGTGTGTGTGTGTGTGTGTGTGTGTGTGTGTGTGTGTGTGTGTGTGTGTGTGTGTGTGTGTGTGTGTGTGTGTGTGTGTGTGTGTGTGTGTGTGTGTGTGTGTGTGTGTGTGTGTGTGTGTGTGTGTGTGTGTGTGTGTGTGTGTGTGTGTGTGTGTGTGTGTGTGTGTGTGTGTGTGTGTGTGTGTGTGTGTGTGTGTGTGTGTGTGTGTGTGTGTGTGTGTGTGTGTGTGTGTGTGTGTGTGTGTGTGTGTGTGTGTGTGTGTGTGTGTGTGTGTGTGTGTGTGTGTGTGTGTGTGTGTGTGTGTGTGTGTGTGTGTGTGTGTGTGTGTGTGTGTGTGTGTGTGTGTGTGTGTGTGTGTGTGTGTGTGTGTGTGTGTGTGTGTGTGTGTGTGTGTGTGTGTGTGTGTGTGTGTGTGTGTGTGTGTGTGTGTGTGTGTGTGTGTGTGTGTGTGTGTGTGTGTGTGTGTGTGTGTGTGTGTGTGTGTGTGTGTGTGTGTGTGTGTGTGTGTGTGTGTGTGTGTGTGTGTGTGTGTGTGTGTGTGTGTGTGTGTGTGTGTGTGTGTGTGTGTGTGTGTGTGTGTGTGTGTGTGTGTGTGTGTGTGTGTGTGTGTGTGTGTGTGTGTGTGTGTGTGTGTGTGTGTGTGTGTGTGTGTGTGTGTGTGTGTGTGTGTGTGTGTGTGTGTGTGTGTGTGTGTGTGTGTGTGTGTGTGTGTGTGTGTGTGTGTGTGTGTGTGTGTGTGTGTGTGTGTGTGTGTGTGTGTGTGTGTGTGTGTGTGTGTGTGTGTGTGTGTGTGTGTGTGTGTGTGTGTGTGTGTGTGTGTGTGTGTGTGTGTGTGTGTGTGTGTGTGTGTGTGTGTGTGTGTGTGTGTGTGTGTGTGTGTGTGTGTGTGTGTGTGTGTGTGTGTGTGTGTGTGTGTGTGTGTGTGTGTGTGTGTGTGTGTGTGTGTGTGTGTGTGTGTGTGTGTGTGTGTGTGTGTGTGTGTGTGTGTGTGTGTGTGTGTGTGTGTGTGTGTGTGTGTGTGTGTGTGTGTGTGTGTGTGTGTGTGTGTGTGTGTGTGTGTGTGTGTGTGTGTGTGTGTGTGTGTGTGTGTGTGTGTGTGTGTGTGTGTGTGTGTGTGTGTGTGTGTGTGTGTGTGTGTGTGTGTGTGTGTGTGTGTGTGTGTGTGTGTGTGTGTGTGTGTGTGTGTGTGTGTGTGTGTGTGTGTGTGTGTGTGTGTGTGTGTGTGTGTGTGTGTGTGTGTGTGTGTGTGTGTGTGTGTGTGTGTGTGTGTGTGTGTGTGTGTGTGTGTGTGTGTGTGTGTGTGTGTGTGTGTGTGTGTGTGTGTGTGTGTGTGTGTGTGTGTGTGTGTGTGTGTGTGTGTGTGTGTGTGTGTGTGTGTGTGTGTGTGTGTGTGTGTGTGTGTGTGTGTGTGTGTGTGTGTGTGTGTGTGTGTGTGTGTGTGTGTGTGTGTGTGTGTGTGTGTGTGTGTGTGTGTGTGTGTGTGTGTGTGTGTGTGTGTGTGTGTGTGTGTGTGTGTGTGTGTGTGTGTGTGTGTGTGTGTGTGTGTGTGTGTGTGTGTGTGTGTGTGTGTGTGTGTGTGTGTGTGTGTGTGTGTGTGTGTGTGTGTGTGTGTGTGTGTGTGTGTGTGTGTGTGTGTGTGTGTGTGTGTGTGTGTGTGTGTGTGTGTGTGTGTGTGTGTGTGTGTGTGTGTGTGTGTGTGTGTGTGTGTGTGTGTGTGTGTGTGTGTGTGTGTGTGTGTGTGTGTGTGTGTGTGTGTGTGTGTGTGTGTGTGTGTGTGTGTGTGTGTGTGTGTGTGTGTGTGTGTGTGTGTGTGTGTGTGTGTGTGTGTGTGTGTGTGTGTGTGTGTGTGTGTGTGTGTGTGTGTGTGTGTGTGTGTGTGTGTGTGTGTGTGTGTGTGTGTGTGTGTGTGTGTGTGTGTGTGTGTGTGTGTGTGTGTGTGTGTGTGTGTGTGTGTGTGTGTGTGTGTGTGTGTGTGTGTGTGTGTGTGTGTGTGTGTGTGTGTGTGTGTGTGTGTGTGTGTGTGTGTGTGTGTGTGTGTGTGTGTGTGTGTGTGTGTGTGTGTGTGTGTGTGTGTGTGTGTGTGTGTGTGTGTGTGTGTGTGTGTGTGTGTGTGTGTGTGTGTGTGTGTGTGTGTGTGTGTGTGTGTGTGTGTGTGTGTGTGTGTGTGTGTGTGTGTGTGTGTGTGTGTGTGTGTGTGTGTGTGTGTGTGTGTGTGTGTGTGTGTGTGTGTGTGTGTGTGTGTGTGTGTGTGTGTGTGTGTGTGTGTGTGTGTGTGTGTGTGTGTGTGTGTGTGTGTGTGTGTGTGTGTGTGTGTGTGTGTGTGTGTGTGTGTGTGTGTGTGTGTGTGTGTGTGTGTGTGTGTGTGTGTGTGTGTGTGTGTGTGTGTGTGTGTGTGTGTGTGTGTGTGTGTGTGTGTGTGTGTGTGTGTGTGTGTGTGTGTGTGTGTGTGTGTGTGTGTGTGTGTGTGTGTGTGTGTGTGTGTGTGTGTGTGTGTGTGTGTGTGTGTGTGTGTGTGTGTGTGTGTGTGTGTGTGTGTGTGTGTGTGTGTGTGTGTGTGTGTGTGTGTGTGTGTGTGTGTGTGTGTGTGTGTGTGTGTGTGTGTGTGTGTGTGTGTGTGTGTGTGTGTGTGTGTGTGTGTGTGTGTGTGTGTGTGTGTGTGTGTGTGTGTGTGTGTGTGTGTGTGTGTGTGTGTGTGTGTGTGTGTGTGTGTGTGTGTGTGTGTGTGTGTGTGTGTGTGTGTTGTGTGTGTGTGTGTGTGTGTGTGTGTGTGTGTGTGTGTGTGTGTGTGTGTGTGTGTGTGTGTGTGTGTGTGTGTGTGTGTGTGTGTGTGTGTGTGTGTGTGTGTGTGTGTGTGTGTGTGTGTGTGTGTGTGTGTGTGTGTGTGTGTGTGTGTGTGTGTGTGTGTGTGTGTGTGTGTGTGTGTGTGTGTGTGTGTGTGTGTGTGTGTGTGTGTGTGTGTGTGTGTGTGTGTGTGTGTGTGTGTGTGTGTGTGTGTGTGTGTGTGTGTGTGTGTGTGTGTGTGTGTGTGTGTGTGTGTGTGTGTGTGTGTGTGTGTGTGTGTGTGTGTGTGTGTGTGTGTGTGTGTGTGTGTGTGTGTGTGTGTGTGTGTGTGTGTGTGTGTGTGTGTGTGTGTGTGTGTGTGTGTGTGTGTGTGTGTGTGTGTGTGTGTGTGTGTGTGTGTGTGTGTGTGTGTGTGTGTGTGTGTGTGTGTGTGTGTGTGTGTGTGTGTGTGTGTGTGTGTGTGTGTGTGTGTGTGTGTGTGTGTGTGTGTGTGTGTGTGTGTGTGTGTGTGTGTGTGTGTGTGTGTGTGTGTGTGTGTGTGTGTGTGTGTGTGTGTGTGTGTGTGTGTGTGTGTGTGTGTGTGTGTGTGTGTGTGTGTGTGTGTGTGTGTGTGTGTGTGTGTGTGTGTGTGTGTGTGTGTGTGTGTGTGTGTGTGTGTGTGTGTGTGTGTGTGTGTGTGTGTGTGTGTGTGTGTGTGTGTGTGTGTGTGTGTGTGTGTGTGTGTGTGTGTGTGTGTGTGTGTGTGTGTGTGTGTGTGTGTGTGTGTGTGTGTGTGTGTGTGTGTGTGTGTGTGTGTGTGTGTGTGTGTGTGTGTGTGTGTGTGTGTGTGTGTGTGTGTGTGTGTGTGTGTGTGTGTGTGTGTGTGTGTGTGTGTGTGTGTGTGTGTGTGTGTGTGTGTGTGTGTGTGTGTGTGTGTGTGTGTGTGTGTGTGTGTGTGTGTGTGTGTGTGTGTGTGTGTGTGTGTGTGTGTGTGTGTGTGTGTGTGTGTGTGTGTGTGTGTGTGTGTGTGTGTGTGTGTGTGTGTGTGTGTGTGTGTGTGTGTGTGTGTGTGTGTGTGTGTGTGTGTGTGTGTGTGTGTGTGTGTGTGTGTGTGTGTGTGTGTGTGTGTGTGTGTGTGTGTGTGTGTGTGTGTGTGTGTGTGTGTGTGTGTGTGTGTGTGTGTGTGTGTGTGTGTGTGTGTGTGTGTGTGTGTGTGTGTGTGTGTGTGTGTGTGTGTGTGTGTGTGTGTGTGTGTGTGTGTGTGTGTGTGTGTGT